>OY288280.1:80353983-81014734 GCA_958450335.1 Hibiscus tridactylites
TACATAGTGAACAACTAAACAGAAACATACATTCATATATAACCAAACATAAAACAGAAGCATACATACACATTACATACTGAGCAACTTAACAGAAACATACATACATGCATACATGCATATATAACCAAACATAAAACAGAAGCAGACATACACATTACATAGTGAACAACTAAACAGAAACATACAAACATACATGCATATACAACCAAACATAAAACAGAAGCATACATACACATTACAAAGTGAACAACTAAACAGAAACATACATACATGCATATAAAGCAAACATAAAACAGAATCAATGAGAAATATAAAATTAAAAAAAGACAGTGAATAAAAACAACTTACCAAACATCTCCAGCTTTCAACAAATCAGAAACATACCTACCAGATCCATAGCTTCCTTGTTCTCAGAGGTCCCTACAAAAAAAGAACAAATCAGTTAAGAAATCAAAACAAATAAAAAAAAATTAAGTTAAACAAATCAGAAACTTACTCTGCACTAGGATCTTCATCAACTGCAAAATCCTTCATAACAGAAAGATATTCCTCATCCTCTTCCTCGGGCTCAAACCCATACAACCAATTACGGGTTGTCACAAATATCTCAACATTTTTAGGAAGGAGTTTAGCCCTTAACTTATTTAAAATCCGACCACCAGTGCTAAAAGATGATTCAGAAGCAACTGAAGTGATGGGAATGGCTAAGATATCTCTAGCCATGAGAGAAAGTACAGGGAAAGACACAGATTGGGCTTTCCAATAATCCAAAATATCAAAGTCTGAATCATCAGCATGAGGGAGAAGGGGCAAACTAATAAAAGAGTCAACATCTGACTTCACACTCCTTGAAGAAGCTAGATTAGCATCAAAGTTCTAGAAAAAAAAATTCAGTAATTGAAACTGAAATAATAAAATAAAGGAAACTGAAATAACAAAAATAAAAACTAACATGAAAAAGGTTAGACTTCTTAAATGTTCGAGGCCGACCAGTGGAGGACTCGGTTGTACTTTGAGAGGAGTTACTTCGAACAGAAGATCCAGAATTGCAAAGGACAGATTTTGAATAATAAACATACATGTTTATAAATTCATTGTAAACAATACTTACCCTTCTCTCAACCTCATCCTCAACATAGAGGACAGAATACAACTCCTCCAGGAGTTGTAATTTATACCTTGGATCAAGCAAAACAGCAAAGGACAAAATGGTCGAGTGCTCAGACCAATACTTCTCATACAATTCAAGCATAGGTCCAGCCATTGCAGAGATGGCCTCACAAGGATCATTGTGAGCATCATACAACAGCTTCTCAATGGCAACCACATTAGCCAAATAAAGGTTAGAAGTAGGATACTTAGAACCAGAAAACAGTGTAGTAATTTCAAAAAAAGGCTCCAGAAAATCACAGATCAATTGGGAAGTTTCCCACTCAGATTCAGCAATTACATCTAAATCATTTTTCATATTAACAAACAAGTTTATGGCTACTTTAGCATCAATGGCCCTACGAAGCATTAGATAAGTAGAATTCCATCTAGTAGGGACATCTAGGATTAATTTACCAGAAAAAAGAAGAACCACAGTCTTTAACAGCAGAGTCAAAGTTACAAAGTCTAGCATCAGAAGAATCAATAAACTTAACAATTTCATGCAACTTAAGAACAGAAGAGTCAATTACCTTCATACCTCTTTGAACAATCAAGTTCAAAATATGGGCAGCACACCTTACATGAAAGAACTTACCACTGCATGGTAGGGGGAAAATAGCATGCAAGTCATCCTTAAGCCTCTTCACCATTCGATCATTGGCAGAAGCATTATCAACAGTAATGGTAAAGGCTTTTTTCTCAAGACCCCACTCACATAACATTTTTTTCACAAACTTATATATAGACTCGCCATCATGTGGAGGGGGGAAACGCCTAAAATTAAGTATTTTAGACTGAAGTTTCTAGTTATTATCAACATAATTAGCAGTCAAAGCAAAATAAGAACGTGAAGTGCAAGCAGACCATCTATCACATGTAAAACAGATACGACTAGGAATAGAACTCATAGAATCAATGAACAATTTTTTATGTTTTTCATGCTTTAACATGCAATGTTTAGTAATGGTATACCTAGAAATATGCTTAACATTAGGATTCAAATACTGATGCAGAACCCTAAGTTTATCATGCTCAACAATACTTAAAGCATAACCATGACAGAGAACAGCTTCAGCAAACAGTTCACAATATTTTTTTTGATCAAAAACAGATGCAGAACTACTACTAACATTTTTAGCAAGAAAATCTTTATAGGCTTGGCATTTATCAGTATGACTTTTAGGTGTAGAAGTACCAACATAAGAATAAGCTTTATAGCTAGCAATTTTGCAATACTTACATTGAGCAATGACACCATCAGCAGTCTTAATAAATGTATAGTGATCCCACACAGGAGAAGTTCTTCTCCCAATATCAGTTGAAGCCCTCCTCCTAGAGGAAGAATCAACTATTGACACTTGATCATTAGCTTCCCCTTCAAAAAAAAAACAATTACAGAATTAGTAACTTTAACACTGAAAACAAGTAAAGAATAAAGAAAATAAAAAGAAAGAAAGAACCTTACCAGTTTCACCAGGATAGTTCATCTCAAAAGAATCAGAATCCATTGCAGAACCCAGAAACGTACCTGAGATCAAGAGGAACCACAGTTAGTAAAAAAATTAAAACAACTATTAAAAAGAAAATAAAACAACGGGTTAATCCTCATACATGGCGTTGTTACACCAGCCCCCAAGGCTCTTTAAGAAAAGAGCCTCCTTTGACACCAGTAGCATCGTAGGACGGGTTTCCAGCCTTTTATACTCGGATTAACCCACATGCAACACAAAGCATAATTACAGACAGAAACAATACAGGCAAACATATATACAAATCATAAAAAACAAACATGCAAACATATATACAAATAAAAAAAACAGAAACATGCAAACATATAACAAGACTCAAACATGCAAACATATATACAAATCAGAAACATGCAAACATATATTAAAACTCTAACATGCAAACATATATACAAATCAGAAACATGCAAACATATATCAAAACTCTAACATGCAAACATATATACAAATCAGAAACATACAAACATATATACAAACAGAAGCATAAATCAAGACTGTAACATGCAAACATATATACAAAGCAGAAAAAAAACATGCAAACAAAAATCAAGAGAAACATTTAAAAAAATAAATAAAAGAGGAAGAGAAGAAACCCTAAACCCAAGCGCAGATATGGAAGAAGACTCTTGAAGAACCCAAAAACGTACTTGAGATCAAGAGGAACCACAGTTAGTAAAAAAATTAAAACAACTATTAAAAAGAAAATAAAACAACGGGTTAATCCTCATACATGGCGTTGTTACACCAGCCCCCAAGGCTCTTTAAGAAAAGAGCCTCCTTTGACACCAGTAGCATCGCAGGACGGGTTTCCAGCCTTTTATACTCGGATTAACCCACATGCAACACAAAGCATACTTACAAACAGAAACAATACAGGCAAACATATATACAAATCATAAAAAACAGATATGCAAACATATATACAAATAATTAAAAAAATAGAAACATGCAAACATATAACAAGACTCAAACATGCAAACATATATACAAATCAGAAACATGCAAACATATATCAAAACTCTAACATGCAAACATATATCAAGACTCTAACAGAAGCATAAATACAAATCAGAACAGAAACATGCAAACAAAAATCAAGAGAAACATTTAAAAAAATAAATGAAAGAGGAAGAGAAGAAACCCTAAACCCAAGCGTAGATGTGGATGAAGACTCTTGAAGAACCCAGAAACAATTCTGAGATCAAAGCACAAGACAGTTAGTAAAATGAAATTTAAAAAACTAAATAATTAAATGAAATATGAAAGAGTTTTGTACTTACCGAGAGAGAGAAGAAGACAACGAACAGTCTGGACAGTGGAATGAGAAGGGTCAGAGTGGATCTGAAGAGGTTTAGGGTTTGCAGATTAGGGTTTAGGGTTACATGATTAGGGAATAAGGTTTGGGGTTTAAGGATCAGGGGTAAGAGTTTAGGGTTTCAAGATTAAGGTATAATGTTTGGGGTTTATGGATTAGGGATAAGGGTTTAGGGTTCCTAGATAAGGGTTTAGGGTAAAATAGAATTGAATTGGGGATTAGGGTTTGAAGGATTGAAGAGATGGAAATGGAAGAACATAGGGTTGTTCTTGAGAAAAAATTAGGTTTTGATCGAGAAGAAATGAATGGGGAGTGGGCTAAGGTGTTTGTATAAGATCTGGAGAGGGGAAATTGGATGAACAAGGAAGAACTTTAAAAAAAAGATGTTTTGATCGAGAATAAACAGGTTATGGGTGGGCTAAGGTGTTTGTATAGGATCTGGAGAGGGGAAAGTGGAAGAACAGGGAAGAACTTGATAAAAAAAGAAGAGTTTGATCGAAAAAGAATTAAACTTTCTGGGAATTTTGTGTTTTTAGAGGAGAGAGAAGATGAGAGGATATTTTGGCAGAGTAACGGTAGGGAAAAAAGTGTAAAATGAAAGGGGGTGAAGGTCTATTTATAGACTGAGTCCGGGTCAAAAGATTCGCGCGTCGATATACGGGTCACACGGGTCTTGCTCCGCAAGCACTCTTACTTTCAATTCTTCCATTTTCGTCCTTTTTTATTTGAAATTGAGCTAATAATTTTGTTTTCATTTCAATTTCGTCATTAATGCAGTTTTAAGCTTTAGTGTATGGATTTAATTTAGGGTTTGGGGTTATAGTTTAGGGTTTTTCTTTATATATTATTAAATTTTATATTTTAGTTTTAGGGTTTAGATTTGTGTAATTATTTTTAGGTTTAAGGTTAGTCTTTGAATTAAGATTTGGGGTTTATGTTTAGGGTTTTAGGTTAATTTTAATTAATTTTTACGTTTAATATATCATTTAATTAATTTAGGGCTTTTGGTTTATTTAAATTAATTTAGGGTTTAGGGTTTAATAAACCCTATATCCTAAACCCTAAATCTAAAACCCTAAAAATACTAAAAACCCTAAACCCTAAGCCCTAAACATGAATCCCTAAAAATAAAAACCCTATTCCACCAATATTTATAAATATATAAATATAATGCATGTAAGTTGTGGTTTAGGACTTTAAGGTTTTAGGATTATTTTAATTAATTTAGGGTTTTAGGATTATTTTAATTAATTTAAGGTTTAGAATATTACTTATGCTTTAGGGTTTAATGCTTAGGGTTTAGAATAAGACATTAGGGGTTTAAACCCTAACCAAACCCTAATATTTAATCAATGAACCATAGTCCCTAATCCTAAACCCTAAACAATAACCACTACCCTCTAAACCATAAAACCCTAATATTTAATATATAGCTCATAGTCCGTAATCCTAGATCGAGGGTTTAGTGGTTAGGGTTAATTACTTATGCTTTAGGGTTTAATGCTTAGAGTTTAGAATTAGACATTAGGGGTTTATGTTTAGGGTTTTAGGTTAATTTTAATTAATTTTTAGGTTTAATATATCATTTAATTAATTTAGGGCTTTTGGTTTATTTAAATTAATTTAGGGTTTAGGGTTTAATAAACCCTATATCCTAAACCCTATATCTAAAACCCTAAAATACTAAAAACCCTAAACCCTAAGCCCTAAACATGAATCCCTAAAAATAAAAACCCTATTCCACCAATATTTATAAATATATAAATATAATGCATGTAAGTTGTGGTTTAGGACTTTAAGGTTTTAGGATTATTTTAATTAATTTAGGGTTTTAGGATTATTTTAATTAATTTAGGGTTTAGAATATTACTTATGCTTTAGGGTTTAAAATAAGACATTAGGGGTTTAAACCCTAACCAAACCCTAATATTTAATCAATGAACCATAGTCCCTAATCCTAAACCCTAAACAATAACCACTACCCTCTAAACCATAAAACCATAATATTTAATATATAGATCATAGTCCGTAATCCTAGTTCGAGGGTTTAGTGGTTAGGGTTAATTACTTATGCTTTAGGGTTTAATGCTTAGAGTTTAGAATTAGACATTAGGGGTTTAAACCTTAAACCCTAATATTTAATCAATGAATCATAGTCCCAAACCCTAAACCCTAAACAATAACCACTACCCTCTAAACCATAAAACCCTAATATTTAATCTATAGCTCATAGTCCGTAAACCTAGATCGAGGGTTTAGTGGTTAGGGTTAATTACTTATGCTTTAGGGTTTAATGCTTAGGGTTTAGAATTAGACATTAAGGGTTTAAACATTAAACCCTAATATTCAATCAATGAACCATAGTCCCTAACCCTAAACCCTAAACAATAACCAATACCCTCTAAACCATAAAACCCTAATATTTAATCTATAGCTCATAGTCTTTAATCCTAGATCGAGGGTTTAGTGGTTAGGGTTAATTACTTATGCTTTAGGGTTTAATGCTTATGGTTTAGAATTAGACATTAGGGGTTTAAACCTTAAACCCTAATATTTAATCAATGAATCATAGTCCCTAACCCTAAACCCTAAACAATAACCACTACCCTCTAAACCATAAAACCCTAATATTTAATCTATAGCTCATAGTCCGTACACCTAGATCGAGGGTTTAGTGGTTAGGGTTAATTACTTATGCTTTAGGGTTTAATGCTTAGGGTTTAGAATTAGACATTAAGGGTTTAAACATTAAACCCTAATATTCAATCAATGAACCATAGTCCCTAACCCTAAACCCTAAACAATAACCAATACCCTCTAAACCATAAAACCCTAATATTTAATCTATAGCTCATAGTCTTTAATCCTAGATCGAGGGTTTAGTGGTTAGGGTTAATTACTTATGCTTTAGGGTTTAATGCTTATGGTTTAGAATTAGACATTAGGGGTTTAAACATTAAACCCTAATATTCAATCAATGAACCATAGTCCCTAACCCTAAACCCTAAACAATAACCACTACCCTCTAAATCATAAAACCTTAATATTTAATCTATAGCTCATAGTCCGTAATCCTAGATCGAGGGTTTAGTGGTTAGGGTTAATTACTCATGCTTTAGGGTTTAATGCTTAGGGTTTAGAATTAAACATTAGGGGTTTAAACCTTAAACCCTAATATTCAATCAATGAACCATAGTCCCTAACCCTAAACCCTAAACAATAACCACTACCCTCTAAACCATAAAACCCTAATATTTAATCTATAGCTCATAGTCCGTAATCATAGATCGAGGGTTTAGTGGTTAGGGTTAATTACTTATGCTTTAGGGTTTAATGCTTAGGGTTTAGAATTAGACATTAGGGGTTTAAACATTAAACCCTAATATTCAATCAATGAACCATAGTCCCTAACCCTAAACCCTAAACAATAACCACTACCCTCTAAACCTTAAAACCCTAATATTTAATCTATAGCTCATAGTCCGTAATCCTATATCGAGGGTTTAGTGGTTATGGTTAATTACACATGCTTTAGGGTTTAATGCTTAGGGTTTAGAATTAGACATTAGGGGTTTAAACCTTAAACCCTAATATTCAATCAATGAACCATAGTCCCTAACCCTAAACCCTAAACAATAACCACTACCCTCTAAACCATAAAACCCTAATATTTAATCTATAGCTCATAGTCCGTAATCCTAGATCGAGGGTTTAGTGGTTAAGGTTAATTACTTATGCTTTAGGGTTTAATGCTTAGGGTTTAGAATTAGACATTAGGGGTTTAAACCCTAAACCCTAATATTCAATCAATGAACCATAGTCCCTAATCCTAAACCCTAAACCCTATACATTTAATTACAAATAATAATAATAATAGTAATAATAATAATAATAATAATAATAATAATAATAATAATAATAATCATAAAACTAATAATAATAATAAGCATAGTAAATATATAATAATAATAATAATTGAATTTAAGTATATAATAATAATAATAATAATAATAATAATAATAATAATAATAATAATAATAATAATAATAATAATAATAATAATAATAATAATAATAATAATAAAAACTAATAATAATAATAATAATAATAATAATAATAATAAAAACTAATAATAATAATAATAATAACTAATAATAATAATAAGCATAGTAAATATATAATAATAATAATAATTGTATTTAAGTATATAATAATAATAATAATAATAATAATAATAATAATAATAATAATAAACCCTAAACCCTAACCACTAACCCTAAACCCTAAACGCTAAACACTAAAAACAATAACCATAATCCATCAATATATATATATATTACATGTACGTATGTACGTATCATTTTATGAACAGTAAACCCTAAACCCTAAACCCTAAAAACCATAATCCATCAATATATATATATATATATAATACATGTAGGTATGTTTGTATTAATTTAAGATCAATAAACCCTAAACTCTAAACCCTAAATCATAAACCCTAAAAACCATAATCCATCAATATATATATAATTAATGTAGGCATGTTTGTATTAATTTAAGATTAGTAAACCCTAAACCCTAAACCCTAAACCCTAAAAACCATAATTCATCAATATATATATAATTAATGTAGGCATGTTTATATTAATTTAAGATCAGTAAACCCTAAACCCTAAACCCTAAAACCTAAAAACCATAATACATCAATATATATATATATAATTAATGTAGGTATGTTTGTATTAATTTAAGATCAGTAAACCCTAAACCCTAAACCCTAAACCATGAAAACCATAATCCATCAATATATATATAATTAATGTAGGTATGTTTGTATTAATTTAAGATCCCTAAACCCAAAAACCCAAACCCTAAACCCTAAACCCTAAAAATAAATCCAATAGTACCAACTATATATATATCACATATACGTAATCCCCTAACCCTAAACCCTAAACCGTAAAAATAAAAATCATAATCCGTCAATATATATAATACACATAACACAATAAACCATAAACCCGAAGGAACCCGACCTGAAATGAACCCGACTTGAAACAAAACCGACCTGAAAAGAACCCGACCTGAAACGAAACCGACCTGAAACGAACCCGACCTGAAACGAAACCGACCTGAAATGAACCCGACCTGAAACGAAACCGACCTGAAATGAACCCGACCTGAAACGAAACCGACCTGAAATGAACCCGACCTGAAATGAACCCAACCCGAAATGAACCCGACCCGAATTGAACCCGACCTAAAATGAACCCGACCCGAAATGAACCCGAACCGAATCGAGTCAAAACAAAAAAAGACCCGAAATGACCTGTAACCGATTTGACCCGACCTGACAGAGCCCGACCTGAAACCCAACTGTTGACCTGTTTTTACATCCTAGTGTTTATAGTATTTAATCTAAAATAGGGTTAGCTTTTTTCTCAAATTCATTGCCGCATTCATTTTTTTTTCTTGTTTAATTTTTATGGTCGGCGGCGATACTAGCTTTAGTACTGGTTGTCGACCGTCGGTCATCTTGTTTTTATTTATTTGTTTCGTTTTTTTTTAATTCAACAAATATGTCTTTATGACACACTTTTCTCTACCTTTTAATATGTTTTTTTTTTCTGCTTCTTAGCATGTTTTTCTGTCTTTTGACACGCTTTTCTGTTATTTGTTATTTTTGTCATTGTTAAATTTGACGTCGCCACGACCGGTCAAAATAGTGCTCTTTTGATTATTCTGTTGACATTCCTATTTTGGACCCTCGAATTGAATCTCGATGCAAGTTTCGTCACCGCTCTTATTCGCGATTGAGTTGTGCTAATAAGTGTGTTGTCAACGTGCCCTAATTCTGTAGTATGCATTTTTTTTAATATGGTTTGTTGATGTTTTTTTACCTTCATTGTCGATATTTTGGTGATGTTTATCTATTTTTTCGAGTCTTTGATTTAGGTTTTACCTTTTCTTTCTTGGGTCATGTTTATGATCTAGAAATATTAATTTTCGTGCTTTTAAAATTATGTTCGAATCATATTCGTTTACCTACATTGTACACTTTTATCTTGAATTTTTCATTTATTAATAAAACTGACGTACTCGTATTCAAAAAAATCAACATATATCTTTTGTTTTATTAGATAGTTAATAAATAATAATTCCATCTTAACACATGAGGGACCAAGGAAAAAGAATGGCGTTAATACCTTACTGATGGAAGCTCTAATGGGACTTGTTCCATTCAAGTAGACAATTACTCATTTGCTAAAAGCCTAAACTGAGAAAATTAGATGAAGTGCGTTTAACACGGCTCCTTAGTCATTTATTGAAGGTTTAATTTTTAAATAAGTGTATATATTATATTTTTATTTTAGATAAGTGTCTAAAGTATTTTTCGGGTCAAGTAGGTGCCTAATATTTTCAACGTCACCCGTTCAGGTGCCACACTGTTAACTTATTTTTTTAAAAAAAATCTTATATTTGTCAAAATTCACAAATTAACCCCAAATCTCTAGATCTCTAAATTTGACCACTATTGTCGTGTTCCTCACGTTGCCGTGCGACGGAATGAAGCCTTATTCTTTTACCGCAAAACTCGAACGTTGTTCGTTGGCCGATCGGCTTCCGTTTGCCGTAGATTATTTATTTCTTTTGCAAGTTTGACTTTCGACGACAGGCACGCCGTCTATTAACTACCAGTGACGAGAGGATGAGAGAAATGATCGTGGTGGTCTAGTGACGAAAGTGGTAGGCACACCGTCGATGATTGACGACGACAACGGCTAGAATCAAGATTTGAGACTTAAGAATTTAAGGATTTGGACTATTTTAAGGGGTTTTTTTTAGAATTTTAAGATATTTTTAAAAATAAAACATACCACATGTCATGTTTTTATTGGCTAACGGAAATTTTTTAATGACTGTTAACGGCAAGACACCTAAATGAAAACTTTAAAAACACTATAAACTTATTTGACACGAAAAATATTTTAAACACCTATCTAGAACAAAATATATAATTTAATCACTTATTTGAAAATTAAGCCTTTATTAAAATGGACTATAGTTTAGTGATTGGTACAAATCTCTAGCCGAACTCAAAAGAAAAAAGTGATTAAGCATATCAACACACATGTACAAAATTAGATGGTTGGGTTTGGATTGACCTAATCTCATATCGTCTCCTTCCTTTCTTCTGCTGCTTTATAAATCCACGACTTTTGTACTTTAAACATGCACCTCCTCTAATCATTTACTCTTTCGCATCCCATAAATTAATAATATGTCCAAGCTCCGAAACTTTTTCGTCGCTGCCCTTCTCCTTATTTTTATGCTATGTTATGCTGCTCGGCCCGACCCTGCTTTTCCCTTAACCGAACACCAGGTCTGTTTCATCTCTCTCTTCTTTCTCTCCTCCATACCAACCCCAATTTCCATGCTTAATTTCTCTGATTTGTAGTGATAAGGCTGTGGATTTTGGTTCATGCAGGGAGTTGAAGCAGAGAAAGTTGATATTTATGAGAACTGTGAAGGAGTTGGCAAAGAAGAGTGCTTGATGAGAAGAACCCTTGCTGCTCATGTGGATTATATTTATACTCAGAATCACAAGCCATGAAGTTGAATCCTTGTAGTATACAGCAGCAATGGAAATACTGAGTTTATGTATCTCCTAAAGACCAAAACCCAACTTCATGAGCCTCAATAATTATACTTCAAAAGTAAATTACAAGCTGTAAGCTAAATCAAGTCCATTTTATTTGTACGAGATGAACACGCATACAGGGCCATCTGATACAAGCAAGTTCAGTAAAATTTCAATGCATTTCCATGAAAAGACTGAACAAACCAATTCAAGCAGGAAATAGAACCCTACTGTCATCCAATATATGTAAGTACAAAGCAAGACAAATGGTGACAATAACAGAAGACTTTGCACCAACATATCTTATAACATCCAATCCCCTTTGTACTACCTCCTTATGGACAACGTGAGTGCTTCTTCTCAAACCATCCAAAAGCTTCAACGATAGAAACTCCACAACGGACCTGATTGTTTCAAAGGTCACCCTCCCGGTCACATCGACCACAAACTTCCTATTGCTGGGAATTGCCAGTGTGGATGAGACCTTATCAACCCACCCATTGTTATCAAATGAGCTTCCTTTTGAAACTACTTTGTTCTCGAAGCCCTCTCTCGTTTGACCTGTATCCACACTGTGATTAAGAATCGAACTCGAGTTCGAGTTTGAACTTGTTAACACTCTATGTGTCGTTTCCACCAGAGTTGCAACAGCACCATTACAGACGGAGACCAAAATGTCTCTCACATTGTTTTGGTGCTTTGGATTAGTGATCCCTGCAAACATCTCATCATAAGTATTAATATCCGTGGTCTTGTCAAGATATACTGCAACAACCGTGCTTACAAATCTTTGTATGCAATCGACGATTAGCTCTTTAGACTTGTCATCATAAAGCACGTTAATCTATTTGGGCATATCACCATTGCTGCTGGACCCATTAATTTCTCCAGCGTTTGAGTAAAATCCCAGCACCAGATTCCTCGCAAAGCTGCCAACCACAACAGAAGCAAAACCAGTGCCAGCATTAGAAAATATCCTATCCAATACCCTGTCAGTGCAGCTGGAATTCCCTGAACCTGTTTCCAGTTCAACCCCATTCCCTGATTCTAACTTATAACCTCTTAGAACCCCGACTGTTAAAGCCTCGGTAACCCTACTCAAAGATTGGAAAAATTCCTCTGATCTTACGATCTTTGAAATTTGCCTCAAACTATTGGGAATTGATCAGAATCCGATTGCATGAACTCCCTCAAGTCCCTGGAAACGACATTGATCGTCTCCGCGGTATCCGATACCAATTCAGCTAACGAAATCAGGGCTCGTAAGAGCTTCAAAAACCTTTCCCTTTTCTTCACCACAGAGGGTAAATTATAGACCTTGTAAACCCCATAACCGGAGACTCCACATATAGCTAACCCAATAACCCATTTTTTCTTCCTTGCCGAGATAGTCAACGCATTGTTCACCAATTGTCGATCCATTTACCAAGAGCAAAACCCTAGAGGCAGGACTACAAGAAAAGGAACCCAATGGCTTTTCAAATTCGAAACGGAAGAGGATAAATGTAGAGCTAGGATAAGGTTTCAAAGGTCGAGAAATCTAGGATTTCGTATCGTTTCAAAATAAAATGTAGATGAGAGAATTTAAGAGCAGATATTAAGAGCGGTGTGGACAAAGGACATTAGTTAGGTAAAAAAAAGCAACATTTCCAGCTTTTCTTATTTATTGCAGAATGGTGTTGAATAGCGAGGCTTCCCATTAGATTTGGTGAGAATAAAAGCTAGTTTCATTCTTCTGTTCCTCTACCATATTTTCACTTTTCCAAGACACTGGGAGCCTGCTTTCTCTCCCTATATATATATTCGCCTTTTCTAAGGAGGGGTGTGGAAGCTGGAAAGGAGTAAAACCACCATGCTTTCTAATTAATATAATCTTTACCACAGCTGATCAAGCCTCATCTTTATTACATAATCTTTAACAGAAAGATTAAAAAAAATACATGAATCGTTTTCTCAAGTTCTAAGAATGGAACTTTTAACTTACAGATTATCTGTACAAATCTTGTATCCCAATCAAAGAAAACTAAGAAAAAGTCGGTCTCAATGCTTCTGACTCCTTTTACATGTCTGTCTATGAACATGGGCAATCGTCCTTTGACATTGCGCTTCTTTCCATCCAAGAATTCCTTGCACAATCAGTACACAGGAAAATTGATTGATCACTCATCATATGCAGACGAGCTTCCAAGTTCCGAGACACCCCCAGCACCTTAAACCATTGCCCTGCATCGATCGTGCTGTTGGTGTCCATCATCCCATCAAACTAAACAACCTTTTGGTTCCATCTTTGATCCAACAAGCAAAGCTTACGTCCAGCTGAATCAAATCACATGTTTATGTTTTAGAAGTTTCAAATCCTTTTGAAACCAACTTAGCATGGGTGCTACAATCATCGGAATCCTCAAGATCACTGAAAGAAATATTTTCTACATCCTCCGGACGAAGTGCAACCCCTTTATGACCCGCAAGTTCAGGACCCTCATCTTCTGGCCAATCAATCTCTTCATCATCAAAATCTGGAATCCATATTTTTGAGGGTGGACCAGCCAGATTAACCTTATCCTCAGTATTAAGCACCTGCTTCTCCTCAACAACAGATGTGTCTACAAATGGCATCTCAGCACTTTCAACTGGATGCTTCTTAGTCTCATAGTCTGTTGGGAAGCTAGATGCAGCTTCAGAAGCATAGGTCCGAGTGACACGCGTCGTATAGTGTCAAAAATAAAACCTTAAACTCAAAATAAATAATATTTAAATTAATATAGCGAAAGTAAGGGTCGATCCGCAGGGAATAGGAACTCTAACACCTTTCTTCTAATTTAGACCAATAACCTGTAGAAAATAAAGAGGAATTTTAGAATAGTGATTTAAATGAGAAAAATAGTAAAAGCGTAAAAATAAATGTTGAGAATGAATTATGAATAGAAATAGCCTCAAGCCACGCTTTGCCACGACATCTTCGATCACTGAAGTTGATTTTTCTTCGACTTTCCTGCAGGTTACAGTCTACAAGGCCCAACCCTTGTAACTTACTTCTCGTTGGTAAATTCGACTCCCAGAGCAATCCTTGAAGTCAAGCTTTAGTGAATTAGCCACGGCAATCGATGCTAACTCAAATCTAAGTTAGTGCTAGAGAAGCCCGTGCTCGGATATTCGTCTCGATGAGAATTGTTTCCGATTTTGATTCCCCTTAGTAGACCGCCACTAAGTTTGTTCTTAGGGAGTTGAATTGGCTACAAGCTTTTCCTCGTCCCCAACGATGGATCTAAACCACTTCAAGCCGATGCGCGCTCTCGGAATGAAACAATTGCGATGCCTAAAGATTAGGCCAATTGCCTAATCAATTTTACAGAGAATCTAAAAAGGAGTTGTCGAAGGATTGAAGTATTTTCCTAATCTCACGAGGTTTGTCGGGTTTGACGTTGCTTTTGGCTAAAAGGGATTTAGTTAAGCATGATTTGTGAAAAAACCATACTTAATAAAATAAATAAAGAAAATAGAGAAAAGAAAATGGAGAACTTTATTACTCAAGGAAGAAGAGAACAATGAAAAATGTTTGAACCCTCAAAGTGGGGTATTTATAGTAGTTGAAAAACCCTAAAAACCTAAGATGATAAATCCTAAAAAATTTAAATAAAATTACAAAAGATAAATATCAAAGTTTTGAATTTAAAAGATAAAATTCGGATGATAGGCTATCTTGATAAGTGGACTGATAGGTTATCAAGCTTGATAACGTCATCTTCTAGAAGGTGCTGATGTGGCGCCCAGTTTGGCAGACAAAATTATAAGCACAACCTTCTTGACAAAGTGGAGAGAATTCTTTTGAAGGGAAATAATGGAACACTTTTCTGACATTTTTGTACATCAGATACGACTCAGGAGCCATGGAAACCAACCCTCAAAGGTTGACAATGTACAAAAAAATAAACTTCTAGAAACTCGAAGAAATTTCATATCAATTATAAGACTTCACAACATCTTCTATTTCCATATTGATTTTGAGATTTAAATTTTTAAATCTAAAATTGTAACCTCAGCCAAAGAAACAGAAACAGATATTAGTTGGATGCTCAACTAGGGATCAATACTATCAAAGCCCCTTACGTATTACTTCCCTGTAAAAGAAAATTTTAAATAGCTTCACAAAGTAATAAAATTGTTGGGCCTCATATGATATTATGCCTATGAGAAGTCACTTACTTGAGTTGTAGACAGAACTTCTGCATCAGCCTTGTTAAGTCTTGAATGCAGGAGAACAAAATAAACTTTCCAGAAGTAACTTTCACTCATGTGGCACGGACAAAGTTCAATCCTCAGAGCTGCCAGTCTCGGAGCAAGATATTCAATAGCCATGGCATGGTCTCGTTGGGCAACCGACATATCAAAATCTATAGCAAGGAAACAAGAAAAAATAAAAGCTCAAACTCTTGTCATTTTAGAAACCTATACATAATAAATCATAAAATAATCAAAATGAAACAAACAAAAAAACGCAATAAAAACAAGCAAGCCCAAAAGGCAAAAGAATACATGAACATGTCAGATTGAGCAAGGGTAACATAACCAATCTTATGCATCTAAAACTCAAGTATAGATGGCAGATCTTGATCAAAATTTCAAATAGCAAAATAGGTTTTCAGCCAGATCACTTGATGACAGAAGCACACACCAATGCAATGGTTCAAACTGCAAACCAATTCAATAATGTCAAGGGCCACAGACACACACTCAGGACATTCACTTTTAATTATAATGAATGAACTCCTTTGTTTTATGATCCCCAAATATCAAAAACTTCTTACAACATAATTAATGGCTTATGAGGTCAACTAGGAAAATCTGAAAAGCAAGAATTCCGTGGCAGAGCATCTAGATAAACAACCAAATTGAATTACAATACTAATACAATGAGATCAAATTTATCTATGACTAACGAAGAAAATTACCATCCAAGTCTTCATCAGGATCGAGAGAGAAATCCAACCACGTTTCTGGGTGATGAGCAATATTCCTGGCAAACGCCAATACCTCATCCGTGATCCCAACCACATCGAACTCCTCCTCCTCCTCCGCACTTCCATTTTCCATCTCGTTATCTTCATGGTTTTCCCCCTGTCCAAACGGTAAATTATCCGATGCCATTTTAGACAACGTTCCCCCGATCTCAGCAAAATCATCTCTAATCCCCGCAACTGCCGCCGAATCGGATGGATCCTCTTCGTCCCGTGAGACAGATTGATCCGAAAGCTCAGATTGATTCAAATTAGAGAATGATCGATCATTTGATTGGCCATTGAATTGCGTTGACGAAGGAGGCAGAGGAGGCGGCAGTGGTGGAGAGAGAAAGGAAGCGACACCGAAGAGTTGGCGCGTGAAGCTATCTTTGAGTTGGGTTAGATCTTCTTTGATGCCATGCGATTCGAGTTCGTCTACTTGTTTGGGGGACAACGATTGGTGTTCCTCCTTCGCCTTGGTCTCCTCTTTTGGAGGAGTCGATGGTTGAGACACGCTGATTACGCCGTCGTTTTCCTCATCCCTTGAAGAAGCGGATTCGTCGTCGTCGTCGTCGAGAGTGAGGGAATCCGCCAACGATCGAGCTAACCACGACATTCTTCTTTCTTTTCTTTTCCTTTCCGTTTTTTACTTTCTGGCCTTTTGGATAATTAGAGGGAGACGGTGAGAAAGTGATTGATCGAAAACTTGAAAGCCTGGCTTGGTGGTTTAAAAAGCGTGGCCTTATTCAATTAATTAATTTTATTTAATACTTTGATATTAGAGTGGCGGCAATCCTATGGTGATTAGACCCACCATAAACACAGGTAGGGCCTGGGTCTGGATTTATAATCCTTATTGTTAATGCCACGTAAGCATGAAAAGGTTTGCGTTGGCACTGTGTTTTGTTCACTGGCGCTGCTGCCGCGGTATCTGCTCTGTTATTGTTGTGGGAGAGATAATTGATAGACTGGAGAGGTCTTTCTTTTTTCTGTTTTTGGTTTTTTGTTAGTTGTTGTTGGTTTGGTTACTTTCCTTTTTCATTTTCGAACAAAATAATAATTCCAAAACCTAAACAGTTTGTATTTACTTACGAAATATACTGGGCTTCAACCCTCCCTCCTCTTGTTGTGGGCTTTTCTTCGTTATCTTATTATTTTCTAATGGTTCATTGGGTCTAAACTCAAACAAAAACTAAACAATTTTCATCTAACTCGATCTCAACCCAAAATTCGGACTTAAAAAAATAAAAATCAGACCCAGTTTTAGTATGCATTTTATATTATTTTATTATTGATATTTAATTTATTCGGTCGTTAATTTAAATTGACTATTGTAGAGATTTATTAGGGGAGATCTTTTCTTTTTAGTCTACTCTGTTTCATGATAAAAAAAAAAGTCTACTCCATTTCATAACGCCATACGTCAAATTTTAAATCTTTATCTAGAGATCTATTGCATCATCATGTTGTTGACGAGCATCGGTGAACACCACTAACGACGAGCACCGATGAACATCATTAATTCAATTTATAAAGATTAAAAATCTAAAAGACTCGCAGAATAATTATAAATTATTTAAAAAATCAAAAGGTAAATTAATTAAAATATATTATATTATTTTTAATTTTTTAAAACATAAATCAAAATACATATTACCCCTAAATTACAAACCCTAATTTTGTTCATATGAAATTCAAGCCGTCGCCACCGTCTTTGCCGCCGCGGTTATCTCCTGCTTCGGTTATGCTCGATTTTCGATGCGAGTTCATATTTAAGTTTGTTCTTGTCTAAGCACATATCATACGGCGCAATTGCAACACCGAATAACAAGGAAATACGAATTTATATAAATGAGTTCTAAGTACCTGCTCTAAGAGCTGGCTCCACATTATCAAGACCAACAGCTTGAAGTTGCCCAAACCTGCAATAATAATAAACCAAGAACCAAACCAGAATTTCATCTCTAATTTTGCCATTTTCAAGTTGCAATGTAATAAAAAAAATACATATATTCTTGGATTATAACAAGTACATTCTTAAAAAATACTACAAGCACGGACGTACGCATTTTATGTTAGAGAATATGACGGCGGGCATGTAGGAGGCAACGACGACAACAATAAGATTATAGGAGGCAAAGGTAGCAGCGATGACGGTAGTGGCAGCGGCTTAAATTTTAAATTAACAAAAATTAAGATTTTTTAATTTAGATGTAAATAGGTATTTTGATTTATGTTTAAAAAATTAAAAATAAAATAATACATTTTCATTAATTTACCTTTTGAGTTTTAAATAAGAGTAATCTTCACCCGTGGTCCTTTTGTTTAGGGTCTATTCCGTTTTAGTCACCAATTTTGAATTTTTTTATTTAAGTCACTTACGTTATCGTTTCGTTCTATTTTAGTCACTGGCCGTTAATCTTCGTTAGTTAGATGACGTGTCATGTTAGTAAAAATAGATAATATCTAATATAATCCCTAAACTCTTGAAATTCTATTTTTTCATCATCTTCAAACAAAAAATCTTAATTTTTTTTCTCTCAAAATTTATCCCCCAACCCTAACCTTCATCTTTACTATTATTGTTGTTAACCGCCACTGCTACCTTTGCCAACCTCTACCCACAGCAACACATGCAATGGCAAAAAACCCACATCAATCTCAAAAAACTTGTAGAAGAGGACCCTAAATGTCTGCTGTCAAATAAAAGAAACAATGAAAATTCATAAATCTAACTAATATAAAGAACTAGACAATATCTCCATGAAAGCATGAACATCAACAGCTGAAAAAGTATGTATGTTCTGTTTTGATATGGTATTTATATCATAATCATTACTCTAAATGTCTATTTTGTTTTAAATTAATCGAGCTTCATTTGACTCAATGGTTCAATATGAACATCCACAACTGGGAAGGCATGTTATTCAACTCAATCGATTCTTGTTATTTTTCAGTGTAAGAGTGTTGAACAAGATCGGATCAGCACATCCGAGAGCGGTGAAATATTCTGTAGCAATCAATATCATACAATCTCTTCTCATAGGAATAATTTCTGCACTGTTAATCTTGGCTACTCGAAATAAATTCGCCATCATCTTTACGAATAGCATCGAGACGCAAAATGTCATGGCTGGTTTGGCTCATCTGCTCGGTATAACCTTGTTTCTAAACAGTGTGCAACCAGTTATATTGAGTGAGCAATCGAATAGAAATTACATGCCCCAAACAAAAGTGAAATTCATCATCTGTGAGATCAAATAATTTGTGTCATTGCAGGTGTTGTTGTGGGAGGAGGTTGACAAAGGTAGCAGTGGTGGTTGACAGCAAAAATAGTAAAGATGAAGGTTAGTGTTGGGGGATAAACTTTTGGGAGAAAAAATTAGGATTTTTTGTTTGAAGATGGTGAAAAAAATAAAATTTTAAGAGTTTAGGGATTATATTAGAAATTACCTATTTTAACTAACATGACACGTCATCTAACTAACGGAAATTGACGGCCCAGTGACTAAAATAGAACGAAACGATAACGTAAGTGACTTAAATAAAAAAATTCAAAATTGATGACTAAAACGGAACATACCCTAAATAAAAGGGACCACGGGTGAAGATTACCCTTTAAAAAATTTAGGCTTAATACACTTTCCCCTAAACTTTACATGTTTTCTCAACTTACCCCTAAAGTTTATCTTGATCATTTTTGCCCCCTAACGTTTTTGACGTTAACCATATTGCTCCTACCGTTAAAAAATTATCTTTACCAATCCGAACGCGCCACACCATTTTTTATTTATTTATAATTTTTTCACTTATCTCATTTTCAATTTTGGAAGTGTTGTCCGTCCTACAAACCTATTAAAAATTATAATTAGTTAAAATTTTGGATAAGTTTTCTCAAATAAGGATTTAGTCTCTATGAACCTATTAAAAATTACAATTAATCAAACATAAGTTAATACCTATAATAACTGAATCAACTTAGGTGGCATCAATTAAATATCTTAATAAAACAAGAATATTAATGGATTTCATTTGATTGTTAATACATAATTAGCTTAATTTTATCTGAATTTTACTCGTTCGTAACTCAAATCACACTTCCCCAGATTGGATGAAGTATATAATGTTCCAATTAGATCCAATGTTGGAAGCTTTCATGTTCCATACGTGTAGGATGTGTGGAAAACAAACACATAAAATTGTTTCTTAGTTACAATGGAAGATCTGAAAAGTTTGTAGTGGACGGCTCTACACAAAAGAGATATTGACCTGGGCTTCAGAATTGATTGAAGAAATTTCTGCTATTATTTTTTCAAGTGCTGCACAATCTTCAAGTATTGAAGTATGGGAAATCCCAGTGATTCCGATCACCTTAAGTGGCTGGCCTTTGTCGGAATTCCAGAGTGACTCCAGTGCCGACAGGCTCACCAAGTTCACCGTCCCATCTCCATCCCCATAAACCACCTCAGGCTGCTTATCGAACCCTGCTTTCCCATAAAGCAAAGTCTCCGGCGTCTTCACGCCTGTCCCAAATATACAGGTAACACTAACATTGGGAGCTGGCAATGCTTCAGTCAAGGGGAGGATTCGTGATTTATAAGGTATCACCCCTTCTGGAAACCCAATGTCATTCAAAAACTGTGGGATATCAAGAGCTGAATAAGCCTGGTTTGGAGTGATAACAAGAGTTTTTTCAGGACCAAAAAGCTTAGGAGAAGGCATCAGCCAGAGATTACTTTCGGAGCTCCTTTGTTCCCCCCTTACCAGCAACGGATCAACCAGGGGAACTCCGAAAGAACTCCCAGAAGCAAAGGTCAGCATTTCTTGAACCGTGCCGCCCCAAGGAGCTGAAAGTGCGACAAAGTGTTTGATAAATCGTTGGCGCCAAGAGGGTGGATTTCGGTTGAGAAGCTGGAGTACGTAAAGGCCTCCCAAGCTATGGGAGAGGAGAATCACAGGCTTTCCTCCATTGGAAGCGCTTGCTTTTTCTATCAAATCTTTTAGGTCTTCCAGGAACTTGGCGCCCACATGGGATGGGTGGCCATCAGCGGCTAACCCGTACCGAAAGTCGTACGGTGCTCCGAACAGGGTTTCACCACTCACATAACCGATCTCCTCCAGGGAATCTACCAACGGTGCCATGTATGCTGTGAGTTGCCTGCAAAAAGAGCAGAGATTAGATCCAGTCATATCATTCAGACACGAGAGCAATTTGGTACAATAAACTTACTTGAGATTAGGGTTAAGGTAAAGAAGGGAGTCGGTAGAACCAAATTCGGGGACCCTGGTTTCAACCCCTGGAGCATTGCGGTAATCATCTAAATCGGGGTCATAATAAAGCATCATACGTTGAGAAAAACACTTGGTAAATGGAGCCAGCAGCACACTGGGGTCGAACCACAGTCTGAACCAACCTTCTTTATCCTTGGAAATTGGGTACCAACGTTTACAAAACAGGCCCAGGGGCTTGTAACCAGAAGTTAGCCGCGCTTCGAGTTGGTTCCCGCCACTCCCTGGAACCAAAATCAGAGGATGAAGATTGCTGGTCGCTTTACATATGCATAACATCGTGGTAAAGAGAAGTATAGCTAGCTTGATGCTTAGTCCACACATCTCTCTTTTGTTCTTATCTATTTACGACCCTGGCAATGGAGCTAGACAGAGCAAAGACGAGCTTGTTGTTATATTGGATAACATTTATTTCGTGGCCTTTAAACATCCCCACAGGCAATAAGAGGTGGAGAATGTGTCCACGTCAATTTTAATACGAGCACTAACTGTGCTTGGTCCCCTATAGGCTATAACTATCCCCAATCAGGTTAATTTCAGCAGTCTCAGTTTTCATTCTTTTTTCCCCTAAAAGAATTGCAGGTTAAGCAAAAGTTCCAACAAAAACAGGTAGGCAATGAGATAATTTAATATTGTTTCCACTCTTGAGGCACAACTTTCACAACAATTCACAATTTTATCGTACACAACATTCACGTTCTTACAGCCACGGCCCACGGGTGGATGGTGGTGAGGGCCTGAGGGGTCTGGCCCCTCCAAAAATTTGAACAATTTATATTTGGTCTTTTTAATTTTTATTTTTTTTATTTGGCCCTTCAAAAACTTTAAAATTTACATTAAGTTTTTGTTTTTTTTTTAAATATTTTTATTTAAGTTTCCTTTAAAAAAATTCACTAAATCTCAAAAAATTTGAAAATTTTAATTTAGGCTTCTAAAACTTTCAAAAAATTTAATTTGGCCCCCTTAACTTGTTATACCAAGATTTTCCCCTGCTTAGAGCCGATTGTTCGAACAAAAAACTTATGTCCCTTTGAGTGCCTCTATTCATGCTATAACACTAAAATTTTAAATATTAAGTCTTAACTCTAATTTAAACTCTAAACTTTACAAAATAAATCTTATAGTCTATGCTATAATTAAACCCTAATACTAAACTTTAAATTTTATTTTTAGTGCAGAACATAAATAGAGACATCGAAAAGGGCGGAAGATTTATGCTCCGATTGTCCCATTCTAAAAAGATATTATTTGGTACCATTATTTTATGAGATAGGTTAAATGTTCTGATTGAAGTTAAAACTTTTGAGTTAATAATATAAATGGTTGTAAAATTAAGTAAAAATGATTTTTTTATCATTGAACTTCTGAAATTATAAAATAGACATTAAATTTATTAAAACTGTTATGAAATATGGTCATTAAAACTATTACAAGATTATTACTGAACTCTATCAAATTATTACAAGATAATCTTTGAACTTTATTAAACTATTACAGAAATGGTTATTAAAATTTATCGAATTGTTACAAATGTTTCTTAAATTTGTCAAAAATTATAATTATTTTTATAATGTGTAATAATCATTTTATAACAGTTCGATAAATTTAATGACTATTTTATTACTTCTAATACTTTAGTAGCCAAATAAATTATTTTTACTTAATTTAGTAACCATTTGTTTAATTTACTATAGAACTTTTTATTTTTTCACCAACTTTTAAAATTGGTCAAATAATGCTCAATTTTTTCGAGTATGCTTACATTACGATCAAATCTTTTAAAATAATTAAACAAAGAGACTTTTTATTTATCCGTTTAATGTTCTAAGCAAAAACCAATCTTGTCAAATTGAATAGAATTATAAAAATAGTGAAACTCTTCTATCAAAACAATATCTCATTTTTTATTTCTTTGTATTCATTTACACTTTCAATCTCCCCATTATGTACATGTACACTTAAACCAAGGAAAAAATTAGCATTAACCCTCTAAACATTAAAAAAAAAACCTCTTTTGTTTTAATTATTTTTCACACGTCCGCACGAATTAATAAGAGAATTATATATGTCGAATTTTCTTAGTTTAAGTATTATATTAAGGCCATGTTTGACAATTAGTGCATAGCGGATTACATTAGCTGATAGCTGATAGTTGATAGCTGATTGCATTAGCTGATTTGGCTAGCGAATTGTATTAGCTGATTGTATAAAAGTGTTTGGTAAAATTAACTGATAGCTATTAGATTATTTAAACAAGTAAAATGACATATAAGGACATGATTATATTCAATACTTGTTTGAATAATTTATTAGTTATCAATATTTTGTATCTAATTAATATTAATTAGATCTATAAATTTATTTTTAATATAACTTTTCTAAACATATTCGAATCATTTATATATTAATTTATTATTTATATAATTATTTTAATATAATTTAATTAGTTAATAAATTTAAATACACATATAAATATGTGATAATAAAAAGAAAAAAAGTAAATAGGATTAGCTTATAAATAGGATGAGAAAATATTTAATTTTAAGTTATTTTGAGATTTTTGGTAACTAGTAAGGGTAAAAGAGTCTTTACAACCATAATATCAAATCTCTAATCTCAAAAAGCTCATATTATGAGTTTTTTTTCAAAATTAGCGGTTTCACCCCAATTCACCATTTCAATCTGATGTTCACCAAACAACAATATTAGCGGATTTGACTGGTCAAGCCTCTAATTATGCCTCAAACCTCTAATTTTTGCTCAAACCTCTCTTTACCAAACTTGACCTAAATATTGACATAGTATATGTATCACAATAAAAAAATTAAAGCGTGCGTGCCACAAAGATCAAAATACTTTGTCCTTTTTCATTGCTTCTTTCTATGTCCAACACTAAAAAAATACTAAAAAATTAAATTCCAAACCTTAATATCAAATTCTAAATCCTACACCCTATACTCTAAAAAATAAACCTACCCCAAATTTCCTGAACCCTAAACCATAAACCCTAAACATAATTTTTAGTGCAAGGCATAAATAAAAGCACCGAAAAAGGCAGAAGATTTCTATATTCTACATTTTGCCCAAACACATGTATCATATTAAACATTTTAAAATAAAATTATCATATTATACATTTCATTCAAGTATCAAATGTAACATTATTCTTAAAATAACAATAAATATTTTGAAGGTTATATTAGTATTTTTTTCCGATTAATAAATGAGAAAAACGACTACTACATGTCTCGTTAAAAAATTTCCCTACATCTAATAGAGGAAAAAAATATATGTAATAGCGCTACAAACACTTAGAACATAACCCAAACTAAAACATACAAATGAATTTCATCACATGACTTAAAAGAAAGAGACTAAATCTGCAAGCGGTACCTGATGAGTGGCTAGATTGGTTATTGTTTTTGCGATAATTTTGATGGAATAAATGACTTATTATGTTGAAATGTGGGTTGTTCGTTGCTTTTTCGTGTAGGACTGTGTGGCTGAAAATCAGACTGAAAAAGGTCAAAATCTACAAAAGTTTTGGATTCGTGGTTGAATTCATGGGCATGAAATGAGGCATGAATGCTGACTGGATGCCACGTCAGCACCTTCTAGAAGCTGATGTCGGTAGCAGTGATAACCTATCAGCCACGTATCAGATAGCCTATCAAGCGGATTTTAAATTTTAAACTTTGATATTATCTTATGTATTTATTTTAAATTATTTTGAGATTTATCTTTTTAGGGTTTTAGGTTTTTTAGATACTTTAAATACCCCACTTTAAGGTGAGACCAAATCATCACTTGCTCTTGTTTTCATTCACTTGAAGTTTAATACATTCCTTCTTTATTTTCTCCATTTTTTTACATTTCCTTTGTCATAAATTAAGTATGGTTTCATTACAAACCATGCTTAGCTAAATCACCATAGCCAAGAGCAACGCCAAAACCTAACTTACCTCGTGAAATTAGAAACGTTGAAAACGTAAAATTTCATGGAAAATGACCGGACTATTACAGCTTTTGAAATTCTCCCTTGGACGCCCATTCCTTAGTACAACAAATACAAAAATTGATGTTAGGAGTGGTGTTCTTACCATAAAATTTGACGGTGAGATTGTTAAGTTTGATGTCTATAAGGCGATGAAACATCTAGATTCTATGGCAAACGTTAGCTTCGTCGGTATTTATGAACCTTTAGTTGGTGAACCTGTTGAATCTAACTTATCTAATGGTTTGTGTAGGAAATTGGAAAGTCATGACGAAAAAATAAATTAGGGAGTTGAAAAATATTTCATTTGTCAATTATGATCTACACTTAACTCCCTCAAAAATTAAAAAATTCTCATCCATTTTGCAGGCACCAGATATAGAGTTAAAATTATCGTCGGATAAAATAAAGAGTAAAGTGGATATTTTTTCAAACAAAACAGAGGAATGCCACGATCGTAAAATTTCTCGTATTCTTAGTTGGATTAAGCACATGAATCGGAAAAAAATATTTTTCGCAGAACCTGTAGTCTAAACCAGGTCATCGAGCTAATGACGTTAAAACAAGCGCTTAATGGGAGGTAGTCTATTGTTTTTATTTTGTGTTGAGAGTGGCAATCGATCGAACAAAATCAAGAGGAGGTGAATTGGATTTTTGAAAGAGTGGTGGACACTAATTGCAAAGGTAGAAATTGCAAGGTGATTTAGAGTGGTTCAACTCCCTTAATTGGAGCCTACATCCACTACCTTAGTGACCACACTAAGGATTTTCCACAAATTCACTAATTTGTCTTTCCTTTAAGGATAAGGAGTAACCTTACACAATTCAATAGACTTATACCCCAAAGTCTATTGAATCCTTTCCCCAAGAACAAATACAAATAAGCAAACTAGGAAATCCTCACTAGGAATGTGTTTGCAAAGTTTAAGCTCTCTCACACACCCAAAGAAACACTAGCAAAAGAATTACAATGAAGAACACTCTAGTGTATACAAGAAAGATCGAAAATTAAGCACAAAGTGGACTCTTGAAAGGTTGAATGTTTGTGTAGGCTTTCTTGTTGTTGCTGAGTTGATTTTTCTTTGTTTTTGTATCCTCTCAATCAATACTAGCCGTTTGGAGCCGTTGGGGGTGTCATAAAGCCGTTACCTACCTGAAAATATAGCATTTAAAGCACGAGGGATCGATCCTTTTACAAAGGGATCGATCCTTTCTTATGAAAAATATGACCGTTGGAAAAAGGGATCGATCCCATACACCAGGGGATCGATCCTTTTGCACTGAGACAAAAAAAGAGTGAAACTGTCAATCAAGGGATCGATCCCTTTTATCAGGGGATCGATCCTTTTTGCCTTGAAGACTGGAAAACAGTTTTCTTAGTACAAAAATGGATCATATTTGTTTTGAAAAAGATCGGTAAAGTTGGAAAACATTTGAAACGAATTTTTCAAGTTTGTTTGGACTTTGAATTATTTTTGCAAGAATTTATATATTCGATTAAGTCCAAAAACATTTTTCTTTTAATTCGTTATATCAAAATATTAGTTCATCAATCTCCCCCTTTTTGATATAATAAAACTCTTTGAAAAATTGTTTTTGACAAAAGCTCCCCCTTAAGAAAATATTTTTTGAGTTGATAAATGATTTCAAAATCAAGTTTTAAATTAAAACAATTTAAGATCCAATTTAATTTAAAAACCATTTTTCATTATTTGCTCATATTTCTCCCCTTTTTGTTATATCAAAAATAATTCAAGAAAAGTGTTAGTACCATATAACAAAGGAAAAAAAATAAAGGCTAGAATTGAAACGATAGATAACACAAATAAAGCATAAACATCCATAGGTACTTAAATTAAACAAACCATAATATATCCATAAGTACCAAAATAAACCAAAGCAACATAACATCAATTTTTAAAACAACATCCAACAAAGAGTCATAGAAGTCATGTAGCAAAGTCTAAAAGCGATCATAAACAAAAGCATAATATAATAAGATGTTCATGTATGCATGCATCTAAGATGAAGATGGTGGAGGTGGGAATGGGTAACTATCAAACTTGCGCTGAAGAGCGCTAAAAGCATCACCCAAGGAAGCATGACGAGCCTCGAGAGAATCAAGTCTAGAATCTATGTGAGCCCGAAGAGATCCAATGGAGGAGTCCATATGACGAATGAGAGAATCATGAAGGTCTCTCAATGACATGTCACTAGATCTAGCACGAGTGGAGGCTCCGGGAGCGTCATCCATATGGTCATCTTCATGTTCTTCATCTCCTTCTTCATGGTGTTCCGGTTCTTGAACTTCGCCTCTCTTCTTCACCCAATTCATAGAGAATTCGGGTTCTTCCTTATAGCCCAAACGATCCATCGAATGACGGCCAATAATGTTGTCGGTGGGAGGATCGATGCCGTGCTCGAAGGATGTATCGATGTCAAGCAAAGAGAAGATGTGGCTAAGGTACATGCCATACACCAAGGTTTGCACCTTCTTTGCCTTGATAATCTTTATCATATCGTTGAAGATGAAGGCGGCAAGGTGAAGTTGAGTTCCATTACGGATGCAATGAAGCCACCAATAGTCGGACTCTCGAACCGAAGAATATTTCGTCCCACGAGGACGAATAAAATGCGAAAGGATAAGGTGCAAGAGACGATCTTGAAGAGGAAGGAAGGTAGCTTGGTTGTTAGGGACACGAGAATTTTCGGGATAAGGTCCTTTATCAATCTCAACACCATCATCGAGAAGACTAAAAGCGTTAGCAAGAAAATCAATGGTAAGAGTGACATTTTTGCCCAAAACATGAGATTTGATTGTTCGAATGATGGTGCCATCCGGAAGTTTTGAAGAAGAGACGGTGGCATTAGAGTAAAAGACTCGAACAAGAGTAGGAAAAGTTGGCCCCTTAAAGTTTAAAAAATCCATCCACTTAAAATCCTTAAACTTTTGTAGATAGGCAAAATCTAGTTTGGTTAGGAAATTAAAATCAATTGAGCGTGTTTCCTTAACCGGTGCGGATGCAAAGAAGCTTCGAAAACGATCACTTTCCCTAGAGTTTTTAAAACATAAGTCTAGGGAGTTTAAAGATGGATGAGGGTTGGATGAAATCCCCTTCCCTTTGGAAGCCATGGTTTTTCTCTTAGACATCTTAAAATTTTGAAAATTCAAGTAAAAAGGATTGATTAGGGATGGTTAAAAGGATCTATGGTGAAATCAAACAAGAAGTTTTGGCAAAAAAAATTAAGTTTGGCCGAATTTTTGCAAAGGGAAAATTGATTTAGGCTTTTTATCAAACACTTGGTGTGCAAGTGTTGAAAGAAGAGGTTTTGAGTGATTTTAAACAATGGGTAAACCTCCTGCAACAAAAAGCATAGATTTTCAACAATATGAGTTCTCTAAAAAAGCCTAAAACAATCAACAATCTCAAATTGTAAATAAAATTCGAATGGAAAAGGTTAGGGTTTTGAAACCTTACCGAAACTTTGATTGTGAAGCACCAAAAGCTAAAATCAAGTGCCAAATCCGATTTGAAGATGAGAGGGGAGACTAAAACGAGTTGAAATCTTGAAATTGGTTGAAAAATTGAAAGGATTTGGTTAGGGTTTTAAAAAGGGGCGGTTTTGGGGTCTTTTGACGAACAAGGTTTTTTTTTATAAAAAAAATGAGTGTTAACTTCCCTTTTAAAACAACGCGCCCAGCCAACATGCCTAAAGGGATCGATCCCTCGGGTTAGGGGATTGATCCTTTTAGTGTAAACTTCAAGGATCAGTTTTTAAGGAGCTTACTGCCAACGAAGGGATCAGTCCCTTTTCTTAGGGGATCGATCCTTTTTCTAGAAAAATTGTATTTTGGGCACAAGGATCGTATAGACGAGATTTAAGCTCTAATGGAGGCATCCTATGTCATATGTATGATATGAAGTGAGTTTTAAATGCCTTAGAAGATATCTATGTACATGAATGTTAACTTAAAACAACAAGATATGCAAATTACATCATAGATTAAAATTTAGTCCTCTAAAAGCACACTAACAAGATTATTTCAAGTCACATACACACAAAGACTCTATAAGGTCCTAAGCATGCTTTTTTGATAAAATTGCTACAAGACAACATCATATTCTCAAAATTCATCATAAAAGATCATATTAAGCATATAGAACATGATTTCACAAAATCAATCAAATATTGTAAATTTAAGGCCAAAAACATAATTATGAACATATTAGGCCATAAATGTGCAACTCATGCTCTTAACTCCCCCTTATTAAAGGCACTTAAACAACATATGGGGACCCTCAAACATGCTTTGAAGCATATAAACACACATAATCAACATAAATGAACAAAGATTGCATGTTAAATAAAATGTTACCACTTGAACCAAGATAGGTTGATTAGCTCATATTCTCTTCAAGTGTCATTTCCTTCTATTGTGTCTAGAGCTTTCCGATTTCTTTATTTTGCTCACAATGGCTCCAACACACCTACAATCAAGGAACTATGCATGTTTTGGTACCCAAACTCTTTTGGGTCCATGAGAGTTAGTTCCTACAATTTTAGTCCCTTTAGGTATCCACTTAGACAATAGATCATATTCTTTGTTAGCAATGAGTCCTTTTGGAACCCAAATGCTTCTAATTATTTTTCTATTAAATGATCTTTGATGACCTCCTTGTCTATACCCATAAAAGTTCTTCCTAATATAGTTGGGTCTTGAATTTTCACCTCTTTCAAATTTTTTAGTTTCAACTTTATTGAAAGAAACTTTAAGATCATCAAGTTCCTTTTGATGATCATCATGGACCTTTGAAAGTAAGTTGTGCGAGTCTTGATTTTTCTTTTCAAATTCTTTTATTTTAACTTGAATTTCTTCAACTTTACTTTCAAATTCCTTATTAGATTTGGAAAGAGAGTCATTTTCATTTTTCAATTTTAAAATGATTTTTCTATTTTTCAAAATTGACTCTTCAAACTCCAAAGCTAATTCATCATAAGCTCTTGCAATTCATCAAAAGTATAATCAATTGAAAAAGATGAATTAGAGGTTACCGTAGAGTCATCCTCAATAGCCATGAGACACAAGTTGGCTACTTCATTCTCGTCCTCGTCGGAAGATTCATCATCATTCCAAGTAGCTATATGAGCCTTGTGCTTCTTTTTCTCATAGCTCTTTTTCTTCAATTGAGGACAATCGAACTTGATATGTCCCGGTTTATTGCACTCATAGCAAATAATTGGATCTTTCACTTTGTTGTCATTCTTGAAGCCTTCTTCTCTTTGAAATCTTCTCCCTTTGTTGGACCTCATGAATCTTTTGAATCTCTTGGCAAACATAGCCATCTCTTTATCTTCATCATCTCCACTAGAATCAATATCTTCTTTAGATGCTTTGAGAGCAATGCCAAATTTCTTCTTTTCCACTTTATTCTTCTTTTCTTCCTTGCCCTTTGACATCATCTCATGTGTGAGCAAGGAACCAATGAGCTCATCCAACTTGAAAGTCTTGAGGTCCTTTGCTTCTATTATCGCCGTTTTCTTTGAATCCCATGAATAGGGAAGAAAGTATATCATCTTCCTCATAAGTTTATCTTCCGGGATCACTTCACCATAGCCCTTCAAACCATTAACAATCACGGAGAATCGATCGGACATGGTTTTGATGTCTTCCTCGGGGTCCATCTTGAAGTTTTCATAATTTAGATTGAGAAGCTCAATTTTGGTCTCCTTCACTTGATTTGTTCCTTCATGTGTAATTTCAAGTTTGTCCCAAATCTCTTTAGCATTGGAACAAGATGACACCCTTCCATACTCATCCGGGCCAAGAGCACAAAAAATGAGATGCATTGCCTTAGCATTTGTGGAGAATCTCTTGCTTTCTTCATTGCTCCATGTCTCCATGTTACTAGTCGGTGCGGTGTAACCACTCATGATGATCTTCCAAGCTTCAAGATCAAAAGCTTGAATGAAAAGCTTCATGCGGTTCTTCCAATAAGCATAATTAACTCCATTGAAGAAGGGAGGCTTGTTGGTGGGTTGAGAATCGCCCCAAGCTTCAACGGTGGAGGTGGAAGCCATGGATGACCTTGTAGATGATTGCACACTTCTTGGATCTTCTCAAGAGGTTGTAAGACCTTCCAATGAGCCAAGCTCTGATACCAATTGTTGAGAGTGGCAATCGATCGAACAAAACCAAGAGGGGGTGAATTGGATTTTTGAAAGAGCGGTGGACACTAATTGCAAAGGTAGAAATTGCAAGGTGATTTAGAGTGGTTCAACTCCCTTAATTGGAGTCTACATCCACTACCTTAGTGACCACACTAAGGATTTTCCACAAATTCACTAATTTGTCTTTCCTTTAAGGATAAGGAGTAACCTTACACAATTCAATAGACTTATACCCCAAAGTCTATTGAATTCTTTCCCCAAGAACAAATACAAATAAGCAAACTAGGAAATCCTCACTAGGAATGTGTTTGCAAAGTTTAAGCTCTCTCTCACACCCAAAGAAACACTAGCAAAAGAATTACAATGAAGAACACTCTAGTGTATACAAGAAAGATCGAAAATTAAGCACAAAGTGGACTCTTGAAAGGTTGAATGTTTGTGTAGGCTTTCTTGTTGTTGCTGAGTTGATTTTTCTTTGTTTTTGTATCATCTCAATCAATACTATCCGTTTGGAGCCGTTGGGGGTGTCATAAAGCCGTTACCTACATGAAAATATAGCATTTAAAGCACGAGGGATCGATCCTTTTACAAAGGGATCGATCCTTTCTTATGAAAAATATGACCGTTGGAAAAAGGGATCGATCCCATACACTAGGGGATCGATCCTTTTGCACTGAGACAAAAAAGGAGTGAAACTGTCAATCAAGGGATCGATCCCTTTTATCAGGGGATCGATCCTTTTTGCCTTGAAGACTGGAAAACAGTTTTCTTAGTGCAAAAATGGATCATATTTGTTTTGAAAAAGATCGGTAAAGTTGGAAAACATTTGAAACGAATTTTTCAAGTTTGTTTGGACTTTGAATTATTTTTGCAAGAATTTATATATTCGATTAAGTCCAAAAACATTTTTCTTTTAATTTGTTATATCAAAATATTAGTTCATCAATTTTTTTATTTTTGTTATTTAATTTAGTACATTTATTTACATTATTTAAATTATTGCTTTTATTTATATTATTTTATTTTCTTAGGTACCCTAAATTTTTGATCGAATAAATTCCAGTAGATCTTATATGCCATACACGTAGATAAGTAGCAGGGAAAATATTCCGGCGCATGTTAGCAAAGCCCACCACCATCGCGCATGATAGCAAAGCCCATATCATTTCCCTTTCAATTAAATTTATCCTTTTAAATATATATATATATATAACCCACGTGAGACCACATCAATATATATATATTCAATTTTTAATGTATATATATTATTGTATTATTTATTTTAAACCCCTCCCCGTGGGCCTCACCGCATCTTTTAAGTTCCTATCTTTATTTTAAATCCAAAACTTATATCCACTTTTATTTTATTTAAAAAAATTAACTATAGATCTCACAAATATATCATGTACTGATTACCCTTATTTTTATCTCTCACCCCTATTTCAAACAGAATTTAATTATTTTTTACCCCACCAATCCTTATCCTTATCCCTATCTTTTATTTTTTATTTTTTTAAAACCCCATAGGCCTGCATTTTTCTATCAATATCTTATTGAATAAAAACATTCTAAAAATTTCATCCCCACGTAATTTTTTTCAAACCTAGCAAATTAAAATTTTCACGCACAACCGCCTCTCCCCCTCCTTCACATTGATCTTCATCGACCTTTCAACCAACCTCCATGGTGAACGACAACAACAAGAAAATGTACCTTCTCCGATAGAACTCGAGCCGTTACTCATTCATGTCGCGATCATCATTAGAATGAGGAGTTTTCTATTCTTTTTTTTTTTTGTATTTTGGGACAAAATAACTTAAGTGAGGGGTGGACATCTTATCAAATTCCTTTCTTGCTTGTCTGATAGTTTGCCTCATAATTTTACTTACTAGCTATTGTTCTTTATATTCATCTTGTTCCTTTGGTTGCCGTATGATTTTGAGAATCTTAACTTGTTAGAAAATTTAGTATTGCATGATGGATTATAACTTGAATAGCATTTTTTATTATCCTTTTAACATTTCATGACTAGTTAATTTAAAAATTTTGTGAAGGATATTCTTTTGCTCTTTGTCCCTTTAAGTGTACCAAACTAATTTTAGCATTCTAGATCTTGTGTTTGAGTATCTGTCAAAGTTATATGCATGAATTTGATGGTAAACGAAAAAAAAAAGCTAGAGGTGCATATCACTGACTCTAGCAAGCAAAGGAATAAAAAGCTAGAAGTGTTTACCACTGGTTTACTAATGCTTTGATTAATTTTGCTACACTTAATGCACTTTGAGTAGCTTGAATAATTTCTTGTATGAGTTATTAATTTAATTGGTTGTGTGATATTTTTTGCTATTTTACTATGGTCCATGTGCATCTTGAATTTTTTTCGTGTCGAGATAACTAACTAATATTGTAGGCAAGGGAACTTTGTGAACCTAAGAGTGAGAACTTGGTCTTAATCTTTGATACTTGAGAGCAAGTATCGGATAAGTGAGGGGAAATTTGATGAGTGGCTAGATTGGTTATTGTTTTTGCTATAATTTTGATGAAATAAATGACTTATGATGCTGAAATGTAGGTTTTCCTATGCTTTTTCGTGCATGACCGTATGACTGAAAATCAGACTAGAAAAGGCCGAAACCTGCAAAAATTCTGAATTCGTGGTTGAATTCATGGGCATGAACTAGGACATGAATGCTTACTGGACGCCACGTCAGCACCTTCTAGAAGCTAACGTCAGCAACGATGATAACATATCAGCTGCGTATCAGATAGCCTATCAAGCGGATTTTAAATTTCAAACTTTGATATTATCTTATGTATTTATTTTGAATTATTTTGGGATTTATCTTTTTAGGGTTTGAGATGTTTTTAGATACTATAAATACCCAACTTTAAGGTGAGATCAAATCATCACTTGCTCTTATTTTCATTTACTTGGAGTTTAATACATTCTTTCATTATTTTTTCCATTTCCTTTTTTTTACATTTCCCTTGTTAAAAACTAAGTATGGTTTCATTACAAACCATTCTTAGCTAAATCACCATAGCCAAGAGCAACGCCAAAACTCAACTCACCTTGTGAGATTAGAAAAATTCTTCAAACCTTCAACATCTTTCTTGGTTCTTGAAAAAATAGGTTAGGTAATCGGCTTAACCTTTAAGCACCGCGTTTGCTTCATCCCGAAAAGTGCACGTCGTGGTGAAGTCATCTTGATCTACCGCTGGGGACGAGAAAAGGCTTGTAGCTGATCCAATTCCCTAAGAACAAACTTAGTGGCGGTCCACTAAAGTGAATTAAGATCGGACTTGATTTTTGTTGAGACAACTGTCCGAGCACAAACTTCTTCAGCACTAAGCGCAACGTTTATTAGCATCGATTGCAGTGGCTAATCAACTCAACACTTAGTTCCAACGATTGCCTTGGGAACCGAATTTACCTTAGAGAAGCAAATTACAAGAGTTGGGCCTTGTAGACAATAACCGACAAGAGATTGAAGTAAAATCACTTCAGTAATCGAGAGAAGTTGTGGCAAAGCGGAGCTTGAGGCTAACTTAATTCATAATTATCTTCAATCATTTCTTGCTTTAATTATTATTTTAGTCATTCGATTTAATTCTTATAAACCCATATTTTTTGTTACTTGCAGATTTTTTGGTTTATTTTAATTATTTCTTTGAGTTTAAAAAAATTATTTTGACACTATACAACGTGTATCAGTACCTACAACATTTGGCCTTCAATCACGCAGGGCAACAAACCAACTTAACCAATTCCTACCTCATTTGGGTCGCTACAATTCTGCAGATTCTTCACCAGCAAATGATCCAACCCTGCGGGCGGTTCCTCAATCACATTTTCCCCTAGTTCTCGCTCTCTTATTTGCCGTGCGAGCCAATCCGCGGCCGTATTTGCACTCCTACTTACATGTTGCACTACAACCTCCCAGTTCCTCTACATCATTTCACCAATCACAACCACCAGCGCGTTGGCTGTTCGCGATCGAATACCACTCACAATCAAAGTTATATTATTATTTTAAAAGTGTGTGTATCACAATGGACATTTTGTCCAAGCACATGTATCATATTAAGCATTTTAAAATACAATTATTATATCATACATTTCATCGAAGTAATTAATGTAACATTATTCTTAAAATAGCAATAAATATTTGAAAGGTCATATTACTGTTTTTAAAATAGATATATTATTAATCCACCCTTTTTTATATGTAATAGTGTGATAAAATATTAGATCTTTTAAAATAAGGTAAGATGTTCCAATTCTGACACTGTAAATTTGACAACTTGAGTTAGGAAAGACACTCCAATAGTAGACATTTACTGTACATAATTTAAATTAGTCAACCAATAAGTTAAATAACGATTATTATATAAGAATCAATTCACCCTCCTATTTTTATTCCTTTAATGAGTTACATAGGGCTGTAAACGAACTGAACGTTCAACCAACCATTCGTGAACTGTTCGGCGGGAAGTTCGTTTACGTTTGTTTATTTATTAAACGAATGAATATGAACAAGATTTTTTGTTCGTTTAATTAAATGAACGATGACGAGCAAATGACTCGTTCGTTCATTTACGTTCGTGAACGTTTAGCAATTTGTTCGTTATGTTCGTTTAAATTTATTCACACATGTCTATTTATATTTATTATTTTCATAACAAAAGTATATTATATTTAAAAAAATATTCACATATATTCGTCTAAATTTATTCACATATGTCCATTTATGTTTATTCGTTTTTTGTTCGCTTATGTTCGTTTATCATTTTAACAAACAAACATGAACGATCACGAATAAGCTACATTTCTTAACAAACGAAAACGAACAAAAATTTATGTTCGATTAAAATTAAACAAACGAACAAGAATATATCATATTCGGCTCGTTTACAGGCCTAAAGTTACCGTTGGGTTAGTTTAGTTCCCCAAATAATATCGTCTCAAGATTTAAATTCACGTTCTTGTTATGCCTTATCAATACATCCTACAGCTATTGCATATTTACTTTATATTTTAATTATTTATTATTTACACGTATATTGAGATTAACTCGAATTCTAGTATGCTGCTCCTATTTGACATATTAACACTATATAATTATTAATTTATTGTGTTTGATTTTGAATTGCCTTTTACTTTTATTGTGTTGCAAATAACTGTAGAACACGTGGGTTGCTTGATTTTCTAGAACATTTTTGGGTCATATTTATCACTAGTTTGTCTTTTAGGTTAAACAATTATTCATTGGTTGTCTTTTCTTGGAAAATAATTTTCCAAACCTTTTTAGTCTTCATATGGTGTGAAATAAGACTTGAGGAAACAAATGTTGTTAAAATCAAATTAAATATTTTTTTTAGTTTATTTTTTTAAAATAATTTAAATGTGATTATAAAATAATATCTGTTTATATTGTGTTGAGTCATTAACACAAATAATTAAGACACACCCTAATATTAGGGTGATTTTTTTTAAAAGCTAAGGTGATTACAAGTTGTACCTGTTCTAAATATACTCTCAACCATTTTACAATGAAAGCTCAATAACCCTGCTGCAGCTGCTGGTGCTCGAACCCGTAACCTCTAGGAACAACAACCATTCCCTTTACCACTGAGTCAAGTTGGTTCGTGCAATATTAGGGTGATTTTTAATGCCTCAAATATTCAAAATAACTAAATACCAATAATAACCATGTGCTGTTATATTTCTCAATTGTGATAACGTTCTAATTTAATTATCCTGAAAAATCCAATCTAAGTGGAATATGAATTCATTTAAAAGGAAAAAAGCAAACAATATGACATACGATAACTCTGTGATGGTAGACAGACCGTGTGGACCTAATTTGGTTTTTGTAGCATAGCAAATGTTCGAGAGATTTTGGCAGTCACCAGTCAACATGTTCTTCAACTTCAACCCACGGCTGCTGGTTTTATAATGTTGTTATCAAAGGGGTTTGTCCAATTCTGCGTGCCTTTGAAAATATAAAATTCCAAACCCAGCAGCATGTGTCCGTCCCCCTGATAGCTTCTACTCAACCACTTTATAAACATTTCCTACTAATTACCCCGATCAACCCCACCTCTTCAACCTAACTCTATTTCTCGCATTTTTTTTCCAATCTTTCCAACTATCTGGATCAAAACCCCATTTCTTTTAATCACCTTTCATTCACCAAATTTCCAGAAGAAACAAAAAAGTTGCAGAATGAGAAGCAAAGGGCAGAGCCATAACAAGTTCATGCGGTTCATTACAGTCCCTTTGAAGGCGTTGGGCAAAGCCAGGGATCTATATGTTCGAAGTTTGACGAGATGTACTTCGAGCGTCAGCTATTCACATGCCTCGGCCGGGCAGTACTCGGGGTTGCCGAGGAGCTTTAGTGTAAGCTCGGCAACCTCGAATGACAGCGATGATCTTAGAGAGCTTATTAGAGCTGCATCTGTTAGGAGCTTGGGCCATAGGAATGAAGTGGAGATGCTTTTTCAACAACGACAATCGAGGTTGCAGACGAGATCGAATGGGTTGCCTAAGAGTTGCAGCGTTGCGATGGGGAGAATTGATGAAGAAAACCCTTGTGAGTTCGAAGAAAACGAAGCTGTTGTTGTTGTTGACAAGAAGCGAGATTTGTTGTATCCGAGAAGCAAAAGCTATGCTGTCCCCAAAACAAGTCCTTCTTTTGATTCCTATTGATGATTATGTTATGTTGTTGCAATATTGCATTTTGTTGCTCTGAGCTGTTTTCTAGAATAATTTGTTGAAACTCAAGTGTGGTACTAATGATGGCCGAAAAGATAATAAATCAAATGCAAGGAACTGCCGGAAGTAATTTTACAGTTCAGGCTCACCTCTCCTGGTGGAATTTCTTAGCAGTTAGAAAGAATCTTCATGATTTTTTGTATTTGTAATTGGGAGAAGCACAATTTAGAAGCAGAGACGAAGGGATTTCTCATCATCAATGTTAATGTTAAAAGTGAGAATTTGATGAATCAAGTTAAATAATTTTGAGTTAGTCGGTTAATGGGTTTTATTTTATAATTTAAATCGAAATATTAAAAATATTTATTATAATTATTATTAATTAATACAAAATATAATTTTGAAATCAAAACATTAATTGAAATATAAATAAATTTTTTAACTATACTTATTCATATAACGGAATATGGATATTAGTTGACATACAACTAATATAAAAATTAAAATCAATTTAAAGTCCAAATATAAATAATTTTAATTTTATTTACTTAGCTTAAATAAAAAATAGATAAGCGCGTTGATGGCTGGTTGGTCAGAGTTGCTCAATTGCTCCCTTTTTTTCCCCTTACGTTCTGAGTTCAAGATCCAACATGAGCATTTCTTCCCTTAAAATATTCTCTCCACCTTCTAAGTAGAAGTATGCGTGAGCGTTAAATCGAGTCGAGTTAAAAAAAATTTGAGTTATTCAAGTTGACACATCATATTTTACAACTCAAACTTTATTTGATTTTTTTCGAGTTGAGTCGATTTTTTGAGTTCCTATACAAATTTAAATGTAATTATTTATCGATGTTATAATATAGTTTGATTCCAATTTAAACAATTTTTTCTAATCATATAAGATATGCATGTATATTTCATCATATTTTTTCATATGTGACATATATTTCTTAATATTTTTTATATTGGTACATATATATCAAGAAAAATTAAGGGACTCGACTCGAACTTAAAAATAACACACTAATTACTAAAAAATTTGACTTATTCGAATTTTCATTTTACAACTCAAATTTTATTTGAAACTTTTTCGAGTCGAGTTAGAACGAGACGAGTTTTTTCATCTCGAGTCGAGTCAAAATTTTAATTTTATCGAGTCATGTTTTGCTCACTCCTAAGTAGAAGTAGGAGTAGTATTTGTAAAAAAAAAAAACAATTATAAATATTATAGTAATTGACAAAAAAGGAATAGTATGACCCATCGTTTAGTTTGGGCCTGCCTCTCAAGTTCAATGGCTTGTTTGAAACTACAGATGGACTAACATTTATGAACCGGTAATGAGCCGAATGAAAATTCTAGAAACTTGAAAGCAAATCGGTAATCAGTTAATGACCACCATTAACTTGAGTAAAATAACAAATCATGCACTCAAACTGACCAAGCAGACATGACCGAACATAAAACACTTCCCAAATCCCAGCAGTCGCATCCGCGTCCCGCCACATAACAATCTTCACTTTTTCAGTGTTTTTTCTGATCATCCATTATTTCCCCAAATTCCAGTTAGCTTCGGTAAGTCATTTACATCACTCTCTCGCCAGTAAAGGAACCTAATTCGATGGAAGTGGAGAAAGAGAAAGGAACCAACGTGTCAGATATTCAGGGCGAAGATGACCTCGACGAGGAACCTGGGGAGGAAATTGAATCAGCTCCGCCTCTCAAGGTGGGCGAGGAGAGGGAGCTGGGTAACACCGGTATCAAGAAAAAGCTCCTAAAAAACGGTGTCCACTGGGAAACGCCTGAGTTTGGCGACGAAGTCACCGGTATTTTCATTATATTTATTTCTACACTTCATTTAAAAAAAAGGTTCTTTTTTCGTTTTGAATTATTTCGAATTTTTGAATAAAGGGTGATTGAATCTGTGCAGTTCATTTTGTGGGTACTTTGCTTAACGGGACAAAGTTTTGTTCCACAAGGGATAATGATGAACCAATGACATTTAAGCTTGGTGAAGGTGAGTGTTTGGTGGTTTAATATTGATGGAGCTGCTTGATTAAATGTTTTATTTAGCTTAATTTATGTTTTAATGGTTTTAATAGGTCAAGTTGCTAAGGGTTTGGATCATGGAATTCTAACTATGAAGAAGGGGGAACGTGTATTGTTCACGTTGCCTCCAGATTTCGGTTTTGGAGCTGAAGGACGCGATGGCGTCCCACCTGATTCAATTATACAATTTGAGGTAGAACTTCTTTCGTGGATAACAGTGGTGGATATATGTAAAGATGGTGGTATCATTAAGAAGATTATGGAGAAGGGAGAGAGGGATGAACGGCCCAGTGACTTAGATGAAGTTCTTGGTATATTGAACTCTTAAAACAGTGCATTTTTTTTTCATTATTTGCTTTGGATGTAAAGTGAATTAATTGGAGCTTTATAGTGCTTGCTTTTATTTTTCCTTCCTTTTCTTTATGCAGTCAAGTATCAAGTGGCGCTTGTTGATGGGACTATTGTCGCAAAACCCCCCGAAGAGGGATATGAGTTTTATGTGAAAGATGGTAATTTTAGTTGAATATTGGGAAGTGGTATTGTACTTCTTCTGAATGGAAGTTATCAACATGCTTTCCGTTCTCACAGGTCATCTTTGTTCAGCATTGACAAAAGCCATCGTAACAATGAAAAGGGGAGAGAAGGTTAAGCTAATCGTTCAACCTAAGTGTATGTCATCATATGTTAATTGGGCTACTGTAGTTCAAATCTTGATTGACTTTTATTCCTAGAGACCAATACTTTTAAGTTTTATAGTGTATTGTATTCAATGCAGATGCTTTTGGAGAGAAGGGGAAGGATGCCACTGATGGGTTCCCGAGTATCCCACCAAATTCAGTTTTGAACATTGAATTGGAATTGGTGTCTTTCAAGCCTGTTATTGATGTTACTGGTGATTCTAAGGTATTCAAAAAGATTTTGAAAGAGGGAGAGAGTGCTCTTGTTGCAAATGAAGGTGCTGCAGTAACTAGTAAGTATATTCATCCATTACAATATCTTATCAGTGTTCCTCCCAGTCAAACTAGATTCAGAGTTGGTGGATATTGTTCCAATTTCCACCTAGATTTGGTAAGGGATCAATTCTGGATCATATCTTAAAGGTACATGTTATGCCGATGATAAATTGGATTATCTTAAAGGGTTTTGATGTATAAGCTCTAAGTGTATGTCTATGCTTGATCTTTCAGCAACAAAATGAAATTGGACACAATAAAAAAGTTATTGCCAACTTGTTTGGGAAATGTTGGGATAATGAATTGTTTCATCGAGGTGACTCAATGGATATATTATATCATGAGCCCATAGCCTTGCATAATTTCTATGCTCTAAATATTTCCTGACTAGTGCTGCTTCTATAAATAACTTACTCCTAATGTGCAGTTAGCTATACTGCTAGGTTAGAAGATGGTACTGTGTTTGAGAAAAAGGGACTTGATGGAGGACAGCCATTGGAATTTATAACAGATGAAGGTTAGTGTACACTTATATTGCAATTTTGCTAGATTGTCAATAAGAAACTTTGGATCATATCTAACTATTTGTGAATTTGAAAAATAGAACAAGTGATTCCGGGTTTGGACCGAGCAGCAGTAACAATGAAGAAGGGGGAACGAGCATTGTTGACAATTAGTCCTGAGTATGGTTTTGGTACTGTTGTAGCAGAACGGGATCTTGCTGTTGTCCCACCTTCTTCAAACCTAATATATGAAGTTGAAATGTTGGATTTTGTTAAGGTGAAAACTGTAGCCTTGTAGACTTATTAAACATGGCACCTCCTTTAGTTCCTTATTACTTTGTAGCAGGTATTTCCATAGGCACTGATCTCTAGTTCTGCTATGTTGGGTCCAAATTCTCCTCTAAATCTTGATCTACCGCCCTCATATATTTAGGATTCTTACCTCCTCCCCGGCCCCTCTTGTCGATCTGATGCTGAAGTTAGAAGGTGATGTTATTATCTACTGAGTTTTGCATCTGCTCAATGAATTTAACAGGAAAAAGCCCCATGGGAACTAAATAGTAAAGAGAAAATTGAGGCTGCTGGGAAAAAGAAAGAAGAAGGGAATATACTCTTTAAAAATGGGAACTATCAACGAGCGGGAAAAAAGTACGACAAGGTAAATCTCAAGCATTGGTTTTTTCTGATTAAAGTATGGAGTCTACAATATGGTTCAAATAATTATTTTCTGCTATCTATCCTGTGTGCCATTAGGCTGTGGACTATGTCAGTGAAGATGGACTCTTCCAGGATGATGAGCAAAAGCTAATGAAAGCATTGAGGATTTCTTGCTGGTTGAATGGTGCAGCATGTAGCCTCAAACTAAGTGATTTCCAGGGGACGATCCAATTATGCTCCAAGGTGAGTTGCGTGGCTACCAACACCAATCTAATAGAATTGAAATGGTTGGCGATCACCCCCCCCCCCCCCCCCCCCCTGTTAAAAGGGTAAAAATGTCTTGGAAACTGGTCATTAGAGCATGAACTGAGTAATTTACAAAATCAACCTCCTTTATGGACAACCTCTGCTTCCATTGAAATTGGGAATCTGCTTCGGCATCTCTTTTTTATATACTACCCCGGTCCTTTTATTGTTTGACATATGTGATAGTGAAAGAGCTCCTGCAGTGTTTTATGTTTTATATCTAGTGTTGAAAACCACATATAGATTTTACATGAGTTGATTAGCTGGAAAAGAAGTGTCGTATTTTATTCTAAAGTTTGATCTTCCTGTAGGTACTAGAATTTGAGTCCCACAATGTGAAAGCTCTGTACAGGCGGGCACAAGCCTACATGGAAACTTCAGATTTACTTTCAGCTGAATTTGACATCAAGAAAGCTCTTGAGGCTGACCCCCAAAACAGGTAAATATGGAATTTATACAATCCATATTACCAATGTTCAAGTTTCAATGTAATTGCCAAGTTGCCATAATCATGTTTATTACACTTGCCAGAGAGGTGAAGCTACTTCAGAAGACACTGGGACAACTCCAAGCTGAAAGCAACAAGAGGGATGCTAAACTCTTTACCAACATGTTTGCACGGATGTCGAAAGACTCATCTGTGCCCATAAAGGTGAGTGGTGTTCAACAATGTTTTTATATGTTAGACATTGTTTGTCAATGCAAAAAAAAGAAGATGAATCTATTTGAATTTTTTTTTGGCAGAAATTGAAAGTTGAGAAAGCAGAGCATGAGAAGAGTGAAGAGGTCGCAGCAGCGGAAACGGAACGCATGGGTGATCCTTCAACACCTTCTGAAGATAGAATGGCTGTTGATCAGAGTTGAGAAAATGGGTTTTAATTACACGACAGTAACCCACCTGTAAGTTTTTACCAGGAAAACAAAAAGAGTAGTCAATGTTGAAATGTTAATTCTTTATAAACTGAAAGAGAAAGGGATGAAAGAAACATGTTGGCGTGATTAATATTTCAAATTATTTCTAAACACTGACCCTAATGTAAAATCTAGCGCCTTTTTTGTTCTTGATGCCTGTGTTTCTGTAGTTCGTCATGTTGCTTGTTCCTCATTAGCATAGCACTGTGGAGTGTGGACCATCCTTAAAAAATAGAAATAAACATTACAAATGTCATGAAGAAAAAATGATGGTAGTTTTAACTGTATTGCAAGTGAACCTCCTTGATTTAAGATTGGGTTTTGTATTGGGCCTTGTAGTTGGGTGTAGCAGGTGTTGTTAATCTTAGTTTTTGAGAGCCTTAATAGTAGCCGGCCAACCCCACTTCACCATCACAGTTCTTGCCTCATTTACCGTTGCCGACCCTTTTATTTTTTGGTTTGAAAGAGATTTGGCATTGGGATAACAAGTGGCGGTTGTGTAGACCCGGGCTGTTTACTTAAGGACTCGTCCTTCGCCCTATCTTGAATGGATGTTCTGAATTCCAACCCAGGTTTTGGAAGAACAGTTCCTATCTTAATTTCTGAAAGCTACTGAGTACTGACAACATATCCTATGTTACTGTTAAATCTTCCAACATAACGAACAAGTTTTTTTAAAAATGCATTCCTACAGGAAACATAACCTGCCTGTTTGAACACAACACCAGGGTTTTATCCAGTTCTGTTGTTTAACAGTAACATTAAATTCAAAGTGAATATACTAACTAGGATGTTAGTTTATGGAAGTGAAAAAAGGACAAAGAGAGAAGGATTGACAAGACAAAGAAAGGAAGTGTTGTCTTTTTCCAAAGATCCAAGTTCCTCTCCAATATATGGCCCTGGGAGACACCTTCACTAATAAGATTTTGGAAGGGGAATCCACCAAAGAAACAAAACTCCCAATAAATTTCTTCAACCCCAGTAGTATGTATGGATCACATTCTTGGTTGGTAGTTGTCAGAGATGGAGGTGGTGGGGATGGTGCTTTTGGGACCCCCTTTTTTTTGGTGGAAAACGAAGCTTGTCTTTTGCTTCTTTCCATCTGAAATTATATTTTCCTGTTTTGAATCTGGAATAAGCATAGGTTACCAAATTTACCAACCCTACCTTTTAAGCTAAGCTGGCAATTACAGAAGCGGGAAATGGTGGGTCATTCTTCTTCTCTCTCACTTGTGTCAATGTACCATAACTTGAAACCAGTTGATCATAAATGGCGAAATTCGAATACAAGACTAATGTGATCATCACTTTACAGCTCTATCACATATAGGTGAATATGGAAGAATTTATTACTTTTAACCTATATGAGATAACACTCCATTGATATATGGAATGGCCTCACTTGATTAATGGAAAGCACTTGAATGCATAGCATATACACCCTGTCCATCCAACTATCCAAGGACCACTGCGATTTCCTTTTCTTTGTTGTTAAATATATCAAGTTTTCATAGTTAATTATCGTTTTCGGTGTTTCGATGTGTTATCGGAATTTGCACAGCAAACTATCAGCTCAGCATTGAAAATTTGTTCAAGTCTTTCATGCAATCAAGTGGAAGCCTATGGTCGGTAGAATATTCTCAGTATATTACTGGTTTTAAATACTAGCATGATGATGTCAAGGAAAAAAACTGGAGAAAACAGAGTGGTGATTATCACAGAAAAAATAAACAAACATGGACACCAATCACCAATGACCAAGGAATTTACTTTATTTTAATGTTCTCAGGTTGTTTCCCACTGCAATGACAGGAACAAATAAAAAACTAGAATTAAAGAGAAAAACAAAGGAACAAGAATAAAAGGAAGGTACAAGATCCTTTTGAGATCTAATGCTTTTTTTTTTTTTTTTTTACAAATTCCTCTCATTTTTTTTCTCTACAGGGCAGCTGCATGCAGTAGTAGACAAAAGCTGTTACAGTTTACCCTTTTTTGTCATTCCCAGTTTCCTTACTGGAAACCACCTGCTTTCAAGAGATTAATGCAATACAAATTAGGCATATATAACCATCAAATTTCTATTTTTAATCCACAGATTGCACTATATTCTAAATGCCAAAAATTCTTGAGAAAGTGAAATGTAAAGATTCACCTGAATCCTTGGAACCTGTTTTTCCAGATTTCAAGAAACCGATTTTTTTGTGAAATGCTGATTTTTCCTGGAAAAAAAGCTCAAAAGTGGCATGACTAAGCTTCAATTCAGGAGAACGTATATATAACAATGGGAAGCAAACTGGTTTAATGGATTGATTAGTACCTTTAAATGTGTACCAGAGAACCCTTGTGAAAAGTCCAACAAATCCATTGAAGCTTCTTTCTTGCAGTTCTTCTGTTCATAGACACCAAGAACACTCATTATTACTCCATTTTTCCCCACAAAAATGAACTGATGCATATCAATATAAGTAAGAACATTGTATTAATTCAAGAAGTGGAACTTGCCTTGGAAAAGTTTATTACATGAGAACTGGCAGTGTCATCAAGATAAGAATGATGTTGATTGCTACCATGTTCTTTGATTTTCTGTTTATTTTTGCTGCTTTTCTTAGCTGGTTCAGGGGTTGCAGGAACAGAACAGAAGCTCCCATTTTCCTCAAGGCATTCCTCATAATCTTGGTAATAATGTCTAGGACCAGAAGATGCATCAGACAGCATGGACAAGTCCTGCTCCTCATCTTCTTCAACCACAAAGTTCCCACTAAACTTTTGATACCTTGTTTGAGAATAAGAGGATTGATCTAAGTAGTGAGTCCAACCAGATTCACAACCACTACCACATTGTGAAGCTGACACATTCATGTTTTTCTCACTGTCTTTTCTCAAACCAATCTACAACCCCTCCTTGTATATTAAAAAGATCAGAAAAAAGAAATGAATTTGCTATTGGAAAAATGAAAAAGAAATCCTCTCACTTTTTTTCTCTCTTGGATTTTCACATACATGCAAACTCTTGAAGCTGTTGTTTATAAACAGAAAAGGAAAGAGGGTGTAGCGGGATAAGACCAAACGAATCACACTCAAATCCTAGACTACTTTTTGTCCTTTATTCGATCCTTTCACCCTCTTGTTTTTTTCTTAGGTAAATCAATCAAATTTGCCAGTTGGCTAAGTGAAGGAGAGAGAGAGGAAATGAAAGCAATTGGTAACAATGGTGATAAGGGAAGCGGTTAGCAATTCATGTATAAATGCAGTAATACAGCAGCCTGTACAACGATGGAGCTGTCCTTTCAATAAGAACCAATTGAAGTGGAAATTGGTGGATGTATTTTACTGCTCATTTAATAGACCTATAACACCTTTTGTTTTCCTGCATGTCATTGTTGTTTATATATAGCCTCTGATTAGTTTGGAAGTGATAGATTGGCTTCAAACAGGGTAATAATATCACTTCAAACCAATGTATCAAGCTGGACACTTAAGCAGACAATAATGGAAACCGTTCCCTTTAAAAGAGATTAGTGAATTATTTAAACAAGGTTTTGTCATGACAGTACTGTCTCATGTCTTTAATACTCTTTTACTGTCAGGATTCTCCAAATGGGACCTTTTTTTCTTTTTCTTAAAAACTGCAAATTGTTCTATCTTCACTAACTAGGGTCTTAAATGAACCATCATTCAGAGTTCGGGCTGAGATTTTTGTTAGGAATTCATGGCTTTTGTTCATGATGTAAAGACTTAATTTTATTCAAAACTTCAAAACTAATACCCTTATTTAATTTGTTAAAACCAAGTGGCAAGTACACCAAATGTGAAACGAGCAGACATGTCCCTTTGCTGAGTTGTTGCAGACTCATTTTTGTAGTAACCGAGACACTATTGTAAACCGGTTTCCCCCCTTTTCTCTCTTATTTTATTTATTTATTTATTTCTCCTGTGCCACCATTGAAACCTAAAGCTAGAAGTTGGAATGCATTAAAATGGTGGGGTATGTACTGGCCCCATGAATGTTAGATCATTTTGAAGTATCTGGCATCTGAAGAATATGGATTCCGAAAGGTAAATTTTCTTTTAGAAGCATATATGCAAATAAAGCAAATCCTCCTTTGGTTGGACTGTAGAAGACTAGGAGTTATGTTAATGGCTAGCTGTACTTTTTAGCAACATTACACTTCCAGTTGAGAGAGACTTACACTTCAAAGATGATAGGGAGATGAAAAAGTAAAGGTCTAAAAACTATTGATGCTTTGATATTTGATGAGTGCACTCTAGAAACTCGGCTTTTCCTTGTTCACCCTGTTCTAATCCACATGGGGGGCTTTAATCACTCGTATTCGAAAGTCATTGACTACTCGTACCGAAACTCTGAAACTGAAACACCACTTACTTGAGGGACTCGGTCTTTAAGATTGAGAAGGCTTTGGTCTTCTTTGGTGTTCAACATTTTGGACTTGGGTGATTGATTCATAAACATCAACAGCTTGTTCAATATTCGCTTAATCATCGGCAGGATAAATGAACCGGTTTCGGTAGGAGTCTGGAAGAAATCTACAATGATGTAATAAAATCTGACCCGAGCATGCTAGTGATGATGGACTGAATATTATTCAGATGTTGCTTATGAACAATATCTTTTCCGGTTTTAAGGTAGAAAATCCACCCTAGTACATTCAAAATAGCTGTTCTTGGGCCCTACTAATAATGTTGAATCCTCATGGTGACCACTGATGCAATTGCAAAATCATACACTGATATCACACTGCTAAACCACGTACGACTTCACTTGTAGTTCTTACCCCAGTGTCAATTTTTGTTAAAAACAATAATTTTCTGAAGATTTCATTACATTTCCAAAGCAACCTCGATTTCATATATAATGCAGACCAGACCAAATAGCTAGCCTGCCTTAATTTGAGCCCCTTAGAATCTAGGATTATAAAAACAAATGACAGAAATCATTGGCCGTTTAATTAGGCCAAAAGGCGATGCTTGGTTTTAAGAAAACAGTGATTATATAAATTGCAATGGAAAAAAGATCATGGGGCCTCTGTAGGATCTTCTTCTGGATCAAAATGGTCCCAGACATTAAACTCATGTGCACATGGCCTTTGGTAGTTTGTGGCCCTTTGCCAGTCCATGACTCGTAACCTCTATGCGTAAAACAAATCATCGGTTTCGCCTTTGGTTTTCTGGTGTTATTGCATGCACTCATTCAGTATTATATATACATCTATATATATACACATAATTTCTTCCATCCTGCTCGATTCAAATCGATCGAAGTTTCATCTTACGCAAACATTTAACTCGATTACATTCTACCTAGAACTAGAATCAGTAAGACTTTGGCCAATTGCTACAATCTGGTTGTTGAAGGGTATATACTATAGAGCAGTATGGGCTATTCAGACAGCTTGGAATTTTCCAACAGGGTCCCCTACAGTGGAAGAGTCAAAGCAAAATTGCCAGTTGCTGCTTAATGATTACAGCAAAATTTCCAACCTTTCCCACCAATAATTACACCCCATCTCTTTAAATTATCATTTATAATCGAATGTGTGATTTTGTAGCATTAAAAATGGTTAACTTATTTGATGAGATGATCTTAAAATATGGTTTAATAGCACTAGAAAGTAACACCCGGGTTTTAATGGGTGAAGCAAACAAAGTGGGAATCCCCATCAAACAAAAAGCAAAGTCAAATCTCCCCCATTGCAATCTGTCTTTCAAAGAAGAAAAAAAAAATATTTTAGGCAAAATCACAAAAAAAAATATCACAACGTTTGCATGTTTTGTCATTTACATCCTATTTTTTTTTTGGAGCAAACAACTCTCAACGTTTTAATTTGGTTCAAAATATCCCTGTTAGATAAAAACTGTCAGTCAACTGACGGTCAATGGTTGATTCTGACTGAACTTGTCATGCGTTAAGATCATCTGACGTGGCATATGCCACGTCAAATTTTTTAAAATTATTTGTTATACCCTTCTTTATGGTGATACATGACTGACTATCATGCTGACACATGGCCGAATTAGGTGGTGACACGTGACGAATATGATGTTGACACGTGGTGAATATGATGCTGACACGTCAGTAGATCTTAACGCGTGATAAGTCCAGTCAAAATCAGCCGTTGAATGTCAGTTGACTGACAATTTTCATCTAACATAAGCATATTTAAACCAAATTAAAATATTACGGGTTGTTTATTCCAAAAAATAATAATAAAAGGTCAAATAATAAAATATACAAATATTATGGGCATCTTTTGTCATTTTACTGAGTTTGTACACATAAAATACAAACGATCAATGAACCCCCAATAAAAGCACACGTCTGTTTCGTATTTAATTTGGTTGCACGAATGATTGTGAAATGGATGAGGCTATTTTTTTATTTTATAATCTGGAAAACAAGTTGATCATTGCCTTTCTGTATAGCTGTGTGGTGTATGTTATATGATACCATCCAAACTGATTTTTTGTATTTACATGTTGAAATCTCCATACTTGAAAACGATAAGTGTAACAACATCTTCAAAGTCTTTGGTCATGCAAGGCAAAACTACAAAGATTTAACTGGCCCTAATTAATGTCTCCAAAGACTCTCTTTTTTACAATATGGGATGTCGATGCGAAATATCGTTGAGATATATTGATTTTTTTTTGAAAGATGGATATACCGATAAATGGTAATGTTTTAAGTAATAATAATATATAGAATATGGATTAATATTCTATACACAAGCGCACAAGCGTCTTAGTTTTAGGGTATAGGGAGTTAGTTTAGGGTATAAGGTTTAGGGTTTAGGTGTAGGAGTTAAAATTTAGGGATATGTGTTTTAATTTAAGGTTTGTGGTTATAATTTAGAGTTTATAAGTTAAAACATAAATCCTCACCACACTACCCTAAAAACTAAACCCTAACATATAAACCTTAAATTATAACCCTAAACTTTAAATTGAAACAACCATCCCTAAATTTTAAATCCCTACACCTAAACCCCTAACCTCTATACCCTAAACTAACTCTTTATACCCTAAAACTAAAGCACTTGTGGAAACTTTCAGTTTTCACCGCCAGTGTATAGGATATATATATAGAGAGAGAACAAAGATGAGCAACTTGACCAACCGGCCAAATGTCCTTACTCTAATACTTAGATGGTAAAGATTTTATCTTAATCAGTGGTTGAGGATTTGATTTTTGTCATAGACATAAAGCAATTTTAAACTTTTGGTCCACATTTATTTCTACATGAATTAACAAAATATGAAATATCAGTCACTGAGTTTGTTTCGATAAATACTTTGAAAATTAAATAAAACCAAAATATTTTTATTGGTGACGTTTGTCAATGAAACAAGAAATCTCATCAAGCTACCTTCAAAAGCTTCGTGATCCCAATAATATAAGTGATATCTAATCTGATATAATTTACCTTAATAATAATACTAAAATGAAAAACACTGGAGTGGACCTAATAGATATTTATAAAACTTAGATGTCATTATCAGACTGACGACCGTCCATACCCTAAAGACTAGAACTCAAGCTCCCCATAACTTAGTCGGTTTCAAACTGACATGATTTTATCTTCATATCAATGTATCATTCTTTTTCCACTTATACCCATTTTCGTCAAGAGTTTTTCTTTAAATAAAAAACAAATATGAAAAAAAAAAACACAATGAGCTCATATGTCGTACCATTTGCCAAATCATGTGAGTAATGTAATAACAACAACATAATAGAATAATGGATAAAACTAAAAAGAATTGATAAGAAAGCAAATAATTAGGTGTTTTACGACCTGCACTTGATATTATTACAGTGCAAGGATGTAGAATTGCAGATCTTTGAGTTGAGCCCAACAAATATCTGCATACAAGTGAACCAATTTCACAAGTGCAAGTTGTGGTGAAAATGGTGCGGGTACAAGTCGGGATCGAAAATCTTGGTGGTTTCAGTAGATGATACTATTTCAGGGCTCAGAAACAAGCAACTATATAAAGGCCCGGGTCTACAAATTGCCCAAATCACACCATAACCCATTTTCACCACAGTAGGTTTTGATCTGCTGACGATCCTTGATTGTTCATTGTCCTTATATACATTACACTGTTATGTTCTACCCTTTGTTTCTTCCTCATTGTTTTGGGCAATAAAAAGATTACTTATCCAAAAAAAAAACTAACCGGGCTTTTAATGCTCAATTGTGGGCAATCTATACAGGGCTCCAATTCGCATGGGACAATGGTTTTGAATATGTTATGGTCCAGTCTGACTGCCTTGAAACTGTTATTGTGCTTCATGATCACTCTGCACGTTCGAGCAATTAAAGGGCTACGGCGAAAGTGTTAGGTCACCGAGATTCCACGGCAAGGTAACAAGCCGGCGGACGTACTCGCTAAACATGTTGATGCTCTCCGATACACTGGGATCACTCCTGAGTATTTGTAAGCTTTATTAGATAAGGATATTTCCGATTCCCTCCCTTGTATTGATCACTAATTGCTTAAAATTTGATAAATTCTAACAACCAAAAATTCTCTCTAAAACAGTTGCCTTCTTTAAGATTTGTTTGAGGCTCCAATGATGGTGTTGCCGTGTAGAAATTCTGACAAGTGGAAAAATCTAAACTTGTCAACAAAATATTAACAGGCAGTAAGAGATTTGGGCTTTGAACTTAGTTAGGAATTAGGAAAGTTAAAGGGAGGTCTATGGACTGAACATTAAAAGGTGTCAAAAAAAAATAATGTCAAAAAATCACTTAACGTTTAATTGAATAATCAATAATCAATATTTATTTAAGTATTTATTATTTATTTAAATAAATTAAACCCTCAACGTTATATTTTGAGTTAAAATGTCTCATATATGGATGAAAACTGTTGGTCAATTGACAATAAATATCTTGAAATGACATGACAATCCTACATGCCAGTGCACTCCGCAATAGCAGTGTCATATAGAGAAATATGCTAACTTTAGATAATGACACACCAGTTGAAAAATATTTTTATAAAATTGTATAAAATATAAAATATTTTTCTTCTAACTCGTCATTTTGTCAAATCATTTTAAGTTGTTTATCGTCAGTTGATTAACATTTTTCATTTGCAGATAGATTATTTTGACCCAAAATAAAATATTAAGGCTTAAATTAATTGAAAAATATAGATCAAAATAATTATTCAATTAAACATTAGATGAATATTTTGGCTTTATGCCTAATTTAATTGGTCTTTCATAAAATTACTTATTTTGATGAATATGTTAAGTTTGGAATAATTATAAAACATATTTTTTTAAAAATATATTATAACCAATTTCACAAAATTACAATATTTTAATTATCAAATCTTGTGATTGGATTATTGGATGGTAAGTTAGTTTTATTAATTTATTTATTTTTTAATTTTGAATCAGTATTTTATTGAAAGAAAAAAATGTACAACCATAACAATACAACCACGTAAAAAAGGAATTGGGGGATTATATGCACTAAAACCTAAATAAAGAATACAAGAAAAAAGAAGAAGCTAAAGTCGCAATGACAGTCAAAATTTCTTTTGAATTTAACGCCCATCATCCATAGTATTCCAGTGATCATCAATAATACTTATTTGTCTCTATCCATTTAGGCGCTTTTGAGATGATGAAGGAATGGTGAGTGAACCAAAATAAATTTACATGTTGCGTCATAAAAACAGATCTGAATACATCGGCAAACAACTACAGAAAGGGATTTAACCTTTAAAAGACCACCGACAATCGTAAATCATATAGCAATGTAAGAATTTTTACACGGTCGCAGATCTACCGTAGAGGTAGGCGAACAATGTGCCATAATACAGAGGAGACGTGCCACAAAAGCAAACAAAAACGTGCTACAAAGACAGACGAACATACGCAAAATATGTGAAAAGAAAGAAGTCAAACAAAAGAGACTTTTATTAAAAATTGAGATGAAACTAGAGTAAACTGAATATAATAAGAAACTAAAACATGATATAAAAATATAAAGAGAAAGATAAACACCGATGATCGACAACCAATACTAAAACTGATGTCGACGGCGGCAAAATCAAACGAAAGTAAAAAAAATGGCTACTAGAGAGAAAGTTTGAGTGAAAACCCTAATCAGAGCCCAGTAAATTCGTTTTATTTTTTTTAAAACAAGAAATGTATACTAGATTATATTTAAAGTGAAAATAATTATAAAAAAATCACACCACGACCATTAAAAATTCAATGTGAAAATTAAATACAGTAAATTTCAAAGAGCGTGAAAGACACGAAAAACAAAGCTCATCACTTTGCAAAAAAACTTTCGTAATATTCTAAATGAAATCCAGCAACGATATACTTTGACCAAAAAATTCTATGAATCAAGTATTCTTCCGCTGCAAGTTCTTGGCACACCAACAAACTAACATTAAGGAATAAAAAATACCAGATTGTCGATCATCTCGTGACTAGAAACGCTCAATAATTCTTGTTATTTGAGCGCTAAATTGCCATAATAGAAAACAATACTGTCACAAAGACAAACAAACCTGCAAAAATACAGACAAATAAACTGCCATGCAAGTAGACGAAAAAAATCAAAAAAGCAGATGTAGTATGATTCTGGCAAAGCAAAACAAAGAAACTAATAAAGAACAAAAAATTCTTTATCAAAAGAGAAAAAACTTATTTATATACAATAAACATAAAAACTAAAAATCAGTCGACGTCAGGAAGGTTGTCGCTGGAATTTCAATGAAGAAGAAGAACTCAAAAAAAAATTTAAATAATTTTCTTACAAAAATGAAAGTAGATGGAAGTGGGGAGTTCAAAAAAAATAAAATAAAATTCATTTTATTTAAACTTGCTGGTATGATTATAAAATAGTAGTCTTTTTCTATGATGCCGAAAGAAAATTAAGATTTACACCATAAGGGTGTTATCAAGCTGCATCAAATCCAAAATCGGTGTGGGAGAAGTATCAAACAACCAATCGCCTAGATCTCTGCCTCGAGCCAATTCTGTCGATCCATCCATAATGTCATTGGTTCCACGATTGATTCGCACTATTTCTACTTCCAATGGCCTCTTGAGTAGAGTCTTGATTATGCAAGCCATAAAACAAAATTATTTGAACTAAAATCTTATAAAATATAATAACATTCATTTTTTTCTACTGAAACGGTTTGATAAGTTCAGATAACTTAAACATTAGTCATTAAAAATTTATGAGAGGGATTTATCATTAATGAGAGATACACAATGTTTTTGTTGATTTATATTGTACCCTATAAATAACACTTTAAAGTTATCTAGTAATATCTTCGGTTCTCATGTTGGTAAATCATTTTGTTTTAGTGATGTGAATTTGAATAACAAATTGCAATTACATATAAAATATAAAAGGAAAATTCTACAACGTGCGACGAACACCGATGGACACCACTAATGATGAACACCGATGAACACCATTAAATTAATTAATAAAGATTTAAAATTTCAAGGACTCATCATACAATTAATAATTATTTTTAAAAATTCAATTAAATTATTTTTATATATATTAAAATTTTATTTTTTAATAAGGGTAAACTATATGTTTAGTACCTCACCTATTTCCGTATTTCTATTGAACCCTCATTATTTAAATATTATTTTAATTTGACCCTATTCTTTATAAAAAATAATTTAACCCTTAAACTAAAACCCTAAACTATTAAACCTTAAACCATTAAACTCTTAAACTTATACCCTATTATTTAAATATAGTTTAGGATCCGAGTAGTGCACAAAAAAAACTCAATATTATGGGTTTAAGGGTTTGAAGAATCTGCAGAAGAAACAACTTTATGCCAGGTTGTGCAGGCCTAATCCCTTTGATGGTGGCACCAAGGTTAAACATTATTTAGTTTCTCTTATTCTTATTTTTAGTGGTTTATTTAGGCTAATGATTTAACAATGTTGCCCTTTGGGCTTTGGATATATGCAGGAGATATGGTTAGATAAGAACACAGGTGGGGTTTGTTTGTCGATTTCATCCAAGGCGTTGACGATCACCGGGATTGATGATCGGAGGTATTGGAGTCATATTTCCAGCGAGGAATCTAGGTGTGTTTATCATTTTCAGATTCTAAATTGGTCAATTTATATGTTTAATATAAGTTTGGACATGGTGTATAGCATTTTTGAAGCATCTTTCCTTTGATTTGGTCTTTGCTGCAGATATCCTACAGTAGCATACCTTCAACAAACATGGTGGTTTGAAGTAGATGAAGAGCTTGAGTTTCAATTCCCTGCAGGCACATATAGCCTATTCTTCAGACTCCAGATGGGGAAATCAGTGAAGAGACTCGGTCGCCGGGTTTGCAACTCCGAGCACATCCATGGATGGGACATAAAACCGGTCCAATTCTGTTTAAACCTATACCCTATTATTTAAATATAGTTTAGGGTATAGGTTTAAGAGTTTAAGGGTTTAAGGTTTAATAGTTTAGGGTTTTAGTTTAAGGGTTAAATTATTTTTTATAAAAAATAGGGTCAAATTGAAATAATATTTAAATAATGAGGGTTCAATAGAAATACAGAAATAGGTGAGGTACTAAATATATAGTTTACCCTTATTAAAAAAATAAAATTTTAATATATATAAAAAAAATTTAATTGAATTTTTAAAAATAATTATTAATTGTATGATGGGTCCTTGAAATTTTAAATCTTTATTAATTAATTTAATGGTGTTCAGCGGTGTTTATCATTAGTGTTGTTTATCGGTGTTCGTCGCACGTGGTAGACTCATCCAATATAAAAACCATTAATTATAAATAGTTGATATTTCTGAATTATATTTAATTCAGAAGACCAATCAATTATAGTGATTTATCTATATGTCATAAGTGTACAATTCTACTAATATTTTAATTACTTATGAAATCTAAATATATTCAAAATCGGATCAAATTCTCTTTTACCATTTAATTTAATAAATATTACTAATAATTAATTGCTACATTGATCTTTATATTTAGAATTTAATGAATTAAATCGATTAAAAATCGAAAAAAAGGTTATGCAATTGGCTCTAATGGAATTTTTAGCTAAATATTGTAGAAGAATATTTTTTTTCCCAATATGTTGCACATTGGTTTTTATTTTCCAATATATTGTACTTTCTACAGTAAAAACAAAGAAGGACTCATCTGAGTCCGATTTTGAATAGTAATTTGGAATTTCTGAATAAAAAATTAAAGACTCACCCAGGTGAGTCCGACTTTAAATAGTAAAAAATTTAAAGACTCACTCAGGTGAGTCCGACTTTGAATAGTAAAAGACACAAACACGGGAATGCTTGCATAGTACATGGAACACTATTCAAAGTCGGATACAAATGAGGCTGCCTTTAGGAAGATCACTGTTTGAAGTGGGATACACATGTGAGAGTCTTTAATTTTTTATTCGATTTAATAAAATCACTGTTTAAAGTCGGATTCAGCTGGAGTAGTCTTTAGTTGTACTGTAGAATCTACAATATTTTGGAAAATAAAAATGAACATACAATATTTTGGGAAAAAAATAATCTCACAACAATATCTATGTAAATTATCCGGCTATAGAAACATAAAATGGCACACTTTCCTAAGGAGAGACAACGTTTTATCAAAACTTTAAACTCGTAAGAAATGGGCCACATGGACTCATTTGCCTTCGCCTCCCAATCAGATTCTAACTCATTCGTTGCATGCAATAGGAGATGAGCAGCTAACACGTGGACGACCGCTAAACTTAACCGACTAATGAAACACCAAATTCAAAAGTGGCACTGTTTGTGATACGAAAATGCGAATGACATGAATAGAACCACCCAACAATTCTGCTGTGTGTAGCCACGCATGGTCGCCAAAGACACGCGTTGTAACCAAAGGGTGTTTTTTATTGGTGTAAAAGCGGTTCCGGTTTTGAGTGTGGAATCGATTTTCAATGCTGGCGGAAGAGATTTAAATTACTGTTACTATTGCGTTTTTATTGTTATAATTGTGAACATAACAAATATTATTATAGTTATAACGAGTATAATAATATAATTTTTTAATAATAAATATACATGCAAGGACCCATTAATTTGCTAATTGCAAATCCCACATGTCTGTACTTTCACTGAGTACATAAAACACGTACCTATCATTCAATATCCACGTGTTAATCTCCCCTGCCTCTTTGTTTTTATGTTGCCTCGTACTCAGTATCTGGTTTTTGCTCTTTAAAACCACCCCTTCTCGAGAGCCAATCAATCTTCGGTTCACAATTTATATTCTTGCTCTCTCTCTCTTTTATCTTCTTTTGCCCGAGTGTTGAGATATACTCTTTTTCTAAAATCTTGAACTTCAACAATTGGTTGAATTTTGTGTGGGGAAGTTAAGAGGAAGAAGGCACCATGATTAAGACGCTGAATCCTTACTCCTCCACAGCTAAAACAGCTGAAATTATGTCAAGGTATAGGCCTATAGCTCCCAAACCTGATGTGCCGGCAAACTCCATGAATGAGAGCTCAGGTATGTCTCAAAAGATCAGGCAATCTCCTTATATGTGGCCTCAGCTGCAAGCTAGGCCGAGTAGGACTAGAAAGAGAGGTAGAGCCGCTTTATCATCAGCTGCACCACTCAAGAGAGCAAGAGCCAATATCCCACAGCTTTCTTCACCGAGTTTTGTCACATCCCCCGCTAAAAACCCATCTTTGCAAGGTTTTTCACATGGGATTCCTCAGCTTTCTATTCCTAACTATGGAAGCATGGGCAGTTCTTCTACACTGCCAGCAACTTTGGTAACGCTTCCCCTCCTTCCATGTCCTCCCTCGGTTCCCGTACCTGCACTCGATTGCATGGAACCTTGTGGAGGAGAAAAGTTGATAGATTTGAACAAACTGGCTGAAATTCCAGAAGAGAAGGATCTATTGAAGCAGCTCCAAAGTCCTCCAACCAGCAGCGTTAGAGCACCTCGGCCAGTTCGACTTCGACCAGTGGGTTCCATTATCAGTGTTGCGTGCATCAAAGAGAATACAAGCCTAACCCCACCAATGCAAGTTCCAAAGAAAGCAGAAGAGGTTGAAAAAGAGGTCGAGTCCGAGGCCTTGCCAGCAATAGTATCCGACTCAAACAACAAAGTTAGACTAGCAAATTCTGCTTACAAACAGATGGTGGGTCAACCAGAATGTCCGTGGCTCGACTCCATAGGAACATGTGAAGGAAGAGTCGTAGGCAACTCATGCAAGAGAATCTGTGGGGAAGTGCTACTTCATGTACCGGATTTGAGTTTGGCGGTTAAATCAAACGAGTTTTCATGCTGGGTGAAGATCGAGTGGGGGAGTAAAGGGAAGAAGAAGAGCTCAGTCAATGCTTTCTGTGATGTTATGAGATCAACATGTGAGGCAAAGGACTCTCTCTTCACATGGAAGTTCCATCCATATCCACAACAAGGGAGCATCTCTGGTCCTTGAAATTTGAACTGTATACAGCTGTTTTACTACAAATACATGCTAGCCAGTGTAGTGTGTACAGTTGAGACATATATATCAAGTATAAAGCATAGTAACTTTTTGTCGGTATCTTTTGTGTGTTTATCTATATATGCCAAGTTTGTACTCCATTGCTTCAGCTTTCTCTGTGGCTCTGAAATTTATTCCAGCAACCACCAAAAAAATATGATTTGAGAGAGGAAAATATTGGCAGAGCAGATTATTTTGGCTATAAAACAAACTTGGACCATTAATATATTAGTAAACGCAAACTAAATGGTTATATATATATATATGTGGAATTTATCTACCATAAATCCACAAATGCGTGTAAACATGTGACTGGTGAATGCCGATTCCTGCTGACCTGCAGAAAAACAATTGTGAAACAAGTGCTTTAATGGGCTACCCTGTTTGTTGAATGGACTTGGTTGGTATTTTGGGCTTAAACCCATTATGCGCTTTCCAAAACGTGCTTTGATGGTTTTGGTAGCAAGAAAAGAATATAAAAATGTGGTATTGATTCTGGAATTTGGAGTGTAGACTGATTCCAACCACACCGGCCGAACAATCTTAGTTTTTCTCTTGCAAATTTGTCTGTTTCGTATCAGCCGATGCCATTTGTTCTTGGTACGTATCGAGATGAGTCTTCGTTATCAACCTTTTCTCGTCCTGTTTTGTCACCAATATTCTCGGCATTAGTTTATTAAGAGTTTTGGAAAGCTTGCAAGTATTTTCAATCTCTCTACTCGTCTTTGTCTCTTCATCGTTGTAGCCGGCTAGTTCGTCGAGGACTAGACCAATGGCAGCCAACGAAGTGGACTCAACGCTTCTCAAGCTAGAATCGGCGTGTTCCGATTTGAGAACACTCCTACAAACATCAGCCAAAATGGGAAAAGACTTGGAAGAGGTGGACAAGAAGTTCGATTCTATAGACGAAACTCTCTCAACAGCTGCAAAAAGAGTAGCACCTTTGCAGTCCCTGGCTATGGCTGCTAAGGCTCTCGAGACCAGAATTAATAGAGCCGTCTCTCCGGCTCTTGATCTCCTCCACAGTTTCAAGCTCTCTGAATCTTTCCAGCACAAGCTCATTCAACTCTCCGACAAACTATCTAGTGAGAAAAACCCAACGAAGAGGCTTCAAAAGCTGCTCAAATACGTCCAATGCGTTGATCAGCTTAACGAAGCTATTAACTCAATCAGCCGAGACAGAGAGCCTGTGATTCAAAAGCTTCAAGAGGTGGTGGAATTCTTGAGCAGAACAAAAGCCACTGATCATTATCGAACGGAAAGATTGAAGGAGACTTTAATCACACTTAGAGCTCTATATGAATCCGAGGTTGATGCTATGAAGTTTGATGGGTTACTTGATGAGGCTTTACTGAATCTGCAGGACGAATTCGAGATTATGTTACAGCAAATGAAACATCAAAGCATAGGGGAGCAACAAGCAGATGAAGAAGCTGTTCAACAAGTGCCAGTGGCTTCTGAACTTGGCACCGAAATGGAGGTCCGAGTCCTTAGGCGAATTGCAGAAACCCTCGCTGCCAATGATTGTTTGGATATATGCATTGATATCTTCGTTAAGGTAACCAAAATATATTGCTTTGATGAATGGAGTTAGACTAGTATGATCTAGAATCTAGAGACAAATAGTTCATTTGATATCCTATGCTTTGGATTTAGGAAATAAAAGTTTTGTTCTACATTTTAGATTTAGATCCTACAATTTGTCACACTTTTGGTTGATTAACAGGTGAGATACAGAAGAGCAGCGAAAGCGCTGATGCGATTAAACCCTGATTACTTAAGAACATACACTCCAGAAGAAATTGATGTAATGGAGTGGGAGAGTCTGGAGACTGCAATTTCTCTTTGGATCCAGCATTTCGAGCTTGCGGTCAAAACAGTCTTTGTATCAGAAAAGAAACTATGCAAACAAGTTTTGGGAGGTCTTTCCGATGTGCTTATCTGGTTAGAGTGTTTTGTCAAAATTGCAGATAAAATCATGGCGGTATTTTTCCGCTTTGGAGAAGGTGTTGCAAGGGGTAACAGAGAGCCCCAGAAACTGTTCAAGCTATTGGAAATGTTTGATTCCTTAGAAAAGTTGAAACTTGAATTTACAGAGATTTTTGAAGGTGAATCAGGAGCTGATATTTGCATACGTTTCAGGGAACTCGAAAAGCTACTTGTGCATGCTTCAAGCAAAGTATTTTGGGAGTTTGGCCTTCAAATTGAAGGCACTTCCGATGGTTTCGCGCCACCACAAGATGGTTCGGTCCCGAAACTTGTGAGATATGCTGTCAATTACCTTAAGTACCTTACCACAGAGACATATAGTGCACCCATGGCTAAAGTTTTACGAACAGAACAAATGTGGAAAGCTGGCATCTTATCGGAACTCGAAACAGATGAGAATTTACTCAAAGATGCCATCTCTAACATCATGGAAGCTCTTCAGAGACACATCGAATCAAAGAGTTCAAGTTACAAAGACAAAATCTTGCCCCACATATTTGTCATGAACACACATTGGTATATCTATATGAGAAGCAGGAATACAGAAGTTGGGAAGCTTTTAGGAGAGCAATACATGAAACAGAAATACAAGAACGTCGCAGAGGAGTCCGCTTACATGTATCAATGGCAAGCCTGGAGACCATTAATAAGGCTGTTAGAGAAGGAAGAATCGGAGGAGCAAAATACCAAAGCTACAACGGCTTATGTTAGAGGTAAAATGGAAGCATTTTTCAAATGCTTTGATGAGATCTCACAAAGGCATGCAGGGGGATATAGCATTCGTGACGCTGATTTAAGGGCACAATTAAGAGGAGCAACAGTGAAACTGGTGGTTCCTGTTTATAGTGAATTCTTGAATACACACTCAACGTTGTTGTCTGGAAAATCATATGTTAGTCCTGAATCGTTGCAAGGATTGGTGGGTCAGGTTTTCAATGGAACTGATCGAACCGGAAATGGGAGGCTGAAGCGCCAAGATTCCGAGGACAGAGTGTCCGCAAGGAACTCGGTTTCCGTGGAGGGAGATCTTAGAATTTAAGACGATCTAGATCAAAATACATTGATGTATGAATCAATGATTGCTTATTACCTTGTTATGGTTTTAGTTTTTTCCCCCTTCAAACTGTTGTAGTAATGCAGTGCAGTGCAATGCAATGCAATGCAATTTATGTACCGGAATTTATGACAATTAAACAAAAACATGTAATTTAAAAAGAAGACAACTTCGGACTTTCAAAGCTTCTTTTTGATTGACTGTTACCAGAGGCCCAAACTTCTCGAAACCCAGACCAAAGGTAAATAATATTGCACCGCACGCAATTTTTCCCAAGTTCCAACGGAAGTGCGCATTTGTTTATGGCAATGTTTTGTTTCCTTGCCTTAATTGCAGACAAAACAAGGTTTTAGTTGGGGACTGTTATTGGAATCATTCCTTCGTCTCCAAGAATCTTCTCAAATCAAACTGATACTTACCGAACTTTCACCTCAAACACAATTTCCAGACAATACAAAGTTTGTTTGTCCCTGAACTACTATGGCTAATCCCAAAGACTCAAATGAGTCTTCGTTTTCCTTCTCCGACTTCCCTGAAGACGTCCAGCTTTGCATCCTCTCCTTCCTTTCTCCGCCCGAGATCGTGAATTTCGCTTCCACCTCTAAACGCTTCGTTTCGCTATGTCGAAACGACACCAAGCTCTGGCTCACCCTTTGCCAACGCCGGTGGGGCTCCAAGACCCAGATCAATAAATGGGGTGGCGGTAAAATCACCTACAAGCTCCTTTACAAGACCCTAACCCAGTGGGAGAATCTCATCGGCTTCTGGCGCCATTACGGTCGAGCCGCCCTCTCAGGTCAGTGTCCTCGGTTGATCGTTTTCGAGTGGGGCACATCGTTTGTTTCCGGTTCCAGGGTTTGTCCTTCCAAAAATGGCACCTGCCATGTTACCAAAACGCCGTTCTTGTGGATGGGGATATCCCCAGAAGGGCAAATATTATGCTTTCTCGATCTAGAGGGCCAAACTGAAATACCATCCGGGGATTTCCATAGCTTGTTGGAATTTGTCTGCTTGGACCAAAATTTGGTTCCGGCCAATGTTAATTTCATAGGTAAGGATCATTTTATAGTCGAAGAAAATTCAAACTTTTGGCATAGTTGTAAAAGTAAAGATGTGCTGAGAAGGAGTTCAAGTTCAAAGAATTTGATAGAAGTTAGTGATGACGTTATTGAGAGTGGTACTGCCGGGAGCTTACCCGACCGTTTTGTATCGGAAATGTATTCGTATTTTGCAAATAAAACAAACCCCATCGGCGATCGAGCGTGGAGGAAGCAGAGAAAGAAAGAGAAGGGAAGGCAAGGGGTGAGGAAATGGGAGCCTGAGCATTTCCTTAAAGTTGTTGATTGCTCGCCTACTCCGGATAAGCCCCTGCAAGGTCTTTAGAAGGTGTTGTGAAAACTCCTCGTTTTCCAATTTGTGTTTTATGTCTGAGGTTAAGAACTTGTGTTTGTAAAAATGTTGTTGTTGACTGATAATGTAGTTTTCTTTCATCTGCAAATGTGTAGTACAGTGGAATGCTTGTAGTGCTGCCTTTTAAGGTTTTTTCTAAAGGGTTGCCTTAGGCTTGATAGTTGCATTTCTGTTAATTCAAGTTTCCAGTTCATGACTTCATTTTCCTTGGTTCCGAATTTGCATGACATTTTGAAAAGGCTATGCTATGTACATATGAGAAAGAAATGTCCAGGTCCAATTTGATTTGCAATTTGCAGTTGTACTTTTATTCCTGCATTAGAACAAAAAAGGTTCACGATCTAGCTGAAAACATAAACCATAAACCAGTATTAATGAGGGAAAAGAATTGAAAAAACGTACGAAAGAAGACTAATTTATCATTATCATTGGGCTGAATTCTGGCCTTAAATCTCTTTCGACGTGTATCGCTGGAAGTGAGCTGAGACACGCGAGGTTCACGTCTGGGAGCTTCAGATCTGTATCGTTCTATCCATGTTCCTGCATTTTGCTGCTCTTGTCTTGATTTTGACTTCTTGAGTTCCGGAAAAACCCATCCTTGTCCCATGCAACCTCATAATCAGCACTTAATCGTGATCCTTGCTAATCAATAGTAAATAAGATTGGATATTAGCAGAACTACTTATTATAGTTGCTAATAAATGAATTTATAAATGCAAATTTAAACCGAGTCCTGACCAACAAGCAACTGATTTAGTCCAAGCAAATGAATTTAATAATTTATAAATATCCATACTTTTTTCAATGAGGGACCACATAAAACCTTGAGTGCATTATAGAAATCCCAGTATTTCTCGAACTGAACAACAATCTTACAATGAAGACCTGAAACAATGCCTATGTCTAAGTCATCCTCATCCATCCCCTTAGCAAGATCATCATCCTCAGCAACATTAAGATTCCTATTGACTGAAGGTAAAAGGAGCAATAACAAAAATAAATATGATCATGTAAAATTCAAATAGTAGCATTAACCATAACAAATGTAATCTAATACACATATAGCAATAAGCGCATGGAACAATGTTGGAACCATATGAAAAGTGTTAGGGGTACAGATATATGATACCAGTTTATTCCAAATTCATGCGTCAATCGTCATAGGTGACAGAAAATCTATGAGAATCTAATGCCAATGACTCCTAAATATAAAACAAACATACTTATTTTATACATATAGCAATAAGGGCAAGGAATGATACTGCAACCACATGAGAAGAATTAGAGACCAGATTTATGATATCACTATCAGTCTATCACTAATTCAATGTATTCATTAGTCTTCCTTGATAAGGTAAATTCTATGAGCATCTACTGTCAATGACTTGTAAACATAAAAACATTGTAAGAAAATAAATTATTACCATAAGAAAAATATGCAATTAAAACCTACAACTCCCATCAATAGAAGCAAGAGAGGATAAACTTCTGGTTTCTATTCAAATCTTGCTAGCATACAGTCATCTAGCTTAAGTGTTTAACTATGGTGCCAGTAGGCCTCAGGTCAGTGAAAGAAAGTAAATGAACATTACGTTAACAAAAATAAAAACAAAAACAAAAAATTATCACATTTGTAGATAATATAATATTTGATCCACAAGATTAAAAGTTGCAAATTTTTACACCCATCTAATACATCAGGAAACCCACATTTTTTACAGACACAAATCACGACAGAGTTTCCACACAAAAGCTACCCTATCTAACAACAAAGGCTTCGCAAAATTTACCAGAATTCAGTGATAGAAAAAAAACGGAGCAACTAAAGGCAAGAAAGAAAGGAATTACCTTATCTTCCCAAATGTGAAAAAAATGGTATGTGTAACCAGCATTGAAGGCTTGGATGAAACTGTTGGCTCCGCAAACCACCGCGACGGAACCCCTCTCAATACAATCGTATCTGGCTCTTGTCTTCCTCCCCTCGAATAACCTACAAATAAAAATCCATTTGAAAAGAAAAGCCCCAATTTGACTTCAATTTCAATTTCAAAACAAAAATGCCTGCAAACCTCTGCTTCCAAAAGCGTATGACTCATCCCAGTCTTTCTTCATTCTTTCAAAATCACCCGAAACTGGAATTTCAACGCTAAGATTATACTTAACTCCTTCAAGATTAAGCTCAATCCCATCCATTTTCTCCGCTACATAGCTTCTCCAATCCAAAAACTTCTTTTCCAATTCCTTCACGTCATCTTCTTCGGTTTCTTTACTCTTCTTCCTACTACTCAAAAACACAAGGTTACGAATGAAGAGAGCATCATGGGCGACCGGCTCATCTCGCTTCCGTTTCTTGAGGTCTTTGAGCCTTTTTATCTGGAGGTCTTCTTCGGGAACGGTGACGGAGACGGAGAGTGAGGACTTGAGGAAATCTATCAGGGCTCGCTTTAGCTGCCATCCATCGATGGGAGGGCAGGGTGGATTGTGAGATTGAGTTTTCACGCGCGGAACTAGTGACAAACCATTCTCGATTTCTAGGGTTTCCGTTGGCGGCAGTGTCTCTAACGGTCGCATTTTAAATCGTATAAACTTCCGTGTTTCCAACTTCCTCTACAATTCCTTAGACGTTTCTTGGTAGGGTTTAAAGGAAAGGGGGAATCAGCGAAGCGCTGCCGTTTAGGTCTTGAAGCCGCTGGAAATGGCCTTGTTTCGATGTAGATGGTAAACGTATGTAATGCTTTTAAGTTTTGGCTCGGGTGCGGCAGATATGGGGTACGATTAAAAAAATGTTAAATTATAAAATAAGCGTTCAATTATGTATTATTTTTTAATAGTTATTTAAAGTATTTTTTGGTTGAAATATGTGCTTAAATTTTTATTTCCGCTGAAATAGATGTCTAAATTATTTTTTGGCTGAAATATGTGTCTAAATTTTTGTTTTTGTCTTATTTTAAGGTCAATTTTGGCACCTACTTGGGCATATATTTCAATCAGAAATGAAAGTTTAAGCACCTATTTCAGCCAAAAAAACATTTTAAGCACTTATTTCAGCCAAAAATAAAATTTTAGGCACTTGTTTCAGCTAAAAAAATACTTTAAACGCCTATTACAAAAAAAATGCATAGTTTGGGCACTTATTTTGTAGTTAAGCCTTAAAAAATGGTAAGTTTCAAAAAATTTCTAAAAATTTAAAATATTAAATTTTTAGATAACATTTTAGTATTTTTTTTGACAAGATTGATATTTTGTTAAAAAACCTAAAATGTTAAAAAATCAAGTATTGAAATTTGTCAAAAATCATGAAAAAATCAATATAAAAGATTAAAAAATCTAATATTTTTAATTTTTAGACAAATTTTAAAACTCTCTTTTTTTACCGCATCTTAAACTTGGCAAAAGTAGTTGGATATTCCATCCAGAAAAAAATATTTTTAGATATATAATAAAAATAAATATTCTACACACAGGCGATGGAAACTGAAAGTTTCCACAAGCGCCATAGTTTTTGGGGATATGGAGTTAGTTTAGGGTATAAAGTTTATGGGTTTAGGAGTAGGGATTAGAATTTAGGGATAGTTGTTTCAATTTAAGGTCTAGGGTTATAATTTAGGGTTTATAGGTTAAAATCTAAATCATCACCATATTACCCTAAAACTAAACTTTAATCTATAAACCCTAAATTATACTCTAAACCTTAAATTGAAACAACTATCCTTAAATTCTAACCCCCTACACCTAAACCCATAAACCATATACCCTAAACTAACTCTTTATACCCTAAAACTAAGGCGCTTGTTGAAACTTTCAGTTTCCACCGCCAGTGTATATGATATTAATCCATATAATAATTCTAAGTTATTTTTGAATCTATAACACTTTCTACCGTAATTTTAAGGTCATATTGATTATAATATGTCATAAAAAAATTATTCCCTCCGTCCCACAATTTGTGTCCCTTATTGACTTTTTTAGTCAATTTTTTCAACTTTGACTCATAATTATTTAAAATGTATCATTGATAAAAATATAAAAAAATATATATTTTAAAAACATCTAATCGAGTAATTTTTAAATATATATTTTATAAAAATCAATTATTTAAAATATTCAATATAATAATAATCAAAATTTAAAAAAAAATTGACTTTCAAAAAGTCAATAAAAATATATTTTATGGATGGAGGGAGTAATAAAAAAAACATAAAAACAAAATACTTTTAATCCGTCTTTAACAAAAAAAAAACATGAATGCAAGGGATGTGGACTTTCGTTACAAGGGTCATCATGCATAAGAAATAAAACTTGTCTTTTTTTGTTGATGTCTGATTGAAAGCATCTTGCTTTCATGTTTTTTATTATTTTTTTATAAATATAAATTGTTGTAATTCAATTTCAAAATCTACTGTGAAAAATATTATAGATTCGAAATAATTTAGGGTCGTTATAGATTTAAAAATATTTTTTTCTAGATGTAACATCCTACAATTTTTGCCTCTTAGACTCGTCCTTTTTAAGTAAGGATGGCAATAGATCAGATTTAGATCGGATTGTATAAAATTCAACTCTGAATCCGTTACAACCGGACTCAAATATTTTTTTGGATTTAGATTCGAATTTTTTTCAAACGGTTTTGAATCGGATTTCTTCGGATCGGATTCGGATTTGTTTCAACCGCAATTAGATCAGAGTTTTTGGATTCGGATTAAATTGTCATCCCTAGTCTTGACCCAAGTTTGAGGCGTAGATTCGCGAATTTTAGCGTCTTTAGGGTATATTGTGTTTTGACCATCTAATAATTTTATTTTAGTGCAAATCAGTCCATAATTTTATATATTTAATTTCTTACGCATTTAATTTATGCTATTTAATTTTACATTTGTTCATTTTTATCTCTTATTTGTTGACTACATTTAATTTTTTGTGTTTATTGTTTATGCTTTTAATTTGCTTTCTATTTAATTCATAATTTAGCATAATATATCATAACTTTATCTATCGATTGCACATTACTTACTATTTCATTCACTAGCTTCCTTAATTTTTAATAATTCATTGATATTTACATTTATTTGTTTTCCAATGTATTTATTTTATTGTTTGTTTACCTATGACTTGATCTTACATTTATTTTTTTCATGTTTATTTATATATGCATATAGTATAAATAAATATATTACACTATATTAAAGTTAATTAATATATATAAATCATAATAAATATTATTATTATTTAACTTATATTCTTAAGACATTTATATTTTTATTATCACTTTTAATATATATATATATATATATATAATTAATTTTGTTTTTACCATTATTCTAAATTACCTAATATATACATTTATGTTCTCATTTAAAAAATATATGTAGTTATGTTTCTTTTAATGTATTTGGTTTAACTTTTTACTTTATTTATGTTGTCTCCATATTTTAATGTAAATATTATACATTATATTTTATTTTAATAAATTAAAAGTCCTAAATGTTTTCATTCAGACTCAAATATGGATCGGATGCGTCAGATTCAGATCGGACATAGATTTGGATCGAATTCGGATTTAGATTCGGATCGGATCTTGGCATGATCCATATCCAACCTATCTCCTATTAAGACTCAACATTTTACTCAGATTCAAATTTTGTAATTAAATACGGATCGAATAAATTCCTTCGGATCATATCAGATTCGAATCAAATTATCATCCCCTATTTTTAAGTTTAAGGAGATAGTATACCAACGAAACTCCGACAGCTAAACGGCTCGGCTCTACGGAAAGACCAAAAGGTTTCTTATTTATGATGTGGCGCTGTTCTATTGGTTTAAAAGGGGAATAAATACGTAAACGCTCCGCAATCTATAAAAGAAAAGTCTATAAGCTTAAAGGAGAAAAAAATGGGGTGTTTCTCTTGCTTCGACGGAGGAAGAAAAGAACAGCGAAAGGAGGAAGAAAGATTGGCCTCTGCCGAAGCTCGTGCCAAAGCCGCCGAGGCTGCTCAGAAAAGGTATTTTGAGTGCCCTCTTTTTTTTTTTTTTTAATTTCTCAATCCTTTTTACAATTTGCCTTTCTTTTCTCTCATATTCGGTTTCTTCTATTATACTATTAGCAATAGCATATGAAAAATATGGGTTTCTTGCATATTTTTTGGTTAATTCTCAAATTTTCAGCTATCTAAAATGGATCCGTTTGTTTTTTAATTGTTTGGGCTATTAGGTTTTGATCGGAAAAGGAAGAATTCAGTGTTGAGAATTAGGACTTGCTACTATGTTATGGAAGATCGAAACATTGGAAATAGTTTTGATTTGATTTCTTTATTGAAATTGTTACATGAATTGCTAGCAGTGAAGTAATTATATTTAGTCTTTTGCTCTTTGTTTGTGAAAGATGAGTTTTCCTCTGGTTTGATCTCAAATAGAGAAAAACATGAGAAGTTGAGATTTCTAACAGTTTATTTCATATTTTAAAAATTTGAAATCATTGATCAAAATTGCAGGCAAGAGCAGTTTGAACAGTCGGCTGCAGGAAGAGCTGCACGTGCACAGATGCAAGCGGCTGCAAAGCAGTCAGCAAATTCCAATAATGGTGGACCTGTTTTGAAGGTTTTTGTTACTAATATACTAATGTAGCTTTGATCACATAGGATTCTCAAGTTTTATGGTTTTATGAAAATAAAAATATGCCTAATAAAGGGGGAAGATTGGGAGTCTTACTCCATCTTATCAAGGCATGGTCTTTCCCATAATGATGCCCTTGTCCTCCAATCTCATGCCGTGCTGCCTTTGGCTCTTGCACTCTGATAAAGAATTTCCTTTTCTTTGAGGTTCAGTTTCCATGATATTTACAGTTCAGCAAAAAATATACAAATTTGACACTTTTGTTGATTGGTGATTTTGTTGCAGTGGCAGATGGGTTGAAGTTGAAGTTTTGCTTTGTCTCTATTCAGCCTAAGCTGCTCATGTATATATAGGTATATCTTCCTATATGTTTATTCAATTAACAATTTTGTTGAGGGATTTTTCATCAATTAGTTTCTGCATTTTTCTTTCTTACCATCAAGAATTTTAACAAATCAGAACAAATTGTTTGTTCTGTGATCATTTCCATCATAAAGTCATGTTTTCTTAAGTGTAAGGTTTCTTCACTTGATTTTGCTCCTTCTAAACTTACTGTTTTCTGTCGTGCAGAAATAAAGTTTAATGCTACCATAGTTTCCAGGTTGCGAGTTCATCAGGTCAATTAAGCAAGTGATGCAGTACAAATGCACCAACTGTCCATTCTTTGTTCTCTATTTTCAGTTGTAATATATGATAAATCCAATAAGAAGTTGAAACTGTAATTTACATTTTTGCTTTGTTCTGTATAATACCAACCTCAAGTGATCTAATTTCTTGATTTCCTTTACAGATTCCATTCCCTCCCCTATAATTTTCTGCCCCTGTAGTTTTTTATATGTCCAGTTTTCTGGTTTGAGGCCCGGATTCAGCTTTTATGAAATAAAAAGAATTTCGTAATGGATGGAAACCTGTGACTTCGGTATTAATCGAAAAAAACGAAGCTAAAAGATAAGAGGTTGCTATACATTTTGATTGAAACTTTGTTGCTGAATAACAGTGTGTAGAGCCAACAAAAGTTTCCTGCCAAGTACTAACTAGCCAAAATTCCATCATGGCTAACTAATCAAATTCCATCATCACGTGAAGGCTTCAACAGGAGCTGATAGCATCAACTCATAGGCTGCTTGAAAAAAGTCTGCTGCTAGTTGCAGTGAACCTTCCATTTTGGCAATCAATCCGAGGTTCATCCACGCATCATGATTTGTAGGATCTAATCGAAGAGCATTCATTAGAAAGCTTCGTGCAACCGGAAGTGATTGGCCACCAAATTGCCTAAGTAATGCTGCTGTTGAAACAATGCTGGGTACGTAATCTGGTTCTATTGACAGTGAGATTGAGAATGATACCAGGGCCTCTTTATAAAGTGACTGAGCTTCAAATAACAAACCTGCAAAACGAACACCTTTGAAATTAAAAGGGAACCGCATAAACAAGCATGCAGTGATGGATGTATTTGTACCTGTTGTATGCCAACTTTTAGGTGAATAAAATTCAATAGACTTGGCTTTGTCTAAACAAATTTCTGCATCAGGCCACCAACCATATTTGGTATAAATAGTTGCTAGATCTTGCCAGGCAACCTTTTCCATTTTTCTTTCAGCTACATTCTGCAGAACACATCAGATTACAAGCATAATCTGCAAATGCATGAATGTAATTCATGCTACTGTCTGAGGCCAAAGAACTCGTACCTCTGTGTCAGAACTCTTTGCATGAACAGAGTTACTAGACTGCGGTTCTCTTTGTGCTTGAACCAGAGACAGCAAGGTTCGGTAAGTTTCAATTGCTTGCTTGGGCCGTTCCTGGGCAATCTGAAGCACAGCTTGCAATCTAAGAAGTTCTAATTGATCCGTCCTACTGGCTTCATCTAAAGCAAACTCAAGTATTGTTTCAGCATCTTTGAATCTCTCGTTAGCAGAAAGTATTAATGCTAATAACTTCCATCCTCTTCCCGAGTTTTCAGCCACCATGCTAGAGTACTTCATTGCGTTGTCAAAGGCCACATCTAAGTTCCTCTGAACTGCATTTTCCAAACTGAGGTTAAGCATAACTTCAGGGTCTTTCTTCATGTTGAGGGCAGCATAGTTAAGAGAGGTCAAGGATTCTTTCTGGAAGAGAGCTCTTTCAGAATCTGATATGGAAATTCTAGCAGCATTCCCATAGCAAATGCCAAGGAACTTATGGGCTTCACCCTTGAAATGTCCATTCACTTCATCTACCAAATCGATCACATTACGAGCAAAAGTTATTCCATGATGAGCATGCTTTGGATCTTGAGAAGATATGTAAGCACCAAAGAGTAAAGCAAGGAAATGAGGTTCACGCTTTGTTTCGGACAGTCCAGAAACCTTCTTTAACAAGTTCAATGCCACCTCATTCTGACCAGCAGCAGCATAACAAAGAGCAAGAAAATACCACCTCTCAGCTCTTTCATATATGCCCGGAGAGGCCTGCTCCCCGTGTTCTGCTAGTAATTCAAACTGCTCAGTAACAGAGAGAGCAAAAGTGAGATGATCCATAATTTCTGCATCCCACTTTATTTCTCCATACGCCACTTTTTGCATTAATACTAAAAGGATAAGAATTGCTTCCTCTATATTACTATTCGGGGTAGTTGAGCCCCATACATGTAAGTGAGGTGGGAGGCTTGTTTCAACACCGCCATAAAGTAGTGTGGCGGCCAAGTCTTTTTGTACGCTTGCTAACCTCTGGGGATCCAAATTCCATGGCTTGACTAAAGCCCGACGATACGCAGTTATAGCTTCATCGAGACAGCCTACCTCAATCCATAGATTAGGGAGCAATTCCAATGCTTTGTGAAACATTTCTTGTAGCTTGCAGTCTTCAGCAATCCCCTCATGCATTCCATTAGGCAGTGCCGCCTCAACTACGTCTAAAATTAATTTGCACTCCTTTGCAGCCTCTGATAAATGTATAAAACAAAGCATCAAAACCATTTAAACCTTACAACAAAGGCAATGCCATTTATAAAATCCTTGATCTTCAACGACCAAATTCGAACCGTCCAAAAACTCAGTTAAATGCAATCTAAACTACTCTAAAACATTGTTCATCTCGATCCAGACATGCGCAGGGAATCATAAGATTATAAGATCAGTACTTTCTAATAACTAAGCAAACCACAAAACCATTTCTCGTCCATTTTGAAGCAAACCAATTATGTAAGTTCCTAGTTGGGAGAAATTGGAAATTGGAAATACCTCTAATATGCCCAAGTTCCTTCAACGATTTTGCTTTCAATAAAATGGCTTCCAGAAGTAAGCTCACTGAATGCATTGACATCACAGTAGAAGGGATAATGTCACCTTTGGACCGTGGTTTGCGTTGCCGGGTTCTCTCAACAATAGCCATAGTCATCCTTGGTGTCAAACTTTTGATGTCAATGCCTTGAAAAACCTGAAGCGCGGCATCGAAATTCCGTCTTTGATACTCTAGCCTCCCCAACAGCGCCCTTGCTTCCTGCAAACTCATTGGAAAAACAAAACAAAATAGATTGCAAATGATGGATTGATTTGGCAGAAATAAGCTGTTGCCCACCTCATAGTTTAAGGAGAGAGCTTCTTTGAGAGTGGATTCAGCTTCACCCACTTGATCGTCCTCAAGCTTCGATTCCCAGTCTCCGGTCCGAGATGAAAGTCCACTGGCGGAGAAATCTCTGGTTGCTAAGGACTCTGGCGACTGTGGAGCATCTTCAAACTTGAACTGTTCACCTGAGCAAGCACACAACATCTTCTCCAAGTAAAAAACCGCCTACGATTTGGATGTCAACGCCTGGAGAAAAATGGATTTGATGAAACAAAATAAACTGATGCAAATGCATTTAAACCGTAATGGAAATCAGTTATTGAACAGTTACAATATAATAAAACTGAAATGGAAATCCACAAACAAGTATCGATTACAGCAATGACCCCTCATAAATGATTGAACTCAAAAGAAAAAAAGAAGGTAAGAGAGGCAAAATCTCTTGGGGGAGCAAATAGTAAGTTACAGGAAACACCAATAAGAAGAAGACAAGGCGTACTGAAAGAGAAAAAAGAGAGAGTTCACATGGTATGAAAAGAAGAAAGCAGAGCAGAGTAGAGCTTTGGACTTGCCAAAAACCATGAAAGCTACTTCTCCTATTGTTTCTTTATTTTCTGGTTTTGTTTCAATTCATATAAGAAATTTGGTAAGTTGGTGGTGGCAACTGATATCAAAAACTTCAAAAATAAATAATGAACTTGTTTTAGAGATCTGATTGTATTTTTGTTTGCTTAATATAATAAAATTAACAGTTGTTTTGCATGTGTGAAGTGGGCTGGGGAGCTTAATAGATTAGATTCTTTCGGTGTCATTTTCGGGCTTTTCTATTTTCTTTTTTTTTCTTTATGTTTTTCAATTGGAGGAAGATACAAACAACAACAGCTTTGACAAGTTTTAAATTAATCAAAGGAATACATCATGATAACTTCATTATTCGTTAAAGAGAAGCTTCATTCACTGATTTAATCCTTACTTAAGACATTATTGTAATCCAAAACACCTAATTTTTGGTCGCACTTGCACGGTGCTCAAGAAGAATCAAGCCATTACCATAACATCCAAACACTATGTCTGCTACCGGAATCTCAATAGTTGGTCTCATGTCTAAAAAATGATGCAGTTCAAAACTTAAATGGGATTATCGACTGATTGAACACATCGCCTTATCGGGATGTTTATTTATGTATGAACCTTAAATGTTCTTTTTATACATTTTTGAAGATTCTATTATATATTCGTATTTAAATACAAATATTAAAGAGTTTGGAAAGTCTTGAACTGAAAGCAAAACCCAAGAAGCAGCAGCTTGTGTTGTGGTCATCCAACGAATATTGTCCAAAGACTAATGATTGACCCATCTCTTAAACGACGTGTTTTGATTTACAAGCAACATATATAACCAAAACTTAATCTGCATAGGAAAAGTATATCAAGTTGGTACTTAATTAGCAACAATGTGTTTCGATTCACTTCCAAACTTAGATATAAGAATTAACTTGACAGGAAAGGTATATTTATCAGTAGAGTAGAAATCAAATTTCACAAATAAAAAACATGTTTCTTTTCAGGGAAGAAAGCAGAAGTGTCCAAAAACATGGTGGGGTTGAGATGAAACATTGAACCAAGACCGAGGAACTAACAAAGTTGGGGAAGGAAGGAAAGTACAACTTTTTAGTTGATTTTACAAGAGAAAAAGACATGTCACGTGAAATACAAACCCTTTTTCTTTCACATGCCATCTAACCTATTCTGTGATAAACAAATTATCCAAAAAAATTATGTGATAAACTGCTAGGAATCAGAGGAAAGGAGGAAAGCTTGTTGTCGTTTTATACAGGCATGTTTCTCCATAATAGTCGTTGTTCTGAGTCTTCTGACATGCAGAGCTAAGGCTTCCGTTTTTTAATTTAAGCTTTTAGCACAAATAAATACTTAAATATATCAACTTTTTCATATACGTATTTAAACTTTTTTTGCCAGTAAAAGAAACAAGCATACGCAGGGGAAACAAAGCCTAACATTGGCTTGAAAGAACAGGAAAACCTGGAAAGCAAAGACCAAACAAAGAACATAAAAAACAAGACCTTGAAGGTAAATAACACCGTCATGCTGCCGCAGCCGCTCATCGGCTACAATCCCGATTCAAATTACATGATAATGTTACTTCTCTCCATCTCATCATGCTTTGTCTTTTGAATCTGGCTACAATGCAATTGTAAACTTCGAAACGGTGCGCCTCCAAACGAGCAAGGCAATTCAGTTAGCCATATCTTAGGATACAGCTCAAGTCTTTTTCCCATGCACCGCACGACAGTTGTGAAAGTAAAATATTCTTTCTATGTCATCAATTCCTTTGATTTTATGCGAGTATAGTTCATATTTTATAAACATGTTATTCTGCCAACATTTACACCTTAAACGTCCCTCAAATTTGTAGGCATTTGATATCTGGTTGGGTAAAATGTCCCTTACATTTCGTGGTCACTATGAATCTGTTGACTGTTGTTGGTTCAGTTGACATAGCTCCTCTACGTCTTTCCCAAGGCTGTTTAATTATAAAGGGTAAATATACATTTTATTACATGAACTTGACTTCAAGGTTTAATTTTGTACTTAAGCTTTTTTTGTCCAATTAGATACATAAACTTGACTTTTTGGTTCAAATTGGTACTTGCATTTGGTTTCATTGTTCAAATACGACATTTACCGTAAATATCAGCTATCAATTTGGCAAAAAATACCAAGTTCAAGCATCGTTTTGAACCAAAAAGCCAAGTTCATGTACCTAAATAGAAGAAAAAAACCTTAGGTGCCAAATTGAACCTTAAAGACAAGTTCAAGTGTCTAATTGAACACTAAAATCAAGTTCAGGTACCAAAAGGTGTATTTACCCAGTTATAAATAATGGATAAGACATTTGCGAGACATGACATCACTTATCGATCAGATGTTTGTAGGTTATGAACATAAATATGTAATGACTAGTAACCTAAAAAGCTTTTTTTTATATGAAAAATCCTTTTAAATAGTTATTTACCTAAATAACTTCGTCTAAAGTTATTTAAAAAAATGATCTACAAATAATCTATGTAGGCGACTTCGCTTTTTACAAGAAACGAGTTATATGTTAAATAAATTGGTAAAAAAAATTCTCGCATTTTTAACAAAGAACTCGTTTTTAATAAAAAAAACGAGGTTGCCCTACGAACTCATTTTTCACGAAAAGCAAGTTATGTGTTAAATAAGTTGATAAAAAATAAAAAAAAATTAATTTTCTACGTTTTTTTTTACAAAGAACGCTTTTTGTGAAAAGAGAAAAACTCGCTTTCTACAGAACGCGAAGTCGTCGTACGTGACAAATTTGGGGTCATTTTTTAAAATAATATTAGCAACGAGACATTTACGTAAATAAGCATTTAAAAGGGTTTTTGATATAAAATTGTCACCCTAAAATGTTACTATATTATATTGGATATACATTTTTTTGCCTAAAAGGGTATTTTTGTCCCGAGTTCAACCAAAACTAATAATATATTTCCTCGCACGAAAACGCAGTTAATTAAGTCCTTCAATTCGTACATTACAATAAATTGCTTACTAAAATAAAGCAAATGCGTCATCCCATAATTTATGTTTTCATAGCATGAAATCTAGTTAGATCTTTTTATTGAAGACTGCTTTGTTGAATATCTTTAAACCATAATTAGCGTTTGATGGGGACCATTTATTGTCCTAATTAAGAAGGCTAGTAGAGTAGTAGTAATAATTACTTAACTACTTGTTTAAATTTTTTGGTTTGTTAATCGTAGTTATTCTTCCTCAACTTAGTAGATTCAAATCGTAATGGTGTTCCGATTACACGAGTTTTAAAAAATACTTAACTTGGTATGCAGTTTTGCACGCTGTTTCGTCTGAAGTTTTACACGTTAGTTGGTATTAGTTTTACTGATTTTCTTGCAAGGATGGATGCTAATCTAGCCTCTTTGTACATTGATGATGGTAAGGATGAAGTCTTTGAAATTTCATCTGATCAGTTGATAGAGGTGGAAGAGGAATATGCATTATGCTTAGTGGGTAAATTCTTAACTTCTAGCGTGGTGTATTTTCTGACTATGAGGAATACCTTAGCAGATTTATGGCATCATTTGAGAAGAATCTCCATCACAGATTTAGGAAACAAGCGGATATGCTTTCGATTCTATGCTGAAGTTGAATTGAATAGCGTTCTGGATGGTTGCCCTTGGTTTTTCAATGGTCATTTGCTAATCTTACACAAGCTGCAAAAAGGAGAAGATCCATTACATGTGCAACTCGTTTTTGTCAACTTCTGGGTTCAAATTCATAATATGCCAACGAGATTGATGTCTGAAGGAATGGCAAGACAGTTTGGGAATTTTATAGGTAAATTCTTAGAATATGATTCTAAATCGGTGGTGTCTGGGCGTAAGCAATACATGATGGTGAAGGTGGAGATCAATGTTAATTACCCCTTGAAGCGTAAGAAGAAAATCTCATTAGGTAGGGATTCTATTGCGTACGTGGTGCTTCAATATGAGAAACTATCATTGTTCTGCTTTGTATGTGGCAAGCTTGGGCATGGAGAAAGCTTATGTCCACTGAGACTTACTATGAAAGAGAAGGAGGTGGTTTTTGGTTGGGATCTTTCATTACGTGCTCCGACGAGGAATGGACCGCCGACACCAAGCAGGTGATTACGTGAAGAACTCACAGGGACGCCGTTGTTGGATATCCATGCAGTTAACAACGTGCATGGTCAGTTGCATGTACGTGGGCAGTTAACTGATAACTCTTCTTTACAATTCATCGCACGTAAAAATTGGACCATGGGCCAACTCAATGTAGCACGTGACCATATCGAGAATGGTCAAATGGAGTTGGGCTCTGACGCAGAGGATAACCCAATGTCAGTGGCTGATGGTAAAAAACGTCAACGGGTAATTGGTGAGACGCATCCAGTTTCAGGTGAGAATGATTCTGCTGTGCCTGCTACAATTAATGATATATCGGCTGGCTCTGTGATGCAGAGCAGCCGGAAGCTATGAAGTTACTTAACTGGAAGGTTTGGGAGGTCACGGGCAGTAGGTCGTCTCAGAAATTCATTGAGAGGTTGTAATCCCCAGCTTTTGTTTCTAATAAAAACAAAGCTAGATACGAGGAGGATGGAGAGAGTGCGTAGAAGATGTGGGTTTATTTTCGATGTCGATGTTGCTGCAGTAGGGTCTCGAGGTAGATTGTTTCTGGGTTAGAAGCCTGAGCTTGATGTCACCTTGAAAAGTTATTATAATTTTCATATTGATGTGTTATTATTAAGAAAACGGATGATGTGGTATGGCAGTTTACAAAATTTTATGGTAATCCAACTGAGCATCAAAGATCTGATTCATGGGATTTATGCATCTAATCAACTAACTCATGTATATCTATATTAGTAGATCGGACCCTCACCTCCGAATTTAAAGCAAAATGTATAGATTAAACTCCAAAAACTGTGACGGCCCCTATACGATCTTTGTTATGCTCTTGGCTGACCAAGTCAACCGGCCGGAAGAACTGAAAGAAATCACGAAAAAGATTTAAATTATACACTCCATGTGTTTCAAGTATTTTTTTTATTAGAATATATACTTAGTGATTCATTTTGTTGTATTTTAAGATTTATACAAATAATGCCATCCAATGATTAAATCATTTTTTAAGAAAAAAACAGCATAAGGAAAACCTTACTTTTCTCATCAACACTCTATAACATTTTATTTTTTTATAAATTTTAAATTATTAAATCTTTAAATTCATTATCCGTCGATTTAGAATCAACCACCAGTCACTCTTTTCGTCAATTGACCTTATTACTGATTATTCCAGTTTTTGTTTATGTAAATTAACAGATGAGTGTTAACTGAACATCGAACAACAAATACAAAATAAGTTCTACAAACGATGGTCGGGCTTTGCAGCTTGTAAAAGTGATTTCCATTTTCAATCATTCGACGCCTAAGTGAAAGTGATAAGAAAGAAAACCATGAGATTTCCCAATCCTTAATAAGTCAAATACCTGTTCAGGGCTTTAGAGAGATAGGGAGAGAGACAAATCAAACGTGGGAGTCTTCTCCAATGCCTTTATGCCTAAAGACATGACTTTATCAATTGCCAACGAAAACTGGAAAAGCTTATAAATCACTGAAACATTCGAATATGTCTTTGTCATGTAGCTTGCCTCTCCACCAAAAGCAACGCAAATACACAAGGTAAGAACCAGGATGGGTCGAGGGGTGCTAGAGAGACAATAACATCCTCTGAAAAATTCAAACTCTCATATAATTTATGTATTTTCTATCGATAATTTAAGTTCACACTCTTAAATTTCTAATACAACTTTATTTTAATTCGCATTCTCGACATAAAATCTTGCATCAGCCTTTTTATCAACCTCTTGTACAAGAGAGAGAGAAACAATAATTTCAGAGCAACGGTAAATCAAACACTAATGGATACCGGCATTCAGGGGAAAAGGGTAAATTCGGAAAATCAAATACGACGCCGTATTAAAAGTTTAGATTTCAAGGATAATTGGGCTATCAGTCCATAAAAGAGCCATCACTAAACGAGAGTAAGTATGCCATGCAAATTCAATGGATCAAAATTTCAGTCGGGCCTAACATTTTCTTTCCATTTAATTCAATTATCAGAAAGTAATTTTCCAACATAACAAAAACCATTGAAATTAGCTGACCAATAATAATAATTTTCGGGAATTACATAAAACTCATTTGGAAAAAGATAAACATACCCTAGTTATCATTTCAAATGTATTTTTAGTTTATTTCTATTCACTTTCCTCTATTTTTAATTACAAAATAAAAAATGATTACTTCTAAACTATATAAATTATTATAAAATTAAATTACATTTGACGTCATATAAAACTAAATATTTTAAACTTATATTTAATTTAATTATATAACAACGTTAAGATAAATTCCTGAAAATATTTTTCATTTAAAAACGCAAATTTTTTGATACACTTACACTGAGGGATATCCCTATCCATAATTATCTAGGAGAAGACGAATTAATTAATTATAATTATTTAGAATGTTTTAATGGAAAAGAAATTGATTAATATACAAATATGATTATCGTGTATTTACATAAACATTATTAAAAATGATAAAAATATAATATAATATCATTTGTGGCAATTTTATAAAAATAAACTTATTATATTAATTAAAATATATGTATCATGTTAAAGTATGTCTATACTAACCTATGATGTGATTTATAATTTATTTAAAACTATTAAAATAGTTTTTAATTAATTAATTTTTATTATTTTAAATTAAATATTATTGAATAACAATGAAATAAATAATTATATAAGTAATAATTAAATAAATAGTAAATTTACATTTTATTTGCAATTAAATTAATAAATAAACCTTGAGGGTTAGATTGTTTTGGAATTTGAAGCATTCCATTTCTGCATTGGACCATTTGGCGACTATACTTTTAGAGAAATTATATCGTGGGTTATTCTTATTATGTTATTTATCGGATCAATCAATAATATGTATTCATTTTATTATTATTTTTTCATCACATTTTTATCAAGTGAATCTTCACTCATATCTACTATAAATTAAATTTAAAAACAATTTTTACCAAGTGAATCTTCACTTAGTAAAAACATGATATAGAAAAATTAATGAAATGGATACATTTTATTGGTTGGTCCTATAAATGACGTGGTGGGAAGTAGGGGTGATAACGAGCCGAGCTGAATCCATTTGGCCAGGCTCGGCTCAAGCTCGAGGCTCGTCGAGCTCGAAATTTTAGGCTCGAGCTCGGCTCGAAAACAGTACTATTGGGCTCGACTCGGGCTCGGTTCAGGCTCAGTTCTGATCGAAATGGACAATTTTGTTATAATTTTTTTATAAAAAGATGGGGCCACGTTAAAAGCCCTTTTCATAACCAACACTGAAACGAAATTCAATGTCGAGAAAGGGGAAAAGAGCATCTAAAATTAGATTAATCCAAAAATCAAGAAATATTTTTACAATACAAACACATAATCAAAGAAAATACAAAATCAAACAACAACAAACTAAAGAAAATGCCCAAATTATTGAAGGGATTGTGTAAACTGTGTGTGTAAACTATGTGTGTCAAAGTATTGTCCTATATATAATATATACTAAACCCTAAACCCTAAAATTGAAGGGATTATATAAACTATGTGTGTCAAAGTATGTTGTCCTATATATAATATATATAATTATCCCGAGCCTGTTCACGAGCTTTTCGAGCCGAGCTTGGGTCGGCTCGGCTTGTTAAGGTCCCGAGCCAAGTCCGAGTAGCTCGCGAGCCGGCCAGGCTCGTTATCACCCCTAGTGGGAAGGACCATAATATAATTTCTCATAGTTTTGAGGAAAAATCAAAATTTCGTTGCCCCTGATCCGGCTGTTTTCTTGGAGGGTGGGTTTGGTATAAAAATATTATCAAGTAGGTAGGTAAAGGAGATCTCCCAAGAGATCTGCCTTCCATCATCATGTTGAAATGTATGCAGCAAACTTTGTCCATTTTACATATTTTTTTTTACTATACACCACTGTTAACTCCTTGTTTAATTCCATGGGTCATTATAGATTAAGTTACTCGCCAACGTTCTTAATCACTAAACAATATTTTTTATATTTATATATATACAAATTGAAATTTAAAAGTAACAGAAACTGAGGTTAGCATACGAAACTAATTTCAATTTGGCATATAAATGTGAGTTTAATACTCCCACATTTCTTGTTGATGGCAATGTTATTATCATTTTACTAGAAAGTTGAACTATTTTATTAAAATTTTGAAAGTCCAAAATATATATGTTTTCAACCTTGAAGGTCAATTATAAAATGGAATGACATAATTTGATTTAATTTACCCTTCTTAGCAGCCCATGTGTATTAACTCGGTCAGATTTTAACCTTTGTTATCGAATACATTATTAAACTTTAATCAACAACTAATTAATCTAACGAGATTGAACAATAAAACCGTTAATTAAGTTTAAAGGTTCGAATCCTGACGTTGTGAATAAAACAAATTGAGTTGAGAAGGTTGTCCCATAACGGACTTTTATAGTACTCGATTCAGATTAAATTACCGATAAATTAAATACTTACTACATTTTAAATAATTAAATTATTAAAAATTTCTATTTTCAACGAGTAAATATATTTTTTTTAAGTCATTAGTTAAAACTTGAATGATTAAAAATTTTCTGCCCCTTTTCGGTGTCCCTTCTTATGCCTCAACACTACAAACCACTGGAAAAAATTTCAAGTCCTAACCCTAAATTCTAAATCCTAAACCTTACACCTTATACCCTAAAAATACATCTTACCATAAATTCCTTAAACCCTAACCACAAACCTTAACCTTAAACCTTAAATCATAAATATATTTTTTAGTGTGAGTACAAATAGGGACACTAAAAAAGGTAGAGGATTTCTATTCAAACTTGAATAGGAAAATAACAGTTGGGACGAACTCGTGGAGTGGTCCTAATGATAAAGGATGATGTATTTTATCAAGGTGACCCAAGTTTTAATATCATGCCTACACGGTGTGTATACTTTATTAAAAAGCTAAAAAAATTAAACAAATAATATTTTATAATAACACTAACGTATTAAAAAAAAAAATAACAATTGGGACGTACGGCAACAACAGAAGTACGGAGTATAATATTTCTTCGCAGGCATAGTGGAAAGCTAAAGTCAAAGACGCAAATGCCAAGTGCCATCCATGTGGTGCACTGGTGCTTCAGTTTGCAAAATCATGGAATAAATTATCAATGGTATAATAATTATGCTTATTAGTTAGAAAACACTTTTTTAGTAAGTTGTAGTAATACTTAGAGATGAAAATCCTCTATCCTTTTTCGGTGCCCTTATATATGCCCACACGCTCAAAATTAATTTTAGGGTTTAATGTTTAGGGTTTTAAGTTAGGGGTTGTGGTTAGGGTTTAGGGAATTTAGGGTATGATGTATTTTTTAGGGTATAGGGTGTAGGGTTTAGTATTTAAAATTTAGAGTTAGAACTTAAATTTTAATTTTGTAGTGTTTTTTAATGTTGGGGCATATGTAGGGGCACCGAAAAGGGGAAGACCAATTTTATCCAATAATTAGATCCATTCATGAACGAGTTCAAACGAAAAACTGCACCAAACAAAAAAACGCTTTTTTAATTAGCTTTTGCACTTAGTTTGGTCTCCAAATTAAATTTATAAAAACGCTGAAATTTTTAGTTTTTTTTAAGCTACCATTCTCATCGTTTTTCACTAAAAAAATTCGACTTTAGGTTCTATTGTTTATGGACAATACTTGTAACTTGTAAGAAAATATAAATAAAATATTTTAAAACTAACTATTGTAGTTACTATCTATTTCAAAAACTTAAAGAAAATCATTGTATCAAACAAATTCGACTTAATTTACCGACATCGAGGAAAGCATAGAAGAAAGAAAGGAATTGTCCAAGCCAAAAAAAAAAGAGAAATGAATTATAACCAACAGCATCGGTTTGATTTCCGTGACTAAAAGGAGGAGAGCCTTGTCACGGGGTCAGAGTCTTGGCGCAGGGACATCTACCCGTGCGGCAACCCAGGACTATTACCAGCTAAGGGCTAAGCCTTTTCCATCTCCGATGCTCACTGATTTCGCCCTCCCATGGGCTCATCAGGGAAGCAGGAACAGCTCCCGACCAGTGTGGTGCCTACCAACGCGCCAGTCCGAGGACTAGACGGCTGTACGGCACGTACTACACCCTTAATGCTATCCCGCATCCTACATTAAGCACAACTAGCAAGCATCTCGCGCAGTCCCGCGTGTCACGACGAACGGTACGTGACATTCTCCCTCACCCGATTCATGCACGCCCTCGTGCATGGGGAGAAAGCTCTTTCCCTCTACTCTTTTGATTGGCCCGGAACTAGTGTGCAATTCCCTGCCTGCTCGCCCTCTTCACTTGAGGCTCCGACACTTACGGATATGAGTGCTTGGTGAACTTTCGCTGCGGCTTCCTGCCTACTCGTCCTCGTCTCAATCTCTTTATAGAGGACCCACTCGCGAACACCCCTACACTCGGAGTGCGAGCTACACACGCTCGTCCACGGATTGACTCGCTTACGCAGCACGGGGGTGCTTGGCAAACTCACAGCTAGCACACAGTCTAGCTCTGATACCACTTGTCATGGGGTCAGAGTCTTGGCGCAGGGACATCTACCCGTGCGGCAACCCAGGGCTATTACCAGCCAAGGGCTAAGCCTTTTCCATCTCCGATGCTCACTGGTTTCGCCCTCCCATGGGCTCATCAGGGAAGCGGGGACAGCTCCCGACCAGTGTGGTGCCTACCAACGCGCCAGTCCGAGGACTAGACGGCTGTACGTCACGTACTACACCCTTAATGCTATCCCGCATCCTACATTGTAGAACTAATGTTTTGATATAATAATTGAAAATTGTTGTGGACTGATTTAAAAAGCATTTAAAACATTTCCAAAGTCCAAACAACTTGAAATTATGTTTAGGGAATTTTTCAAAAGGGTTTTTCTTGTGTTTCATAGCCAAATTTCTCAAACCTGTCCAGGTGTTTCAAAACACCTTAGGGCGTTTCGAAACAGGGGGCTCCAGTAGCAAAAACGTTTCGAAACTTGTTTCGAAACGGGCTTTCCCTGGGTAGGATTTTTGCCAAGCGTTTCGAAACGGGCTAGGCCGTTTCGATACGCCTACGTGGCAGTGACCATAACGGTCATGAAAACCCAACGACTCTTTCCCAACCAACTTTCAAATGCAGGCGTTTCGATACAGGCTTATAGCGTTTCGATACGCGTTTCAAAACGGCAAGGGGGTGTTCCGAAACGGGTACCCTGACAGACTGCAACGGCTCTTTCTATATTGAGGGTGTTTCGAAACAGGTTCGAGTGTTTCGAAACGGGGAGATGTAGAACTGCATTTATGGTGGGAATTAAAGTCCTCAACGGCTCCAATATGATCCCAACGGCTAGTAACGGCTACAAACTCAATTGGGAGTATAAAAGGGACCTCCAAGCATCAAGAGAAGGTTAATGCTCATATTGTCAAACATCAAATGATCAAGAAATTGTCTTAGTGCTTAATTTGTCATTTCTTGTATAGACAAACACTAGTGAGCCAAAATTGTCAAATTTGCTCAAGTGTTTTAGGTTTGGGTGAGTGCTTCATTGTGCAAACAAACACCTATTAGAGGGTTTAAGTTTGCTTTCATTTTCTCTTTGTAAAAGAGGGTTTTGATCAAGGCTTTGGGTAGAAGCTTGATCGGTTGTAAGGGTTTCCTCCTAATCCTAGAAAAGGGGACGAATCAATAGTGGATTGATTGAGAAATCCTTAGTGGGGAGCTAAGGTAGTGGATGTAGGTGCTTGTTAGAAGGCTGAACCACTATAAATCATTGTGTCACATTTCATTCTAGCTTCCACAACCCTTCCACCCAAAAATCCACCTCTCCACCACTTGGTGAGCATTATTGGTTGATCGAATCGAGCCCCACACAACTCAACATACATTAAGCACAACCAGCAAGCATCTCGCGCAGTCCCGCGTGTCACGACGAACGGTCCGTGACAGTAGCCAGACTTGATATGTTGTAGTAATAATTAAGGGTGTTTAAAAATATTCGATTCGACTGATCTGATCTTATTATTTATTGGTTTGATTTTAAAATTTGGATATCCGATCTATTTTTATTTTTAGATCGAATAACTGATCCGATTTTAAATTTTTTGAATCGGATACGGATCACAATATTTCAAGTTTCAGATTATCCAAAAATTCGACAATCCGAAAATTCATTTTTTTATGAATATTTTTATTTTTATTTTTAACAATTTGATGCTTGTTATATCCGAAAATTAAAAAAATTTAATTTTTCATAGATGTGAATCTTGTTATATTTAGCAATTTGTTGTTTGTTATATTTGAAATTTTGAAAATTTTATAAATACGACATTCGAATTGAAAAAATAATTAAATTAAAATATATTTTCAGATAATCAGATATCCGAATATCTTATCTGATTATTCAAATATACGATTTTTTTCAAATCAGATGCAGTATTGTCAATTCGAAAAATCAAATTTCGAAAAAATAAATTGGATCCGATCTGATATCCCACAATAAACACCTTAATAATACCTTAAATATTAATGCAATGGAGCATGTTGTCACGCCCCACCAGGGTGTACCGAGAGTAATCGAGGTGCCCTACCTAGGTGCGCTATAGGCGACCGAGGAGCCCCACCTAGGTGCACTCGGGCCAACCAAGGCAAGATAAAATGTCTTGGGCAATATAAGGCCAAGCATGATCCAATGAAGGATCTAGAACGGTCTAGAGAGGACTACACTCATCTTAAACGTTTCCACAAGGATCCAAGGGTTTCCAGAACGTTCCACAATAATCTAGGCTCACCCGGAGGGACTTAGAAGACTCGTGAATGCTCAGAAATGATCGGGACAAGTCTGAAAGGATCGGGACAACTCCGGACATCTCTAAAATATTCTAGAGATTTTAGACCAGTTAGAATATAACTAGATAAGTATGGAACTATCTAGATATCACTAGGTGTCCTAGATATTTTAAGAAGCAATGTAATAACCGTTAGATCAAAACGATCATAGTTGTCCATTGAGGAGGTGAGAGCCTATAAATAGGACCACCCTGTCATTTGTAAATCAACTTATAAATCCTCCAAAGCTCTTTTGTAAAGCTTTCTCCTAGCATAATAAAGTGTTCCTTTCTTAAGTTATTGTGTGTTTGCCATAGCGTTGCGTGAGTAAGGCTTACTAGCATTCTGTCGGGAGTGTTAGTGTCGCACGAATTGAGTCTGAGAGAAATAAGTACATGACAATGTGCATCCAAGTCGGCACTGTTAAGGCTTAGTTTGGGATTGAGGTTGAAAACATGTTGAGAGCCAAACACCCGTTTTGGAGAAGCTGTTGATGCAGATACCATACTGAAATGCCCTATTGCCCCTGTGGAAGGTGAAACTGTGAGATGGGATCATTACTCTTCAGGAGTGTTTTCTGTCAAGTCTGACTGGTTACTGAAAAATAGTCACGTTGAGAGAGTCTTTTCTCCTATTTGGAAAACATTTCAAAAAAAGAAGTCATTGCCAAAGATCAAAATATTTATATGGAGATTGTGTTTCAATGCTATACATGTTGGTGAAAAATTGAGAGCTGCAAACATTAGCCCTGGTTTATGTCCTCTTTGTAATGTTGTTCTTGAATCTGCCTTGTATGCATATAGGGACTGTCCATTCATTAGAGAACTATTTGATTTTTCTGCTTTGTCTAATCTGGTCCCTTTCATTGCTGTGGAATTTGTTAGAGCTTGGTTGGAACTTTGTATAAGAAATTTAAATTCTGCTCAATTTACTTTTCTTTGTGTATTGCTGTGAAATGCCTGAAATAGAAGAAACTCAAAGTTACACAAAAGAGTTTTAATCCATGCTCGTGCTATTATTGACTATGTGCAAATTCTTATTTTAGATTTTCAGGAAGCAGAAAATGGTCTTTTTAGCAATGTACCTATGTGCAATAGACTGAGCAGATGAATTTGCCCATGTTAGCTTCATCAAGATAAACATGGATGGTGCATATTTGATTGAATCTTGAAAAGCATCAGTATTATTGCCAAGAATCACTATGGCTTGATGATAAATGATGTTGCTTTTGTTCTTGAAGGTATTTTCACTGCATAACTTGTTGAAGCAAGGGCTATGGTGGAAGGTCTAAAATTGGTTGTTACAAATGGATGGGATCGAGCACAGATTGAAAGAGATTCGATTAGAGTGATCAACAAGCTGATGTCCTTGAAACCCGATCTGTCTTCTGCCTCTTTCACCATGGCAGAAGGCAAATGCATTCTACATGACCATCCGGGCCTCATGGTGCTGCATTCAAGCCGAGATGCTAATAGAGCTGCTCACTCTTTAGCCAACTAGGTTTTTAATTGTAATGAACCTTTTAGATTTGATTTTGCTGTTCCTACTTGTATTGAGACTTTGGTTGTTGAAGATGTCATTTTGGCTCTTGATTTAATATATGTTTGGCTGTTTTCCTCAAAAAAAATAAAAAATAAAGCTTTTATGAACGCCTGTTTGAAAACGCAGTTCAGGCAAAAAAAATCAGTTACAATCGTCCATTAAAAATTAAACGGAGCATCGTTTGGGGTTGTTGTTGGGGGCAAACGAGCGTTTACCGCCGCAACTGCACAAAAAAAAAACAGGCCCTAAGTCTAAAACTTTTAAAACGTACTTTTGTTAATGTATCAAAGAACTACAAAATGCAAAGTACAAATCTTTCCCCTTATTTACCTCTCTATATTTTTGTTGAATTTCCAAAATTTTGGGAAGGAATTTTCCTTTGAAAAAATAGCAAAAATTGAAAAATTATTTTGGTTTAATTTTTAGGGTAAAATACACAAACGGTTATTGAATTTTGATAAAATAAATAAAATGGTAACCAAACTTTCAAAAATCACAAAATGGCAATTAAACTTTATGTTTTATAATAAAATGGTAACTAGACGTTAAATGCCGTTAGGTGGATGTTATAAAATTTGGTATAATAACACATTTAGTCCTTCATATTTATACATTCAATCAATTTAATTCTAATTCGAAACAATTCACTAAATTTAGCCATCGTAATTTATGCATTCTTTCAATTTGGTCTTTAAAGCAAAATTTCAAAGTATGGTAACATGATAAATAATTACAATTAATTTTTTATAGGAACTCGAAAACTCGACTCGAATCGAAAAAATTTCAAATAAAGTTTGAGTTGTAAAATATGACGCGTCAACTCGAATAACTCGAAATTTTTTGACCCGACTTGATCGAACGCTCATCTCTATCTTAAGATATGACGCGACAACTCGAAATATTCGAATATTTTAAATCGTTTTTCTTTTAAATCGAATATATTTAAAATAAAATATTTAATATTTTCATATTTAAATCACATCGATTATTTAATAACAACTTTAAATATTCGTTTTAAAAGAAAAAATGATTTAAAATATTCGAATATTTAATTAAATTTTTATAAGAACTCGCAAACTCGACTCGAATCGAAAAAAATTCAAATAGAGTTTGAGTTGTAAAATATGACGCGTAAACTCGAATAACTCGAATTTTTTTTACTCGATTCGATCGAACGCTCACCTCCATCTTAAGATATGACGCGTCAACTCGAATAACTCGAAATATTCGAATATTTTAAATCATTTTTTCTTTTAAATCGAATATTTTTTAAAATATAATATTTAATATTTTCATATTTAAATCACATTGAATATTTAATAACTACATTAAATATTCGATTTAATTTAAAAATATTCGATTTAAAAAAAAAATTGATATAAATTATTCGAATATTTAAGTAAATTTTTATAGGAACTCAAAAACTCGACTCGACTCGAATCGAAAAAATTTCAAATAAAGTTAGAGTTGTAAAATATGACGCGTCAACGCGAATAACTTGAAATTTTTTGCCTCGACTCGATCGAACGCTCACCTCTATCTTAAGATATGATGCATCAACCCGAATAACTCGAAATATTTGAATATTTTAAATCATTTTTTCTTTTAAATCACATAGAATATTTAATAACTACTTTAAATATTTGATTTAGTTTAAAAATATTCGATTTACAAGAAAACAATTGATTTAAAATATTTGAGTATTTAATAAATATTTAAAGAAGTTATTAAATATTCAAATATTTTAAATCATTTTTTCTTTTAAATCGAATATTTTTAAATTAAATTGAATATTTAAAGTAGTTATTAAATATTCAATGTGAATTAAATATTCTATTTTAAAAGGAAAAAAATGATTTAAAATATTCGAATATTTCGAGTTGACGCGTCATATCTTAAGATAGAGATGAGCGTTCGATCGAGTCGAGTCAAAATTTGAGTTATTCGAGTTGACGCGTCAAATTTTACAACTCAAACTTTATTTGAAATTTTCCGAGTCGAGTCGAGTTTTTGAGTTCCTACAAAACTTTAATTGTAATTATTTATCATGCTACCATACTTTGAAATTTTGCTTTAAGGACCAAATTGAAAGAATATATAAATTACGAGGGTTAAATTTAGTGAATTATTTCGAATTAAGATTAAATTGATTGAATGTATAAATATAAATGACTAAATGTGTTATTATACTAAATTTTATAACAACCACTTAACGTCTAATTATCATTTTGTTATAAAACATAAAGTTTAATTGTCATTTTGTAATTTTTGAAAGTTTAGTTATCATTTTATTTCTTTTTACCAAAGTTCAGTGATCGTCTGTATACTTTACCCTAATTTTTATTAGTAGCTTTTTGGTTGTTGTCATGATTCTCAATGTATGTTTGTCCTTTAGTTTTACGCCAAACGACTATCGGTTTAGTCTCTAAAGCCTGTTTGCCCACTATTTTTAGAGTCTAAATGAATATTTGGTGCCAGTTGAAAAATCTAATGTTTAGTCAACTAGTGTTTGCCTCCCAACGTCGGTTTGCAGCAGCATAACAAATGAAGCCTTACTTCTAGAGGCGGAAGCAGGTGGGGTCTTGACCCCCAAAATTTGTTAAATTAATTTTTAATTTTGTAAAAAAATATATTTTTTATTTAGTCCTTTTGAACATTTTAGAATGTTATTATATTTCAAATATTTTTAATTAAGTTTCCTTCTGAACTTTTAAAATTTATCAAGTCTCAAAATTTTTAAAAGTAAATTAAACATTTAAAGGATCTAGAAATTTTAAATAAACTCCCTCAGGCCTCAACTGGATTACTAAAATCCTTCTATTAAATGATATAGTTTGGAGACGTATATTACAATTAACTTTCGTATCATGATTCTTTTATTTTTTAAAATTAATATTTAAAATATAAAATTTATTTATTTAAAATATTATTTAACAATAAAAACACTTAAATTTTAAATCAAATAACTAAAAATCACTTTTATTTTACCGTTTTCCAAAAGCAACGAAGTAGTCTGTGTTCTTCGATCAAAACCAATCTTTATTGAATATCCAACCCAAGTATCCGACCTTCTATGCAAGCGCTTAAAGGTAACCCATAAAAGGCTGACAAAATTTGATTCGACTTAAAAGATTTGATTCATCTAATTTAAATAGTAATTTTATAAATTTGGATCAATTTAAAAAATAATAATTAATTGATCAATTTTTAAATTTAAATTAAATCTCTCAATTTTGTCTACTATATATATTACATATGAAAATATGTAAAAATATATAAGAGTATCATTTATACTTATATAAACCATCTTAAAATTAGAACCAAAATGGTACCATAAAATATTATAAATATTTACAACTAAATTTAAACAAGAATTCGCACAACTCTACTTGACTCGATTTAAAATTTATAAACTAGACAAAAAAATTAAGTTATAAAAAAGACTCGTAAACTCAACTAACTCAAATTATTTTAACTTGATAACCTCTTTCGTAGCTGCCCTGTTGTGCGGGATCTTTGGATGCGTTTGGTTCCATTGGCTAACCGAGGGTGGTTCTTTTCCTCATCGATAGAGCAATGGATTATTGGTAACTTGAAGCCGGGCATGGTCATCGACAATGGTATAGAGAATTGGGGTCTGTTATTTGGTAGTTTGATTTGGCTCATTTGGCTGGCACGGAACAAGTTGATTTTCAGTGGGATATGGCCGAGTGTCGATGAACTTTTGGCTAAAGGTCGACGCATGGTGTGTGAGGCGGAGAAAGCATGGGCACGGCAGATACCTGTGGCGCGCCATAGGGATGCTGCTGCAGTGAGGCATGCTGTTGCTGCTCGACATAGATGGTGCTTACCACCCGATGGGTGGTGTAAAATCAATACCGATGGGGCATATGATCGAAGTACTGGACGTGCATCATGTGGTGGGGTTTTACGTGACCATATGGGAAGGTGGATTAGCGGCTTTACGAAGATGATAGGGCGGTGCAATGTTCTTGAGGCGAACCTTTGGGCGATACATGAAAGGTTGGTGTGTGCGCTTAAGTATAATGTGGGGGTGGTGATTATAGAAACTGATTGCGTTGAGGCGGTCAAGATGATTCGAAGAGAAGCAATAAGTGTTGGCCCTCGTTCCTTGGTGGGTGCGATTCATCGCTTGTTGGCGAGGATGTCCGAGTATGAGGTCCGGCATGTATCGCGGGCTGCTAATTGTGTAGCCGATGCGCTCGCTAAGTTGGGCCCTTGGGAGGGGTATAGTGTGAGATATTACGATAGTCCATCGGATGCGGTTTTGTTTTGTTGCACGAGGATTTAGTTTGTCCTACGTCTTAGTTTTATGTGTTTATGTGCCGGGGCGTTCCCGTTTTTCTGTAATGCTATGGTTAGTACTCTTTTCCTCCATTTAGTTTAGGAAAATTTTTAACGAGGCCAACCATGATACATTTTTTTAATAAAAAAAGCACCTTCACATCGCACGTGCTCAAACCAGGGCTAAGATTTATTTAGCACGGTAAAAATGTACACGTGGCACCGCGAAACCCCAGTGTAGTGCAAGAGACAACCGAATTTGTAAGTTGTGTTGTGTTACACTGTTATTGTGTAACGAATTCCCCTTATATTCTCCCTATCCCTCGCTCTTTCACTAATTTCAGCCATTTATCAAGTGACCCGAATACGCCTCACTTTCGGATCCAAATAACCCGATTTCAGCACCAGTGGTGAATAGTGGTTTTTGATAAACACCGGTGAGATTTTGATGCTGTGAAAGTGTGGTGGATTGGATATGGAGACAGAGAATCCAGTGGATTACACGTATATGGGGAGGAGCTTTAAAGATTTGAGTATCAACGATACTTCTACAGCTTTCAGTGATTGTAACAGCGATAGATCCGGGGAGTTCCCATCGGCTTCGTCTCAGAGCCGGCGGTTATTTCTCGCATGTGCTAATTCCGAGAATTCCAATGACTTAATACGGCAGCTCGTATCAGATCTCGATTCCTGTTCGATTGACGAGCAAAAGCAAGCGGCTTTGGAGCTTAGACTGTTGGCGAAGAACAAGCCGGAAAACCGAATCCAGATTGCTAAAGCTGGCGCGATAAGGCCCTTGATTTCGTTAATTTCATCATCTGATCCCTATCTTCAAGAAAACGGCGTGACGGCGATTTTGAATCTCTCTTTATGCGACGAGAACAAGGAACTTATAGCTTCATCGGGAGCAATTAGGCCACTGGTTAGAGCTTTGAGAACGGGAACTGCAACGGCTAAAGAAAACGCTGCTTGTGCTTTGCTTCGGCTATCGCAGATAGAAGAAAACAAGGTGGCGATCGGACGGTCAGGAGCTATTCCGCTTTTAGTTAATCTTCTCGAGAACGGCGGATCTCGCGGGAAAAAGGACGCATCGACGGCGCTGTATTCTCTATGCGCGGTTAAAGAGAACAAAATCAGGGCCGTTGAAGCGGGGATCATGAGACCACTAGTGGAATTAATGGCCGACTTCGGGTCAAACATGGTTGACAAATCGTCTTTCGTTATGAGCGTGTTGGTACCCGTGCCGGAAGCTAAAACGGCTTTAGTTGAAGAAGGAGGGATTCCCGTTTTGGTGGAAATCATCGAAGTTGGATCGCAAAGGCAAAAGGAAATTGCTGTAGCAATCTTGTTGCAGATTTGCGAAGATAGTGTGCTGTTCCGTGCTATGGTGGTTCGCGAAGGAGCAATTCCTCCCTTAGTCGCTTTGTCTCAGTCCGGTACCAATCGCGCCAAGCAGAAGGTAAATTACTGGTAACACCAATAAGTTTTGACTTGGAAAGAATAAAATCCGGTCAGTTTAATCATAGTTTATTAAGGTGTCATGGCTGAATTTTCGAAAAAGAAAGTTATGGCTCGTTTTTTTAGTGCAAGAAAAGAAAGAAGTATATGTTTTGCCACGTCAGTTAAACAGTTTCTCTCATCTGTTTTGCCGCTGGGAGAAAAAAAATCTAGAAACGAACAAAATGACTTTCTTCGATTCGAACGCGCTAGTCTCAAGTCTCAACGCCGTATTTCGGCAGTGAACTGGGCCAAGAATATTCTTAATTTACAGTCGGTCCAATTCTTTTTTGTTGAACTTGATTGATATTTCTTCTATCCCTCCTTTTGTTTTTGGTGTATTTTGTCTAATGGGTGGAGTGATTCCCTTGTCGTTTTGTTTGTCATTACTTGGACAGGCGGAAACACTGATAGAGCTTCTACGGCAACCAAGATCCGGCAACGCCGCTGCCAGCCGCTCAGATTAGGCCGTTTAAACTGTCCCTACCACTCGACAATCGACATGGAGATTGTAATAATATAATCAAAAATAGGTTTTACACAAAAAATACATTGAAATGTAAATATCTTATCTCAAGAAATCTGGATATTGTGATAAAGTGATGTGAGAACTTGATACGGTTGTTTTTGGGATTTTGGTTGCTCTAGGCTTATTTCATTAAGAAAAAATAAAATAAAAGTGTATATATATAATTTGTTGACGATTCAACTACTGTTTAGTGTGTTATATCATATAATACTACAATTATTTTTGTGTTTTTCTTTGTTATTTCATAATTATGAGTTTTAAAAATAATTAAAGTGAAAAAAAACCTAGCGGATCTTCTTTTAAAATTGTTTCAATTCTAGCCATTTTTCTTTTTGTTCAATCCTTTTAATCAGTGATCGACAATTAATTTTTGTATTAGTTGTCGACAACCGATTTTATCAGTTTTTTTTTTTTGTTTTTATTTCAATAAGATCTCTGCTTCTGTAGCACGTTCTTTCTCTGTCTTAGTGACACGCTTCTTCTTTTGTCTTTGTAACATGTTTTTTTTTTGTTTTTTTTTGTTTGATTCATTTGTTTTCGTGGCAGGTTTTAGCATACCTTAACGTTCGATTGTTGTTCGCACAGAGATTCACTCGGCGCTGATTTCTGATTCATGGTGTTGTTGATGGTCACTTGGAATATTTTATCCCCACTCGTTGATGGTTGTTTGTCGATAAAATCAATCCTAGGTAGCGGTACGTTTTGCCTAACAGAATGGATCGCGCACCACTCCTTCCTTCTTTATACGTCTCGTTTGGATAAAAACAATGAAATTCAGGAAGCTTTTAAATTTTTGTTGGTATGCGTAAGGCTGAGCCTCGGGCTGGTAAGAGCCCTGGGTTGCCGCACGGGGGCTATGTCCCTGCGCTAAGACTCTGACCCCGTGACAGATGGTATCAGAGCCAGTCTGTGTGCTAGCTGTGAGCTTACCAAGCGCTCCATGTGCTGCGTAGCGAGTCAAAGTGAACGAGCGTTTGTCTTGCACCCGGTAAGGGGGCTTCGCGAGTGGGGCCTCTAGAGACGAGGTCGGGTAGGCATGAAGCTACAACAAAAGTTCGCCAAGCACTCGCAGAATCTTGGTAAAGAGGGCGAGCAAGCAGGGAATTGCACACTAGATCCGGGCTAATTAAAAAGAAGAGGGTAAAGAGCTTACTCTCCATGCACGAGGGCGTGCATGACTCAAGTAGGGGAGTTTGTCTCGGTCCTATTCGCGTGATAGGCGAAGACCGTGACAGATGCTTGTTCTATAAAAAAATTCGTTTTCATTGTTTTTGAGTTGTGAAATTTTTTTGAGTTATTTTAACCCAAATTTTCTGTTTCTTGATTGTGTTGTAATTAAATTTTTTTATGATTTAATGAAAATTAAGTCGCTATTCAAAAAAATGATTAAAGTGAAACAAAAGAATATGGTCCAGATTAAAAAAATAAAAGAATATGGTCCAGATATGTTTCTGCTTTGTTTTAGTGGTTCTTTTCCCCTTTGTATATGATGGGTATAATTTATTGATATTTATATAATGGAAAAAAGATTATCATGATTATGACAATTTTAAAGTATAGTTTGTGAATTGTTTTCCCAACTTTTTTGCCTACTGTTGAATTGGCTGTAAGCCGGGGAGCTAATTTATGATTTTGATAAAGACAAGACGTAATATCTGGTTGGTCTCTCATTCACATGCTTTTTACAATTGTTTGGAATGAATTGTCGTTTTTTTTTGCTCTTCTTTTTCTTTAATTTTAAAGGCGATTTATAATATTCATGGCAACATCAGTTTTCATGAGGTGTACGTTAACATTATCATAATCATTTGCTTTTAGCATAGTAAATTCCAAAAGCGCGTAACGGCCACGCGCCCCCAAATTTCCTCTCGTCTAGAATCCCCGAGCCTCAATCGGTGGAGTGCTGCCTGGTCCTGGTAGTATTGAACGGCTTCGTCTCCGTGTGGCTTGGCCCCTCAGACGGCTGTCGTGCTCCGGTGGTGAAGGTACCGTCCCCGGAGGTGGTTTGCTCGTGGCGTTTTTCTTGGTGTCGGAGGAGTTTGCAGTGGGAGCGGCCTTTCTTTTCTGCACGATTTTCGGCGGGGAAGCTGATCGAGAACTTGGATTCACCGTTGAACTCCCAAGCACTGTAAGACTCCGGTTATCCTTTTCCTCTCGCCCGGTCAGTCCCGTGTCACCCCGATCTCTGGTGGTTGTTTCCCCTTCTTCCCTCTTTTTGCCCCGTTCTCTGGTGGTTGAACCCTTTCTCCCCCATATCCGTCCCGTTATCTGGTGATTTTCCCCCTTTCTTTTGGATTGTGGTTTGTGCTCTTGCTTGCCTTGGTTGTTGTTTTTCTATGCTGAATTGTTCTTGGAATTTTCCATACTCTGCGTTTTCGTTTATTACTTTGTGACGCCAGAAACTGGTCCGCGGTGGCTTCGCGGTAAACAACGGAGGGCTCGAGAGAAGCTCCAGTGATTTTTGTTGTTTTCTCCCGGTGGAGTTTATGTGATATAACACGGGTAACCCGCTGTTTGTGGTGGAATTTCTTTGATGGGTCTGAAACCATTAGGCTTGGATCAGTATCTTCGATAGGAGCTTCAGTGAATCTGTTTTCCCTTGTGATTTTTTTATCTCAAAAGTCGGTGGTGCTGTTTTTGTGAAGTGAGAAAATCATGTCTATACTTGCGTGGAATATCCGAGGAATAGGGAACTGAAAATCTGTGAGAGCTCTTCAAAACTCTATTTTCAAGATCAAGCCGACATTTATCTTCCCCAGCGAAACAAAACAGAAGAAGAGGTATCTGGAGAAAATAAAAATGAAAATGAAAATGGACTTCTCTTTCTATGTCGAACCACAAGGCCTAGCCGGAGGACTTGCCTTGTGGTGGAAGTCGGAAGTTGATATCACTATTCTGGGATATGACCAAAACTTTATTGACACGAAGATAAGACTTCAGAAGGGGGACTCATGGTATAATACATTCATATATGGCCCTCCCAATAAAGAAAACCGTCAAGAATTTTGGAAGAAGCTCTCGAAGTGTAGAGAGAACTTACAGGATAAATGGGTGATTATTGGAGATTCAAATACGGTTGCTTGTCAGGACGATAAAGAAGGAGGAAATCCTGTTAATCCATCGAAAACAAAGTGGTATACGGACTTCATCGACTCCTCAAGTATGATTGAGGTTCCTATTAAGGGAGGCAAATTCTCTTGGTACAACCAAAGAGGGGGAGAACACGCTATACTTGAGAAGCTGGATAGAATTCTATGCTCTCCAGAATGGAGCTTCGCCTTCCCCAAAGCCATGGGAGTGATGGAAATTACCACCGCATCTGACCACACCCCTATAGTCCTTCTCACTAAAGGGCTATCCAGGAAATACAAGAGAGACTTCAGATTCGAAACCAAATGGCTGTTGGAGAAAGATTGCTCCCAGACAGTGGATAGAGGCTGGAACATCGCTCCCGGAGAAAGAGTGTTGTCAAGATTCCGAAGGAAGATCCATAGCACACAAAAGACCCTTCTGAAATGGAACAAAGAAAAGATGAAGAAGAGAAATGAGAGAAAGCAATGTCTGATGGATGGTTTATCGAAACTTCAAGGAAGGAAGCTATCGGAAAGGGAGCTGGAAGAGTATAAAAGGATAAAGGAAGAGCTCGATACTGAATGGGAAAGCGAGGAAAGATATTGGCATCAAAGATCTAGAGTGAACTGGCTAAAGTGGGGAGACAAAAATACTAAATTCTTCCATGCTACAACCATCCAACATCGTAGGGCTAATTCAATTGTTAAAATCAAGCATGAGAATGGATCCTGGCTCGAGGAACCGGAGGAGATAGCCACTTATCTACTCCAGCACTTTCAACAGGTGTTCATGAAAGACCATTCCATTGACACTTGTCAGCTTAAAGATATCATTCCCAGGATTGTTACAACTGAAATGAACACAACTCTGTGCAAGCCGATTAACGAGGAAGAGATAAAGAAGGCAGTGTTCGATATGGGAGCAACGAAAGCTCCGGGCCCAGATGGCTTTCCAGGTTGCTTTTACCAGTCCTTCTGGAATACTGTTAAGGATGACCTCATTGGAATGGTAACAGCCTTTTTCAAGGAGGGTGAGCTAGACCCCACAATAAACAAAACCAATATAGTGCTTATCCCAAAAAAGGCAAATCCCACGGAAGTCTCCCATCTGAGACCGATCAGCTTATGTAACTTCTCTTTAAAAGTGATCACCAAAGTCCTCGCAACCAGGCTAAAGGTCTTTCTTCCGGACCTTATCCCGCAGTACCAATCTGCGTTTGTGAAAGACAGAGCAATTCATGACAACATTATCCTGACAAATGAGGCCTTTCATGCTATAAAGAGAACGAGAAAAGGAGGTAAGGGCCTTATGGCTCTCAAGATTGACTTGGAAAAAGCTTATGATAAAGTGGACTGGGATCTCCTTCAGTTTTTTATGAAGGAAATGGGTTTTGACGAGTGGTGGATCAGCAGAGTGATGAAATGTGTCTCCTCTGTGTCTTTCTCACTGGTGGTCAATGGCGAACGAAAATGAGATTTTCGTGCAGAGAGAGGTCTGCGGCAGGGCGACCCGCTTTCCCCTTTCCTCTTCACAATCATCTCAAGTACCTTCTCCTGGTTTATTGAAAGAGGAATTGAAACGGATCTCTTCACAGGGCTGAGAATCAAAAGGAGATGCCCCACTCTAAGCCACTTGCTGTTTGCGGACGACTGCCTTGTTTTCACAGAGGCATCGGAAAGCAACTGTACAGGGCTATTGCAGATTCTTCAACTATTTCAATCCTCCACAGGCCAAACAGTTAGCCACATGAAATCCTCCGTTTTCTTCTCTCCAAATGTTAGCAACAGTCTTAAATCCCATCTCCAAAATATCCTGGGTTTCAAGACAATGGAGGAGGACTCAAAATACCTCGGACTGCCTTCCTTCTGGGGACGAAGCAAAAAAGAAGCGTTGGCCTTTATTCGCGGCCGAGTCCTTAACAGGCTCAGAGGATGGAAGACCAAATTCTTGTCTAGTGCTGGAAAAGAGATACTCATCAAAGCAGTTGCTCAGGCTATTCCCACCTATGTGATGCAGTGTTTTCTTCTACCGGTTACTTTCTGTGATGAGATCAGCTCCATTATTGCCAGATTTTGGTGGAACAACTGCGCAGAGAAGGAAATGAGCATCCACTGGATCATTGGAAGGATCTGTGTAAGCCTAAAGAACAAGGAGGAATGGGATTCAGAAATCTCAGACTGTTCAATAAAGCTCTCGTTTCTAAAATTACCTGGAAGGTGATTAGGAATCCAGAATCCCTGCTCTCTCAAGTCCTCCGAGGAATTTATTTCCCAAACGGGAACATTTTCGAGGCTCCGAAGTGTTCCAATCCATCTTGGGCTTGGTATGGAATAAGAGAAGGAATCAAGGTCATCAAAAAGGGTTCTCTCTGGAGGGTCGGGAATGGAAAAAGCATTTCTACCTAGTTTGACAACTGGATTCCGAAGATCAAGGGCTTTAGACTTACCTCTCAACCGCTGCAGGGCTTCCCCGCACCGTCTGTCTGCTCCCTAATCAACCCAGACTGGACATGGAATGAAGCGAAAATTCATGAACTTTGTTCCCCAACAGAAATGAAGGCGATATTGACCATCCCGATTGGAGGACCAAATGTTCAGGATGTTCTCATATGGGCCGGCAATAAGAATGGCGAGTATTCTGCGAAGTCGGGATATCGATTTATGGAGGAATAGGCTCGGGAGGACGGCAACCCATCCTCTAGTGAAGGCATTTTAAATAAGAAAGAATTATGGAATTCAGTTTGGAAGCTTCATGTCCCTTCTAAGATTCGATCCTTCTTGTGGAGACTATGTCATGATATCGTTCCCACAAAGAGTTCACTGAGAGCCCGTTTACATGGGAATCTTAAGGACCAGGACGTCTGCCCCCACTGCTCTCACCCTCAGGAATCGGCAGAACATCTTATGTTTCTCTGCCCCTTTGCTCAAGCTATCTGGAGAGCATCGACTTTTAACTATTCCCCTGCTGCAACCGGTTTTCCAGGTTTCCCAAAGTGGTGGTGTCAACTAAGTCAAGACCGAAATCCGAGGCTTTCTAAGGAAGGACACGCTCATCTTGCCTTCATCCTCTGGAATATATGGAAAGCAAGGAACGCTTTAGTTTTTGAAAGGAGAAAGGATTCCCCCTGGGATGTTTGGCTAAAAGCAGACCGTGACTTTATGAAATTCCAACAAGCAAACAAACTCGATTCCACTGAGATTTCGGTTGAAGCCCCAAAAAATGCAAAGTGGATCCCCCCCTTCAGGGGTTATTAAAATCAACTGCGATGTCGCCTTTGACCAAGAATCAGGGAAAGCATCTATCGCGGCTGTTTTCCGTGATAATTCAAGCTCTTGTCTCCACGGAATTTCAGCTCCATGTCGGGCGCCATCTGTTGCTGCTGCTGAAGCCTTTGCTATCAAGCTTGGACTCATGACAGCAAAAAATTTAGCCTTTTCAAAGGTTATCATCGAAACAGACAGTAAAGTTATTATTAATCGTCTGACCTCAGGAGACTCTTCGGATTGGGTCACCTCAGCCATCGAAGAAAGCATCAAGATGTTGTCAAAGGAGTTTGAGTCCTGTTGTTTTTCCTTTGTGAGTCGATCTTGTAATCAGCTTGCTGATTGGCTCGCCAAGTTTGCGAAGGCTGAACAGGACCAAGTAATTTGGAATCCTGCAGTCCTCCCTTCACATTTGTTGTACTCTTAATTTTTTCGTATCTATGCAAGTTCCTTTTGATAAAAAAAAAGCTACTTCATTGGTGATTTTCGTCTTTCCACGTAACACTATAACTTTATCTATGCTGATGTTGACATCATAACCGCCGTGTAGAAGAATAGGTAGAGGTAGCTGGAAGGCGACTTCTACTAATTGTTCCTTTTCCCCCCTACTTTTTCAATTGTTAGACAAAGGTAAATTATTATTATTTCAATTTACATCATAATTTTTTATATTATTGTTAAAAAATATTATATTATTTAATATATTTTCATTTTTATTTAAAAGTAGAAGTCGTCGAGATTACATGTGGAATTTTTACAAAGTAATAGAGAAGTTGATATGTGGTCATGTCGACTTCAGACATGTACTCATATTATTTTAGCCAACTTCGTTAATTAATTTACTGATGTGATAGAGATCACTATAAACCATGAAATAAAAATAAATTACACTAAATTTTAAAATAAAAAATTCAACAACAATATTTTAACAATTAAACCCAAACTTTTAATTAAGCGGAATTTGTTCTCTTTTTCTTTAGCCGATCATTCATAAAACCATTCCTACCGGGGGTCTTTCTTCGTTCTCGATGCCCCGATATTCATAAAAGGTAAACAGCTTTGATTTTTATTAAGCCAACTCTGATTATAAGCAATTGAAGTTGGTTGAAGTGGGTGGCCAGGAAAAATGCGATGGAATTCGTATCATAAGTTGCAGCCACCCAACCAAAGCTTACCAACTTGCCACGCAGGAATCGTTTAATGACTCGGTCCACGCCCGAAGAACAATGATTGAAGATGCTTGACTTCCTGTTGCTTAACTGTTCAATTTGATTCCGGACATCTTCCACGTGAGCTTACAAGAACAGAACTATCTTTCTTCTTTTTCAGAAAAATATATATTTATTTACTTTTATCATACCTGGTAATTAAGATTGGATTCATTTGGAGACCAAAGGACAAAAGCCTAGAAGATGTGTTGTTAAAACTTAAGTCAGTCTGACCCTACTGGATTATTAGGACTTAGACCTTTCTAAACTGATGAAAATAGTCGCATCTAGTTTGGGGGGTCTACTTGCCATCAATCTCAATCCTTATACTTCATAAGGTTTTTAATCAATGTATTATTTATTATTTTAAACATAAAATAATCAAAGGATTATCCATGTTTATTAGTTGAAATCTGTGATTAGACAAGTTTCTTCTTGTGAAGTCGGCTTTTGTAGGCGAATTCCAAGCGTTGGTAAGCAAGTTTTTAAAAAGGCTTTTGCTCAAGACATTGCATTTCTTTTGTAATTGACATTCAAAATCAACCAACCATAAGGGCTAAGGCTATTTCATATGCTATACTTTTCTAATATTTGTATATTATAGAGATGTAAAGGTTTTATCTCTAATAACCCACTTAACAGGGTCGATATGATTCTTGGCTATAGTTGTTGTAAAAATATAAGTTTATCTAGTATATTTTAAAGAATCCCACATCTCTCTTTTATATTATTTGTTGTCTTTAAATATAAAGACTTAGTATTGAGCTTGTAAGAGAAAAATATAATGGTGGTTGCGCGCACATGAGGTTTGGTCAAGAAGTTCAGCCCAGTTGAAACCGGCGAATTTTCCCATGTGCATGAACTAGAGACTCGATCTATTTTTATTATTTATTTATTATTTTTAAAGTTCGTTTTTAACCATCCATTTTAAAATGATATTATATTCATTTTTAACCATCCATTTTTCTAATTAATCTTAACCATTCATTTCAAATAAAAATATCTTTATTCTTAATCATTCATTTTATTTTCGACCGATTTGCCCTTAACTAATTGCTATTTTTAGATGCACTTTTTAGGCATGCATGGTACTATAAATACCATGCACATATGCCTTCATAATTCATATCTTAAAGTAGAATCATCTACTTGCTTTCTTCTTCTTTCTCTTATTTTAAACACCTTTTATAAGCTGAGTATTCATTGGTTCTTTGCTCTTTCTGTTGTCTACTTTAGCAGAAGTGCTTGTTGAATCCTAGAGGGTACGCTTCACCGCGAAATATCCTTAAGGACAGTGTCTAGTGCACGCCTCAAGCAAGTCTTATTTTCAACCCTTTCGGTTTAACCAAACATTTTTTCTACAATCTTAAGGATATTTCACCCATTTCTTATTTTAAACCGAAAACCTGCGACCTCTTAACAAAGATTTTCATTGGTGTTGTTGTTACGCTGTCCGTGCAGTACTCTAGTGCGTCCCTTTACAGTCGCGATGTTGTCTGTACATCATAATTTGAACTCCGCTGCTAAAATAGGTATGTATTGTCTATGAATTTCTGAGGATGCTTTTAGATAATAATTTTATTTATCTATGCTATAATATTGAATTATTATTCTTATGCCTAATATCTATGCTTACAAAATTTTGTGAGTTGAACTTTAACCATGATTGAAGTTGGTTACAAATTTAAAATAATATTTTGAAGAAAAAAAAGAAGGGAAAGGAAAATTATTTTATGTGTGGCAGACTCCATAATTGATTGTTGGTATAATGTGAAAGTGCATGTCTAGGATTGGTCCTACAAAGACTTGGTATTTAAGAGTGTCTTTTACACCACCTCTCTTTCATAGGAACCTACCTGGTGCACTATTCATTGACTATGCCCACGATTTTTATCTCCAATTATGATGACACATTGAGCCACCATATAACTTAGTGCAGAAATTTCAATGAGAAATGATTATCCTGTTAAGCCAAATATTAATTTGGATAAAACAGATGTCGTTAATCCTGTTAAGCCAATTTGGTTGAAACAGACGTTGTTAATCTTGTTAAATCAAATATCGATTTGGTTGAAACAGATGAAATAATCAAAAAGGGAAAATCCTGTTGAGCCAAATTTTAATTTGGTTGAAGCAGATAGATAATTTTTGTGACCATTTCTCAAAGTTGATATATTTACGAATACAAAAGAGTGGATGATAGACAATGGTGCTACTAGGCACATATTTATGTCATACCCCCTTACGGAGAAAGGGGAAGAAATTGTCTATCTTAAACATTGTTTGAAACTGCACAAGTATTTGAAGAGACAAGGTATTATTTAAAAAAACTTTGGCCTAAGTTTCCTTTAAATGTGACGAATCGAGAATATATTTTGTGAAAAAGGGTTTGTAACATGTTTATTCAAAATTATTAGGCATGCTATTTATATTTCTTGTATGATTAAATGTTATGATGATCTATGTGACATATTAGTGTGAGAACTTATATTGTTATGATTGATTTGACATGCTAATATTAACATAACTTGTAATATGTATATGTTGAATTTTCTATGTGAAAATGATTAGAGACATCTTAAATTTATAAAAGTTATATGTTCTTGAAATATTTTTAAGTGTGGGGTATTTTACCAAATTTATGCTTCTAGTTCGTAAGGAAAATTATTTCTAAAGTGTTAGATTGCATGTTAACAATGTTGCATATATGCTTTGGACAATAACATATTTGGTTGAAATAAAATTGTTAAACAAATAATGACTATAATTTATGTCATTTTTTGTGATACGTGTTTTCGAGTTATATCATATTTTATTTCAAAAAAAAAAAAATGAGTAAGATAAAGGAGATGCTTATTTTGTTTAATGACTATAATGGAAAATAAATAATAATTTGTGATTTATCTCCTCTTATAAATTAGTGTATCATTAAAATTGCACGCTTGTTTCTTCTAATTTATGAGCCAAACTTATTTGAAACTTGATTGTGAACATAATGATTTGAGAATATCTGAGCGACCTAGAACTGTAAAATTCTTTGGACGTATTATTTTTTAAATTTATACTTGGCTGAAAATGATACAATTTTTCTGAATCGATTTCTTCTTACGATGCTTTTCTTTTGAAAGTGGTTAATATTGAATATAACTCACTTTTACAACGTTTCTAAATTAGTTTTTTTTTACTTCATAAAACAGAAGTTATCGATTGCAAACAAATCCTTTTTACAAAGAAATTTAAGAATAATTATTTTATAAATATATATTGCAAAACCTTTTACTTAATACAATATAAATTGTTTTGATATTTTTACTCCATTTACACACAAAAAAATTCATTAGAATTTTTTTCTCTAGTTTCAATATAATTTTTTATCAGCCAAATGGACGTTAAAGTCATATTTTTTGTTACTCAAAAGTATATAGTGAACAACCCGAAAAATGCATCGTATCAGGTCGTGAAATCAAAGTTTGTAAATTTCTCAAATCAATGTATGTCTTGAAACAAACTTCCAAATTTATGAAATGAGAAATTCAATCAAGGGATAAGTGAAAATATGAGTGATTATTTGTTTGTGTTGGTAGCATGTTTATCTTAATAATGTTTTTTGTTTATACTAAACTACGATGTTTGTGTGATTATTTATTTATGTATTGATTACATGCTTATCTTAGTAATTATTATGTGAGACTAAAAAATATCTTGCTTCAATGAAAGACATGAATGAAGCAAATGCCATATTGAGTATTTAAATCATGAGAAAGCGTGGTAGCAAAATGCTATCACAAGAACATAACGTTGAATTTTTAAGATGTTTGGATATATTGATACCAAACCTGTGAATACTCATTGTGATGCTAATATTCAAATGAAAAAATTATACATGTGATCATGTTACTCAATCCAAGTATGCACAAAATTATTAAATTTTGATGCACTTGATGAATTTTACTAGACGTGAGATGACACATGTTATTTTTCAATTGAGCTGATATACACAACTCAAATCATTATTAATGAGTTGATGTAGTAAAATATCAAAATGATATCACGAGTTATGATATTTTACTTAGTGAAATACCCGTTGTATTAAAAGGATACAATGATGATAATTGAATATCTTATTCACGTGAAACTAGAGCTACTAGTAATTATGTATTCACCCTTATAAGTAGAACACTATCTTGAAAACTAGCCAAATAGACATTTATAGAAAATTTACTATGAAGTCTGCATTTATTGCATTAGAGTTGGCTAATAATGAAGCTAAGTGGATTTTTCAACTTCTTAGCCTGACAATGAAGTTAAGTGGTAGGAAAATTTCTTAGCCTGTGTAAAGAAGTTAAGTGGTAGAAATACTTCTTAACCTGAACAATAAAGCTAAGTGATCTCTTAGCATCTACTTGAAGTTGAGCGGTTGAAAAAACCCTTATCATGTATTTCATTAGGCACATAAATGATAGATTCAGTGCCAATGTGTTATGATTGTCAAGTAGCAATAGACATCGCAAAGAATAAAAACTTTCAAAGGTTAAACTAGACATATTTATCTAATGACATGAGGTAATAAAGCAGCTGCAAAAAGATAAAATGATATCAATTGATTATGTGGAGTTAAAAATGATTTTGGCCAAATCATTCAGCTAAACTCCTGAAAAGAAAATTAATATTTGAAACATCGAGGGGAAAGAGACTTATGTCAATATAAGAAATCAACAGTGATGGTAACCCAACCTTTGTGATTGGCGATCCCATGAAGAAGATTCATATGGGTAATAACAAGTCATTGATTGATCTTGTAGAGAAAGCACTACATTTTTTTGTCCCTTCCTATGGTGTAAATAGTGCTAAAAACTGCAAGGATGGTGAGGGTGAGTAAAACTCTTAATCAAGTTCATAGCCTTTATAGGTGGTGTATTGATCTGCAGAATACACTTGATGACTTAACCTATATAAGTGTGAAGTGGGGCCGCTTCTATGAGATTTGAGGCAAAGTCTCTAGAGCACTTATGAAAACCAGGCACGCGCATGGTCTATTAGCGCACAACCGCGATAAAGAGCAAGAATAGATATAATGTGATTAATGAGAATGTTAGCTTACAATAATGAGTTATTGGTTCATAGAAACATGTTTCACCAATTACTCAGTAGGTTATGTCTCGTTTTTCTAAGTTTTGGTTCATAGTCCGAAAGACACCAGAATGAATAGGTTATGTCAGAATACTCAGCTAATTTTTTTTCCATTCTTTAAAATATGTGGGGGATTGTTGTAAAAATATAAGTTTATCTAGTATATTTCAAAGAATCACACATCTCTCTTTTATATTATTTGTTGTCTTTAAATATAAAGACTTAGTATTGAGCTTGTAAGAGAAAAATATAATGGTGGTTGCGCGCACATGAGGTTTGGTCAAGAAGTTCAGTCCAGTTGAAACCGGCGAATTTTCCCATGTGCATGAACTAGAGGCTCGATCTATTTTTATTATTTATTTATTATTTTGAAAGTTCGTTTTTAACCATTCATTTTAAAATGATATTATATTCATTTTTAACCATCCATTTTTCTAATTAATCTTAACCATTCATTTCAAATAAAAATATCTTTATTCTTAACCATTCATTTTATTTTCGACCGATTTGCCCTTGACTAATTGCTATTTTTAGATGCCCTTTTTAGGCATGCATGGTACTATAAATACCATGCACATATGCCTTCATAATTCACATCTTAAAGTAGAATCATCTACTTGCTTTCTTCTTCTTTCTCTTATTTTAAACACCTTTTATAAGCTGAGTATTCATTGGTTCTTTGCTCTTTCTGTTGCCTGCTTTAGCAGAAGTGCTTGTTGAATCTTGGAGGGTACGCTTCACCGCGAAATATTCTTAAGGACAGTGTCTAGTGCACGCCTCAAGCAAGTCTTATTTTCAACCCTTTTCGGTTTAACCAAACATTTTTCCTACAATAGTAAGCAAAAACTTGTTAGTAACTATGGTTCATAGTTACTAATCACAATCGTTAATAATCACACGTTAAAATTAGGTATTTTCTTTTAATTCTGGATCAATTAAGGATAATTCGATCATAAAAAATAATCCGATAGATATTATCATAACACATAGTACCTTTTCTTATAAATTTTTTTTAGAAGAATGCAGTTTGAAGTGATGTACTTCCTAGAAAGAATTACATGAATGATTTTGACCCAAACTTCGGATTCAAAACGAGAATTGCTTCTAAGATGTCTAGCTGTTGTTGAGCTGTTCAGGAATTTAAATCTGGTGAGCCACTTACTCCAACATTCAATGTGTAGAAAAAGGTCATACTCCTCTCAAGACCCGAGAGTATACAGAAGGCCCAGTTGGGTTTGTTTTGTAATATCCTTTCTACTTAGTTTAGTTTATAATTATTTTTTTCATGCCTAGTTAATTATCCAAATATACAAATTATCACAATAGAAAGATAATACACATTTTTAATATATTGTTTTGATTATATGATAATATATATTTATATTCTCTTAATTTTTTAACAACACATTTTTTATATATACAAGTGTTTCGTGCTCAAACTCAGACCTTTTAAGATAACATCATCATCTTTTCCACTAAAATTCTAAAACCACTCGTTGTGATTAAGATAATACACATTCAAATGCATTAGAAATTATATTATTCTAATAATTATATTAACTTAATTAAGATTCAATAATTAATTAATTATTTTAGTTTGATTTGAGTTCCTTAATTTCTCAAATCTCAAAATTACATTGGTTACAACAGCCCCTTGTTAGGATAAATTATTAGATGGTTTGGCTCACTACCTCATTCGTGGTCTCATCCAATAACATTTTTCCACGTTATTTTTTAAGATAAATCTTCACTTCTTTCCTACGTGTAAAGAAAAAGTGAGTAGTTATTTGAAAGTTAAAAATAGGTGGATGAACCTTATTGGATGAGACCACATATGACGTAGTGAGCCGTGTTCATCTAATAATTTCTTGAAAATAAAAAATTATATGAATGAACTTTATTAGCTGGGACTACAAATAACGTGGTGAGCTGGGTTCATCTAATAATTTTTCCACCATTTGATTTAATATATAGTATAGTAAACTGTCTACGAATTTCTGGGTACTGGCTACATGTCCGCATATTCTATACCACCCAAATCAAATAATTATTTTGGGCAAACAGTCTCATTAGCAACCAAATTATAGGTTATTCTATTTTGGCCACAAAATAAAAAAAATCATACAAAGTTAGTCACTAATGTTTTAAATTAGTAACAATGTGATCATTGTGAGTTAAATAGTTGACAAAGAAATTAGGCATAAATTGATACCTCCACTCCATTAACAACTACTTCTGATTTTTTATTACATTTATTGTCTCAAGTTTTAGATCGAACAAATCTATTACCACAAATTCTATTGATACAAATAGTTCACAAGAGAAATTTGAATTATTTGGGTTAGGAGGTTTGACCGGGTTGATGTGATAGTTTTATATGCATATATTCGTGCACTTAGTCTTCTACATTTACATATTTTAACAATTTGGTCCTAGTTATAGGTAGTTCTATAAATTTAATCCTTTTATATTCTCACTCTTTATCAATTTGGTCACCATAACTCGTCACCATCTATCCCATCATTGTCTCTAGCTATCCTCAATTCCGATACCCAAACCAATCATCATATACATCTAGGGACGGTTCTAGAATTTAAAGTTGTGGATAAAATATAAATGTTTAAAAGTAAGGAGAATTGATAAATAATCCAAGTAATTCTGTCCCTGTATACAACCATCAACATCCAATTTAGCCTTCTCCATCACATCGACCTTCGTTTAGCCATTGAATGAATCCAAACTAGCCCTCCATTCCCTATTCCTTAAACTGAAATCCAAACTAAACTATGATGTTACATTTTTCTAGGTCACAGTGGCATGTAAGGCCCAAGTATTATTTGTAATTTAAATAATTTAATTCTGATTTTGACGAAAAGCCGTGAATGGTAATCGTCGTGTAAAATTTTTTGATCATGGAAGCAGGGCCGGCCCTGGGCCGGAGCAGCAGGGGCACCCGCCCAGAGCCCATAAATTTTTTTAAAAAATAGTATAATATATTTTTTATTTTTTGATAATAAATTTAAAAAATTATTTAAATAAAACGATAGGGCCCATAAATTTATTAACCTGTTAATTGACAATTTAGATTTTTATATTAACGGTAATAATGATTCTAATTCCCACGAAACACTCATTAAATATATCTTTTCGAAAATCTAAAAGAAAATCCAACTAAATTGTTAAACTACCGTCTTCCCAATTCCCACCACCACCATCAATTTATCATATTCCAGATTTTTCATATCAATGGAAAATTTTTAACGTCATTTTTTTCTCTTTAATACTCATTGGGTGGAGAAAATTCAAGTATAATTAACGTATATCTCTTTTCTTCTCTTATATATTTTGCAACTCATCTGCAAATTATTATTCACTTTTTAATTTTTTATATTTCTCACAAACACAAAATTATAATTGTTTATCATCAATCATGGTGCTTGAATCCTATTGAAACTTGTTCTTAGAATTTTTGGTAAGATCATGTTTTTATTTATTTTTTCTTATTTTTATATATTTCTAAATTATAGTTAAGATTGTTCTTTTATTTTTGTTTAATAAACTTGAATCTTTTAATATTTGGTAGTTTTTTAAGATGTGATTCAAATGCTTATTATCTTTTTTATATGTTTACATGTGCTATTGTTTTAAAGTTTAATCACCGCGGTGTTGCGGATATAGTATATAAATATTTCGACCGAGGATCTTCCCATTTCACAGGTGCTATTGTTATAAGTATTTGTATGCTTAAATATATTTTTAAGATCGTAATGAATTATTGTTTGTTTAATTTAATAAATAGAAATTTTATATTACATATTTCTTAAAAAAAATTAGGAGTTCATTTTTTTAATTTCGCCTCGAGTCAAAAAATAGTCAGTACCGGCCCTACATGAAAGTGTGGGGTGGTTGGATAGTGATTGATGTTCTTTCCCTTCACCCTTTTTCTATTGGTTTTTCATGGGAGCAGGGGACGATCTCTTTGTTCTTAGAGTAAAAATCTGTATTAGTCATGTAGTTTTAATGCACTATTTGCAGTTTTCAAACCTATAACTTTTATTTTGAATTGCTTGACGTGTATGATTTATTTTGCAATACATTGGTCACCTCGATTCTTGATTTCATTGTGAGTTTAGAGGCATTTTGTCATAATTCTAATCGTTGATATAGAAAGAGGCTGCAGGTGGAGCGTTTGTTTTACCTTTGATTAGAGAAGCTCAACAGCGTTGAAATGCTAACGATGTCGATAATTGTAGCTTTAGTGTTTGAGGAGAAAAATAAAAAAGTAAGAATGTAAATGATTAAATTTGTCGAATTATGATTAGATTATTAAAATATATAAATCTTGAAGACTAAATGTATTATTATCGGGTATGGAGTTAAAATTTGTAGTTATAGGGCAAAATATAAATGTTTAAAATTGGTGGGTAAATTTATAAATAAATTAATTTTAAATAAATAAATAAATAAATAAGAAGATAAAGGTGAAAAAAAATTTCTTGCCTAAATCCGTCCTTGATTATTATGCAGATTTAAAAATCGTTACGTCAACTATTTTACGGATGGTGACCATATTGATATTAATTTAAAATATTATTGACTAATTTTGTAAACGTTTTAGTTTGGTGACCAATCACACATCCTAACGTAAACCCTTTTTCACCCTGTTCATTTCCTTGTAAAAGGAAGGGTTCTCTATTTCATAGAAATTCCCTCGCTGCTTTATAGTAAATTTTAAGAAATTTCCCCGCCAAAAAAATTAAGATCAATTCTAATGGCTGCATTCTCGTTCGATTTTCTTTTTTGGTTGTCTTTGTTGGTTTCTTCTTCGCTTCAGTTTTGTTTTGTCGACCGTTTTTTAATGTCAAACCCTTCTCATCATCAGATTCTTAGTCAACCTTTTACCTGTTTCTGACTTTAAAAAGTAAAAAGAAATAGCACACAAGTCGTTCCAACATGGGTAAACGTAAGATTCTTTTTCTTGATTTCTTTCTTTCTCTCTTTAATTTGGGTAATTTTCCCCCTAGAATGATTTGTTGAATTCTTTTTCCGCAGTTATTTTATTGTCTTCCCTAAATGATAGGAATAACTGTTATTGATGGCTTTGTCAAAGCTCAGATAATGAATTTTATGATACTCGTTTTGGTTTTTACTTTGATTTTTTAGTTTCATCCGTTAAAGGTTCTATCTTTGCTAAGCAAGAGGAATTATTTGACTTTGTCAGGTAAAACTCAGCGTAAGAATGCGGCAATGTTAGATAGTGAGGATGATAATAGTAGTGTAAGTTCATCGTCAACCATGCGTTCTGATCGAATGTATGTAGCTGGTACTGAAGAAGTTGAGTTTACTCGACGAAGCTGTTGATGCTCTACGCCAATGAAGTTGATTTTCTAAATGCTGCAGTAGTGAAGTGCATGTATGCCTTCTGTTCTGTGTATTCAGGGTAGGAACATCGGGCACTATGCTGTCAATGGAGGTGATGAAGATTCATAAGCTACTCTGCTCCCTTCCCTTGTATTACAAGATTCGTGTTAATACAAGAACAAAAAAACAAATCAATTTCGCATATCAGTAAAATAATTTCAGCCTTTGCCACATAAACACAAGAAACATCACTTTTATAAAGGATTCAAAATCAAACAGTACCAAATAAGACTAACAAAACTAGGGATGACCTTTTCTATCAGCTTATGTTTAAAACTAAAACGTTTGTTCTCTTATGTAGTACCTGACAAAATTAATAACCTATCAGGGGACAAAAAAGCTTTCTGTACAATGGACTATGGAGATGAGCAGCTTCATTATTATTGTTGTTGTTGTTCTTCTTCTTCTTTCTGGGTTCTTACCAATTTGTAGGTGATGCACGAGTATCATCCATAGACTGGAACAAGGTTTTCTCCAGAAGTAAGCCAAGAAGCTCAACCCCACTCCAAGTTTGTTTCTTTGGGCAAAACCACAGCAATGAGGCAGTCAGATGCATTAGGCGGTGCAACTGAGAGCATAGAACATGCTTCTTGCGAGTATGGAAGAATAAAAAGAAGCCTGGACCACATGGATTTCATTGCTGGAATCTTAATCACCCCTGCACAATCCCTCTGCTTCAAGTACGAAATAAAATCCTGAAACTGGAGAGTGAGAAGTTTCAAGAATACGCCAGATTATTTTTTTCTAACATATAGGCATGAATGAATTGTTCAGAAGAGAGCACTTGGTAAAGCATAAGATTGCTTCAAGCTGAAGCCTAGTGGTAGTAATCGAGAATAGAGAGCATCAAGAGGCATGAACATGAAATCTACTGAGCAAAGGACACATATTGACATATTTTAGTTAGGGCCAAGTTTATAAACATAAGATAACTTACGCCTTTATGGTCACTTGCAGAAGAAGGGATCAGACAACAAACTTCTCTCTGCACCACATAAAAAATCACCCATGATTACATTTTAAAACCAGAAGAATTTCTGTCATAAATAATAATAATAAAGATACTGTAAGAATATTCAACCCAGCTCTTTCCACAATAATTAATAATCTTGAAATAAGGGTGGAACATCATTGACGCACTTTATGTGGTAGGGTGTTGGTGAATGTTGACTTCACATGCCGGAAGTCCGTGCGTTTGGTCATGTCTAGTTTGATAGGCCATCTGTAACATGCAACAGAGCAGAAAGTTTTAATAGAAATTATTCTCTACTCCTGACAAAAATCATGACGAGATCAGAAATTAAAAGGAAAGGAGAAGAACAAAGTTCATACTCTGCGGGTTCAGAACTGGCATTTGAATATTTGCAAAGATCTGAATCTAGTCTCAGAGCATAAATTGTGCAATATTGAGCCCCACTCTTACATAATGATCCCTGCCACTTATACTTCAGACAGTGTTCAGAACAATCCATGTCAGTTGATTCTGCTATAGGTGGAGGAGGTGACTTAGGCGGAGGGGGAACCAGAGGCGGTAACGACTGAGGCAACGGTGGCAGAGATAGAGGTGGTACTGGTGGTGGAGGTGGCAACGATGATAAAGGTGGAGGGATAACAGAATGCGGAAATCTCTGCTCAAAATGCTGCATAGGAGGTCCTTGCATCTGAGCAAGTGGAGTCACAGAAGCAGACACAAAGGGAGGTGGAACAGCATTGCCATGAAAAGTATTAGGCACTACACCAGGTGAAATTGGATTCTGAGGGAAGTGGTGGTTAGAACCTCTGGGATCCCAAGAGCTGTTTGGAGGATGGTAAACAGGTGGCACAGACGGAGGTGCCTGAAGTTGTGGTGGTGGTGGAGGAGGAGGAGCAAGACTTTGTGTTGCTATAGCTCCCAGGTGCAGAATGCAGTTCACTTTCAGGTCTCTGATAATTCCATACTTGTGCAGAGGCACCAGAGACAGGAACACCACCTAAAATACAGTTAGTCAACATACAACATTGTTCATAAATAATGCGGATACGATCCACAATAGTGATTATGAATAGTTAGCAACTCAGCACATACTACATTACCTCCTTGGGCAGGATCTGCTATAAGGTGGTTGTCACAACCAGGAGGAGGCCAGTTTGATGGAAATGGATGTGCACCTGGTGCTGGAGTTCCATGATTCTCCATCCTTAACTTCGGAGATACAAGTTCCATTGAGCTGCTAGACATGCTTGCTGAGGTATTGTTTTTGATGTCAGCATGGGTAGGTGGAACAGCATCAGACCTTCCACTGTCAACATGGGGCATAGAGACAGTAGGTGGCACTGCATTAAATGGCGGCATATGGCTGCTTCTTTCTTTTCGATGTTGTCTAAGATGTGCCATAACAGCAACAGCTTCTTCAGGAGTTTCATATTCCAGCAGCAATGCACATTCACAAGTAAGATCAATAACCATGTAAGGACCCTTGTAGACCACTTTCCTTGATTCATGCAGAGCTTCATCCTTTGCCCATTGACTCGAAATGTTTCTAACATAAACATGCAAACTAGAACCAACAGCAACACCATTCACAGAACCCCTGGTTCCCAACCCTATATCCATGAACAATACTTGCCAAGGAAAACATCCACGGACATACTCCCTAGCTCTTACGGCATCAATGATGTTTCTATACTCAACCAAAGCAAAACCTTTAACTGGAAAGAAAAAAAAATTGCTCAACGGGACCAAACCGCTCTAGCTTAAACCTTATGTAACCCTCAGATGCATCAGCCCCTAAAGATCCCAACCATAGCTGCCGAGAAGCTGAGAAAATACCCATGCTAGCAGGATCACTATCAAAATACCAAACACTTTGAGAAGATGCTGCATAAAGATTACTGGGTCCCTTGGAACAGAAGACCTGCTACTGGACAAATACCCAGAATTTGAAACTCGACTCATGTCAGCATTCTTGAAATGACTCCTACCTTCAAAAGTACTCCTGAAGTCCCGTGGTGTTGTACTAGCAGGTGAAAGCAACTGATAGCTTGATGGGTCCCTTGGAACAGAAGACCTGCTACTGGACAAATCCCACGGTCATGCTTTTCGAAGTCTATGGACCTTGAACCTCCACTATCATGACTAGAACCAGCATTTAAGTGGAGATTAGTTTCTGGGGGAACAGTGTGAGGATTCAGATATTGACCTGATAAATTTTCAACACAACTCTCATTGCTAGATTTACCTCCTCCAGATTGTTCCTTCGAGGTTTCATGTTGATTAGAGCTTCTAGAGATCAAGTTCGGCTGACCAGAAAATTTAGAGGAATCAGAATCATCCTCATCACTGTCTACTAGACTAGCTTCTATGTTAATACCTTTCCCAAATAATTCAAAGATTCCTTCCAAGCTAGATATAATCTCTGGTAGAGATTTGGATGGAGATAACTCGCACAATTTCTTGTACTTTTGAACCATCCAATTTCTCAATGATGGGCTTCTACCAAAAACCTACATAAAACGATATTACATGCCACTATAAATGAGCAACAGACAACATAAGAAAAATTATAGAATATAAAGATGAAATATTTCATACATCAAAGGTTAATAATCATGCTTCCGAATCAAAAAAGAATTTGGAAACAAGTGATCCACTAATTCCATTAAATTTAGTTGATAGGTGGAGTATTTATAAAGCATTACCAGACCTAACAAAGATATCTCTAAAGCAGGAGATGCATCTTCTACGACATTGCCACCATCTGATCCAGGAGTCTCACCAGTAAGCACACCGTCTTTGGTGCTTGTTTCAAGGGGATCCGTACAACTTTTAGGCTCTATGTTTAGTTTATCAAAACCACAATTGACAACAAGATCATCAAGCCTGCCTGTTGCCTGTCTCAGAAAATATATCCCTTTATCAGCTTCATCAGTTTCAGATGACCTAAAGAGCTCAAAACAGACAGAAAGCAATTTTTTTGGATAACGGAACAGAATCCAGAGTAGACTCAAGGCACGGAATTTGGATAACTTAATCAATGAAGATTCATCTTCATCAGAATTTTTTTTCTTTAGATCATTTCATCAGAATCCAGAATTTTGCAAATATCTTTATGAACAATTTGAAACAAATCCTTCCCCTTGAAGGAAGCTACGTGAAAGGAGAGAACAATCTGGAAAACAGTTGAACATATGCCTCTTGCAACCAATGATCTCGGTGCCTCTATCGAAGCTGTCGAACAAATATCAGCTAGGCCAAAAATGCAACCTTTAGCAGTTTCGAATGCAACATTGTCAGCATCTTCTTCCCTACTTATAACTGCCAAGCTAGAGTTATGCACAGTGATGATGGCTCTGGTAGCAGCCTCAAGGGCAGTTGGACAATAGGGGGCATATCGTGGGACAAAATCAGCCACAAGACGCTGTACGCTTAGACAGCCTGCATAGTAGTAAAAGTTATTACTTAACTAGAAGTTAATTCATAGCATCATCCAAACCATTCTAAAGAATTTAAGCTCCGATCAAATTCAATCAAACTATTATATAACTCCACTCTTGAAAATCTACTCATTAACTAGAATTTAGCTTATTTGGATTAAAAAAATACATTTCCTTTCATTTTGATTCTAAATAAAACATGTATTTTCCCCTTCAGCTCACGGAGGATCAAAATTCAATGTCAACAATTATAGGGATAAAAAGAAAAGGCATGGTTAAAAGAAGCTGACCTCTAGAAACAGTTATTAGAGCTAGGTAAGATTGTTCAAGCTCAGGCATGTACCGAACATCTTTCCCTTTCATGGAAATACAAGACTTAATCTTCTTGTAATTCTCGTAAACACTTCGAATCTCGTCTCTGTTTCTCCTCCTCGAGAGAATTTCTTCTCGAGACAACGGCGGTGGAGTGGTTGGCAGAGCCACGGATGTCTCCGGATGCGACACCATCTCCGGTGGCGGATCGAAAAGCCTTCGCTTCTTCAGCGGTTGCTCGGAAGATGCCATCGCCATGGCCGCGCAGAGAAAGATGAGGGAGAAAGTTAGGCTGTTAGAGCCAGAGGAGGATCGGACGGGTCTTAGAAATTACATTCGAAGACTATGAGTTACGGCCTACGGGCCAACCCATCTCATAAACTTACAATCCACGTCATAGCTTAATTAATGATAGGTCAAGGATTTGGCCCACCTTCCCATAGCTTAATGCGACCTATTCCTCGGCCCAACGTAACTTTACCAATTAAAGATTAGGCCGAGGCCGATGAGGCCTTTTATTAATAAAAATACCAAGCGAAGTTCATCATCATTTGTTAAATGAGTTATTTAAAAAAAAATCGTAGTAAAACTTATAGAGTCCAACAATAAATTACATATTTTTAACGGGTCAAAAAATAATTTTATTATTTTCTTAATTTCAAAAAAAATAATTTCTTTTAATATTTTAGGGTCATACCCCCCTCCCCCAATTTTTTTAAGTACCGCCCTTTATTAAGGTATAGGCTTTGTATTGTGAATATTATTGATGTAGACTTTATGAACATCTTAAATTATTTATTTATAAAAAATCAATTAATTAAAAATTAATAATTTATTCAAGTTATCATATATGGTCTTAAATATTAATTTATTTTAATAATATATGATTTTTAATTTCCCTTGAGGAGTTGTACAAGTTCAAATAAAGCAACAGTATGTACGGGTTAAGTACTTCACTAACTTGAACATTCTTCGACAGAATCCATATTATTAATAAACAAACAGAAAGGAAAACAGAACTATTTGTCACTGGTTATTATTTCAACCAGAGCTTATTGTCATCACACATACAACTTAATAAAAATGTTGGTTATTATTTCAACCAGATCTTATTGTCATCTCACATTTGTTGGGGGCATTATGAATCTTCATTGATCATTTGGAGGCATGAGAAAGATAGATGAAAATGGCGACCAACACGAAAGCGTAGACGAGGCCAATGTAAGCAGGAGGAGGCTGCAATGGTGGCATCCCAATTGGAGCCAAAAACAGCATAGCGACCACCAACAACATCATGGTTATCGAACCGATGCCCCAACCAAAATCTTCCATCGTCGTTCTCAATTAATATTCTTATTTCTCGTGAAAAGATTTCCTTAAATAAAATAGAATGGCTTTTTAAACTTTTTTGGTGTGTCTTATAAATGAAATTTGAATCCTTTTTATAGGTGTACTCATGTTTTTTCATATAAACATAACTATCCACGTACAGATTTTTATAGATAAACCTTTTAATAACAATCACAACTATTCAAATAAGTATCTATTTGAATAATCACAACTTTCGACCAATAAATTAACATGAAAATTTAAATTTCAACATAATAGAAGAATTGATGATTTACAACACTTATAAATTCAACTTGATTCACAGGGATTTGATTTTGGAATGATTTCAGAGTTAATTTTTAATTTGGGAAAAGAAATGAAAAGAGTTTTTTCTTTCTGGTGAAAGTTAGGCTGTTAGAGGAGGATTGGAGCTCCACTGAATTCGAACTTCGAAGCCTGTGCTTTACGGACCAACCCAGTCTATCTATTTTAAACTTAAAATCCACGTTGATAGCTTATGCGTTTGCATGGGAAAGGCCCAAGTCATGATAGCTCATCAGACCAATGCGACGGCTCACCTTTTTTTCTCTCTCTGTATTATCACTTGTATTCAATTTATTGCTTAATTAATTTAAATAAAATATTATAAAAATTTATTATGGGGTAATCCTCTCAATTTAATTTACTATTGCACATGACAAGAGAGGAATGGACGACATGGGAAGAAACCAAGATTGACTGTTGATATTTTTGGACTTGTTAAGCAGGATGCTCGATTGAAATTAATGAGTTGTAATAGAATTAGCTTGTCTGATACTTGAATTATTTGATTGTTGAGGGGGCGTGGATTTGTCAATACTATGAGTCAAAATACATATAATACCAATAAGTGTTGGGTATAATAACAAAGTATATTATACTCCTAAAAAAATCAAGTTCAAACTTTGGGAACGAATGTTGGGAGGAACAGTCACAAACACCAATATAAACTTTATAAAACCAATATGTATCATACCAAAACAAAAAAGGAATATACTCCTATATAATAATAATTTCTTTTTTCTTTAAAAATGTGTTGCTAAATATTAACTTAGAACTTCTCTGTAGGGTGGCTTGTTCGAGGGTCATAAAAGAGTGCAGATTTTCTTGTTGAGACCGATATCGACGCCATTGTAAGCAATGGGAGCATACATCCACAGTTCATCAGAGCTTAAAAGCTGCAATCATGGAAAAAAGGAACATTACTAATTACTATAATATCAGATTAATTTTACTTTCAAATCCTTTCTGTGCCTATATTTGTGCAAACCTTGATTTGTTGCTGCAAGAACTTCACATATTGAACAGCCTCTTCAAGCATAGTGCTGATATCAACCTGTATCATCATCATCATCATTCATCAATTAACATGTGCTTTGTGGATATTAATTGTAACGCTGCTAAGTAAATCTCATTTATAAAATATCAGATTACCTTTGTTCCGTTTGGGACAAGGTTCTGTAAAATTCTCAATCTCTCATTAATCCTCTCTCTTCTTTTCTGCAATTACCAAGCAAAAGAGATTTAGATATTTCGCCTAATTCCAATGGACTCATGATATGGCTAGGAAATTTCTTACCCTTGCATATAGGCTTTGGGGATCAGTTGCAGACCCTCTGCTGGCTCTTTTCTTTCCATTCAGGTTAAGAGCTTGAGCTGCTTTGTATTCTGAGGTTGCCAATACGCCCTCATTAGGATTATCCTGAGAAACATTGTCATCATCTGAGCTACAGGTGCTGGAACTCTGTCCGTCCGAACCAATGTTGCTCTCTTCACTGCCGTGTAAATCGTTCTTCCGGTTCTTATTCGACTGCACATTCTTCCAAACTTTTGCTGCCTGCATTTCGAAACCATGAATTATAACTTCTATAATGAAGATTATACATATGTATGTATGTAATAGCTCAATATTCATTTTTCCTCTTACATCTTTTGGAAGCCGAGGTCTTTTCTTTGTGGTCTGAGATGAATTGGTATTGATTTTATCCCCTTCATCATGCAGTTCCAGCACATCAAACTTCCTCTTGAGCAGCAATTCGTCAGCATTATCAGCTGGATGCCCACCATCTAATTCTGGAAAGCAGTCAGTGCTCAAGTCTTTAATGACATTAGCAGTGTCTTCCATTGCAATGTTCGGGAATGCCGGGGGAAACGAGTCGGTAAATTTATCGTTTACCCCGTCAATGTCCATTGAAATATCCAAGGACATAGTGATATCATTTGTTACAGCAATATGATTACAACCACCAAGGAAATAGGTTTCATGATTTGGCTGGGGAACAAAAGCACTACTGCTTGAATTGCTACCCTGACTACTTTCCTGATATTTGTAGTGAAAATTAGAATCAAGAGCATTTGAATAACAGAACAAACTCTCACTGACCCCACCAATGCTCATATTGACTTCAGGATTATGACAAAAAGTCGACGGATTTACGAAGCTCGACCGCTCGTCATGCTCCGGAGGAAAAGAGAACTGGTGGAGAACTTGCTGCAGGAAATCAAGCTGTTCTTCATTGGAAAACATTATGTTAAATGAGTCCCAATCTTCATCATGAAAGACTGCAAGCGACTCCATCTTATATCTTGTAAATTGAAAAGCCTGTGAGGAAATTAAAGGTTTTTTTGTTCTGTGCGATGCTAAAGATGGCTGAGATAAGCAAAAAACTATGGACACCTTTATACCCCAAAATCATTAGGAGAATGTTAGCAAGGATTGACTTACTTTAGTTTATTCAGTTCTTAATTCCGAAATTATTATTCTGTTACTAATCCAGGAGTCCAGTGTGGGGCCTAAACCAGGCAAAGTACAACTCATAGGGTGGCCAAGTTCATGCATCCATCCATTAAAATAATTCAAAGGGGTCAGCCTTTAGACCTGATGATTAAAATTGTAGTTAAACTGACTCAATGGTTCAATAAAAATGATTAAGAGATGACTAACTGTGATTACCTAAGCAGAGAATGAAGCACGCGCAAGAAGTAGACTACTCTTCCCTCGAATATAATAAAACATCAGGAATGTTAAGCAGAACAAGTGCAGCTATAGGACGGCCCTGCACATCGTGGGATTTGAGTCTGTCGAACTGACATTATTTAAGTAAAATGAACTTAAATATCCCGACACGGTAACGACCAAACCCCTCCCCTGTCCTGGCAAAAACCTAACGGATGTTCCTTTGCTTTTAACTTGCTAGCTAGGATCAATCAAATATTATATATTGGTAAGACTGGTACAAAGTCATCTCTTTACAGCTTATCAGTTTTGATAGTTCAAGTTCAATCCTTAAGCCATTGCAGAGGAAAATTGGTTCCAGGATTGACGTGTTGTTTGGAACTTGCACCGGCCATTGCCGGACCTTTCCAAACAAAAATGTCGGAGGAACTTGAGGGAAAGTGGGATTGTTAACTTTTCGCAATCTGATATTATTCTTCATTGGAATTTAGAATTAGATGTTCCTCAGTTCCCACCAATTCCCTCAAAATCCCACCTTTCGAAATTGGTTCTTATTTTTTGGGGATCAGATTCAGGAATATGACCTAGCAAATAGCAGAGTTTGCTGCATTCATGTCTCGTGTCAAGAGTAATTTACATTATAAGTCGTTTTATTTATCACCAATTTTCATTTAAGTCACCACTCACAAACTTTTAATTTTATCAAATTACATCACTAAAGTTTTATTATTAATAAATTAAATCACTTATATTAACTCCATTAAGTAATTATAATAGAAATGTCGAGTCAACACTCATTCATAATTTCCCATGTTAATTATGTTTAAAACATAACTCCCGAATGCATATTGAGGTAATCGTTATATTAAACCTGCTAAATAAAATTAAGGGTAAACTACACAGATAACTACTGAACTATGAGTTTGGTGTTAAAATGACCACTATATTATTTTTTGCCGCAAATGCACCACACAACTATTTAAATAGTTCCATTTTAGCCAAACGCCGTAAAAAAACGAAAAAGTTGACGGAACTGTTAATAAAATTGGTATAATTACACATTTGGTCCTCTATATTTATACAATATATTAATTTAGTCCTAATTTTAATCTAATAAAATAAATTAATTATTCAGTAAGATGGTGACACATGTCACCACCTTATTGGAAGTCTTTAATTATTTTCTACTATTTTATTTTTCTTACTCCAATTGGTGGTGACACGTGTCACCACCTGATTGGGGAAGGAAAATAAATTTAATAAATCTAATAAAAATAGATAAATCCCTCAAATAAGGTGGTGACACGTGTCACCACCTAATTGAATAATTAATTTATTTTATTAGATTAAAATTAAGACTAAATTGAATGATTGTATAAATAAAGGGGACTAAATGTGTAATTATACCAATTATTTTAACAGTCCCGTTAACTTTTTCGTTTTTTTAACGGCAGGTGGCTACATTGGAACCAATTAAATAGTTATATGGTATATTTAACACAATTGAAAATATAGTGGTCAAATCGACACCAACCCCATAGTTCGGTGGTCATTAGTATAGTTTACCCTTTTTTTAACGGCGTGTGGCTAAAATGGAACCATTTAAATAGTTGTGTGGTGCATTTGCGACAAAAAAATAATATAATGGTCATTTTGACACCAAACTCATAGTTCAGTGGTCATCTGTGTAATTTACCCTAAAATTAATATATGCGATTTAGTCTGTGACTTATATGTAAGTCGTTCTGGGTTAAAAAAGTATTTTGCTTATATTAATAGTACAAAATATAAATAATAAGCGGGGAGAGTGTGACAATTAATATTATATCTTTAAAAAGACATGTCAATGGTTGGTAATACTTCCCTTTCTTCATCAAATTCAACATTATATGCATGAGCTAGTGTCGGTCCATAATTACGAAAAGATTCATTGTTTTTGCAGTTTAGTCTACAAAAGGTTTTTTTATAGAGTCAAAAAATTTACTAATTAAGAAATACTTAGTCGGTTATAAATTGTATTTTCTTATGAATTATAATATTTGAAAAAAAAATGAATGCACTATACTAATAAAATCTAGTTGAACTATTGGTTAGAGAGCATTTAAAGAAAAATATATATAATTTCGTTACAATTATCAAAACTGTCCTAATTCCTTTTTTTTACAAAAACGAAATAATAAATGTTCATTACTGTTACTAAACAAAGTTCATAATTGAATTAGAATATACATTTATTACACATTTTCATTCTGTTATGATAATACATTGAATATACAACTTTGTCAAGGCGCATGGATCGAAAAAATATATAAAAAAGTCAAGGAATTATCTATGTATATTATAGATATGTTCATATAATTTTCCAATGTTATTGAGATATCCCAATTATTCAGTCTTTTAGCTATAACTATATAGCGAAGTTATATTATTTTCATGAGAGTAGGGCTGCTGCCCTCTTTTATAAAAAAATAATTGGTTTAATCTAGAATTATTAGCATTTAGTATATATATATATATATAGGTTAGGATCAACTTACACTGTGTAAAACTCTTTAAGTTTTACACCTTTTTTGGATCGTTGGATGGGGAAAATGGATGGTTGAGATTAACTCCGTGTTTTTAATTCCCAAGTGATAATCTTCACATATTTTACTGTTAATCTCATCCATCCGTTTCACTCATCCAACGATCCACAAAAGGTGTAAAACTTAAAGAGTTTTACACAGTGTAATTTGATCCTATCCCTATATATATATATAGGGATGGGATCAAGTTACATGGTGTAAAACTCATTTAGTTTTACACCAATCTAGGACCATTGGATGAGTGAAATGTATGGATGAGATTAACAGTAAAAAATGTGAAGATTATCACTTGGGAAAAAAAGATAAGGAAATAATCTGGGCCATTAATTACCATCTTCCAACGGTCCAAAAATAGTGTAAAAGTAATTGAGCTTTACACAGTGTAAGTTGATCCTAACTCAATTTTCTGTTTGTCTTAACTTTTGCTTGTATTAAATAAACCATATAAAGTCAATGCTCACTGGATTTATTTTTATTGGCGCATGTAATTATGGTTTTATAAAGTGATAAACTAGTAAAATGTCAAGTTTTGTCTTTTAAAGTGAAATGTCAACTTTTATTATTATTTTCTCTAATGTCAACTTTTAATTTTAAAAAGGTAAAAGGTCAACTTTTTATTGTTAGTATTATTTCAAATGTCAACTTTTATTACTAGAGATTATATATTATTTCATGGAAAGTATGGAAAGTAATCCATCGATTGGAAGTTTAATTAATCAAATAATGATGAAATATATGAAATAATTATATATGAAAAATACTTCGATACATAAGCTTGTGTAAAATTTTAATTTTTAGAATTTTAGGTTATGATTTAGGAGTTTAGTGTGTAAGGTATATAATTTAAGACTTATGGTTAGAATTTAGAGTTTAAGATTTAAGGTTTAAGTTTTTAGAGTGTTAGAGTTTTGGATTTAGGTTTTACATTTTATAGATGAATTGTGTAATTTTTTTTACACAGTTTGTGTATTAAAATATAACTCGTTGTATATAACACTTTAATAGACGAACTTGTGTAAACTCACTAGCCTCAAATGTAGAGTTTAGAAGAAAAGAAAAAACAACTTTTTTGGGGAAAAACCTTAGCGCACCTTCTTTTCATTTTCTCGAAAATTCTAGTTTAATTTTTTTTTTTTGTTCTTGACTCATCAACAGCAGCGTCAGTTTTAATGGTGATCGTCACCGCCGGCAGTTTACTCTTATTTTTCTTATATTAAGTCATTGTTTTTTTATATTATAATTTTCTTCTAATTTTTATCTGCCTTGTACTAGGTTTTTCTCTGCCTTGTGGTGCGTTTTTTTTCTGCCTTGTGGCACGCTTTTGTCTTATGGCACGTTGTCGTTTATCGTTGTGGTAGGTTTGCGTTCGTGAAAACGTTTTCACGTCGGTTGGCTCTGATTTACGGATTGTCAGTGGTCTTTGATAGTTTGATCCCATTTTGTGGTTCGTTTGCCGATGCAATCAGATTTATTTTATGAAGCGGCCTCTAAGATTGTTAGTTTTGTTCACCACTCTACTTCATTCGTGAAGCTCATAGATGGATAGAGACAAAACATCTTGCTCATACTTATATTTATTTCATCTTTATTACCTTTTGCAGCTCACTGGACGTGTTTTGCTGGTTTGATGTTTTGTTTTCTAATTTTTTTAATTTAGATTTTTTGTGTGTTTGTTTTACTGTTACAATTTCATTTCTTTTGTGTTGTTTTTCTATTTTAATTTTTAATAAAATTCAGCCGGCATATTATTCAAAAAATGTATGGTTTAGAGATATTTGTTGTGGTTTAGGATTTAGGGGTTAGGTCGTAAGTTTTAGAATTTAAGATTTATGGTTAGCATTTAGAGTTTAAGGTTTAAAGTTTAAGTTTTAAGGTGTTAGAGCTGGAGATGTAAATTTTATAGCTTAAATATGAAAGATTGTGTAAATTACACAACTTGTGTATCAAAATATAACTCTATATATGTACCCACAAAATAAAAATAAAAAGGGACAAATTCCAAATTAAGTCAATTGCATACTTCAGCTCTATTTTTTTTTCCTCTTGGGGGATGGCCGACTAAAATAAATCGTATTTAATAATACAATTAACTAAGAATTTTGCTTTGTTTACTTTATATATTGGGAGTGTTCGAGAATAAATGCTCTGGAAGCCTGAAAGGGCATTTTTTTTTTTACTGGAAGGGCATGTTTCATGTGTGCGAATATTTAATAAAGCAATACATGAACCTGAGATTTGATGTTGGTACAAGTTTAAGAAAGCAACATATATTACTATCACTACACCAATGACTTAATGTATATATAATTATTTTATTAATATTAAACAAGTTTCAAAGTCTTTATTGGTTAAATTGAGTTTTAGATAAGTATTTTGCTATTTAAACTTTGTTTAACCCGATGTTAAAGAATTTGAATATAAAAAAACTGTACTATAAATAAAATTTCTCATAAGAAAATATACTTTAACTTTTAAATATTATAACTAAAGTTTTATATGTAATGTTTTTATACGAACTGCGTCTTTTTATTAAAAATTAAATAAAAATAATAATAAGTACAATAATAAAATTTAGGCAGTATTATTTTCAGTGGCAGAACTTGAAGTGAAAGTTTAAGGGGGTCAACTTGAATTTTTTTTAAAAAATTGAAGAATTGAACGAAAATTTTCAAAAAAAAATTCGAGGGTTTAACTAAAAATTTTAATAATTTAAAGAGATTTAACAAAAAAAATTTAAAACTTGAGAGAGAATTTAATTAAAAATATTCAAACTTTTGAAGTTTAGTATGAATTTTTAAAAATTAAGGGGTCAAATTGAAATTTTTAAAAATTTTAAAGGCAAAAATCAAATTTTCTAAAATTTTGGAGGTCCATGACTCCACCGATCTCTTAAAGCTTCCTCCACTGATTATTTTGTTTTTAAAAGAAAAAAACATAATGTTACTTGCATTTAAAAACAAATATGTAAAATTTATATTAGATATTTTTTTGGTTGCCCTCCAATTTCCATTGTTTTACCTTGACTAATTTGGACCGACTCACGTCACACACCTGAGCATTTCGTTTTGGTGGGTGAGTCTCTTAGCGAGAATTTTCTGCATACACAACGCCTCAAACTTGAAACCTGCTTAAGCGATACCAAGTTGCTTACCACTTGGACCAACCACAGTTGGTAATTTATATTAGATATTGAAATGTTTTAACTTATTTTCTAGTATGAACTTATAATGAAAAATATTAAGAGAAAAATTCAATACATAAACTTGTGTTAACTTAGGGTTTAGAAGTTTAGTTTAGGATTTAAGATTTAGGAGTTTAAGCGGCAGAGTTTAGTATTTGTGTTAGAATTTATAGTTAAAGGCTTTAGGGTTAAGAACTTAGATTTTAGATTGTATAGTTAAAATAGGAAGGGTCGAGTAATTTTTTATACATATTATGTATCAAAATATATTCCAAATTAATATTAATATCGTAAATCGTAAACAATATAAATATATCTAATTTTTTTTGATGTAGTATAAATATATCTAATTAATTGATTGGAAATATATTAAACTAATAGTCATAGAATTAATAAGATTTAAACTAAATATAAATCCAATAAATAGTCTCAGTGAAAATGCGGCAAGATGATGTTCATCCTAAAATACCTGGGATTCAATCGCTCTGTATACAAGATGTGTGAGCATTGTCAAAAAATTAAAAATATTTATAAAATACTACATAGTAATCACCTTTTAATCACCTTTAGACTATTATTATTATTATTGCAGGAAGCCTATCATAATTTATCATATATTTTTAAAAGGCTAAAATCGAATCTTAAAAAAAATAGGAGGGGGAACGTATTTACCGTATTTTAAAATATATTTCTATAAGGATTAAAATTTAAATATGAAAAGTTTTGGGGGACCAAGGTCTTGCTAACTAACACCTTTGCTCTAGACGATACGGGTGTCTCGAGCCGCTGATAGAGATTAGTTTGGGTGAATTCAAAGAGTTAAGATTTGGAGAACATAATGTCTAGTAGTAGTGTAAACTACCGAGTCCTTTCAATGAAGACCACTGGCTCCACTCATACAAATGTTACAAGCAGTAAACTAAAACTGTCCTCCATACTCCAGCTCTTTAGAGAAACAGGGAACGAATAACATCAAAATCAAAGTCATCATACTTTTTAGTTCAATCTAATGTGACCTTAATTTACCGAATGTAGCCCTTTTATTCAAGTCAACAAAGTACTTTTCTTAGGCTTTTGGCTAAAGTTCCAGCTCTGTTGCAACACTCAACAAAGGCCAACAAACAAGCTCTTCCTCCAACACATAATTTGTGAGATCAAGTGGAGCTTACAAGAACAAACAGTGGTTTGTCTCCTAATCGTTCCCGGCCCTGAAATATAAATCGAGAAAACATTCAAATGAAAGTGAATGACAAGGGCATAAATGACAGCAGAAATATACAGTATACTTTATGCTTGACTAGTAGCAAAAGAGATGACCGAAACCAACAGAAAGCACAGCTCGGTAATTTCAAAGCTCTACCAGTTGATAACTTGAGAAAGATGTTTAGCACAGACTGAAATGAAGGTATATTTCAGAGCTCCAACAGATTACAGATGTAATTATTGGCTTTTCGTCAACACAGGCCATAATTTCCATTCAGACTTACATCCATGCAACCATGCCTCAATGCTGTAGTAGAATTTGCTATATTACTAATAATGATTACATGAAACTTATTGCCATAAACTTTGCTAGTTTTATTTTAATAGAAATGACATAGGCGCTATTGCATAAATCTCCAACAAGCATAACAAAGGCAAAAAAAGTGAAAGAATGTGATTAGTAATGTGCCTTTTGGAACCTTGCATCATGTTCATAAAGATCAGCTATGGTTGTGATAAAGAAGACATTGAAATTATTATATCTTTAAGATCTTATTGTCTCACGCAACATGCTCACTCATAGGCCTCCCAAACGAAACTAGCACAAATATTCATTCTTTCACCTAGTATGGCACCACAAAAATGCATCATAAGTTCTAATCACAGTAAGCAGTATCTGGCATAGACCTGCCATATGAAACTAGCACAGATTCATTCTTTCACAATCACCTGTATTTTTATCAGTCATAGAAGTTCCAAACTATCGAGTCTGTGTAAATAAAAGCATTATTGTAGAGACCAATTCGAAAGGTAAAAGAAATATTAGCTTAAGAGATTAGTGACTAACAGGCAGCAGGTAGGTCTGAGATAAGCAACACATACCTTCAGCTCGGGTAATTCAATAACACAAGCACACTCAACGACATGAACTCCTACGCGCTCTGCAAAAAACAACCAATCGAATAAACATCAATGCCCTAACAAGATAAACAGGAGCAAGAGGGTGTTCAACCGCAAGGAAAAGACAACCCTAAGGCAATTCCTCATTCTCCTTAAAATCATAGACCCACTTATAGTTAACAACAAAAGTATTGTGATAAAAAAAGCCACTCTGTGCCATATTATGGCACATAAAGATGAAAATAAGTGCAGTCTCGAAATTCAGATTTAAATTGAAGTACCAAGTAGCCTGATCGCGGCACACAAGGTGCCACCAGTGGCAATAAGATCATCTATTATCAAAGCGCGTTCTCCTGCTTGGACAGCACCAACATGCATCTCCATTTTATCTGTTCCATACTCCAAAGAATACTCCTCCGATATAACCTCCCCTAACAAAGATGAAAACGTTTAACAGTTAATACAAAGATCACAGTCATTCGAATTGTTCTTGAAGTGACAGAGGTGCACAGTTAATTATGATGCAAAGTAAGAAGCAGAAGTCATACCAGGCAATTTATTGGGTTTCCTCATTGGAACAAACTTTGCCCCAATAGCCAATGCAATAGGTGGGCCAAAAATGAATCCCCTTGCTTCTATACCTGCATTTTGCCATCAGTGTTGCATCAACTACAAAAATCCCAGACACAAATACAACATATCTCAAGATAATGCACAAACATTATAACAGCAAGTGATTTTCATGTGCTCAAAAACAGACTGATACTATGTATTAAGACTTAAGAGAAGGGATTTACCTGCAACAACAGAGATATCTTTCCCTCTGTACCTCTCAACAAACAAATCAATAGTATCACGAAATGCCTTGGTATCCAGAAGCAAAGTTGTTATGTCCTGAAACATTATCCCTGACCAAAAGGAAATGTAACTCCAAAGAAATAATAAAGTCCAGAAAAGAAATAAGAGAAGAAGCAAAAGGCAAACAAGAGTGAAGGGTAGTTTTCTTTTTACCAGGTTTGGGGAAATTTGGGATGACACGAATCGCAGAAGAAATTTTGGAAATCCGAGGGTCTTGTTCATCTTGACTCGCCATATTTGGTTGATTTGCAACTGAGCCACTCGCTGCTCCAACTCAACGCTGAGGGCACTGAATCAGATAGGGAAGACAGTGCGAGTGAAAGAGAGACTGCCGGTTGATATTCACCTTACCAACCAAAAAACACCCTAAAGTTTATGTAAAATAATAAAGGCTTAATGCATTAAATGCCCCTAATGTTTACCCCATTTCTCAGTTTAGTACCTAAATAATTTTTTCGCCCATTCTGCCCCTTAAAGGTTACGCCGTTACCCTAATAACTCCAAAAATAAACGTCGTTTGAAAAAAAAAATCAATAGCCAATAAAACAAGGCCACGTCACCCTCTTCATTTATAATTTCCGAATTTAAATAATAATTTTAAAAATTAAATAAATATAATATAATATAATAATAATAAAATAATAAAAAATCTCTTCAATAAACAAATTACCCACAAATTATTTTACCTCATTCTCAGTTTTACTCCCATTCTCACCCATCTTCAAGTTTTACCCAGAAAATAAGTTTGGATTTCAGTTGTGGAAGAAGATGATGAAACGCGATTAACCTAAACATGTTCTCAGTTGAAGACGATTATGGTTCGTATCTTAATCGTGTAAAGGAAACTGATTGAAAGCATTTTCAGAAGAAACCATTACGACGTGAACCAATCAAGTAAGTTAACCATTATTTTGTTAGTAGATTAGTGAGTTAATGCATAATTAAGATTAACATTTGCTTTGTTACAGGATTTCAAGATTCTCAAGTAACTTATTAGAGAGGATAGTCGAAGTTAAAAGTAACCCGTTCTTAGTAGAAAAGTACTCTGTTTTCTGGTTTGATTTTAAAGGTTTTTACTAAATGCTTCAATAGAACAATTTGAAACAATTTAATTAGTATTTACTGTTTATTGATGGATAATTAATTAATAACTTTATTAAACTAATATTGGTTGATTGTTTCTCATGACTATTTTAATGGTTAAATTAATTGTTTAACTGATTTGTTCTGTTTGATTGAATTAGTTTTTTATTTCTATAGAAAAAATGGCATGGGATGAGTGTTCTTTAGTAATACATTTTGGGGAAAGATTCACTAATGTTCCTAAGTTTAGTTATGTTTGGGGCAAACAAATAGAAAGAAAGATAGACCCTGATTACATATATTACCCTACTATTGCCTCATTTATTGAGGAAGCAAGAATTTCTAGTTCTAACATTGCCTATTTGGCTTATTTAGAACCGAGTTACAATTTACTAAGAGGTTTAAGGGTATTGGGGTCTGATAATTCTAGTTTCTTGAAGTTAATTGAGCATTTGACTGCTGAAGGAAGCATACACATATATGCAGAACACAAATTGCTTGCAGATGATCTAAATATTTGTGATGAGGAAACTGGTAAAAATAAAAGTGATGAAGAGCCTGTTGTAGAAGAGAATGATGATATTGGGTCTGTTGTGGAAAAAAATATTAATGTTGGGCCTGCTGTAGAAGAAAACAATGATGATGGGCTTAGTGTAGAAGAAAATAATGATGATGGGCTTGGTGTGAAAGAAGATGATGAAGTTGTCAATGATAGGATGGATGGAGTTGGGCTTGGTGTGGAGGAAAAAAATGATATAGATAGTGAGAGGACGAGTACAACTGTAAAATGAAGGTGTTAATGAGGAAAAAATTGTAGCAAACAGCATTGAATTATCAGAGACTGAGTTAAAAGATTTTGAAACTGCTGGATGGCTGACTGATGAAGATGATGAGGAGATAACCAAAATCTTTTAGAACAAAATAAGATTTAAAAAAAGAAATGTTGGGGATGAAGTGCAACAAGAGGCAGAAGTTGATGTCAGTGGTGGTCACAAGAAAGAAGCAAATGTAGAGCATGAAAGCAGTGACACAGATTACATACCATCAGATGATCTTGACAGTTATGGAACTGATTCTGAAGGCGAGATTGTTTGTAAGAAAGGTAAAAAAAATTACTTTGATGAGAATAGTGAAGTACATAGGTTGAATTTAGGTATGATATTTGAGGGCACAAAACAATTTAAGAAAGCATCGACTACTTATGCTATTTGTAAGAGATTTAATTTTAAGTACATTAGAAATGAAAAGGACAGAACTAGAGCAAAGTGTAAGGGGTAGGTTGTCCTTTCTTGATTTATGCATCTAAGGGGAAAAAAGATGAAATTTTTAAGATTAGAACATTTGTGAGCACTCATTCTTGTTCTGTAACCTTTAAAAATAGCAGGGCAAATTATAAGTTTATTGGGAAGCATTTTTAAGTAAGATAAAGATTATGCCAAACTTGAAGTTGAGGGACATGATGAGCCTTGCTAAGGAGGAGCTGAAAGTAGAGTTGAACAAAAATATTTGTCATAGAGTTAGACTTTGGGCAACAAAAAAAATAAGGGGTAGGTTAGAGGAGGAGTTTAAAAAATTGTTTGATTATGTGTTTGTATTGAGAGAAGCAGATCCTAATGGCACATTTGACCTATTTGTTGAAAAACCTACTCCTTTTGTAAATCTTATATTTTGAAGGTTGTATGTATGTTTTGGTGACTTGAAAGAAGGGTTCAAGAAGTATTGTAGATCGATTTTGTGCCTAGATGGTTGTCATTGAAAGGTGATTTTAAGGGTGAACTATTAGCTGTTGTAGGTAGGGATGGGAATAACCAAATTTATCATGTAGCATGGGCAGTAGTAGAGCTGGAAAATAGAGAAACTTGGGCATAGTTCTTGGAACACCTTCAATCTAATCTACAAATGGAAGATGGGAAGAAGTTCACCATAATCAGTGATATGCAAAAGGTATGATAAAGTTTTGATATTGTTTTCATTTGAAAATTATAGTTTCATTATTGTTTTTTGAATTTTTTGGTATGTGGACTGTTGCAGGGGTTGTTAGAGGAGGTACCACTGATTTTTCTTACAATTGAGTACAGATTTTGTGCAAGACACATGTATGCTTCTTGGAGAAAGAAGAATAGGGGAAGTGATCTGCAACAAATGTTTTGGGCATATTGCAAATCAACCACTGAAACAGCTTTCCAAAAACATTCTGCAAGGATGACTGCATTGAAGAAAGATGCAATGTCAAGTCTACTGGAAAAAAATTCAAAATATTGGTCAAAGGCTTTCTTTTAGACACATTCAAAATGTAATTTAGTGGACAACAACTTTAGAGAAGCTTTTAATTCTGCCATCATTTCTACAAGGTACAAGTCAATCATATTTATGTTGGATGACATTAGACATTATGTTATGAATAAAAATTTTGCACGCAAACAGAAAAGTTAAAAATGAAAAGCTGTTTTAACCTCAAAAATTGCTAAGTTAGTTGAAAAGCATAAATTCTCTTCTGCATTAAGACTTAAGAGAAGGGATTTATCTGCAACAACAGTGATATCTTTCCCTCTGTACCTCTCAACAAACAAATCAATAGTATCACAAAATGCCTTGGTATCCAAAAGCAAAGTTGTTATGTCTTGAAACAATATCCCTGACCAAAAGGAAATGTAACTCCAAAGAAATAATAAAGTCCAGAAAAGAAATAAGAGAAGAAGCAAAAGGCAAACAAGAGTGAAGGGTAGTTTTCTTTTTACCAGGTTTGGGGAAATTTGGGATGACACGAATCGCAGAAGAAATTTTGGAAATTCGAGGGTCTTGTTCATCTTGAGTCGCCATATTTGATTGATTTGCAACTCAGCCACTCGCTGCTCCAACTCAACGCTGAAGGCACTGAATCAGATAGGGAAGACAGTGTGAGTGAAAGAGAGACTGCCGGTTGATATTCACCTTACCAACCAAAAAACACCCTAAAGTTTATAAAAAAATAAATAAAAGGGTAAACTACACAGATGACCACTGAACTATAGGTTTACTTTTAAAATGACCAATGTATTATTTTTTTCGGCAAATGCACCGCACAACTATTTAAATGGTTCCATTTTAGCCACACAAAAAACGAAAGTTGACGGAACTGTTAAAAACATTGGTATAATTACACATTTGATCCTCTATATTTATACAATATATCAATTTAGTCCTAAAATTAATTATTGAAAGTCTTTAAATTATTTTTATTTAATTAATTTTCCACGAAAATCGAACCTGAAACCTTAGAATGAAGGGAGAGGTGCTTACCATTAGGCAAAGCACTTCATTGTGCTATGAGATACAATCTTTAATATATATATTTAAATAGTATTAGTTCTCAGAAAAATTGAAGAAGAGAAAATGATGTTGAGTGGATTCGAACTTAGAACATTAGAGTGGAAACCACACATGCTTATCACTAAATCAATCCTATTTTTATGATATAAAACCCAACATTTAATATATGTCATATATAGATTTTAATGCTCGGAAAAAGAAAGAAAATGCGGTTTTAGGAAATTCGAACATAACATATGTGTACAAACATCTAACCTAATTAAATAAACCTAGTAATTAAATTAAAGTTAACAATATTTTATACATTTTTTGAATTATAGTTCGTGCACTATTTAAAATAAAAGATTTAAAACTATATGAAATTCATTTTGAATGTTCGTGGGTTTGGATTCCCTAAATAAATTTATTATAATTTTAATTTTTTTAATATAATTAAATATAATAATTTAATTAGTTTTTTTTAAATTAAAATTATTAAATTGATTTTTTAACTTAATTAAAAGTATTAAATTAATTTTTTTAACTTAATTAATATTTTAAAATTATTATATATAATTAACTTAAAAAATCAATTTAATAATTTAATTAAGTTAAAAATTATTATATATAATTAAAATTTTAAATTGATTTTAAAAATATTAATTAAGTTAAAAATCAATTTAATAATTTTAATTTTTTTTAAAAACCTAATTAAATTATTATATATATAATTATTTTAAAAAATTAAAATTATAGTAAATTTATTTAGGGAATCCAAACCCACGAACATAATTCAAAATAAATTTTATATAGTTTTAAATCTTTTATTTTAAATAGTGCACGAACTATAATTTAAAAAATATATAATATATTGTTAACTTTAATTTAACTATTAGGTTTATTTAATTAGGTTAGATGTTTATACACATATGTCATGTTCGAATTTTCTAAAACCAAATTTTCTTTCTTCTTCCGAGCATTAAAATCCATATATGACATATATTAAATGTTAGGTTTTATATCATAAAAATATGGTTGGCTTAATGGTAAGCATGTGTGGTTTCCACTCTAATGTTCCAGCTTCAAATCCACTCAACATCATTTCCTCTTCTTTAATTTTTCTGGGCACTAATAATATTTAAATATATATCAAAGATTATATCTCATAGCACAAAAAAGTGCTTCGCCTAATGACAAGCACCCACCCCTTGCATTTTAAAGTCCTAGGTTCAATTCCCCTTTGAAGCAATCTCCATGTTCACATTTTCCACCTCCAATTGAGTGTGAAACGTGTCACCACATTATTAGAAGTCTTTAATTATTTTTATTGAATAATTAATTTATTTTATTAGATTAAAATTAGGACTAAATTGATAAATTATATAAATATAGAGGACCAAATGTGTAATTATACCATTTTTTAACAGATCCGTCAACTTTTTCATTTTTTGTAACAGCGTGTGGCTAAAATGGAATCGTTTAAATAGTTGTGTGGTGCATTTGCCGGAAAAAAAAATATGGTGATTATTTTGACACCAAACTCATAGTTTAGTGGTCATTTGTGTAGTTTACCCTAAATAAAAAAAGTAATCACTAAAAATCCAACTATGATTACAGGGTAAACTTCACCGGAGGTCCTTTTTATTTAGGGTCTTTTTTATTTTGGTCACTTGATTTGAAAAAAAAAATTATAATTACCACTTATGTTTTTGATCTGTTTTATTTTGGTCACTATGGCGTTAACACTTGTTAGTGTAATGATGTGACACGTTAGTCAAAATAATTAATTTTTAATTTGACCTTAAATTTTAGATAAAATATTAATCTAACCTTTAAACTCGTTTGACCTCACTTTTAGCCCAAAAAAATCGCTGCTCCGGCCACCTTCTTTGTTGGGTGATGGATCCAGCCACCTTCTTCTGGGTTTTTCTCTAGAGCAGTAGCATACCTATAAAATCAAACTGAAAGACACTAATATGAAATATCAGGACTCTGAAACAGCAACATGTCACCATGAATAACAAAGTAACAATAAAGAAAATAAGATGAAAGTGCCTCTTGGCAGCATATACAAGAACCCGTTTGCGAGACTTGCCCTCCTCATTTGCACCTGTGATGTTATTGACCAACTCCATGGAAGCACCATCTTGGTTAGATTGTCGTCGTGTGCTTTCTGGACTGGAACATATAAATCGCAGAAAAGAAAACAAATCTTCTAAAAGCAGAAATACATGCAGGAAGAAGATGATATCGTACATAAGCTTTAAATGAATGCGGCACGTGAAAAAGAATGTAAACTTATAATTTTAAAGGTGCGCCAGCCATCCTGTACCAAGGATCCCTTCATCAAGGTTGAGCTAAAGTAAGACCACAATTAATGACACTCAAAATCCACCACCAATTGAAGGACTCAATGTAGGGAAATGTAAATACACCCCATGACACAGCGGAAAACTTATTCGATAAATTTTACTAGTAATATATGTATGAGGAATGAATTTTGAGTGAAAAAGAATAAAACATTACCTCAATTAAATTTGATAACCACAAGGACGTAGGAAAATCCAATTCTTTCAGCACGATGTCGAATTCAAGTCGTCACAACAACGTTTCGTCCTCTACGCAGTCCACTAAATGAAACGAATAATATTTTACTTCTCTAATTGTTAGAGAGGTTTTTAGCAATACGCATATCTAGAATTCAAATTTATTAAATATACAATATATTTAATCGAATATAATTAAATATGTAGAATCTAATTTCTTTAGGGATATGTTGATAGTTACAATAATTATCTAGTATTAAAAATATATAGACAAAATTATCTATATAATTACAATAATTATTATAATTTCGGTTTTTAGTAAAATCATATATATATATATATATATATATTAATTTTATGTACAAGTTTACACACATGCTATCTAGTCAATATTTGTTCGTTTTAATCATAGGGTGTGATCCTTGTAAGTTTATGTCACGTTAGTAGTAATATCAAGAAAATTCTAATATTACAAGCAATGAGTGACATCTAGCAATACATCACTCTACCTAAGTTACAGAAAGTCGTAGTTCGACATAGCCTCTTCGTGATTAACTCTTTTCATGTATTACATCCTTTTGTTCTTATATCTAGATTGGACACAAGTTGTGAAATAGTTTCACTTGTATCATTCATCTAATATTTCTTGATATCTTGAGTAGACTATTATAAACGAATAACTATGATATCTCATATCAATTTATTCGAGCATGACCATGCATTTTTAGTCACAATCAATCAAGTGGAATATGATATTACTCCTATTATGTAGGATGGACAAATCATATCTTGATCAACCATATTCCACTACATAGATTGTGACATATCCAATATCAGTCTTTATAGTGTAGTCAGTTACGACACACGTTTGACTGTATCAAAATATGTCACTCAGAATGTTGAAATAATGATTATATCAAGTATGGAGATTATACATGTAGTTATCACTATGATCAATGTTGTGACTGTCACATAATAATCCAAGAAACATGCTCATAACGGGTCAATCCAGTATGTCGTTCTCTAACAAATACTTATGTATTGATTTTGACATCTCCATGTCAATGACAACATTTTGTCATCAATTAACTACATATTAATCTTAATGTATTATTGTTGTTTATGCTCACAATAATACACAATTAAAGACATTTCAAAATAACTATATTATTTTAAAAATTCTATTATAATTCAGTTTAGTTATATATGTACAGAATAATAACTAAAATAATAATAACTTTATATTAATAAACAAGATAAAATAAATATGTCTATTACAATCATTTTATGATTAATTTTTAGGCGTACCCTGACACTAAAATACAAAACAAAATATATTTCATTGCATTCGAAGTTTGAAGATAATGAGTTACGGGCAATGGAATACCGTCATTGGAGATCATTTTCTCGAGCATGCAAATAACATAGAGGAACGTGTAGTTTAAACTTAATAATTTCACTCGTGTAATTAACGAGATGAACTGATTCTACAAATGCAGAGGTTTGTACATTGACATGTCATTAAATCCAATTATAAAAATGAAAGAAAGTCGTTTGTTGATCAATTGAAAATCCAGAAACTAAAAGAAAGAAAGAAAAATGTAACTATAAGGAGAGCCTGTATCATTTTCGTCGCTTTTATATTCAGTTAGTAATTCGTTCATTGTAAATGTCCGATTCCCTTCATCTTTAGCAGTTGTGGACTGTTGGAATGTAATCAGAAAATTCAGAAAGAAAGCAGGGTGAATGTTGGAATGTAATATGTAGTTAATTTGTTTTTAAATTTGTTAATAATTGGCTATTATTTTGGGCTATTTAAATTCAACTTTTTTAATCCATTGAAAAACACCCATCGTTTTAGTGTTAATAAAAGTTAGAAATACATTTTCTCTGTTAAAATACAAACTCTTGCTCACCTTCCATGCTCACACCGGCCACCGTCATTCATCATTATCTCCGGCCACTATGGCCGCTTTCTCACACGGACGAGCAATTTGATCAGTTGATGATTGTTTCGCCGACTTATCCGATTAGATCGAGCTGAGTACTGTGGCTGGAGCCATCACCCAACAAAAAAGGTGGTGGAAGCAACGACGTTGTGGGCTAAAAGTGAGGTTAAAAGAATAATTCGATCTATAGGCTAATAATGTTAATGTCCGGAAACGCTCACCAAACAGGATCAAGTGTTAAATCCATCGGAGGTGGGTAGGCAAAGCAAGGCATGGTCCAAACTAAACATGTGGCGTGAAAAAAACAACTTTAACAACGTCGCAATCTTGTTACGCAAGAGCCCCATCTTAAATAGTTCCCAACGCAAGAACACTTGCTCTTTTGACAGTTTATGCCTTGGTTCACCGGAAGAACACTGCTTCAACTCTTTATGCTTGCAGCCAAGGACGGAACTACGTGTCCTTCTCCACCGTCGAAGAATTTTTTTTCCTTACTCTTTTTATTTATTTTTTTTTAAATTAATTTTTTTATAAATTTACTCCACTGCTTTCACATATTTATAGTTTGCCCCCTAACCCGAAATCTTGGCTACAACCCTACTTGCAGCCATTAATTTGATTTTTCTCTGTAAAAGTCTTGTAATTTATTCATTATATGCATGTTGGATGCCTGCGAAAGAAAGACTGAAAGCTAATAAATTAAGACCCACATGTCTTTCATCTTCTTTAACTAATAACTTTGCAATAACAAGCTTTTAAATCATGTGATAAGTTCAATGACTCTTTCACTGACTAGTTTGAACAATTAATCTAAAACGAGTCCCATGTGCTGTACTTTTTTACTCTGTAATAGCGGCCTTTGTTTTTCAACCATATAGACGGGCTGCAACCCCACTACAAGTCTACAAGAATAAAATTTACTTGATTATGTAAGCAATGACCTGTATGATATAAACCACTTGAAAATGGGTTTTCTTTTGCTTTATATTGGCTTCTAAAGGATCTTAATGATACATTTTTAGACCACTTAAAAGGGTATTTTAACTCTAGAACTCGAATCAAATAATTAACTTAACTCTTTTGATAAGATTGTATTAAATTAGTGTAACACCCAAAAAACCGACTTAGTTAAAAATCGGATTTCAGAGACCAAAAATTCAAATTCCGGCAAGTCAAATGACCATTTGACTATTGACCATGTAATTAAAATCCACGTACATTGAGAGTTAATTGACATTGCTATTGATATAGGACTATGTTGCAAGTATTGAAGCTTAGAGAATATAGATTAATGACTATATTGGAAGAATGAGAAATTAGGGGCCAAAAGTGTAAAAATTGAAGTGTTGAGTGACCAACCTTTGGGAATAGCCCTCTAAGGGGCTAGTCACCCCACACGTGGGCTTTGAAGAAATGATTCCTTCACCCCAAGGGTTTCTATTATAGCAATTAGAGTAAAAGAAAGAAAGGAAAAGAAAGATCGATACATGATTATCGGGTAAAACTAAGCATGCACCTCCCTATTTTCTTCTTCCTATTGAACAAGCAAACACTTCCATTGAAAGAGTTTTCAAGCTTTAATTTTTTTCGATTTATTGATCTTAGCTAGTTTCTAGTACTCGATCAAGGTAAGCCTATTAAATTCCTATTGATTTCTATAAGGATTTCATAGAGAAATCAAGATGAACTCACCGAAACCCTAGCTAATTTTCATGGATTACCTAAGTTTGTATATTGTGTTTTCACATTAAAAATAGCCATAGATATTGTTTGTGACAATTGAATTCATAGAATGAATTTTGATGAATTTCCATGTATTTTCTATTTAACTTAATCTATTGGTGGAGAGGATTCACTATCACCTAATAAGCCTTAATTTAGATTTCGTGTTAAGTGGGTTCAAGAAAGTTAAAGTTAAACGAACTAAGTGAGGTTGGGGTGTAAATGAACAGAGCGTTCGACGAACCGTTCATATAATGTTCGTTGATGTTCCTTTATTAAATTAAATGAACGAGTATGAACAAACTTTTTATTATCGTTTAATAAACGAACGAACAAGAACAGAGGTGTGCTAGGTTCGTTTATGTTCACGAACAAGCTCGTTTATAGGATGAAAATACTTGTGGATGAATCTAAATACTACTTTTTGTTGTTGCTAAAAATGTTAAATAAGTTCATGTTAAAATGTAAGTTTTATTTTAGGGTTAACTACTGGAATAGTCACTTATGTTTTCCCCCAGTACAGAGTTAGTCACCGATTTTGAAAAACGACCAGTAAGGTCACTTACGTTTTTAGAGCGTAAACTTTTGGTCACCCAGACGTTTTTTTGAAGAAAAAACTAATCAAAATGGAATATATCTTTTAAAAATTTCAATAAATTTTTATCATATATTATGTTAAAATCACATAGTAGTCTTTGTACTCTAATTTGGTCACTTTAAATTTCTGTACTTTTTAAATTTTGAATTTTCGATCCTGATATGAATAGTAGTATTTAAATATGTTAAGTAAAATTTTCTTTTTAGCTAATTTGTTATACATAAGTTGCTTATTTAATTTTTGTTCTTTAATTTGATCATTTTTTGTCATTGTAATTTAGTCATATTGTCGGTGTCTCGTTAGGATTAGGATTAAAATTTTAAAAATATAGGGACTAAAGTTGATCAAAATAGATAGACTAAAACAACAATTTACATATAGTATAGACTATAGAAATATTTTACCTTTTGACAAACTAGTTTATGATAACTTTAATTTTTATAATTATAAAAATAAATTTATCATTGTGACAATGTCTAATTTGTTATTATTTTTATTTTTTTTATTGGTGACAAAATTTATCACAACAAAAAGTGAAACTTTAAGTGACAAGTAATTTCATTGTAACAACAAATATCAAATAATAGTGATCACTTCACATATCGTCACTATCATGTGTCAAAGTTTTAGTGACAATGAACTTTGTGTCACAATTGTATATGTATAGTGAGAATTCATTTGTGAAAAATGTAATCGTCACAACTACTACTGTTACAGTGACCAAATAAAAATATGTCACAATTACTTATACTAATAGTGTCGCACAAAAAATTGTCTGTAACCCCCTCGTCCCGGTTTGGCCGGATGACCGGTCCGAGTGGGTCACACGGGGAAAACCAAAGCGAAATCCAAAGGGTTCCCCCTCGGTTAGCAACCCTATTTTTTTTCCTTTTAATCTTGTCTAGAGGATTATTAAGTCCTAAGTGATCAAGACAACGGAAAAACAATCAAAAAGGGAAACACATTCGAACCACGGCCATGCATAACAGTCCATTTTTAAACTTACAGGGCAGACCGTATCGGTACCCTAACCAGGGGTATCGATACGCCCTGACCTGGTCAACCCAAGGAGTCAACTCCGGGAAGACCGTATCGATACAGCCCCTAGGCGTATCGATACGCCTTTCTCGGTCAACCCTCCTTGGTCAACAGAGTAGACCCGTATCGATACTCGTGAACCCCGTATCGGTACGCTCTACTCTCACCCAAAACTCTAAATTCCAGTAACTTTGGGCAAGGCCGTATCGATACGGCCCTCAGGCGTACCGATACGCCCTGCACTTCAACACCAGAATTTTTAACTTAAACGACCCCAACACGACTCTAAATGCATTTCTCGACTCACCTAAGCACATACAAACATACATACATCAAAACTACACTGAGGTTTAGCTTACAAAATATTGAACCTATCAAGGGTCATACAAATTAAAGACCTCATGCAATTCCACCCCAAAAGAGCATACCTAGCAAACCAAAGGCCCCATACACAAGATAGTCAAGCATAAGGCATACATAGGCAAACAACATACATGTTTAGGCAAGTTCACATAAGCAACATAGCAAGCATAAATCACCATCCATGATACTAAAGCATAGCACAACCACAAGTATAACATGCTCAAACGAAATCTCCTAATGAGTTTGACCCTAACTCCTAAACTCTATACCCCATTGTCTAGGCATTATTACAAAATACAAACCATACGTGGATTAGCTTGAGAACTCCAAAAGCTCCTCCCTCGCCCGCTTGTCTCCCGAACTCTAACGATCTGCACGTTGGAAACAAAAAGAGCATAAGCCAACTAGCTTAGTGAGAGAGGCTCTATAATTCACAACATGCAGTTTTCCAAAACACGGTTTATATGAAAGAAAGCAATGGATGCACAAGGGTCAATCTCAACATCAACACATGGTTTGCACAAGCACAAACAACATACACGAACGGTGGGACTACACATCACCGTTTCGACTAGTGGATTTCCAATGGGACTACACATCAAAGTACTATCCTACTAGTCACTACCGATGGGACTACACATCACCGTAGTTTAGACCACCATCACGTGAGGCACAAACTCAACTCGACTACACAATTAACAACTCAAAATGCACTTAATGATCATGACATATAAGCATTCATCATACCACAACAACATGAGAGTAGAGAGGCTTACACATGGGTTTAGGTGACCCCTCAAGGTCCCACCCAAACCCCCAAAATAATCCATATCGAGCACAATGCATAAATCAACATTTCTACTCATCGTTGCTACCCAAGAGAAGATCGAAGACCAAGCTCAAGACTCCGAAATCCCCGGATTTGTCCCCGAAGCTTCACCAACTAAATTTCTCGTTTCTAAACATTCCAACACAATTTAAACAATCCCAAATCAGTCCATATTCCAAAATAATCAACCCGGATTACATACCTAGCACACAACATCAATTTTCCCATTAAAAACAACTCAAAATCCCTAATCCCGAGCAGCCCCTAAACACCCCTCAAAACTAATGATTCCAAACCTTAAATTACTCCCTAAAGCCTTCAAAACATCACTTACATATAGCCTAACCATCAGCCCTTAAGATTCCACCTCAAAAACCCCCAAAACTCAACTTAAAACCTCCCAAAAACCTCATTTTTACCCAAATCCGAAAATTCCATAAAACATTGTAAAAATCGGTTTTGTTGGACCCTTTTGGTTGTAGGCAACTCATATGACTTAGACAAATAGAAAGCTTAGGTTAAAGACCCCAAAGACAACATTTTTAATCCAAAATCCTTCAAATCTCAAAACATGTCTAAAAATGAAAACAAATGGTATTAACTTGTAGGGAATAACAAGGGTAAGTCAAAAATGTGTTTACCTTTGCGAAATTCTTCAAAACGAGCAAGACATTTGATGAAATAGTAACCTAAGGAGATGGGGGGTTTAACGTTGGAGTGAATAGTAGAGAGAGAGGAAGAAGATGACCCAAAGCATTATTTTAGGTTTATTTGAATTAAAAGGCTAAAAACTCAAATGCCCTTAATGAATTAAGATAACTACAATGGATGACACTCATGGCTATTTGGGTTTATTTTAAAAATGGTCTAACTAAATTTTTATTTGTCTTAAAACCCGAGGCCCAAACCTTTATTTTATTACTTAAAAATTTAAGAACCGAAACCCGAACTATTTTTAAATTATTATTTTCACCCGACCCCCGAACCCGGGTGTTACATTGTCACAAAAAAATTAATATTTGTGACAAAATTATTCTTAGTTACTATCAATTTGTCACTAAAAACTTATATTGTTGTCACTAATATAATAGTGACAGAGTTATTAGTGACGACTGGTGACGACTCAAAAAAATAGTCACTGTAAATTTCAGTGACTAAATTTAACACTTTTTGTGACTATTTTCAATGTCACTAAAAATGCATTTTCTTGTAGTGAAATGAACACGGACATAGTCTTGTTCGTTCAAGCTCGGTTCATTTACACCCCCTAGGCCCCTAAGTGGGGGAAAGTAGGTTCAAATATATTTAATTTTCTCTTCGACCCTCAAACTTTTCTATTTTTACAATAATTCTCTAGAACCAAGTGAGGTCAATTGACCCCACTAAAATTCACTTAAATTTGCCCTGCTAGCAAGGGAATTGTAATCTGAGAACCCTAGTAGCTTTGAAATCTATAATAAGTGTAGTTATGTCATGGGATTAGTTAGGTGTCACCCTTTGCATTGTCTATCATTGTGGTAAGCATGTCTCATCAATTTGGTAAGCTTTGGTAAGCTTGAGTTCATCTATGCACTGATTTATAATTGAATTGTGATATGACATTTCCATTGCCATTGCTTTGTTAATATTGAATATTGATTATTGAACAAGGTAAGTATTGATAATTGTAAACATTATCGACATATACATCAAACCATGGATATAGGTATATAGTGGTTATAATTAGTATGCCAATAGAATTTATTGAGCTCACGTACGGGTGAACTACAGTCCTTGGGCTAAGGCCCTTATTGGTAATGTTGGAGCGATGATTAAGTATTTGATCTTTGGTGATGTCGGCGGTATTAGCCATTCATTGATTTGGAGATGTTGGTGAAATTTGAGTATCCATTGATACTATGATCCAAGTAGATAAATATTATTTATGTTGCTAATTATGACATACGTAGAATACATTGATCTTAGTGTGTGCCATTGATATACATTATATTATATATTGAATTATTGATGACTACTTCACTAGGCTATGTAAGCCTAACATAGTTTATTTCATATTATTTTAGGTTTTAAAGCCTCGTGAAGCGGATCGTGGATAGTCGGTTGCAAGTTACCTTTGAGTCTTTTTTTGTAATGTACATATATCTTTTAAACTCCTAGAATAGTGGCATATGGCTTACGCATGTTGGAATAGTATTTTGGATATATTTTGAGTATATAAGCTTAATATATGCATATATGGTATGTTTTGGTATTGAAGGTGCACAATAAAATTGCATATAGGGTCAAAATGCACAACACCAGTTCATATGATGTTAAACATGTTAGAATAAAGCATGAGCATGGAACATAGGTTATAAATCTTAATGAAGATGCAAGTGTTGATCAATATTTCATTAACATGCATTGCTTGGGTAAATAGCTTAAAACCCAGTAAATTGTAGAATTACAGGTCAAGACGTACCGATACGAATAATGGCGTATCGATACGAATGTGTATATTTGGACCAAATGATTAAAAGGGTTACCGATACTGAACAAGAGGTATCGATACGCATTTTCGTTATTAAAATTTGTAAATTGAATAGGGTTCCGGTACGGAGGGGGATCGTACCGACCCACATATGCATAGGAGCCTAGTATCAATATCGTTCATCACGTATCGGTACCGGAAAATGTTACTGGAATTTGAGTTATGTATAGCTTATCGATACGGTCTAGCCCGTATTGATACCCACCTTTGATCTCAATGGTAATAACTAGGGGTGTTCAAAAATACTCGACCCGATTGGCACGATCCGAACCTAAAAATGTCAGGTAATCTTATAAAAAATTACCCGACTTGGTCTGGTACCCGACCCAGTAATTTTTCCGGGACACAGGCCGAAAGTTTTCCCTTACCGGGTACTCGACCCGACCAGATAATTTTAATATATATTTTTTATATTTTAAATTATATTTTTATTTTAAATTTTTTAATATTTTTACTCTAAAATTAGTTTTTAACCCCTAAATTATTTTTATGTTTGTATTGTATAGTTTTAAGTTTAAAACTTATTAAAAAATTTGTGTTTAATATGTGATTTAAAAAAAATAGAATTAAAAAAAACTATAAATCAGGTACCCGATACCTAATTTTTCGGGTACCTAAATTTCACGGGTACTCAAGTAGCGGGTATCTAGGTGTAACGGGCCGAGACACGAGTCGGTAAAGTAGGTATTTGGATGAATCGAGTATCCAATTTTTCGGATACCCAACAATAAACACCCCCTACCAGGCGTACCAGTACGGCCCAACTAGTTTAATTGGATTGGCTGTTGACCTCAGAATTCAGTGAAACTTGGCATACTGGCTTAACATGACATTAATTGATACTGACACTATTAAGTACGGCTAGAAGCCTTAATTTATTAAGTTTTACAGTTTAGTCTCCGAACTATGATTTTACTGCATTTCAACCTTTATTGGCAATCTGATTAATTAATTGGAAATCTTATGCTATTGATTATTGAATTACAGTAAAATCAGCACTCATTGACTAAGTTATTGTATTGCTCCATCGAATTTTATCGTATAATTTTTAATATTGATCATCGGTGACATCTCTAACCCGACTCTCTACTAAAACGGTAAAGGGTGTAACAATTAGGTTATCATACTCTAGAATAACATCAATTTAGCTCTTTAATTGTAGATTATAATTATTGTCCGTTAACAAAATTGACATAACGGTTTCACTATTTTGACGTGATGGTCCACGTTGAATGGTGGTGTGATTGAGAAGTTTAATTTTCATTTTTGAAAGTTTGAAGGCTTAGTCGTTTTTTATAAATTTTGATGATTTATTTAATTTTTAAGAAAAAAATTGAAATATTAATATTTAAAATCTATTCAATAAATTAAATATTAAAATTATTTAAAATGTCAAAATATTAAATTAAAATTTTTAAAAATTTGAAAATATATTAAAAATCATAATGTATAAATATTGGCGAAGGTTTTTAACATATTTATTACATCATATACATATTTTCTAAAAACAGCAAACCCAAAATTTAAGATAGGGTAGAGAAGAAGCCAAATGAAATTTGTTGGACTACAATACAAAATGTCGACAATCATTTGTTTTCTTAATTTGTGTAAAATAATTGAAGGATATAGTGTTTTGGGAGGATTATACTTGTTTGCACATGGCAAATAGCTGTGACATTTCAATACATCACCACCACAATTATTGGGGAATCACAATGGAAACCTTTTTATTTTTCTTTTGGTTATAGGCTGCGAACTTTACACCAAGGAAAACGAATCCTCGAAGACTGTCCAACCCGTAGCTTCTAGCATATACATATGAGTGAGCAATAATTCAACACTTCATTTTAGTCGAATCACACTCGTAGCTTCTAATTGAGTGGAACTGATTACTGACAGTCTGGAATCTGAAGATATTTTCCATTACTTGCAAGCCGCTTTTACCTTTTAATTTGTTTTTATCCGAAATTTGAAGAGATATTTCGGCGCGCGCGGGTTCCTGGTGTATTCGGATGTTTCTAGTAACTTCCTAAAATTTTCTAGACAGCTACAAAATCAAACTAAAATATGAACTCTCTGAAATCTGAATCATCAACCGCCCTTCTTCATTTCTTGCATCCAAAGTACATTGTAAGACTTGTATACTAATACAAGTAATCAAATTGTACTTTTCCAGAGAACCCACTGGCCAAAAAAAAGTTGTAGCTATTCATGAATAACTTTTAACAGTCCATTTTGTTTTTCTTACCTTTTCAAACAACAAAACTAAACTCAATTCTTAACTAACCTGTGATTAAATATGTACTTTCATTCAAATTTCACGTGAATCACAAGTCTATAGTGTTAGTACTCGAAGGTGTTGTGTTTGTTAAGAATCATGGAATTGATTGAGTCGGCAGCCAAAGACAAGTATTGGGTTTGGCAGCAATCAGGTGCTTTGACACAGGGCGTTTTGATTTTGAACTCTGTTTAGGGGTGGTTGTGTTTTTGTATATTATCCTTCCAAGTGTAGCATTCATTCAATTTTGTTTGTTGACCCACTCAGGAGTTGCCTCTTAGTCTTAGCCACCCACCAAGAAAACTCAACTCTTGGCATTCGCCAAATAACCAACTATTTGTCCAACTTTTCTCACTTCACACCACTTGTCACGCAACTTCCCCCTTTAAAACCCCTCCTCTTCACTTCTCACTGTCATTCAACTCTCAATTTTCAATTTCACTTCTACGTCTCTCTCCCAGCTCGAATTAGAAGAAAAAGTTGCTTCTTTTTCAGTGTTCGGAAATCAGATGGCTTTAGAAGCTCTTAACTCTCCAACAACACCTGCTACGACTCCTTTCCAATTTGAAGATACCAACTTACACTGCCTGGAATCATTCACCAAGCGTAAGCGTTCAAAGCGACCGCGTTTCGATCATGTTACCACCGAGGAAGAATACCTTGCTCTCTGTCTCATCATGCTAGCACGCGGTGGCCAAGCCAACTCCGCCACCACTTCTTCCATCCCACACCGCCATCGCTCTCCTACTCCAACCGCCTCACCAGAGCAGAAGCCTAGCTACAAGTGTAGCGTTTGCGACAAGTCCTTTAACTCTTACCAAGCTCTGGGTGGCCACAAAGCCAGCCACCGTAAGCTTTTAGGTGGAAACGACGACCAGTCAACGTCAACAACCAACTCCGCGGCTGCCGGTGGAGTTGGTTCGGCCGCGTTGAACCCGAGCGGTAAATCCCACGAGTGTTCAATCTGCCACAAAAGTTTTCCTACTGGTCAGGCCTTGGGAGGCCACAAGCGATGCCACTATGAAGGTGGGGCTGGGAACAGTGCTACCGCTAGCGCTAGCGGCGTGACGACATCTGAAGGAGTGAGCTCAACCAATACCGCGAACCATATCAGCCAGCGGGTGGAGTTTGACCTCAACCTTCCGGCTTTGCCAGAATTCTCACCGGCTAATTTCTTTGTATCTAGCGCCGATGATGAAGTGGAAAGCCCACACCCCGCTAAGAAGCCGCGTGGGTTGATGCAGATGCCACCCAAAATTGAAGTCAACTAAACAATTCGAAGTTAGAAGCCTCTTTTTTAGTTGCGTAGGAATTAATTAAATTTTAGACCAAATTGAATGTATTTCCTTTGATTTTGTGAGACATTTCCCCCTCTGTACATAGAACTTGAACGATTCATCTGTGGCAATGCTACTGTGTGTATTTATTACTATTATCCAACTCAATTCAATACTTATCTTCGGCTCAGTGTTGTAAATTCTTATACTCTTAACATGCGCAATAAAAGACGGGGTTGTTGCTGGTTGCAGGCAGCTGGCAAATTAAGGGGTGTTGGAACTTTGTTGCATGAAAGGGACATATGCAGTAGCTAACACTTAAGAGTGGTTTTAAAAACCAGCAATTCTAGGCCCCCGTTGATGAGGATCATGTCCACGATGTTGGCCTAATATTCTGAATTATTTAATTAAAAGTGGATAAGATCGGATAGGAATGGGGTGCTTGCTGTTGCTGAGCCTGAGCCTGAGCCTGCTGGGGAGCTTTTTGTTTTCTTTTGGCAAGGAAAGAGATTAGGATAATAGGTGCATGGCTTCTTCTGTTCTCTTCTCTTCTCTTCAATTTTATTTTATTTGACAACATCATGATTGGTCGTAGTTATTCAGTGAATAATTGATGGGATGGTGATTCGGATTCCTTGAGGGGTTTTGGATTCTTGTTTGTGAATTATAATGCTCCAAGTGCCAAGGATTTTAGTGCTGTCTTGTCGGCTAATTCACTTAGAAAACTCTAAATAATTTCTTGTCCAAATTACCATCTCGACCTGATTACAATTAATTTGGCGAGTTGGCAGTTCCAATGCCCAAGTGGAATGAGGAGTTTTCTTTGACAAAACCATAGAATAAAGTATATAATCTTTTTTTGTCTACTAAACAGAGTTCGGAAGAGATAAGCCACCCCTTGATAAATGCATTTGTGGCTGTCATCTCACCCATAGTAGGTAGGCCGGGCAGATAAATCACTTATATTAATTAATTAAACCATACAAGCAAAATGTGGTACATGGTTTCTCAATGATTAATGTGAGGTGGTTGGCTAACCGACTCTCTATATATTCTATTAAGAGAAAATGTGGGTTATTTTGTTTAATCAGATTAACTAATGAAATGAAAGTGCTACATACCGAATGCATTTCTGCTATATATAAAACACTAATTTATTATCTGCTCAGCTGATTAAGAAATTAAACCAGTCCAATAATAATAGGAAGAAGTGTTATGACTTATGACACATATTCTTAGGGTTGCTGATGACCAACTAAATCTGTACCCAAACTCTGACTAATACGACTTTTAATACCGATTGTTGTGTGAAAATACCTAAACTCTTTACTCGATACCCTCCAAGTTCTTTGTGTTTGACCGTACGGTATGACTTTTGAGAAAACGTCGGCGTTCTAGTTTGGTGGCCGAAGACAATTCAAAGTAAACAGCCCAAACTGAGAAAGCTCAAGTCAAACGTTGACCTGAATGTATCTTTCTCAAGAAAAGTGATTAAGCGAGGAATATGCTTTAGGCCAACTGCAACTCTGCCCCTTCCTATATACTTAGGTATTAAGATTATTCACCAAATCCATCGAAAAGTTTAAAGCTTGACAATTGAAAACCAGACCAGATTCAATGTAATTACACGGACTATATTTAAGCTTTACCACTTGTTCTCTTTCCTCTCTATATGTCGAAACAAAAAGTGGGCTGGCCTAGCTATTTTGGACACGATATGTATCTGTTTTTAATGTACAAACTTATAACTCAATATCTGTGGGTCGAAATTTAATATAAATATAAGCTGTTTTGAATATAATTTTTAAATGTGAGAATACTGCAACATAGTCGGCTCAAAATGACTCCATGCCTAACCTGCATTCTTAAGATATGATGCAGTATTCGCTTGAAATTTCACAAACTATATTCGTTTTAGGGTATAAACAAAGCTCGACTGCATATAAACAATTTATGCTATATAAAATATGTATACGAAATTGAATCCAAATGGGTCTTAAGTCAACTTCCTTTTGTTATGGCTGAAGAATTCAAGCAGAGGCTTGATTACAGTGTTGAAACTCCACCTTGGCATTATTTGAAATTTTGAGTTAAGGGGGCCAGGCCAATATGAAGGAAGAAGGGTGTGGATGAGTAGTGCATTTTGTTGCCCATTTCCGGATGGGAATCAGATCATTCAAGTGGATCATACCTGGCTTCCACATTTACATTTTCCCTTGTCTTTTCTTTATGGACGAAAAAAAGAAAAGAAAGTAATGATCATACACGACGACGTGCTTCGAAGAAAATAGGCACCAAACAATAGATTAGAAATCGGGAAGTGCCTTCAAATGTGGAGTGGGAACTCCAAAATACTGACATAATCCGATTTTGTGAAAGTGAAAGAACTCCTCCAATTCAAGTTCTGCAAAAGAGTACATCAGTCCTCTAATACCTTTGGGTCTCGAACCCACGTCCACATGGTTCATGGTTGTGAGCTAGACGGCCCGAAGTAGTAATATTAGACACGCAATGCCATAGTAGCTTCCATCTTCACTCTCTTTGGAGGTTGAGTATGTAATAAATCACCCAAACCAAAAATGGCACAATTATGGGCATTTAAATGGGACGCATTTCTCCAATTCTGTAGAACCTGATAAGACGCATGCTACAGTAATAGTATATATACTATAGAGGGCTTCCGTTGCTACAGACCAGTAAACAATATGCGGATAATTTGCCAAAAAGAAACGATGATGTCATTTTCATGGACACCCACACACTTCATTGTCCACCTTCGCCAATCGCCACCACCAAACTTGCTCAAAAGGAAAAATACAAACATCAAGAGTTTGGAATGTCAGAAGTTTGCTTGTGGTGAGATCCGCTCGGCGCCGGTGCCTTTGTAGTAATAAAGTCTGGTCAACAAACAAGGTGTCGACTCTGCACTGACTTGGTGTTCTTGTTTTTATTTATGCCTGAATTCGGCTAATATTATATTATCTGTGTGTGTGTGTAGGAATTAAAGGATTAAGTCGTGTTGGTTTGGAATGTAATGAGACAAAAGTTTGATATGGGGTAGAGGAATATAAATTCCTTACCCAATACCCCAACATAGAATAATTAATGATGCTTTGAACCAATTATTTTGTTGTTATCTGCCATGGAATGGGCAGCTCTCTCCCTTCCAATCTGCCATCGACCGGCTACAAAACACAAACACCGGAACAGATGACAACAATCATGTCCCAAAGATAAGGCTCTGAAATGGGGTATCTTGGAGCTTATTTTGTTGATGGTGGGAGACAGATTTGAACCTCCTTAGACATTGATCTGTGTATGCAGCAAACAGAATTTAGACAAGTAAAGAAAACAAAAGAAAGGTTGGAATTGGATTGAGTTGAGCTTAGCTGAGAACTAGCTAGGCAGGTTTGTCGACAAATTCAAAATTATATTCCTATAGGCTATAGCACAGCAACCAACATGTTCCATTACTATTTCTTGACTAATGCTAAAGGTGGAACCTTTTTCTGATCAGGATATCGTTGTCTGGTTTTGTCCTCAGGCTCAACTACTCTTCGTTCATGCATAATTTCAATCCCCATCTCAATTAAGATTTTATTCCCTTCCCCCCACTAATATTACTCCTCATTTATCATCATTACCTCTTCTTTAATTTAAAGCTATTCCTTATTTGCTTCTTTTAGATTTACTCCACACAATATAACAAACAAGTTTGATTTTCTACCTTCACCAACATCTTCAAACATAGAAAGTACACTTCAATTCAACCCGTGGAGAAATGAACTTTATTGAAGCCTACAGATTAATCTCTTTATCAATTACTATACTCTATTTGATTATCACAATAATTTTAAGTTTCTACTGTCTTTAAGTATCCTATGTGTGAAACTCTAAACTTTAGCATCAACCTTGAATTTGAAGCTTTTATAAATTATTTTATAACTAAATTGGCCATTTGTTGGCTTATATATTTTTATTATATTATCAACGGTCCTAATAAAACATTATATTCGCAATTCAATAATCAAATTTTGAATGGAATGGTTAGAGTTGAAGTCGAAGAAGAGCCAGGATCAGGTTCTGCAGGCTTCTAGTGTTTGATATAATTGATAATTCGTACTAAAAATTAGATTTAAAGTTTAAGATTTAGAGTTTAAAATTAAAATTTAAAAAATTTAAAATATAGTGTATTTTTTAAGATTTAAAGTTAAGATTTAAAATTTAATTTTTTTAGTGTTAACCACCGAAAAGATGAAGTACAACAAAATGGATGGACAAAACAAATCCAACGATCTACATCAATAAAAAAAAGTAGGAATCCAACGGTGGACATAAAAATATCAAAAAGGAAGCGGAAACACGGAGCCGCTGGCGCCCAGAGTTTGGAAGATATTCTTTAAAAAAAATACTACCCCTTAACCCGACCATGGTTAACTTAACCCTAAACTATCACGTTAATTAAAATACCCCCTCTTTCCTCTTTCTCTTGTGGTTTTTCAAGCTCACTCCTTTCACCCACTTTCTTGACCTACTTGCTTGGAGCTCAAGTAATCTCCGGTCAACAAAAGGATCAGATTTTTTGTTTTGTTTTGAAGATCAGACGGTGGTTAGTTGAGGAAAAATGAGCTGCAACGGTTGCCGAGTGCTCCGAAAAGGGTGCAAGGAGGCATGTGTGTTACGGTCAAGCTTACGTTGGATCGAATCTCCCGAAGCCCAAGGCAACGCCACCTTATTTCTCGCTAAGTTCTTCGGCCGCAGTGATCTCCTTTCTCTTATCTCTTCCGTCCCTGAATCTCAACGCCCTTGTACTCCTTCTATCTTACTTTATTTTCTATTTACATTATCGATTTTCTATTTTGATTCTTTTACGTATATTTAAGTGTTTCTTTTTTTTTTGTTTGGATTTTTATAGCTTTGTTTCAGTCTTTGTTGTTCGAGGCATGTGGTCGTACTGTGAATCCGGTGAACGGAGCGGTTGGGCTGTTATCCAGTGGGAACTGGAACATCTGCCAGGCGGCGGTGGAAACGATTCTTGAAGGCGGAGCGTTACGGCCTATTCCGGGCGTTTTAGCCGGAGTTTGGACGCCTAGTTGCGATGAGTCATCTGATCGTTTTTGTGGCAACAACTCGTACAACTTACAGAGCCGCTACACAGAGTCGAAGCCTTTGATGAGGATGAGGATGGAAAATCAAACGGCGTCGGATCTAAGCCTCTCTTTGATGACGAAGTCCGGTGGAGGAAGACGTGGCGGAAGGCGATACGAGGAAGAAAAGAAGAGAGCGAAAACGCTGTCGCTTTATTCGGAGGAATCGGAGATAACTACTTCCGAGAGCGACGACAATGAAGGAAGCCAGAAGAGAAAGATTTTAAAACTCTTCGTCTGAGAAAACTTAAGACTTAATAAGGAAAAAAAGAGAACGGTCTTTTTTTATAAGCCGGCGGTAATGTAGTGAATAATGAAGAGAAAATAATAAAACATCGAGTTTTTTTACTTCTCTTTTTACTTAATATTAGAATTACCTTATTTATTACTGAATTTTGTTTGAGTGAAAATTGAGGATAGGCTGCGGAGTATTTGAGAGAAGACTCACCGGTCGACATTCGACACGTTTCAGCTGGTATTTTCTAGTTGAAACTGATAGCATTTTGAGTTGTGAAATTAAATTAAAGATTGGACGAGTGTCTAACAACTTATCTAATTTTACTTTTAACCATTTCTTATTGTGTCTGTATATATGGACAGATATATATTTGGTTTTCATCAGTTAATTAAGCTTTTTACGTATAGATGATTGATTCCTTTGTAACAACTTTTATTTCAATATATACTATAAAATTTGATATAATTGGAGAAATATGATAAAAAAATATAATGTCGATTAAAACTCAGTGATATTTGTAAAAAGTGGATAATGTTCCTCTAGACTCATGTGAGTTAAGAATATATGTAAACATATACTATCAAAAAAAATATAACATCAATTAAACGTTTTTATGGGCTTTTTTGAAAGTAATAAATTTGGATAAAGTTTAATTGGTTTTTATTTACAAAATGAAAAATTACATCTAATAATTTAGATGTTGTATAAAAAGTAAAAATAAAAGCTGCGTTTATAATATTTGACATTTTACATAATTTGATATAGATACATGATTATTTTATAATGTAGATATACTAATATTTTGAATGGCAATTAGGAAACACTTTGTACAAAGATGGAGCAAAGATTCACAAGGAAACGAAACTCTCCATCCTTAAGTAGCTCAGCTGCATTCACGTTCTTTTCTAACATGGGTTTCACTTTGAAGAACAATGGAAGTGTTGAAGCAGTATAATCTTTTAACCCTAATTAAACTGAGAGAAGATGTACAAGTGGATCCCAAAAGTTTTATATATATTGTTTATTGTTGAAAGGAAAAAAGAATAGTGGGGTGCACGTCAGGGTGCCCCCCAAAGTCCTCCTCCATTGGAAGTGGGTTCCACGGCATAACCCATCTCTTCTCTTCCCTTTTTAACAAAGACAAAAGGCTCATTGATGGGAAAGGGACTGCAAATACATTTAGGCTAGCTACGGAGTATAAAGCAAACCCTATTCTTCCATTCAATCGCTTCGCCGCGTCTATTGCATATGCTGTGGATCACACAAATTCATTTCTTTTATTTAGATAAAAAAAACACCTTCTTTTTCTTCATTGGGTAGCTCCACTCATTTACACGTCACTGAAAAGGGCTTTTAGTCATTTTCTTCATATTCTTCTGCAAAACCAAAAGGAAAAAGCGGTTTTGTTGATCTAAAAATTGTTGTCCTGCAGCGTTATCATGTATTGTTGGTTTTAATGTTTCAAACCATTTTTATCTTTTTCAGATATAAATTTGATTTGGATTATTGTTATTATTGTCTCAATCCCGACAAACTCGATTAAACTCGTCCCAGTCAGAAAAAAAAATTACAAAATAAAAAAGTATAGAACATATTTTATTTAATCCAACTCTAAATATGTTAACAAAAACTTTATTCTGCACCGTCTTGTTCATCTATTTGAAATGAAAAAAAAAAAACTAGACATCGACCAAGTCAGATTGGGTCAAGGAGAATTGACATCCCTACTACGAGGGCGGATATAGTTTCCAAAGAACAATAGCATTTTATTCACACAAAAATGGTTAATGATTATTATTAGATACCAATAAGTGATGGGTGCAATGATAAAGCACATTACTTTCTTAAAAAAATTGAATTTGAATATTAAAAAATACATTATTAAAAAGAAAAGTCACAAATTCTGACGCACACCATGTGAACAAGCTCAAGGAAGGTTGGAGTTATATGTAGTTTCCACTCTTTACACATCAAATACACACTTTCCTACCACCTTAAAAACAAAAACGAAAAAACAAAATGTAGCGGTAAAAAGAGAAATTTCCCAACCTACACATCAATTATATCTAAATTCCATGTATCCAAAACTAAATTGTCGCTCTCAAGCTTGTAAAATTGGACTAATAACGGAAAACTTGCATATTTACCTTTGGCACCACAAATTCATGACCTAAATATGAAGAAAGCCCAAAGGCTAAAATCTGTGTAAATCATCCAAGCCTTTATTGCTTTATCACAATCAATTAAATCTTCAAGCACTTACTTTCACCCAATTGACCCTTCAATGGATGAAAACAGGTTAAACACAGATATCTATGTTCAAAGAAGGGTTAAATTGGGTGAAAATAGATGCTTTAAGGCACAGTTGCTTGCAATAAAACGATGAGGGCTTAGATGACTATTTAATTGTAGTTCAAGGGCATCTTTCTTATATTTAAGCACAGATATCTATGTTCAAAGAAGGGTTAAATTGGGTGAAAATAGATGCTTTAAGGCACAGTTGCTTGCAATAAAACGATGAGGGCTTAGATGACTATTTAATTGTAGTTCAAGGGCATCTTTCTTATATTTAAGCCTAAATTCGGATGAGGCGGGAAGGGTGGTTGATGCCATGTTAGTTATAAGAGGAAGGCAATGAAAATCACAGGAGCTTTACAATTTCGCTGTCATGCTGGAAGGTAATTTTGATTTAGTTGTAAAATGTGTGTTTGGAGGCTACATTCTTTCACCTGCATGGCTGCAACTGTTGATACAAGTACTTGGCAGTGATCAATTAAAGCAATCTCATTTCCGCTTACACTTCCAAGTTCTCCCACCAAAGACTTGACTTCAGCAACCTATCAACCAAAAAAGAAATAAAGGAAAGACAAAAACGAATTAGATAAAAGCATAAAATGACTAACTCGATTTGGAAAAAACAAAGGGAATGTCCCATTGTTAGCTTATAGTTTATCGTTGTCATCCAAAATCAAATGGTAAGTTCCGTTGTCATTCTTAACCCAAAGCAAGATGCAAATTGATCCTGAGTCGTTTTTAATACTTGTAGAACTGATGGAAAAAAGCTAACTGCTAAAACTAACATCAAACCAACCTGATCACCCTTTGAGGACTGAAAAGAATTTTACAGCAGCTACATCTGTAACTTATGACAAAGCCAGTTGACTCGAAAGAATATGCAAGCTCTAAGGCTTATGCTCATAACATGATCAATCTTTCACACAGTGGTAAATTAAAACTTCTTGACAAGTGGCTACATGCATTCCTAACCATAGAAATCGATTTCTTGTTGCCTTGGTCAAGTAAGAAAAGATTCAACATAGAGTACAAACTGTTTATCAGGACATTAGGAAAATAAAAAGTTTGTGCACTGCATATAAAAGAGGGAGAACAATTGAAAAATTCAAATTTGCAAATACAAAAGAACGTGGGAAGGGTGAAAGAAGAAACAGCGGCTAAGGATGAGAGAAATCAAGAAAGAATTACCTTGGAGAACAATGAGCATATGGAGGTTGAAATTCCCTGCATTATGTCAACAGCTGAACATATAGCATCCTTCAATTTTGGGACATCAGCCTGTACAAAACAAGAATCAGCCAAGATGTTTCCTTTACGACCAAAAATGTTAATAGATCAATACATTTGGCAACTGAAATACATCAGCTTGAACGAAATTGACAAGTTCCCAAGATGGAAGTTACCCTTGCCCCAGCAACAACTGGAAGGCGGAGTGTGCTAGCCATCAAAGCTTCGGTAGCTGCAAACAATGAATTGCAATAATCATGGTCCAGGACATCCCATTCATCCAAAAGCATCATCTGAACTCATCAATAAAAAAGATAGTAAATACATGAACTGAAAATATGCAATTATAGTTGATACAAATATGTATAAGGTTTATTTAGATAAGGAGCAACTTGAAAGTAAATCCATTGTACTTTCAATTTCAAGGACAGGATAAGAGGATGAGAGGAAATGGGAAGATGGAAGAAAGATGGCAAGAGATAGAGCAGGACAGAGAGAGAGATACACAGTTTTAAATGTAATGGAAAAGGTCAACAATGAGAAACCAGAGATGATCAAGTTTATGATGACCAAAAGGATCAAGTCAACAAGATACAATTCCAAAACGGAGAGATGGGTCTTACTTGCCACTTGAGGACTGAAATCAGCTTCAAGTTTTGCCTAAGCAACTGTAACTCAGTTCTTTTGGCTCTAACAGATTCTCGAAGTTTTGAGGTAGTTATCCATGCGCTATAGTGGCTTTTCTGTTGCAATAAAAGATGAAAACAAAAGGAATTTTCATCAGATTTTAACTAATGTAAGTAATCTCATAAACAATAGGATAGTTACACTAAGGTCCTTACAAACACAATGCAAAAAAAAACGTTAATCACATCAAGTATTAAAACATGAAAAATCAAAAATCCGAATCAAACTCTTATTTCCCCTGCTTCTCCTTTTTGAGAATAAAATCATTCAACCATTGCTGTTTCTATGGAACATATAGTCCAGAAACTCTGCTTGCCTCTAATTTGATTAGACCGTTCCAAATACAGTGAAAGCACTCTTTGATTCATTACTTGAAGCAAAAAGATTGGCAACTAATAAACCAGCCCTCCTTCCAGACGTTCGGCTTTTTGAACTTCCATTCTGAATTTGAAATCACAATCTACTGAACTCAGTGTCTTTCAGGCGGCCTTGATATGCATTGTAGGCATACTGATACAGTCTCATTTGACACAATTCAATCATTAAGTTCCATCTTTTCATTATCTTCATCCTTTCACTTACTGAAGATATCCATTTAAACAGCCAAGGTAAGAATTTGTAATGGAAAAACAGTTTACAGGGGAAGAAAAACTTGAGAATTTAAAATGGAAATGCAGTTTTCATGTAAATAATCCGTCCTTCACCAAAACTTCTTATCATTTTAAGCTACAAAAGCAACTCTCACGGGCTGCTTGCAAGCAATACCAAAATTACATCTACAACATAAAAGCAATTATAATCAATCAACAGAATAACCAAAAGGCCCCAGTGCCAAGCCTTCTCAAGCAGAACTGACCTTGAGAGTTCCAGTTTTGCTAAGAAGAACACTGTTTGTTTATTTTTTATTATAGAATCCAAATTAAATTTTAAGGGTGAATTCCTTGCAAGGATGAACCAATACAGAATGCAAAACCGAAGCATACAACACTGACAAACTTAGTAGATACATCATGCAAATATAATGGTAAAATGCAACGTGAGAGCAATTCAGGCATACCTCTGCATCAGAGGTCTGGGAAGACAGAGAAGCATCTGCACTAGCATTAGCAAAACGCCATTGCAACAGCCTATTATGATGTAGCTTCAACAAATGAGCATCCGATCCCTTATTCTCCCCGACCATACCCATCTTAAAAACATCACCAGTAAAGCTCAAAATTGACGGAGTATTTACCAAATTACTTGCCGATCCACTCCTCACTCTAGAGGGACTCATTCCCCTCAAAGGAGAGGATGAAGAGGACACCCCGATTTTGCTCGGTGATGCAGGCCGAGATGATCCACGAATTGACGATAACTGTCCTCTTCTGTTCAATACACCTTTCGGAGACGACAAAGGACTGTCAATACTAACTTTGTCTGATACGATTTTCTTAGAGTGAGCCGTATTTTTCTTAGAAACCTGCGAGACAGGATCGCCCCGGCGTAACCGACTATTAGTCTCTTGCAAAAACCTGGACGGAACTATTATCCCCCGAGGCACACGCTTAACGTCTCCGTAATCGTTACAAGAACTTTCAGGAGCTCCTGCACTACCAGAAGAAACACCTCCAGTATCCGGAGCCGCGTGATCAAATTGCCTACAGCTGGCCGGCAACCGCTCCGTCTTTGAATTCCCCGTTTGATCTGTTCCTCTACCCGGTGTCGTTGTGATTGTAGTTGGCTTTCGCTTCTCCGGAGTGCCTTTCCTTGCCGCGGTTGGAGATGGAGCTGGTTTAGCTTTGGTAAACTGATAAGAAAACGAATCTCTCTGAAACGAAACAGATAAGCTTCTCGTCGAAGTGAAGAGCAACTTCTGAGCAGCTGATAATTCGCTGCTATTGTTACCGTCGCTACTTCTCAAATTCATAGAATTATTAGGCCGCGGCGTCACCGCCCGCCTCCGCTCCACCGATTGCGACCGCTTGATTGCCGATGGAGTCATTGACGTCGAAACAAACGGCAACGGGCACCGCTTGGTAGAAGCCACGGAAGACGATGACATTAGCGAATTTGAGGAGGATGACGGCGTGGACAAATAACGAGAGGTGACTTCACGGAACTGCTGACGGCGGGGAGCGATATCATTGTCGGGTTCGGAAGGCAATAAAGGTTGCCGTGAAGGTTTTTGGCGTTGGCCGTGTGGCAGTGGCCCTCCACCGCGCTGTTTGGGATTTACCGCTGTGGACACTGTAGCTACCATTGGAATTGGAGTGGTACACTCGCAAAATTGAATCCACAAATCTTAGTAATTCTGAATCTCACTCTCCACCAAAACCCTATAAACCCTCCTGAAAATCTCAAATCCAAAAAAATAAGAAAAAACCCCCATTTTAACAGATTTTCAGAGAGGGGAAACAAACGAAGCAGAAACGCTAAATGACCGTTAGCTAGTAAGGAGAAAGTGAAAGCAGGGGTGAGCATTTTAGGCGAAATTTGAGTTCATAACGTCGTCCTCGTTTTGTTTTCTAATAGAAAATCCGCTTTTCAAATTTGAGGAAAAGAATTGTACACGCGGGGCAGGGAGGGGGGATTAAGACTCGCGTAGAGGAGCGGCAACGATGATAGTAATATTAGAGAATAATGACACGTGGAGGCGAGTGGTAGTTGGGATAAGTTTAGGAGAAAGTGAAAGCCGAAAGGAATGGGGAATGTTGGCGGAGAACTGTGTAATTCTTTTAAGAGCGCGTTGAATTATTAATTTATTATTAGTATTGCATGACTGTTTTTTTTAAGGTTAAGGCCCTGATTTCATTGGATGAAATTAAGACTGAGAAGTGAGAACAGTAAAATATACAAAGAAACATGAAGGCGATTACAAATAGGGTAAACTACTGCAGGGTCACTTACGTTTAGTGTCTGTATAGAGTTAGTCACCACTTTTGAAAAGTGCTAATTAGTAGTCCTCTACATTTTCGATGTGTAAATATTTGGTCACTCCGACGTTATACTCCATTAGTCCCCTAACGGATTGATGATGTGGCGAAACTAAAATAAGGATAAATTACTGCAATAGCCATTAAAATTTATCTCACGTACATTTTTTCTCCTCAATTTAAAAAAGTAAACATTATAGTCACTAATAAAAATGTTTCTTTATAATTTCACCCTTAAATTTTTAAAAATTCATTTTTCAATCCTAAAACTTTACAATCAATTAACACAATAATATTATAAATGCTTAGATGAAAAATAGGTGCCCAAAGTATACCCTTTGAAACTTAGGTGCCCAAATTGCTCCTATTTAATAACTCAAACTTAAAAATTTAGTCCACTAACTACTAAAAAATTCGAGTTATTGGAATTTCTATTTTATAATTCAAACTTTATTTTGAATTTTTGAGTCGAGTTTATGAAATTATGAGTCGAGTATTTTCACATCAAACCAAAAAAATTAATTTTTTCGAGTCAAGTCGAGTTATTGGAATTTCTATTTTATAATTCAAACTTTATTTTGAATTTTTGAGTCGAGTTTATGAAATTATGAGTCGAGTATTTTCACATCAAACCTAAAAATTTAATTTTATAAGTGACCCCTGCAGTAGTTTACCCTTACAAATAATCAGAACGGAGCATGACTAAATGGCTAGGGGTATGCAAAATAAATCATTAATGTTAATCGGTATAATCGTTTATTTTATAAGTTAATTAATTTAATCATTAAAAGTTAAACGGTTTCGGTTAACCGAACCGTTAAAAATAATGGTTAATGATTAACCTATATGTTAAATTATATGTATTTTAAAAAAAACTAAGTATAAAGTTTGTGTTTTAAATCTCTCTATTTAAGTATTTTTGTGAAAATTTTAATACAATATTTATCATAAAAGTAGATTTATTATTACAAAAAGAAATAATGAACATTTGAAATGAAAATTCTAATAGGCTATAGGCTAAACTATAACCGAATCGTTTCTTAACTGTTAACTACTATAATAGTTAACCATTTAACAAAATAAGGATTAAGCATTTCTTTAACGGTTAAATTACATTTACTAACCACTGTCATGAACAAATTTTTTTCGATGAACTACGGAAATAGAAAAGATGAAGACGTAAAATTCCTAAAATCTAAATATTTCGGGACTTCCATTAAATTTCATCAAAGGAGCATCCTGCAGAAAAAGCAATTTTATAGGATGCAGCTTGTCGTTAAGTTGGAAAAATACCGCTGGTTTCTATCCATTGTTTTATAAGATGCTTAGTCCCCTATTACCTTCAAAGTACATGTAGACGTAGTCGAAGTCGGTGGTCTTTTTCTTTCCCTAATTTCCACAGTGCTTTAAGAAATAAGATTTTCTTGGTGTCACATATATATTCCTCTTCAGGCTTTTCAGGGAGTTGTAAAGCTTTTGTGGTAGTTTGGTAGGCCTGTCATCTGGGCAGTGAAAATATTATAAATAAGATACAAAAGATATCACAAAGCTGAAACCTGAATCTTGCACGCATTAAATAACCCCCACAAAGCTAGAGAAAGTAAACCCAAATAACAGTGTTTTTCCAATAATTTCAATGATCGGATGTTTACCTTGCATTCATCGGGAGGTCTTTCTGCCAGCTCAACTGGTATTCGTTAAGGAATAAGGCAAGAGGATGAAGAAACACGATGGCTTGTGTTTTTTATCAAAAAAAAAAAAACAAGCGTAGCATGTCTAACTTATGACTATGTCTGTTGTTGCCGTATGACATCGTGGCTTTTAGCTTTGCTTACAGCAGCTATTGCTTGCAGCAGACGCACAAAAACATTTGTTCCCCACTCAAGAAATAGCGTTCCCTTTTTCAACACATGAAAAACAAGCCTTCTATAATTGGTATTAAAGTTATATCCCCACTGTGAAAGTTTACTGAATTTCTATAGTTTTGAGATAATACTCCTTCATTTCATTCATTCAAATATGTTTTTACAAGGAATGCATGCACGTTAATATAGTGCAGTGGCTAACAGATTAGGGTTTCTTTTGTCAGCTCATGCATGGCCAGCTAATACCCAAGGTTGTTACAACAACCATTCCCGCGCATAGTGTGGCTGGGAAAGCCTTCTCGAAAGCTCTATTTGTTAACATTTCCCCTGCTGTCTAAGATCTTCAGAATCTCGAACACAAAGCTGATGGCGATATAGTGCAAAAGCTTGAATGGAGATGGGCTTTGTAAGGATGTCCGCAACTTGAGCATTGGCAGGGACGTAATTGACCTGAAGTTGCTGAGAGAGCACCTTTTCACGAACAAAAAATAGATCCAATTCTACGTGTTTTGTCTTGGCATGCATCACTGGATTCGCAGCCATGGCTACTGCGCTAGTGTTGTCATTCCAAATGACAGGGATAGAAGGTAGAGAAATGAACATGTCATTGAGAACCTCTTGAAACCAAAGATTGTCTGCAGCAGCATCAGCAAGGCTCCTGAACTCTGCCTCAGCTGTGGAGCGGGAGACAGAACGCTGCTTGCGAGAGCTCCAAGAAAGAAGATGTTCACCAAGGTAAGTGCAGTAGCCAGAGATGGACCTTCGATCGTCAGGATCACTGCCCCAGTCCGCATCGGCAAAGGAGTGAAGTGCAGAACTAGAATTCTGATGAGGTGTGAACCATAATCCAAATTCCAAGGTTCCTTTTAAGTAGCGTAAAATGCGTTTAACCGCAATCCAGTGTTGATCAGTAGGTTTGTGCATGAATTGTGCAACTTTGTTCACAGAGAAGGCAATGTCCGGACGAGTATGACAGATATACTGTAGGGAGCCTACAATGCTCCTGTATAATTGTGGATCTGAAAGAGGAAGCCCATCATCTTTTAAGAGTTTCGAGGATGCAACCATGGGAGTTGGTACGCTACTTGTGTCCCGTAGATCAGTCTTGACAAGAAGCTCAATAATATACTTCTTTTGAGATAAGAGTATACCACCATTAATGTGTAATGCTTCAATGCCAAGAAAGAAATGAAGTGGACCTAGATCCTTTAGAGAGAACTGAGTGTCCAACTGAGTAATAACAGATGCAACACGAGAGGGAGAGGCACCTGTGATCAAAATGTCATCCACGTACACTATAACATATGTAGGTAAATCCTCATGCTGAGAAACAAATAAGGAAGCATCAGCACCAGAAGATCGAAAGCCCAAATTCTCAAGAGAAGCTTTGAGTTTGGTGAACCAGTTTCGAGGGGCCTGTCGAAGACCATAGAGAGATCGTTTTAGCTTGCAGACTAGAGTGGAACCAATAGAGGAGTTTTGAGCAAAGCCTTCAGGTTGAAGCATATATACATCTTCAGTGAGGTCACCCTTTAGAAAGGCATTATTCACGTCCACTTGGTGAATATGCCAGCCATGAGAGGTTGCCAATGATAACACAAGATTAACAGTAAAGGATTTAACAACCGGACTGAATGTTTCAGTAAAATCAGCACCAGCAAATTGAGAGTATCCTTTGGCTACTAATCGAGCCTTGTAACGTTCCACAGATCCATCAACATTATATTTAATGCGAAAAATCCATTTGCATCCAATTGCACGTTTTTCAGGAGGGAGGGGAACAAGATCCTATGTGTCATTCTCAAGAAGAGCAGTATATTCAGTTAGAACAGCTGACTTCCAGTGAGGATCTAGCATAGCATGATGAACATCAAGAGGTGTATCATGCACTTGAAGATGATAACCTTAGGTTTAAAGATGCCTGACTTGTTTCTGATAACCATGGTATGACTAGGCAGAATGGTGGAAGAGGGTTCTGAGGAAGATGGAGTAGGTATGATAGGAGGATTAGGTTCAGGTGGAGGAAATATAGGTGGTTGAGTTGTGTCTGTTGGGAGAGGAGTAGTTGTAGGAAGTGGAGAAGGAGGAATTGTAGGAGAAGGAGAGGGAGGATCAAGTGAAGTGGGATGTTCAGGTGATGGAAAGGTGGTGGGAGAAGGAGAAGTACTGGGAGCTGGAGTTGAGGATGTAGGAGAAGGAGAGGGAGATGTATGTGGAACTGTAGGGGTGGATGAAGAGGAAGGATGAACATGTAACGGAGGTGAACTTGTGTGGGGAGGAGTGGTAGTAAATGTGGGTAGTTGAGTTTGACAGGGGAAGGTAGTTTCATTGAATTTAACATTGCGAGAGATAAACTTTCTGTTGGAGGAAGGGTCAAGGCAGACATACCCTCGATGTGTAGGAGAGTAGCCGAGAAAGATGCATGGTTTTGTATGATAGTCAAATTTATGTCGTTGAAAGGGGCGTAGATGAGGGTAACAGAGGCATCCAAAGACTTTGAGAAAAGCATAGTTTGGTGAAAGGTTGTAAAGTTTCTGATAGGGTGAGATGTTACCAAGGGACTTGGATGGCATCCTGTTGATTAAATATACCGCACTGAGGACATCATGAGCCCAATGATGAAGAGGAATTGAGGCATGAGCAAGGAGAGTGAGAGCTGTTTCAATTAAGTGACTGTGCTTCCTCTCAACTACACCATTCTGTGGTGAAGAATGAGGGCAAGTGATACGCAGCTGTATGCCCAATTGTGCTAGAAGAGGTTCAAGAAATTTGAATTCCCCACCTCCATCGACTTGTACTGCCAGTAACTTTGTAGAAAATTGAGTTTCAATATATTTGTAGAACAATTCAAACGCTTTGCATGCATCAGACTTCTTTCTGAGAAGATAAATTCAAGTAACTCGAGAATACATATCAACGCAAGCCATGTAATAAGAAAAACCATCAGATTGTAGAGGTGCAGGACCCCAAAGATCAATTTCCACTAACTGAAAAGGTGTTGAATACATGGTTGTAGAATCATGATAAGGGAGAGTATGATGTTTGCCTAATTGACAAGCATGACAAAGATCTGAACTGCTAACAACAAGCTTTTTATTTAAAGCAATATTAATAACATCAACAGTGGGATGACCCATCCGATTGTGCCATAACCAATAGTCATTGCTGGTGGTGGTCAATGAAACACTTGGTGATGAAGATGGAACTGATGAAGCAAACTCGTACAAACCATTCCTCTGAGTGCCTCGGAGAAGAACATTCCCTGTCAGCTCATCCTTGATAACACAATGATTAGGATGAAATTCAAAGAACACAGCATTGTCAGTAGCAAATTTAGAAACTGAGAGAAGATTGCGAGTAATAGCAGAGACATGTAGAAGATGATCAATAAGCAAAGGCTTAGTAGAAGTGTGAAGAATAGAATGACCAGCATGTGAAATTGAAAGGGAAAATCCATCACCGATGTGTACATTGCCCTGACCTGAGTATGGTTGCACTTTGGTGAACTGAGACGGATCATTTGTCACATGGTGAGTGGCACCTGAGTCGAGGAACCAGCTGGAGAAGTTGCCTACAAGAGCATTGACCTGAGGAGAGTCAGAGGAAGCTTGAGGAGGAGCTTCAGAAGTAACGAAGGGAGTATAGCCAGCTTCAGCAGAATTAGGAGAACAACCACAATTGTGAGCTTCAATAGAGGATGAGGACTGAGCTTTGAATTCCTGATTGAATCGATGCCAACAACGATCCGCAAGGTGGCCAAGCTTGCCACAGATTTGGCATTGAATACGAGGTCTCCCTTTGAACCGTCCACCAGTAAAAGATGTATTGGAAGATCTGCCACCACGAGATCCAGAATGATGGGAGTAGCTTGTCTTCGAATCAGACTCAGCTCCAGAGGAACACGTGGTTGTATGAATTGAATGCCAATGGGCAATCGTAAAGGATCAGCCAGTCGAGTTTCAGCATCAGTAAGGAGTGAGACAGCTCCATCAAAGGAGTAAGGTTCTTTGCTAGATGTGATCACAGCAATTACAGATTCAAAGTCTGAGGGCAAGCCGTTAAGGATTGTTGCTACCTGTTCAAGTTCAGAAATAGGATTTCCACAAAGAGCTAGAAGATCACAAATCTCTTTGATTTGCCCAGAAAATTCGCTGATGGAAAGAGAGCCTTTCTTGAGTGTTCTAAGGCGACAGTGTAAATGCATGATCCGAGTTGTGGAAAGCTTTGAGTAACGAAGAACAAGAGTGTCCCAAATGGAAGCAGTTGTTTCAGATCCAACAAGATGAGATAAAATGGAATTACTCACAGTGGAGAGGAGCCAAGATGCAAGAGAACTATCATGTTTAAAGAAGTGTTGATAAGTTGGATTTGGTGATTTTGTGCCATCAGCAGCAACCAAAAACTTGGCTGGAGGAGTGTACTCTGAATCGAGATAGTGCTCTAATCCTTGACCACGAATCATCAATAGAACCTGCTGACGCCATAGCAAGAAGTTTGTGTCATCCAAACGAACACTGATTTGTTTGTTGAAGAAACCAGATGAAGAGGATGAATCATCGACAGCATCAGTGGAAGAATCAGCAGAAGCATCGATGGCCATGGCAAGAAAAGAATTAAAGAACGAAAACCAGGATCGAAAAAGGAAGAGATACCATGTGAAAGTTTACTGAATTTCTATAGTTTTGAGATAATACTCCTTCATTTCATTCATTCAAATATGTTTTTACAAGGAATGCATGCACGTTAATATAGTGCAGTGGCTAACAGATTAGGGTTTCTTTTGCCAGCTCATGCATGGCCAGCTAATACCCAAGGTTGTTACAACAACCATTCCCGCGCATAGTGTGGCTGGGAAAGCCTTCTCGAAAGCTCTATTTGTTAACACCCACCGCTTTGCTCTCCGTGATTAAACAGAGATTAACGGAACTGGAATGGTAGAGTAGACCAATTTATCCTTGTTCAAGGCTTTCTACTGAAATGGTTTTAAAGCTAATATATCACCAGCCCCATAAACCAGTCCAGTTTCGTTAGCTTTCTGGGGTTGTTGATTTGGTCACCCTCTCTTTTTATATTAGCCTTAATCTTTGGCTAAATTGGTCCACCATGGGCGGCACCATGTTCATTGCCTGGTAGCTCAACCCCAGCACGTAAAACAGTTACAGCTTATATTCATTGACAAAGCACCAAAGTAGAAACCCACTAATACTTTTGCAAATTGAGGAATAAGTCAGCAGCTGATATGCTAGTTAATTCATTAGAATGGAAATGACATTAACGATACAGATTCAGATTCAGATTCATACGCAAACACAATAAGTTGGTTAAAATACAAGACGATACAGATTTCATAGCCACATTCTTCAAATGATAGAATCTACTTTCAAATGGCTAAGTGGAACCACCAATCTTGGGATTATCAGGAGGTGGGGGCTTTGGTATATAGGGATTAAGAGGACTACCATGCTCGATTGGGCCAGGTTTTATAGATGCCTTTGAACTTGGAACTGGATCAATGGGCTGGTAATCGTCCATATCCACATCCCTCTGCTTTCCATTGCTTGGACTATCGCCAATCCCCTGTGCAATTCCAGATGAGAAAACGTCTCAAAATTCTAAAACAAAATAAGGCTTCTCTTATGCAGGAAGTGAATGTATACCTTCAGCTTCCTACTTATTCCAGTCACCCTCGTACCGTCACTGTGTCGCACAAACTCCATACCTGGGAATGTAGGACATTTAAGAATCTGCTTACATGTAATTATTATTGATTCCTAGAGTGATACATGTCTCTGCTTGCTTCTCTTTTTTCTTACTAGATTCATGAATTGTCATTGACATGCAAAGCTACATCATTTTATTGCCATGATTTATATATGGGCCAAACATAGCCTACAAGTGGATCAATTAGTTATAAATATAACTGAAATAGACCAATAAATAATTGCTGTACCCTACAGCCAGCAAGGCAACAACCCGAAGAAAGAAAACAAAGACGAGAGTTGGGAATAAAAGACAGCTTGAGAAAAACGAATTTAAGACAATTGTCCAAAATTACTGCCGTAAAACTTGTATAACAAGAAATAGGATATAGTGAGGTCATTTTAATTCTTTAAATGGCAACAAGCCATGTGCAGTTACCAAAGTTGGACATTGAAGTTGTTTATGAACTCCGCAAGCAAAAAGCAAACTACATCAAAACCAAATTGATAATATAGTCAGATCAAGAACCTGGTTTAATTGACTTTTCAGTCTTCATGCAAAATAGTATTCTTCAACGATAACTAATATCAGAAGTAACAAAGTTAACAAACAAACAAAAAAACCCATGCATTTTGCTATAATATTACTCAAACCAGCTCCCAATGCAGCAATTACCCAGAAATTTTCTCTTAAAAGGACAGATGAATTATGTTCATTTAATCGAAGAAAAACAGAAGAGTATGAGTTAAAACATTTACCAGGACTGGAGGAGTTGCTGAAGAAGGTAAAGGCAACCAACGCTGCCCCGACCACAAAGAAGAAAACCCAAATCCCAGGGAACTTCATAATGCCAATGTTAAATGTTAATGGCGGATGATGAGTTCTCCAGTCTCCTCCGAACAAACAAAGAATTGGTTTCTTTTAGCTACAATGGCACCCTTGAAAAAACTACGAACAACTCTTTATAAATTATATATGCAGCAACACGGTCAGCGCATGAATCTTTTCCAGCTACCAAAACATATTTAAAGGGGAAAAAAGGGAACAAGCTTTCGTCACCCCAGATTTGAGAAACTTCAAAGTCGACCGGAAAACCCGCGGAGATAAGGAGAAGAAGTATGTGGCTAGTAGTGATTGCTGTCTCTAGTGTCTAAGATCTGCCCATCCCACGCCGTTGAGGGCTTTGAATATGTAAATATAAAAATACATAATATAATATAAATGCCTGAAACTTTAATGGAGGGCGAGTGAATAATAAAAGAAAGTATGTTAATGTGAGTTTCATGGCCTGGTCTCTCATGGCTGTAGGGATGCAGAGAAGGGAGTAATTGCCATTGTTTTTGCAGGGGGAGGAACAGTGTCATCGTGAGAAATGAATGAAGACTTCAATGCGGCAGAAAAACAGAAATCTATGTGGTTGGAATGTGAGCCCATGACTCCGATAGCCTTTAGCATTTGTTTTGTGCCAACTGCCAATGCACTTTGTTTGTGCTGTTACACGCCCCCACTGTTTGTTTGCTTTTTCTCAGACATAGATTCACTACAATAATCTATCGTAATGAAAATAAGGATAGAAAATAGAGTTGTAAAGGTGTTGTAGCGCAATTGAGAGGGGGGAGTTCAATTCCCCCGCACTCCGTTAAATGGTACAGTATCAACCATTAAAGCTCAGGAGAGGGAAGAATAGTGGCGCCCATTTTAAAACAACCCCTTATCTCACTCGCCGGATTCCGGAAGATGGAGGTGATGAACGTGAAAAGTGATGATAAGTAAATCCACGAATTATTATTGTGAGGTTGTGTTACAACTGAATATTCAGCAATACATTGAAGTTATGTACATTATAATTTTTGAGTTAGAACAGAATACAGACAAATATAATCATTAAAAGATTCCAGAGAAAGAATGAGAATGTCTCGGGTCTTTTTTTCTCTTCAAAATCATTTTCCTTTGGTCAGTTGATTCATAAATATGCAATAGTTAATGATGATTTAGCTAGCGTATCCATGTCTCACCTATTTTATCATCTTTGCCTGCCAAAAAATATCGAACAGAGATTAAACCAGTCTCTCACTTTTGTTGTATCCAACCAATTCAACCGGTAAGATAAACCGATTTAATATAACAATTTGTTATGTTTAAATGATAAATTCAATGTCAACCCAGATTTGCTAACGGCTTCTTAACATACTAATCAGACAGAAGAAGCCAGCAACTAGCCAGTCCGATTTCAATAGATGTAAATAGCTCAAAAAATAGAATAAAGAAAACAGAGGAACCGAAAACTGGAGTGCAAAGCTGACAATATAATTCTCTCTCTACAGAATTTAACTACATGCTTTTCAATATATGTAAATAGCTCAAACAAAGGTTGCTTTCCGACAGGACGAATTTCAGTTTGACAGTTAAATTGAGTGCACTAAAAGAATTTCACTACTCCATGCTCACTTTGTTTAAGCTCGCCATGTATGTCAAATAGATTGTCCATATATAGGCACATGAACTGTTCATTAGGGGCTGCCAGAAAAATGTTAGCAAAGGCATTTGTCAGTAGTCACGGCAATTGGATATGAGAAAGCGGAAAAAACAGATAGGCATAACCCAGAAATACCTGGAGATGAACAGGTACAAACTTGTATGTAACAAAATCACATGTTGGCCAGAACATAGCACCATTTATCAATGTTGGGAGGAGGTCACGCTTCAATCTAGCAGCAATCTCTTCAGCACTTTCACCTATGGAAAACACAATAAGTCAAAGAGTAATACTTTGCAGTGATCAGAACACCAGCATCAAACAACCTGAAACTTAGTTATATAAATAAGTACAAGAAAATAATCGGGGCTTCATCTTTGAAACCCTCGTGACAGCACTATGCTATCATGCTCCATTTTCGGAGGATGGGTTCAACTTCTGAAACTAGCCAATAAAAGACAAACAATAACAAGTCCCCGCTAGAAAGGTAATCATATGAAGGGCTACAAAGCCAAGCACAAACAGCATACAAGTAGCCGAAAAAGCAGTGCTTGGTACCAGCAAAACTAGAGAAAAAAAACCTTACAAGGTTCAACTAACAACAGTTCATCCAAGACGAGGTTTCAGGTTTTCAGCTGAAGAGAATTTATTAAATAATGATGGTTAGATACCTTTTCTATCTCACCTGCTGAACTCCATGAGGACAATAAAAGTCCCAATCAAGCAGAGATACAGAGAATATAGTTCGTAGGAAGCCCCAAGTTCCAACATTGCACTTGCAATATTTAGCTCTACTTGTTTAGTAAAAAAATGGAGAGGGGTCAGTTACCTTGTAATGCCGCATTGTAGGAGAAGAAAACGGAAGTGGTAAGGGGTCCAAAGACAGCCTGCCCCAAAAACATTTTCTTGAAGGTAGTCAGCATATCTCGTTTAGGCAAACCTTTAGACAAAAAGTTAAACCAGTGATGCTGAGATGGCCCCAAGAGAAGCAATCCATATCCAGCCATCCGTAATGTCCGTATGGAGTCATAGCCAGAAGACGATGTGATCATCTACGAAGATGTTGATTACAAAAATGAGAGAAGGAAACATAGTTATGGTGAATCACCAGATAATATAAAATTGAAGATATAAAAAACTATAATAAATAAGTACCACATTTGGAACCAGGTTAGCTCAAAGTTGTTTTGGAAGCTAATTTAACTCAAGAAAAAAAAAATAACGGATAGTTCAACAAGATATAATAATTGCATCACTGCAAAGCAATTCTTTCAATATATAACAATTGTTAATGCAAGCATCAAGAAACAGCTAGAATTCAACGGGCACTTCCTTAAAACAAATGGCTTCTATTTCCATAAAGCAATCAAAATGCAAAAAATTCAGACCCAGCTTGTTCGGAAAACACAAAAAAGGGTTTTTACCTGGGAAGTAAAATCAGCAGCAGCAAAGATGGTAGAAGTTGTGATAGATTTTGTAATAACTGGATTGGATTCGAGCTTCCCTAAATACCATCCCAATAATCCCACCTTTGACGACGATGACGAGGTTGAAAAGGAACGCAGAGAAGGAGAACCTTTGAAAGATGTGACTTTATGTGGGGAGGAAAAAGAGTAAAGTCTCCATCTTTGGCTGGTGAGAGGCGATTCGTTGAAGCTTTTTCCATGGAAGAGCGAATGGCTATGGGAAGAGAGTTGAAGTATCCGGCAGCGTTTGGTGAAGCTTTTGAGAGTGTTGCCGCCACTGCCCATTTCTGCAACGCGCGCTTCAACCGACGGTAACAGCCTGGTCCGGTGTTAATATCTAGCGATAAGAGGCCCATCAAACCCATATTTGTATGGGCTCCGTTCCCTTACGAACTGGGTCAACATTTGAAATGCTAGGAACCACATCCACATTGTAAAACGCATTTCCAACTATAGGAATTCAAGGATAAACATATATGTATATGTATATGTATATGTATATGTATATGTATATGTATATGTATATGTATATGTATATGTATATGTATATGTATATGTATATGTATATGTATTTCAGTTTACCTGGATCGTCATGGCTTTCTTGTTTGAGTCCAGCTGACTACCTAGTAGATCGCATCAGAAGAAAAAGGTGTAGAGGTGTGAGAATAGAGTAACGAGTACAACAAACGTTTACCTTTAGCAGGTTTGTTCTTTTCCAAGTGTTTCTCAGGAGCCATCCTTGATTTCTGGCCATTGCCTCCTCCCATGACGCCTGCAATTCTTCTAAGATCTCTCGACCCTCCACGGTAGCGACAATGAAGTTACACCCCAGAAAGAAAGGAAAGATTCGCTTTCGATTACAAAATCCACGAGAGATCGAGAGTGAAAGACTTGTATATATAGCCGCCACCGTCTAAAATGGGATCCTGAAATGAAAGAAAAGAAGCATGATCTTATATTTTTGGTGGTGATATTAAATTAGAGGAGACTGTACCCACTGTGTTTTGGAGCACTTGCTTGGCGGCATCAATATCTTGAAATCTTTTAAGTATTTTTTATTTAGGTTTAATATACAGGTTAATTGTACATGAATCAACTTGACTCAGTAATTAAGAAAACGGTTGTTGTTTTTAGAAGTCACGAGTTCGAACACCAGCAGCTGCATCAGGGTAATTGAGCATGCATTGTCAAATGATTGAACGTATATTTAGAACATATACTACTTGTAAATCACCTTAACTTTCAAAAAAATATACTCCCTCCGTTCCACTTAAGATGTCCATTGTTGACTTTTCATATAATTTTTGGAAGAAAAAGTTTGTGTAAGAAATGTGATGTAAATTAATTAAAAAACAATTTTACCCTTAAAAGTTGAAGTTTGCTTTGTTGGAAAACTAAAAAAATGATAGGAAGGAAAATCCACATTGTAAAATTAGTTGATTTTTTCAATGAGACATTTTAAGTGGGACAATTTCAAAACACAAAAGAAACATTTTAAGTGGGACGGAGAGAGTACAAGTTAATTGTTAACATATATATTTTTTTCTCACTTTAGTATTTAAATTATTTTTTCATGCATATTTAAATTATACCTTTATTATCATTAATTTTTAATCAAAAATAACATATATTAAAAAGAAAAAAACCTCAACCATTAAAAAATGTCATGTGAATGTACTGTTTTTATTAAAATAAAAATATATATAATTTTAATTTAATCTTTAATTATCTCTCTTCCCCATGCCCCTCTCTCCGACTCCACCTTCCACTCTTCTTTCTCTCCTCTCAAATTTTTTTTTCTGTTTGAAAAAAAAATTAAAAAGGGTTGCGAGAATAATGTCTTCAAGTTTTTTACCTTATAATAATTTAAGTGGTTATAAGTTTAAACGTAAGATAATTAAATTTTATCCTTGTTTTTTTTAGTTTAAATATTTAGTATTAAAATATGATAAAAATAATTTAAATTTAAAAATTAAAAAAAAAACCGACATATTTTATGAATTAAACCCTTTGTTTAACATGAGACTAATGATTATAAATTTATAATGTATTCCAATAAATTTCGTTTCAAGCCGTATATTCTGTTCCCACGCAATGCAAATCACTTGTGGATTCCTCCTACATGCAATCATGCATGCATGCATCTATATTGGTTCGATTCCATCAATATCCATTGATTTTAAAGATTAAGTTAAAGGCTAAATAAGTTTGTACGAAAAATATGCATTGTCGCGCATTTCTTAGTCCTCCGGGTGAGATTCTAAACATTCTAAATGATTATTGCAATAATTAGAGGTTTATTGTGCCTTTTATTACTAAATGAAGTTTTTCTTTATTATTACAAAAATTAAGTTGAAGGCTGGTCTAAGCAAATGCTCTCTTTTTTTTACAATTAGATTTAATTTGAACCAAATTTTAAATCAAAGTTTTAAATTCATAATTTAATCATCAAATTAACTGTTAAACTCAAAGTTTCAGATATAGTAAAATCTCTATAAATTAATACTCTTGGGATCATAAAATTTTATTAATTTAGAGAGATATTAATATATTAATATATTAATAATTTATTAATTAAAAAATTCTCAATTCAGCAAATATAACCTTTGAAGAAGGCTTACATGAACTTGAGAATATGATCAACGATATTGGCTATCGCAATAAAATGGACGTCAATAACTTGTTGGATTATCCAGGCGAAAATGACGAATGTTTACAAGTTCAAAGTTTAGAGGAAATTGTGGATAATATTGTTGAAAGTTCTACTAATGAAGTTGAAGATGATTCAATACCACTTTAACTAATCACACGAAAGGAAGCATTGAATGCGGCAACAACTCTTCACAACTTTTTATTGCAGTTGGAGACCTCAACGCCGGAACTTGTGGGTGCAATTAGAAAAGTTAGAGATGAAATTGAATTAGATTTGAATTTTAAAAAGAAACATATTACAATAGATTCATATTTTAGCAAGTTACCAAAGTAGTAATTGTAATGTTTATGAATTATTAATTTATAATTTTGATGAGACCTTTATATTTATAAACGGGGTGTCCAAAAAATTATTATATTATCATCTTATCGAATTTGATTAATTTTGTACATTAACCTAAGTCGGGACCAGATAAATTTATTATTTAATAGAGTTTATTAATTTAAAGATTAATTTATAGAGGTTTTACTGTACGTTGTTCAAAAGCTATATGTAATAATGGGTCAAGTGTCAATCAGGTGTCAGTCGAAATTTAATAAGATGAATTGTGCAATGGTATTACAAGCGACTAAACACGAATAGAAATCCTCTACCTTTTGGTATTTCTATTTATGCCCTCACGCTAAAAAATAGATTTAGGATTTAGATTTAGAAGTTATAGAGAATTTAAGATATTGTGTATTTTTAAAGTGTAGAGTTTATAGTTTAAGATTTTTCTAAACAATAAAGTTTAGGATTTAAAACTTAAACTTTAAATTTTCAATAAGTATAGAAATGGACGCTAAAAAATAACATGGGATTTTTATCCTCTAAACACCATGATAGTCGAAAAGGTAATGAATAGGCATGCAAAGTCAGCAAGGTGCATGCCTCAATTAGATGGAAGTTTATGGGAGTAAAGCCTACAGGTGGAGGTGGAGCTCACTAGTTATGAACGTTTTAGTTGGCAGGGCCCTTCATAGAAATGAGCATGCAAAGTGGTCTGAACCCACTGCTTCATTCTAACTTTCCCTATTATTTATTGTTCGAAAAAAACTTTCCATATTATCTCATTTAAGACCCATAACAGGTTGAATACATCTTATCCATTTCGTAAGTCGGGGCTGAATTTAAATATTTGAACAGGTAATCTACAGATTCTAATAATAAATGTCTGAGGACATATATTTTTATTCATTTTCAATCTACAATGAATAATAACTTTAACTTCTGAATCCACAAATTATTCAAACTCGCGATATCTGAATTTACAAAAAAAAAAATCGAATATCTATAATTATTCAAATCCACAATCAAAATTCACTGCATTTAACAAAATTCCACGGACTCTTGAGTAGCCAAGTGGTTTTTATTCAGTGGGCACAATTGAAGCCCAATTTAAAGTCAGTCTCAGAGCTTGCCACAGCCCATAAGACAAGAGGTTGCCTGAAATCAGATTTGGACTAGGCCTCGTTAAAATAAAACCTTGATTGAAAGCAACGCAGGCCTTAAAAAAGTCTAAATGTGCTTCGTTTTTTTTTTTTTGTGGTTGGGAATAAAATCGGGTCAGATATGTTATTTATGTATAGTTTTTTTCTCAAGAAAATATATTAGTATAACTTTTAAATTATTCGAATACATGAATTTTTAAAAAAAATTTAATTTAGATTAAATATTATTGTACATTTTGAATTTATAGAAGAAATAAACATAAAATTTAAATAATGTGTTGGATATTTGAATCTGCACAAATAAAAATTCACTAAAAATGTGATGACCAAGGTTTTAGAACCTTTAAAAGCAAACATATTGTCATTTTATAATCCGAAGTTGAATCCAGATATTTGAGTGTGTCTATATGTATGCACTTCAAATTTACAACGAATAACATTCTTAACATTTGAAATTATAAATATCCAAAATAACTAAAAATTTAATAAACTATTCATAAATATCCAAATTCAAAATTCAATTTTTTAATGGTCTAAAGGTAATTACAATGTAGTATATGTTCATAGATATTCTTAATCCGTTGACAATACGCATACACCTCGTAAACAAAAGCGACTTGAACTCGTGCCTCTTAAGATGAATATCATCCGTTTTTCTATCGAGACACTTGTTGGATTATAAAAAATTCAAATTGAGATCCTTAAATCATGGACCCCATTGAGCTATAAAGCTACATGTGGAACATTGGATGCCATCGCCAACCTCTACAATGAAAATAAAATACTAATTATGGAGCATCATTTTCAAAGACGTAAGTTATTTAAATATTTGTAAATATAAATTTATTAATAAGGTAATAATCATAAGGCATAAAGCTAAAATTATCTCCTTAACATTTGACAATTTACTTACTTTAATCTTTATTTTATTTTTTTTTGAGTATTTGACTTTTAATATTTCAATTTATGTTAAAATAACGTTATTTGGATGGAAACTAACAATCATTTTTTGTTGATGTGACACGTCATGTGAATTAGATTAATGACATGGCATGTCCATGTGTAATTAGATGATGTGATATTACAAATATTTTAAATTAATTATAAATATTTTTATTAAATAATTATAACCGATCAGATGATGACATGTGTTTAGTAGGAATTAAACCTAAACCTTATGCATGAAATGTTAAATATCTAACCATCAAGCTAAGATACTACTTTGAAGTGTGATTATCACTTATAATATTTATTCATCATCTCATATTTTTAGAAGTGAAGAAGCAAAAGATAGTGGACAAGGGAAATCGAATTTAAAACTCTTAGAAATAACACTAACATCTTGCCACCAAACCAATTAGTTTTCTTTAATTTATTATTACGAAAGATTAAATTTAACTAGTTTAAATTGTGATCATCTTTAATTACAACATAAATTAAAATATATTTATTAAATGAATTATTTTTTTTCAAATATAATACTTTTAAATTATTGAAAATATATTTGTCTAAATTTATTTATAATTTTTAATTTTTGAGTTTTTTTCTAAATTTAATTAATTATTTGGCAACAATATAAAAAACAATATTAATTAAAATATATAAATAAAAACTATCATTATCAATAAATTTAAAATTAATTTTTTTAGTAAATGTTGTTTTTTTAATTATTTTATATTTTTGTCAAATAATTAATTAAATAAAAAAATTAGAAACTAAAAATTAGAAAAATATCAATTTCAATAATTTAAAAATATTACATTAGAAACAAAACATAAAGTCCATCTCATAAATATACTTTAATTTATGCTATAATTAAAAATAGGATTTTGCTAATGACAGCCCTAAGGGCTGTCAATAAGAACTCTATAAATTCTTATAATTAATGCTTGTTTTGCTTTGTAATTAATATTTGTTTAGCTTTATAATAAATGGTTGTTTTGTTTTGTAATGAAATCTAGTAAAATGTAATTAAATACATTCCTAAAAAATCATGTTTAATTAATTTTAGGTTGTTTAATGTAATTAATACTCACTTAAAACGGTTTATTGTTTAGGGTTTAGGGTTTGAGGGTTTGGATTTAGGGTTATGGTTTAGGGTTTATGGCTTATGGTTTAAGTTTTAAGATTTGATGTTTAGGGTTAAGGTTTGGGTTTAGGGTTTAGGGCTTAGGGCTTAGGGTCTATGGTTTGAGGGGTTGGATTTAGGGTTTGGATTTAGGGTTTATGGCTTATGGTTTAAGTTTTAGGGTTTGATGTTTAGGGTTTAGGGTTTGTGTTTGAGAGTTGGGGTTTAGGGTTTAGGGTTTAAGTTTGAGGTTTGGAGTTTGAATTTAGGGTTTTATTGTTTAATTAAATTAAAAAATTTAAATTAATGAAACACAACTTTTTCGGAATATAATTAATTACATTATACTATATTTCTTTAAAAAAAATTAAAAACATTAATTACAAGAATCTATAGTGTTCTTATTGACAGCCCTTAGGGCTGTCATTAGCATAACCCTTAAAAATAATCATAATATAAACTAATTAAATTTGATGTTTGGTAAATAATAAATTGATATTATTAACTAGTATAATGGTAAATTGTTTCATGCATAATAAATAAATCAATCAGATGATGTCATGTATCATCATCTAATCGATTATAATTAATTTAATAAAAATATTTGTAATGCCACATCATCATCTAGTCACGCGTGGGCATGCCATGTCATCAATTTAGTCCACATGATGCGTCACATCAACAAACAAAAAATTGACTGTTAATCAATTAACGATTTTCATTTAAATAAAGCTATTTTGATATAAATTGAAACGTTAAAAACATAAATACCTCAAAAAATAAAATAAGGGTCAAAATGACCGAATGACGGAACGTTGAGTGCTAATTTTAACTCTATGCCTTTAATTCAATTAATTAAGGCCATTACGTGGCTTTGAACTTACGCTTTGCAATCAGTTTGATTGGTGTCAAATCGATAAAGAAAAGGTCTTTAAGGAAAGCAAATAAAAGGACGAGCCGACCGCTGAATTTGGGAAAGTAACAGACCAGCAAACGCCAAAGCTTTTTTCCCAAGGGAAAACCCTTTTCTTACCAGGTTCAGGGATTGTCTCTCAACATGTTTCCGTGTATGTGTATGGATGTTAAATAGTTGATTAACTGTAATAACCGTTATTAACTATTTTTAACGGTTCAATTAACTAAAACTGTTTATTTTTTAATAATTAGATTAATTAACCTGTAAAATAAATAGTTATACCAGTAACTGTTTTTTTCTTTTTCGATTGGCACACCCCTATTTCCAAGCCGTCCCAACTCCCAACCCTAATACTAATTGCATGTAACTTGAGCCACACGACAGTGTTTAGAAAGCAAACCGGAGAGCTTAGAAAATGAAAGGAACTGACAATTGATCCGTGCTGCACTATGTTCAGAAACAAAATATCAAATACGTTGATTGATGGAGGTGGTAGGGATTAGGGAAATGTAATATTCGGCCTTCAAAGATGAAAGAGGCCCACAAAGGCTTTGATTCCATAAACAAAAAGCCTCAAGGAACCGCATAAAGACTGAAGATTCTGAAATCTGAACCCTCCGCCAGCCCAGCCATCTTTCCATTTTTCAGTACTCCTATTGTTTTTTTTTTATATCTTTTAGCTTGTCAACATGATTGAATGTGAACTGAAATTGATACGATACCGACATGAAATTGAACCACCTTCAACGGTAAATGGTCCTTCAAAACAATATTGATTGAACATGATGTACCACCAAAAATATCTTAATATGGTTGCTAACCCAAAGTTTTCTGAGGTCCAAAATTAATTGTTTTGAGTCAGCTAAGATTAGTTTAGTTGAAACCTAGCAATCAATCAATTAAGAGCCTCACTTCAAAATTATTGAAATTGAGTGATGTTTTCAGGAGATTATTCTAACAAATTTAGGATTAAGATTTTATAATCCGTTTTTCGAACTATAATCTCAAATGAGAATTTTAAGAAAAGAAAGTAAACTGGGAGTAAATGAATGAGAATATAATAATAACAATAGATATACACATAATTTCAATATTGTTGTTACTCACCTTCAAAAGGAGTAAAGTTAATAAATTGCAGAATTAATTGCTAAACGACACTGGTGGGATCCATTTCCAGCAAATTGCCGCTCAAGTATTATATTATCAAACATATAAAGTGGGGAAACAAACCTTTAATTTCCCTTGGGATTGAACAGTCCAATAATGCAAAGCCCCTATCTTCTCTATACACCTTTTTTATTACTTTTATGTTATTTATTATTAGGTAATAATAATATGACTTAATGACTCACACCCTGCATCAGAATTCAGAATTCAAAATCCTCTTTTTTCAGCACTGTACTAGTTGGTTTGGCCTTTGGGATATGGCCAATCCATGAGTTTCCACTACGGCACCAGCAGCCTGATAATGAACACTTATTGGATTGAAGAAAAAGTTAAACAGCCAGTAACTTTAATCCTTAACAAATGGGAGATTAGTGGATTCCCCACTAGTATCATTGCTTGATTTCCAAGGTGGGGTTTCGGGTGAAAAGGGAGTGCTCATCTACAAGAAAAGATAACATGTTGGAATAATCACATAGATTATCATTTAATTTACAAGGAATACGATGAAGGTGGGATTTGGGTGCAGATCTAGAAGATAAGATAACATGTTGTAGTTGCAGATTCTTTTTTTCTTTCTAGATTTATAGTGAAACCAATTACCTCGTATATTTTAACTATTGAAAAAGAAACGATCCCTTAATCTGAGCATATTTGCCAGCAAGATTCACCATTTTTACAGACTAATATGAAAGCAACAAGCAAATTAAACAACTGGGATGATGAGTGGTGAGCTTTATTTATGTCTAATTGAAGTGACTAAAATTGAAAGGACTTCTGCTTACCTGTAACAAGTGTGACATTGTGCCTAATTGTTGTAAAATTTAGGAATCTTTTTGACAAATTCAGCCTCCCCTTTTAGCTGTTTCCTCTCGAAACCCCATATCCAATAACTCACTGTTTAAGTGGAAAATCATGTGCAATCAAATAAATAATGAATTTTGCTTTCATGTTGAAATGATCATAAACACGTTTAAAGCAACCTTTCTTTACAAGCAGCGGTAAATACCCAGTTGCAGGGCCACTAAGAACTAAGCAAATTCCTAGTTTACAAGCCATTAAAATGACAAGTTGGTAGTAATAATATAGCTTGCGATAGAGTTATATATGAGGCGTGTAATCATCAATCATTGAAAGAAGAAATTTCTTGCATTATTGAAGGGCATATTTTGTCGGGACCCGATTAGGGGTCAAACCAATCTCTCCTCATATAATACACCCCTGGTGGTGACTCATGCATTCAGCATTTGAGAGGAAGTGAAATTGCAAACTCGACCTCTTCTTCCTTTCCTACACTGAAGAAATGAAGTCATTGAAGCTCAAACTAGTAGAGTTCTTTCTGTTTCTGTGTTTGTATTATGCATGCATCATAGCAGAAGACAAGATCCAGCAAGCCAAAAGGACTTACATAGTCCACATGGACAAGTCCAACATGCCAGAAAGTTTCACTCATCACTCCCTCTGGTATGACTCCTCTTTAAAATCTGTCTCTGACTCGGCATCCGTGCTTTACCGATATGAAAACGTAGTCCATGGCTACTCGACGATGCTAACGGCTGAGGAAGCTGAATCGCTAGGAGAACAACCTGGAATTCTCTCTGTTTTACCTGAGGTGATTTATGAACTGCACACGACTCGAACACCGGAATTCCTTGGATTAGGAAAGAGCACAACTCTCTTCCCCACCTCTGATTCAATGGGTGATGTGATTCTTGGCATATTGGACACTGGAGTGTGGCCTGAACTTAAAAGTTTCGATGATTCGCAGCTTGGACCAGTGCCGTCACGCTGGAAAGGCAGCTGCGAGGTGGGGAAAAACTTCAGTGCATCAAGCTGCAACAAGAAACTAATTGGTGCCAAGTTTTTTTCGAAAGGCTATGAAGCTGCGTTCGGACCTATTGATGAAACGATGGAGTCCAAGTCTCCAAGAGATGATGATGGACATGGAACTCACACATCAACTACAGCTGCCGGGTCAGTTGTGTCCTCTGCTAACTTGCTAGGATATGCTTCTGGGACAGCACGTGGGATGGCTTCACAGGCCCGAGTAGCCGTCTATAAGGTGTGTTGGCTCGGTGGGTGTTTTGGCTCTGATATTGTAGCAGCCATGGACGCAGCTGTTGCAGATGGAGTAGATGTTTTGTCGATGTCCATTGGGGGAGGATTGTCAGAGTACTATGGTGACACTGTTGCTATTGGAGCATTCACAGCAGCCGCAAATGGAATTTTTGTATCTTGTTCAGCTGGAAACAGTGGACCCATGCCAAGCAGCTTGTCAAATGTTGCACCATGGATAACGACTGTCGGTGCTGGAACGTTGGACCGTGATTTCCCTGCCTCTATTACTCTGGGAAACAATGAAAAATACTCCGGCGTGACACTATATAGTGGAAAGCAGTTATCTGATTCCGTGGTGCCACTAGTTTACGGTGGTAACACCAGTAATTCAAGTGGTGGAAATCTTTGCATGAGTGGAAGTTTGGTTCCAGAAAAAGTTTCTGGTAAAATTGTGGTATGTGATCGAGGGGGTAGTGCGAGGGTGCAAAAGGGTGTTGTTGTGAAGGAAGCTGGTGGTGTAGGGATGATTTTGACAAACACTGATACTTATGGAGAAGAGCTAGTCGCCGACGCACATCTCTTACCTTCAGCAGCTGTTGGGCAGAAGGCTGGGGATGCAATCAAGAAATATATAGCTTCTGCTCATAATCCAACAGCCATAATCGGTCCCGGAACCACAAAGTTAGGCGTTCAACCATCTCCCGTGGTAGCGGCATTCAGTTCTAGAGGTCCAAACCCAATCACTCCAGCAATACTTAAACCAGACATTATTGCACCAGGAGTCAATATTCTTGCTGGATGGACTGGCGCAGTTGGTCCGACCGGGTTAGACAGTGACCCAAGGCATGTAAACTTCAACATCATTTCAGGCACATCAATGTCATGTCCTCATGTGAGTGGGTTAGCTGCACTACTCAAGGCTGCTCATCCAGAATGGAGTCCAGCGGCCATTAAATCTGCCCTCATGACCACAGCTTACACGGCATATAAAAGTGGTCAAAAGGTCGAGGATGTTGCCACCGGAGAACCAGCAACACCATTTGATTATGGTGCCGGGCATGTGGATCCAGTTGCAGCCCTTGATCCTGGCCTTGTATATGATGCCACTATCGATGATTATCTTGGTTTCCTTTGTGCCTTGAACTACACACCAACTCAAATTAAGAGCACTACCCACAGAGACTTCAATTGCCAGAAAAACAAGAAGTATACCGCGGGTGATCTCAACTATCCATCCTTCTCTGTTCCTCTGGAAACTGCATCAGGCAAAAGGGGCGCGGCCGAAATCTCAAGCACCATCAAATATACTAGGACCCTTACTAATGTTGGTGCCCCAGCAACATATAAGGTTTCTTTGTACTCACAGACTCAAGCAGTGAAAATGTCAGTCGAGCCAGCAACGCTTACTTTCGGTGCACACTACGAGAAAAAGAGCTACACTGTGACATTCACTACAAGTTCTATGCCATCCGGTACAACCAGCTTCGCCCATCTTGAATGGTCAGATGGAAAACACATTGTTCGCAGTCCAATAGCTTTCAGTTGGACATAATCAGGACACCAACTGGATTCATGCCACTAATACCGAGACTTCCAAGTGCCCTCAATGCACGAGTGATCTCTCTTACAGTATATGAATCCGTCTCAAACTATATTATCTTACAGCAATGTGCAAAGCAGATGCAACTATAAATGCTCTCCAAGAACATAAGGGGAGTGTAAATTGGGTTTTAAAAAAAAGTGGTTTGGGCAGGTGGGGGAATAATTGTACAGTGGCCTGCCTATATAAGGAACTGGCATGTTAATTTAAATCGGATTCCCAGTTATAAGTCTGTTTTTACAAATTTCACATCTTGCATTCTTTCAATATCCATGTCTTACACCATTCATACTATGGAGCAAGATAAAAGATGGTTATTGTTGTTATACTTCTTTCTTTTTATTACTGCTCCTTTTTCCATTAATTTCACATGCCATACCTACAAGATGTTGCACAAAGACTTAATGCCTCAACAATCTAGCATATTGCTGGTTAGATTGACTAACGATTTCTGGTCTTCCCAACGGCTTTGCATCAAAACCGACAGAGAAAACAGAACTTAGGGTATCAATCACAGGCATCTAAGATGTGTGGCTTATTTTAATGAGCCTTACAGGGTTTTTCCACACTAAACCAAATGAAACAAGGAAAAAACCAACAAGAAACCAGAGAAAGTGGATTTTAATTACAGAAGAGGTAATTTGAAGAGCATTGTAAACAAATAATAATAATTCGTTACAGTAGTCAAAAATCCTTTAAGATTGGTTACCTAGTTCGGCCAGCGATGGGAATATTAACCGACTCATGTTCTCTCCTCATAGTAAACTCATTTTTACTTGTTACTAGAAGAAAATGGTATTATGATTTCTTTTAAGCAAATTTTAACTCATAAATTTGCTCAAGAAAGAGTATTATAATAGAACCTAACAAAAAAACAAAAATTCTGACTAAATTGTCTTATTTTCTATCCCCTAAATCTTAACCAGACAAAGGAACTTGGAATAGATCCAGCACATACACGATTGACTAGTTCTTTTGTTCAATAACCAATTTGCTGAAAGAAGTTATCTGCACAAAGTGAATCCAGAAACAAAAAGATACCGCAACATCATCTATATAACCAGTCAGCCATCTTACACAATCCAAACAATCTAAAGTCAAGAAATGCATGAAAGATGCTACTGAAGTGCTCTAGACAAATCCAAATTTAAGTATGCATGAAAGATGCATGAATTCATCATTCAGATCCCTCTATAGACTGACAAACAGGGAGATAATATGTATCAAGCTGCCAATATTTCTGACTCACACCACGCCAAACTTCTTCACCCAAGCAATCCTTCACGGGCAAGGGGATTAATTGTGTCGAGTACCCCAGATTCTCCAGCTCTAGTGAAACTAAATGGCAGTAAACAACATGGAAGAATGCGTTACCTCCACAAAGGCCATTAAAAAACGAGTAGATTCCTCCAGGCTTCAATAACTTAGGAAGATGCTGATGAAACTCTCTCAGGTCTTCATAATATTCTCCATAGGTGTCGAAGAAAATACCTATAAAGGTTTCACATACAATTCAAGGTGTTATTTAAGTAGGTAGTTCTATATACCACAACAATACATTTCTAAGATAACAAGGTTATTACTCTACAGTAGCTGGTAGCACTTCCCTTATAAAGTTTTTTAAGGTAAGAATTCAGACTATTAGTATTTAATCATCAAACTCAAAAACTCTAACCACTCGAAGAACCTACACTAACTTGAATCTCCAACTGAATAAGAGAGAACGTATCATGGCAATGAGTGATATACATGATGATACGTACATGTGCATAGAGATTGAGTGGTGGAAAAAAAAAAAAACTCAAATTACCATCATAAGATTCAAGTTGTGAAAGAACATCTTGCCAACGCCCAAATATTATTTTCACATTATCCTTCTTGCCCCAACCAGTTTGAAGCATGCGTTCATAGACCTCCGGATGAGCCTCAACAATTGTGTGTGTAGCCGGACTATACTGTTGAATGGCTGTATCCACAAGACCCATTCCAAACCCAACATTTAGTATGTTACCACCTCCAGAGCAAACAGCTTTAGCATGAGCTTCCATCAATGGTTTCTCCCAAGCCATCATCACAGCTTTGCTATCAGAGTCCATCAACTTATCCACACTAAAGGTAACTCTATCTTCCAAGTAATCCCCTTCAGAATCACCATTCTTTTTTGTTTTCCTTGCAATGGTTCCCAAAATTAATTCGGCCTGAATTCCTGTTCAATTACAACACTTATTTGTCAACGCATCATATAAATTCGCTGTTAGAATCTCCCCGTCCGCCCTTTTGAAACAATGAGTAACCTTTTTTCTCTAATTGGTTTCAATTACTATATCTAATCATTTTTTCAGCTTCCTAAGTCTCTTTCATATTAAACTTCAAGTAAAGAGTTAACCAAAGTAACGGATTACCAGCATTGAGAAGGACTTCAAAGGCTTCCTGGTGACCGGCGTCCATGGCAAAGTCACCAGCGGATTGGTTAGATGGAGAAAGAGCGTTCCAGGGCGCGCCAGCCTCAAGGAGAGCTTTGACGGCGTCGGTATGCCCGAGCTTGGCGGCGTGCATAAGCGGCGTGAGTCCATCCCTGTCGAAGAAGGAGACGTCGGCTCCTGATTCTATCAAAGATTTCGCTTTGGCGACGTCGCCGTTTCTTGCAGCTTTGCAGAGTTGCTCTCCGTCTGTTTCCATGTCTGCGCTTACTACAGCTGGTTCCATTGATAGAGAGGAAATGTGAAGTAAAACCCTGCTACTTTGTTTTTTTAGAGTTACCTCCACTAAGTTATGGCATAATTACACAAATCACCCCTACGTTTTCTGAATTTGCGATTATTCCTCTTCGTACCATACCTGTTATGACGAAAGGGTCGGGCCGAATCAACCGACAAATCCAAATTGGCAGGCCTAGCCGAAAGGTTAGACCTCGCTCAAAACTACAAGACCGGACAATTGACCAAGTTTCAATGGCCCAGAAGCTTGACAAATATTATATTTTTTCAAGGGAAAAAGGATGGGAATTGTTCATGATCCCTATCCTAGATTCAAATCTTTTAAATTAAATTCTAAGGATTATTTTTAAGATAGATTTCTGATTCGAATTAATTTATTAATATTATTTGATTTTTCATTGCCATGGTTTTGACACCAACAGAGGTATGTAGCTGATGAGTTGCAATGGATAGGTGTGCTACGGATCACCTTGGTTTTAGTTTTGACATGTTTTTGCTTTCTGATTGTGGTGCTCATGTTTTCTTTTTTATCCATATTCACATAATCACATTTCCCAAATCGAATTCAGCATAGTTTATGAAGCTTATTCTTCTTGTCAGCATATGCAGTTTTAATCACATATGAACAGGACACAGAATCTTCGACGGGCAGTTCATACTCGGTGGCTAAATATTTGGCGGGGAAGGTGGTTAAGGAGTCCTCTTGATACTGCTGTTTTTGGTTCTTTAAACATTTTTGTGTTGGTAAATTCATATGGTTGGATAAGAGGAGAATCAAGCTCTGGGAAAAATTCCAAGTTTATTAATATTCTAGAGCAAGATTTGCTTACATATAAAAGCATCTTGAATTTGGCTTGTCGGTTCACCTTGAAACTCCGGGTGAATTAGAGCGTTGATGAACCAAGTAGGAACCAGCAACCAAGAGTGGTAGGAAGAAGTCGAGAAGGAGTTCATATTTAGGCATGCGATCATCCTTGATCACAAAAGCACTCATCTCAATCTTCTTCTTGGGTTCTTCAATTGAAACATGTGAACCCTTGGTGAAGGTGTAACCCTGGAGAACGCCAACCTGGTACTTGAGGAGCTACTTCTGAGCGGATTTGCTGTGCCCGATATCCTCGAATGCCTGTGTGGCCTCCTTCCCTGCCCACTCCATCAACACCTCTTCTCCTCCCGGATGTTCTTCCAGGAACTTTGTCACGTTCAGTACTTACAGGAGTTAATCAAGCTCAGATCTAGTTATTCACTACATGGAATAATTCCAGAGAGAATGCAGGGTTACTCTGCCATGGATGACAAGCCAGCTGTCTTTCTTTGATTTGTGGTGGCCAACCTGTGAGAGGGTCAAAACTGTATATTCACCCATTTTGTTTGGTCTTGTGAGAAAGACTGAAAACGAGCGCCGATGGTTATATTTCTCCAGAAGATCTCTATTTATATTAGATGGATGAGATGAAAGCCAGGGAGAGTAGGCTCTGGGCAAACCACCTACCACCAACTTTGCCTTGGTGAGTAAGATATGCACGTGCGGAGCTGTCAAGACTTGCGACTTGTAGCTGCTGGTTGGTTATTGGTCAATAGTATTAATTGATCGCAGGTAGAGAATCAACTGAGTAGGGGGTGAAAATCATCTACCTTTTATCATGCCCACCTTACCCGTGAATATGAATGGTTTACTTACATTCATCTTCCTCCCTGAATCATGAATGGACAAGGTAAAGGAGGAAGTAACCCACAAGCCGCCTTTGCATTATTTTCCCAATCAAATAAGAAACAATGGAGAGCTGAGAGCAATAATTTTTTAATAAATTTTTTATTATGATCCAAAGAAACAACAAGGTGTTACATACAAACGTAAGGCACAACTAAAGCCTTAACATTCAAGGGAATACCCCATGCAATACAAATCCCATAATTGATAACATCGGTACTATCAATACAATTATTTGTGAGCTTAATATTAACAATCTCTCTAATCAAATTCAAGACCATAGTAGGATGACGGGCTGTTTCTTAAGAAAAATCTGTAGTTTCTCTTTTCCCAAACCAAGTAGATGTGAGTACTCCATGCAAGCTTAAGGAGACATAAAATCAAAGACTTCCCTTTAAGGTAAGTAGTAGCCCATATAACTTTCTGCTCCCAGCACATTACTAGCCTCTGCAAGTTACATAATCGCAAGACAGCTTCCCAAACACTCAAAAAAGAGGCTATCCTTGATAGGGGAGTCTTCCCAGCAGTGTCCTTCATACTATAAAAACATGCAAAGGGAACCTCACCAACTTATGCCAAGGAACAGCTTCCCTCTTCTCTAATTTCAAACCAAAACCACTTGGTATTAACTCTCCTCAGATAGAAAATGGAATCAAACAAAGACCTTGCAGCAGACCTCTACTTCATTAATCTCCTCACACACCAACTAGCATTGACATTGCAATTAGCCTGTCAAAAACTAGCACCCTTAACCCACAAGGATCCCTCACCAGCCAAGGTATTCCTCATAAGATGGAACATGCAAGCTTTGTTCCAACACTTCAAATCCTTGACCATCAGTCATAAGACTTCAATGTATAGATTTTCTTCCAGCTCACTCTTGCACCAGTAGCTGAAGAATCAGAACCTTGTACATTAATGATCAAATCTATGAATAACCCCAGAGGAAAGGCCTGCACCAAAAAAATGGTAACGCTGAATATGACGGCTTTCAAAAGCTGCATCTGACCAGCATAACTGAGGTTCTTATGGGACCAGTGGTTTAGTTTAGCTTGAATCTTCTCTCACAAGGCCACACAATCATTTTCTGGTAACCAAGGTATCTCACAGGAAGACAACCAAGTTTGAAACCAGAAACATTTCGAATAACCTATTGGACGAACTCCAGTGTTTTTACTCATAGCCCATTATTTGACATTGTCTCCGGGGTTGGATTCATCATGATCAAACATCATTCACAGGTATAAATATTTCAGCTAAAGAACAAAATAGCAATGACATTTATAATTTCCTAGCTAACACACCATTTGGGCGAACTCCACTGTTTTTACTCATTGGTTGTGGACGTTCATCCCAGAAATGATTTGATTCGAGTCACGGGAATAACCTATTGTGGTGTGTGGATATGTGGCACTAACAGTAAAGAGTACGTAGAGTTGAGGAGTAAAAACACACATACACCCCCATTTGGGAAACAAAAAGTTCGGTCAGTCTGTCCTCTATTGTCAAGCTAGAGAGGGTCATTAAACAACTTAAACCATTTAGGAAACAAAAAGCTCCCTGCAAATTAACCCTGCAAGGTCCTTGAAGTTAGGTATCATCTGAGAATCATTTGTGACCCTCAAACAAATACCATATGAACCACTTGCAAACCTTTTCACGGCTGGGAGACATCCCCCTAATCATTTTTCAAGCAACACCATATAGATAAAATGAAGGCGACTAATCAACAAAGAGATGCTACAGTTCCCCCCCCCCCCCCCCCCCCACCTCGTTTTTCTCTCTTTGGGTGGTTACTTCGCTGTAAACACCTTCCAAGTCCAGATTCACAAATGCCATCTTAATTTGGCTCACAAATATATGAGAAACTGAATTTGCTCTACAACACGCAATCACAAATATAACCAAGAATTACTAGTTGGCAGGCATCAGCATGCAGTTACCTACATGTTGACAGTTAAGACAAAGCTCAGCATCAAACAAAATAAGCTTACAAGATAATCTAAGAATAAAATTTGACGAGTAGTTTAAAACTTTAAGCTATACCAACTGTAGATAACAAAGGCTGGCTCTAAAATCTCTAATCAATATTACAGCCTTACCGCACCTGAAACTATTGACCACAAACTGATATAAGAAAAATTCCCACCAAGGCTTTATCTAATGAAGAAGTTTTATTGTATAAATAATTCAAGCTTACACAATGCATCATAAACAAGTAAAGAACAAAGAAAACCACACAGCATTTTCACAAATACAACAAAAGCTTCTCTTTGAAGGTAAACATGTTCACAAATGCATCTAAAAAGTTCTATGCCTTTCCATAATAGCTTACCTTCTACTTATTTTGACAAACGGAAATTCAACTTCATCAGAAAAACCCTGGAACAACTTGAAACAGGAGCTTGAGTGATCAAGGCACAATCTTGTAAGCCTTCATCTTATCAATCCAAGTAACAAACGAATTCCTGGAATTCCTAAATCCCAAAAACCCATGCTCCTTGCTCTTATTCATACTCAATAGCGGCAACTCCATCGATAACATCGCATCCACAAACCACCAATTCCCCACCTCCTGAAAACTCGTATTCTGCAACTGGTTTTCCTTCACTATTTCTTCCCACACACTTTCCTTCCCTTTCATCATCTCCTGCAACCCCCGGTTCTCCCCTTCCACGAAACCAAATTGTTCTATCCCGAATTGCTCAGCAAAAACGGTCCACAAATGTTTCCACTTAAAAACATCCCCATTAGTCACGTTAAAGGCTTCGTTTTTCGCGAAAGGATCCACCGCCGCCCATATATGTTGCTCCGCAATCAAATCTGCGTCCGCTGCTTCAGAGTAACAGTTCCAAGCGGCCTTGCTTCCAGGAAAGAGTAACGGTTTGCCTTCGTGTTTGCAAATGGCGGCGTAAACGCAAAGAGTTCCAACAAGGTTCATTAAACTATAAGGCGAAAACCCGTAAATGATAGTGGGTCGGTGCACCGACCAGGTTAACCCTTCTTTTTTCTCGACCTCTTCAAAGAGGATGTCTTCTTGAGTGTAGTAGAAATTGGGAGCGTTTAACCGCGGTAAATCTTCGTTGAAAGGAGGATCATGCGGCTCGATTTTACCAAGCAACTCGAACGGCCCAATATATTGTTTGGCTCCGGTTTGTAGGCATATGTGACGTAGATTGGGTGCATTCGGGATCACGGAACGCAAAACATTGCGTAGCATGGAACCGTTGGTTTCGCAATTCTCGGCTTCGGTTGATCGGTTGATCCAGCTGACGTAGAAGACGTGGGTGACGTCGGTGAGTTTGGAGAGCTTCGATTCGGTTTCTTCCGGGTCGGATACGTCGCACTGAACGTACTCGATTGGATGGTCGGCGTTCCAGTTTGGTCTGGGCCGACGAGCCACCCCGTATACTTTCCATGGGCCACCGGGTGTGTCGGATAACGGTAGGATCTCAGCCAAGCTGTTGCCGACTATGCCGGTGACTCCAATTACCAGCCCAACGCTCTGGAAGCTTCTCGGTGCTTCATCTTCCTCAAATTTCTTCTGCAAAAAATAAGAAACAAATTCTTAAAGGGGCTAAACATAGATCTAGCAAGCCAAAATAAAAAGGGGACTCGCCTTAGCAGCGCCAATGGCACCGGACCACCACCAGCTCATTTTTCTTTCTTGGAGATAATGGGATGGGCAATTAGTAAAGAATAGAGGCTAATGATTGATGATGGAACAGCGAACTAACAGTCAGGGAGTGGTGTATGATTGATCAAAGGGATTGAGGAATTTGAGATTTTGTGGATCGGAAGCGATTTGATTATTGCTAATTGTTTTTTTATTCCTCTTTTTAGTGTATTTATAATACAAGTAATTGAATGGGAGAAAGAAAGAAAACGACAGAAACGATATTAGGAAGACAAAACTAAGACCATTGGGTATTAGGATTAATATCCTATACACTGGTGGAAATTTTTTATTTCTACAAGCGCCTCAATTATAGGGTTAGAGCTTAGGGTTTAGAGTTTAGGGGTTTTATTGTAAATGTTTAGAATTTAGGATTCATGTTTAGAATTTAGAATTTAGGGTTAGAATTTAGAGTTTAGGGTTTAGGGTTTAGTTTTAGGGTAATATGGGTAGGGATTTAGGTTTAAACCTATAAACCCTAAATTTTAACCCTAAACCCAAAATTTTATCAACAATCCCTAAATTCAAAACTACTACACTTATACCCTTAAATTTTAAACCCTAAACGGAGTCCCTAACCCCTAAAATTAAGACGCTTGTGTAAAAAAGTTTCCACAAGCGCTTGTGTATAGAACAATTACCCTTATTATTATTATGGAAAATACTTTGATGCACAAGCTGTGTAAACTTTAGTTTACACAAGCCCTTTAATTTTAGGGTTTAGGGTTTTATGTTAGGGTTTAGGGGTTTAGTATGTAGGGTATATAATTTAAGGTTTATGGTTAGAATTTAGAGTTTAGAGTTTAGGGCTTAGGGTTTAGGTTTAGGTTGCTAGGGTTTGTGATTTAGATTTTAAATTTTATAAAAGGATTGTGTAAAAAAAATTTACACAGCTTGTGCATCAAAATAAAACCCTATTATTATTATTATAAGGGTTTTATTTTGATGCACAAGCTGTGTAAATTTTTTTTACACAATCCTTTTATAAAATTTAAAATCTAAATCACAAACCCTAGCAACCTAAACCCTAAACCCTAAGCCCTAAACTCTAAACTCTAAATTCTAACCATAAACCTTAAATTATATACCCTACATACTAAACCCCTAAACCCTAACATAAAATCCTAAACCCTAAACCCTAAAATTAAAGGGCTTGTGTAAACTAAAGTTTACACAGCTTGTGCATCAAAGTATTTTCCTTATTATAAATAAAACATTATTTTAAAAAAAATTAACTCGCCGTAGGAGTTTAGAAAAATTTCAAATTTGTTTTTTTGTGTTTAACTTAATTAATTACTTAACAAATGATTAACATATTCTACTTGGGACTCATTCTGTTTTTACGGTGAATATAAAAAAATTAAAAAATAATATTTTATTAGAACTTACTATATTTCTACGAGAAGTTTATAAAGGTGTTAGTTTTGTCTTTTAAGCCTCGGAATGCGCTGGATGCACAAGGTGGGTGCAGCTTTTCATCCAACTCAAAATGAGTCCGTGGAGGGGTTTCTTTTAATCAAAAGGAAAACATTGCCAGGTTAAGAATCCAAAGAAATCCTTTCTATTGAAAAAAAAAATCCAAAGAAATCAACCAAGATTCACAAGGGTCCAAGTACAAAAGTTAGGGTTGATTGTTAGGTTAAAATTGAATTAATCGATCGAATCAAATAATTTGATTAAACGGTCTGACATCGAACGGTCAATTTTTTTTTAAGTTTAATTATCGGTTAATTTAAAATTAATTAATTAACTTTATCAACTAAATTACCTGAAAATATTAAAATTTTAAATATATACTATTAGATTTACATATGGTTTTTTAAGCCTAAGCCCATTAAAATTTTAAGAACCAACTAATTTATAACACAAATTAAAAATATTATCCATAATTATCTAACAAAACTAAAAAATAAACACAATAAAAATAGCTTAAATAATTAAATAACTTTTCACATATACTTATAATAAATTTCGGTTAATTCGAAAACCAATATAATTAATCAAAAATTTCGACTCATTTTACTATTTTCGAATAAAAAAATATTCTATTAATAGTTAAATATTAAAATTTTTGATTAATTAAATTTAAATAACTCGATTCGATTACTAATTAAATTAACCGCTTAAACACCCGTGACAAACGTAGGCAAAGGGCACATGTAGTCTCATCAAAGGAAACAACATTGAAATACAAAGGATACAAGGAATAAAAAATAAATTTAGAAAAAAGTAGTCATAATTGGATAATTTTCATCATTTGGGCTTCAGCCCGTTAAGCTTTGCTTGATTCAATACTGGTATAACAAAAAAGAATGCTATAAAATCAAAAGAAGTTACTTCTACATGATAGAATTGAAAAAGTAGATTTAAAGCCATAATTGCATGCAATCTGGTTGGTACTGAATGTTGCTCAACAATACGAATCACGCTAATGAAGCTCAAAACAATTTCCTTACTTTTTACCTACCAGTGTTAGCTTATGGCTATATAAACAAGCCCCTCCAGGACGAAAACACTACTCTGCTACTTTGTTTTGATTTCTTACTGTTTGAAATAAGAAATGAAGCTCTCCTTGGTGACATTCCTTCTTGCTTCTCTTGTTCTCAGCTCCTTTTTCTTCCAGGAGACGATGGCAGGTACGATACGAGGAAATAAAGCTAACTAATGGGGATAAAAAAAACAATGAAATTAAACTGTCGGTTTATATATTTTATTGGTGATGGATGATGGTTTTCTCAGTGACTGTGGTTTCATGTATGGCAGATTATTGTGCCTTCAAGTGCAGGGCAAGGTGCTCTAAGGCAGAGTTTAAAGAGAGGTGCATGAAATTCTGTACAATTTGCTGTCAGAAATGCAGTTGTGTTCCATCTGCGGACATTGAGAACAAGCATGAATGCTACTGCTACAGGGACATGAAGAACTACAAGGGCTTGCCCAAGTGTCCTTAAAACATTTCCTTCCCATTTCTCATGGCATTGTTGTAGAAGGCGTTTATTTGCTTGTGGGACTGAACGTCTTAAAGAGTTGTGGACGAGGACCCATTAAATGTTTTCTATTAAGCTAATATAATTAAGGTTTTATATGAATAAGATGGTGTTTTGTGGATAACTTGCCCGGTTTGATGAATTATCTAATGCGATACTTGATCTTTTAAAAGGTAATTAAAAACTTGATCAAGGCTGCTGCTGGCTTGTTTGTAGCTAACCATGATGTACAAGCTCAATATCTTCGATCATGCTTGTAATAACTATATACTTGAGTTCAGGTAAAGTAATGATGTTCTGCACATAAAAAGGAAAACGAGCTTTAGATCAAATCTGGGGTAAATGGATAGAGATTTTTAAGTTGCATATGCAAACATTAGAATCACAGTAGTTGTAATACTAGTGCAGCCGTATTAGAAATATAATTAGCAGATGCAACAGGAAATCTTTCCCTTAATCCCTTGGGTGGTGACATTCAGCAGGCGAACCTGACAAATCAAACCAATGGCATAGTTACAGTTGAACCAGCAAAAACAAACATAAATAGATACCAGTTACCGATGAAAGTATCTCAATTTTGAAACAACTATGGGAAGTCATGTTTGAAGCTAAATAGTGGCCACTATATACATGCCCACGTTTTCAACGCATTCTTCTATGTAGCATACGTTAGAACAAATGGCAAAATAAGTATCATTTATCTACAAGGGCAAATGAAAATGCAATCAGAGCACAATATCTTCAATCACACAACCAAGATCAACACCTCTTTTTAAGCTTCAATTAACAGAGTAAATATTAATCATAAATATAAAGTGAGAACATAGTAAATAGTAAACATTAATCGAAGTACTTGTACCGCTTTTTCTTGCTTTACTCTGATTTGGGTCTTTTAAACAACAAGAAAGTTTCATATTTTTGGCTTGTAAAGAAGTTCAATCTGATCTCTTCTAGAGAAGCACACCTAAAATTGATATCTAAAATTGCAGGAGGAAGTTCATCATATCTGGGCGTGGCCTACATTTGGCAACCAAGGGCTGAGCCTTGGGCATGGTCAGCCCATTCCCTTCACTCATATCAACCATATCCTCACCAATTCTCTCCCACTCAAAGCACTGAATCAGAGATCCCAAAGTCAAAGGAATCAAACCCATTGCCAAGCTCTCTCCTGGACACCTCCTCCTGCCTGTCCCAAATGGCAACAGCATGAACCCATTCTTTACCCTCTCTGGTCCTAGGAATCTCTCGGGCTTAAATTCAGCGGGTTGTTCCCAACATCCAGGATCGTTATGAATGGCCCACGTATTAACCAACAGCATTGTGCCTCGCGGGATGGAGAAACCTCCCACGGTGCATTCCTGGGATGACTCGTGCGGTACCAAAAGTGGGGCAACGGAGTACATTCTAAATGTTTCATTTATGATGCCATGGAGGTATGGGAGTTTGCCAATATCTGATTCCTCCATCACCCTGTTCTGTCCTATCTCCTTGTCTATTTCTTCCCGAGCTTTGGAAAGGGTTTTTGGATTGTTTAGCAAAAGTGACAGCGCCCACTCCATGGTCCCAGCTGATGTATCAGTTCCGGCCGATAACAATACCTATACACAAAAGATAAGTAGAGCATAGATTACAGTAGAGATGAACATGGATTTTTACAAGCGAGATTAGCTTACTTGCATCATGCCTCTGATGATATCATCTGTGTAATATTCAGGATGAGTTTCTTGCAAAGATAATAGAACATCGACCATCGTTTTGCTGCTTTGTTCAGAACATGAATCACTTGCTGATTTTCGGCGCTCATCAATCAGGTTTTGCATGAATTCGTCCCTCTTCCTTCCTAATTTTGCCAGCTTCTTTTCAATTTTATTCAATCCAACCCACTTCAAAACAGGCACAAAATCTCCAATATTTGTGGTTCCACTCACCTCAAAGGTCTCTGTCACAATCTCTTTGAACTTTCTTTTTTCCTCCATTTCTTCCGCTGCTTCATCATAATATCTCTTCCCAGCAATCATCCTCATCATAACATTGAGAGTTAACTCAAAAAACATTGATTTCATGTCCACAACCCGAAACTCACCACCCTTTGATCCCCTACAAAGCCTGAGAATCAAGGACCGGACTTCATCCATTTGTATCGCAACATACTTTTGAACACGATTGGATGACAAGAGTTCGACAGTGGCCACACGCCTCAAGTTTCTCCAGTGGTCACCGTACGGGGCCCAGGGAAGAGTAGTATAATCGTAACCAAGGTGTTTCCCAGCGAGCAGGCGGGGGCGGTTCGCGAACACGATATCATTTTTGGTGAAACATTCTTCTGCAGCCGATGGAGAAGACACGACAAGGACAGGGCGAGACCCGAACTGAAAGAAGAGAATAGGACCGTGCTGCTTGGAAAGCTTAGCAAGGGTGCGATGGAGTGGCTTTCTAATGAGATGGAGATGGCCTATGATGGGAAGGGAAAGAGCAGGGCTTGGCGGGAGTCGTTTGTTACCGAGCAACTTTCTGGTAAGAAAGTAGAGGAAGACGAAGAAGACAACGTAGTAGAACAGCGAGGCTTCCATGGATTTGATGAGAGGAAGACAGGAGATTAAACTCGGATCCATTTCTGAACCTGATAGAATTATTTATGGTATAGAGAATGCAAGTTACGAAGCTGGTGACGTAAACCAATGGGATAAGATAAGATAAGTTGATAATACTCGGTCTTTACAGGTAATATTTAATGCAAAGTTGCAGACGATTTCCATGCCGTCAATGAATTTAATTATTCATATAGCATTTCTAGCCGAGCAGTGTGAAGCAAAATGTGCCAACAATATAGATCTACTCGGAATCATTTGCCCTTGCTTTTATGTATCGAGCATCTATTTGATTAATTCGTGAGGACAAACTATTGTTCCAACTAAATCCTGCCAAGAATACGCAATTCGCTACGAATTTTTGAGTTATGTAGGGATAACAATTTATCAGAATTTATAGGGTTCAAGTTCAATCCAATTAATAATTTGATTTTTAAAAATATTAAGTCTGATTACATAAATTCGAGTTCAATCTAATAAGATATCTAAAATCTAAAATCAAATCCGTAAGTCTGAATCCAATTAATTTTTTTCCTTTTTTAAAGTAACAACTCAAATAAATATCTTTAAATAAAAATAACAAATAATTTCTATCATACGAATCGGGGTGATTAAGGGGAAAGAATTACCTGTTTAAAATATAAAATTTTAAATTTGGAGAATATAGGTACTCAATCACGATTCCATGGCGTCGATTCCTACGTCGCAACGATAACGCTCTGACCTTTACGTAGTTCACCCAGTTAAAACGAACATATAAAACTCTCTAAACTATTTAAAGGATTTTTCCAAAAAGCATTAATAACTGTTAATTCTCTCATATCTTTGTAATCCTAATTCAACTTGTATTAGGTTTTCAATATATATTAATACATATATGCCATGTTTGCTAAAGAGAGGTTTGGGCAAAAATTAAAGGTTTGAGGCATAATTAGAGGTTTAATCAGTCAAATTCACTAGTATTATTGTTTGGTGAATAGCGGATTGAAAGAGAGGATTGATGTGAAATCGCTAATTTTGAAAAAGCTCACAATATGAGTTTTTGAGATTAGAGGTTTGATATTAGAGTTGTAAAGACTCTTTTACCCTTATTAGTTATCAAAAATCTCAAAATAACCTAAATTAAATATTTTCTCACTCTATTTATAAGCTAATCTTATTTACTTTTTTCTTTTTATTATCACATATTTATATGTGTATTTAATAATTATATTATATTATATTAAAATGATTATATAAATAATAAATTAATATATAAATCATTCGAATATGTTTAGAAAAGTTATATTAAAAATAATTTTATAGATCTAATTAATATTAATTAGATACAAAGTCTTGATAAATAATAAACTATTCAAACAAGTATGGAATATAATCAAGTCCTTATATGTCATTTTATTTGTTTAAATAATCTAACGAGTATCAACTATTAGTAATTTTACCAAACACTTTTATACAATCAGCTAATATAATCTGCTAGTCAAATCAGCTAATGCAATCAGCTATCAGTTAATGTAATCCGCTATTCGCTATCAGCTACTCGTTAATTGCCAAACAAGACTAATATAATCCGCTATCCACTATCAGCTATCCGCTAATTGCCAAACAAAGCTATAATTATAATTTAATTGGTGCATAATGTATGTATCAAAAGAGGCAAATACATTAGCTGATTATCTTGCGAAAAAAGGTATTGAAAATAACAAGGATGCGGTTTGGTTTTCTAATCTGGCAAAGTTGTGAGTTTTATCAGTCCTAGCATGCTGCCATTGTCGAATATATCTTCCCTGATCCTAGACTACATGGACTTCTGATGGGAGAGCAACTGATTCCAATTGGTTGCTTACATTCTGGTTTGTAGTGTAGATGGTGTCTACTGTTGCTTTGAAGAAAGAAAGTAAGGTTATATTTCTGATCGTGGATCTAAAGTGAAACAAATGATAGAATGGTGTTTGTGCTACTACTCTGCAATTTACAGTCTGGTTTTTACTGTATTTCGAGAACATACTCAAGTTTGGGATTTCCTCAATCGGTTTTGGCTATCCGGGTATGGCAGTAGTGTTGTAAGTTCCATGAGAGTGATGTAAGTGTAATAATATGGCTGCGGATCGTGTAAACACGGATTCATTGCACTCTTTTTCCTTCATTTAAGTGTAGGGAGATTTTTTATGCATGAATCCCTGTATATCTTTTATAATTTTAATAAAGTCTTAATTTTCAAAAAAAAAAATAATCAGGATTTCAAAATATACATATACATATATATATATATATAATATCGATTCAACTTAATTAGGATTCTAATATATATCTATATTTTTTAAATTTAAATATTTTTATTCGGATTCATATATGAATTGGACTCAGATTAAATATGGATTTGGATCGGATTCGGATCAGATCATGACAATGTACATATCCCATCCACCTCCTATTAAGACTTGAACTTTTTTTTAGATTCGAACTTTTTTCGATCAGATTTAAATTGAATTTTTTTTCTTCAGATCGAATCGGATTCGGAGTATATTGAACTTTTACTTTATGCTTTACCAAGAAATTTTACCAAAAAAAAAGTATATTTAATATATATATCTTTGGAGAACCCCACTTCAATGAAGTGATGAAACAAAAATAATCATAAACAAATAAAGTGATGAAGCGCCAAATGGTAAAACTAGTTTTATTTTACCTTCCTTTCAGTAAGGCGCTTGTGGCTCAGTGGATAGAGCGTCTGTTTCCTAAGCAGAAGGCCGTAGGTTCGACCCCTACCTGGCGCGTTTTCCAATTTTGCAAGCGTTTTATTGAGTCGATAGGCGAACTTCACGGATTCTAAAAAAAATTCAAATGACCCCTCTTTTATTCAACACCATTGTTGGGCCGAAAGAACATTGGAAGTAGTTGTTAACTTGTTAGAATATTTTTTTCTCCGCATGCATTTTAATTTTAGGGTTTTAGTTTATGATTAGAGTTTAGGATAATATAGTTAGGGATTTAAATTTCAACCTTAAACCCTAAATTCTATCAACACATGTTAAATTCAAAATCACTACACGTAACCCTTAAACCATAAATAGAGCCTATAAACCTTAAAACTAAAACATTTGTGTAAACAAATTTTCCAAATAGTCTTGTGCATAGAAAATTAGCCGCCTGGTGATAAATTGATAAACCAAAGAGAACATTTCTTATTTGTGAATGAATTGATAATTACCCTATATTAATTATCTCTCGAGTTACCCTATTATACTAGAACATCAACTGACAATTCAACTTTTCAAAAGCAGTAACAGCAAAATGAAATACTTTAAATCTGCCAATACACATGATTCCATGTTGCTGCTGTAAGAATAAATAACATACTAAAAGTCCAGTTCGTGTAGTCATATTAGAAAGCATTTCTCAAGTTAGTATTGCTGCCAGTTATCACTTGCATCCCACACTCATAATGAGTTTTTCACCCAATCAAGATTAGCAAACTCAAGTGTTAGTCACCTGATGTTCAAATATTCATTTCACCCATATTCAGGCCTTCTCCAAGTTTTGTTTGTTTTCCTGAAGGTTTTCTCCAAGAAGTTGAATGGTATAAATTAGGTACTAAAATTCACACATGTTTCACAGCATCAACTTCTTCAAGATATGAAACATCAACTTCTTGAACATGAAAATAAGAGTCTGGAATCTCTGAAGAAGCAGGCATTGTTGCCACACATTTCAATTGTTCACAGAGAAATCAACGTTATTTCAATAAGAATTCAACATGACAACATAAATGATTATTGTATATCAATGCCTAGTGCCAAATGTTTAGACCTTATGCTTGAAGTGCACCTTCTCTTCTACTCAAATACAAGTCATGAATGATAAGAACACATTCTTTTAGATAGGAGGCTTTGTAGCCTGTGTACTCTTGCATGGCAGGGCTCTGTATAACACAAATGATAAGTAAATTATAACTACATATGGAGTAAAATGAACAGCATAAAAGGGCCTGGAAGAAGGAACTCATATCTAAGTTGAATTATGAAACTTGCAAGAAACATAACAGAAGAAACAACCATTGAAGGTAGAAACTTTACACAGCCATAGTCCAACAAACTCAACTCTGCAAGGTAGCATCCAAGGAACTCTAGTTGCAAGCTGGAATCCTGCACAAGACTAAAATAAATTCTATAGTCAATACAAATAACAACCAATAACCTTGACTTCACAAACACAAGAAAAATGGGTATTTTTCATGTTTTGTATTCCTCTTGTGCAACTTTTGTAAATCTCCTGAAAACATCAAGGAAAAAGCATCATGTTTCTGGCAGTTGGTATTAACTTATATGTATTGTCAACACAAATCTACTTTAGAAACCACTCTTACCTCAAAAATGTTTTAACTGTTGGATTGCCCAATTCAAACTTCAAAGCCTTTAGTATATCTGCCTCCATTTTGATCACCTTCGCATTTAGGCAACAAATGTCGATAAATGAATGAAGCAATGAACTATAAATATGAAAAATAAAAATGAAAAAGACAATGAAGTATTGAGAAGGAGAAAGATTACCTCTTCTTTTCTATAAGTATTATCAGTTATATAGCAATAAAATCTTCCACATTTGGAGGATTGATTTCCTCGTGCTTTCTACTCAAAAAGAAGAAGAAAAAGTCAGTACAACATTTACAATAAATTCAAATAAAAAGAACACTAAATTATGAAAGATATTAGAAGCTTACGAGGCAATCAACATTGATGATACACCAAGCAATTGAAGTCTTTGCCTATTGGGGCGTTTAAAGATTGTTGTCACAATTCTTTTTAGAAGTTTTGACTTTTTAGAAAGAAAAAAAAATCAACGGAGTCGCCACCAATCTTTTGAAAAAGTGTGATTATGTCACTTTAAAACATGGTTTATTTTAATAAAATGTTTTGTTTTAATAAAACAATAGTTTTGGTCTATGAAAACCAGAAAACAAGCTCGGGGTCAGTTATGCGTGGGGAAGGGTTAGCACCCCACGACGCCCAAAATTGGTACCTAATTAATTTTAAAATTGAAACTTGCAAGTTCTCGAAAGTTCGACTTGTCCGTTTAATGAATATTAAACTATTTTAACGGCCTTATCGTCCGAGAGATGAACTTTAATCACCACCAACATTTCTGGCGCTAACCCTCATTTCCCGTTTGATAAGACACCACATTAAATTAATTTCACTTTTAAAGTAACATGAAAATTTGATGTCTTCAACATTTTATATTTATTCTAAGTTCGATTATTTAAAAATTTAAAAAGTCTAAATCTTTTATTTCTAGTTAAAGGTTTAAGTTTGCTTAAGTGTGTCTTATTTTCTTGAAGTAAAATTTTCTTTATGTCTCTATATAAGCTTTTAGAACCTATCCATAAGTTTCAAACTATTTCTAAAAAAACAAACAAAAATTCGATTTTTCTTTTGTGTTTTGCTTTTTATTCTCTTCTAAAAAACATTTTATTTATTTTTTCTTTTCTTTTAAAACCAATACCGTCCTTTTTACATTTTTTTTAACTTTTCTATTTTTTTATATTTTCATTTAAAAAAAGAGTTTTTCTTTTAAAACTTTTTTTATATTTTTAAAAGACTTTTCTTTAAAATATAGTAACGTTAATCCATATTTGCATTTCATATTACAAAAATGGCTTTGCCACCACCAACCTCTTGTAGACTTGTAGCTTTCAGGTTCAATTCCCCATAGAGCCCAAGTTCAATTATATATTTTACCCAAAACATGCTTTCATATTTAGGGCTTTTACTCAAAAACTCGAAAGTAAACCCGGGATCGGTGGTGCCGAAATCGCCCGCCCACTAAATTCCCAAAACTCTCATACTCAATTTTCAAATTTCAATTTCAGTAATCAGAATTGGAAATCATTAAAAATAGAGGGAGCCAGGAAAACCCAAATCCCAAAACTTGAAAAAAAGAGAGGATTAAAAACAGAGCGCAAAGTTTATCAAATGCCGCCAACCCCAAGTTTTGAAAACAAAATCCCAAATGGCGCTTCTCATTTTGCCCCTTTTATTCTCACCCTGCTCCTGCCACAACCCATTCACTCCCTCTCCTGTTCTTTTCCAAATCTTCCCCACCCCTCTTTCTTTCTCTCTGCAACTGCAAAAGGTTAGCGGAAGAGTTAGTAATGGTGCAAGAGGCAATGGCGGATCAGGAGAACTGTGTGAGACTTACAAGGGCCGCCGCCAAGAAGCGGGCTGCAGACTCGGCGGGATTAACGGAGGAGAAAGGCGTGACCAAGAAAAGGGTTGTTCTGGGAGAGCTTTCCAACTTGTCTAACGTTGTTGTTTCTGGGAGTAAACCTCCGGGGAAGGAAAACCAAAAGAAGCAGCCTAAACGGAAGCCGAAGACAAACTCGAGAGTTGTAAAGCCGGCTTTGAAGGCGGGAAAAGAAGAAACTGAAGATGATAAACCGGCGGGTATTGATGATAAATCTGATGACCCACAAATGTGCGGCCATTGCGTATCTGATATATACGAATATCTTCGCCAGATGGAGGTATTTTTCTCTTATTTACTCACCCAAACATTATTGGTAAATTTATATTCTGTTGTTAGCAATGGATCTCTTTAGATTGAAAATTTGGATGACGCGTGGCATTATTTTAGATGTGGCGGGCTCTAATCTGGTCATAGTAACTAGAAATAGAAAATTTGAGTTTGAATAAGCTGTTAGCATTGGCATAGGTTAGGGATATATTGGTAACGCCAGCCTGTTGATAATTCTGATTTCTGCTCATTTCACTAATGAACCTTTTTTGTGTGATCCAATTGGTATTAGGTGGATCCAAAGAGAAGACCTTTACCTGATTATATTGAAAAAGTGCAGAAGGATGTTAGTACGAATATGAGAGGGATTTTGGTGGATTGGTTGGTGGAAGTTGCAGAGGAATACAAGCTTGTTTCAGATACTTTATACATAACGGTTTCCTACATTGATAGATACCTATCTTTAAATGCCCTCAATAGGCAAAGACTTCAATTGCTCGGTGTATCTTCAATGCTGATTGCCTCGTAAGCTTCTAATTTATTTCATAATTTAATGTTCTTTTTATTTGAAATTACTGTAAATGTTGTACTGATTTACTTTTTATGTGATTGTTTTGTGTAGCAAGTATGAGGAAATCAATCCTCCAAATGTGGAAGATTTTTGCTATATAACAGATAATACTTACAGGAAAGAAGAGGTAATATTTCCCTTTTTTGATTCTTCATTGCCCTTTTCATTTTCCATTTATATAGTTCATTGCTTCATTCATTTATTGAAATTTGTTGCCTAAATGTGAAGGTGGTCAAAATGGAGGCAGATATTCTAAAGGCTTTGAAGTTTGAATTGGGCAATCCGACAGTTAAAACATTTCTGAGGTAAGAGTTGTTTGCGAAGTAGATGTGCTTTGATAATACATATAAGTTAATACCAATTGGCAGAAACTTAATGCGTTTTCCCTGATGTTTTCAGGAGATTTACCAAAGTTGCGCAAGAGGATTACAAAGTAAGAAAAATCCTTATTTTTCTTGTGTTTGTGAAGTCAATGTTATTGTTTGTTATTGTGCATTAACTGTAGAATTTATTTTGGTCTTGTACAGGATTCCAGCTTGCAACTAGAGTTCCTTGGATGTTACCTTGCAGAGTTGAGTTTGTTGGACTATGGCTGTATAAAGTTTCTGCCTTCAATGGTTGCTGCTTCTGTTATGTTTCTTGCATGTTTCATAATTCAACCTAAGAGGCATCCTTGGGTAAGACTTCCTTTCTTCTGGCCATTTTGTCCCATTTACTCCATAGTTGGCTATAATTTACTTATCATTTGTGTTCTGCAGAGCCCTGCCATGCAAGAGTACTCAGGCTACAAAGCCTCAGATTTAAAAGAATGTGTCCTTATCATTCATGACTTGTATTTGAGTAGAAGAGGAGGTGCACTACAAGCAATTAGAGAAAAATACAGGCAGCATAAGGTATACACATTTAGTACTATGGATGATATACCATAATCATTTATATGGTTTTGTTGAAATCTTACTGAAATAATGTTGATTTCTCTGTGGACAGTTCAAATGTGTTGCATCCATGCCTGCTTCTCCAGAGATTCCAAAATCTTATTTTGAAGTTGGTCAAGACGTTGATGTTTCATATTTTGAAGATGTTGATGCTGTGAAAGTTAAACATATGTGATTTCCAGTGTCTAATTTATCATTCAACTTCTTGGAGAAGGCCTTCAAGAAAACAAACAAAACTTGGAGAACACTTGCTAACCTTTCTTGGCTGAAGAACACTTTTTGAGTGTGGGATGTAAGTGGTGACTGGCAGCAATACTAACTTGGGAAATGTTTTTGAACATGAGCTGGACTTAGTTGGTGATTCTTATAAGTATTTCATTTTGCTGCTACTGCTTCTGAAATGTTATAACATTGGTATAACATTTGTTGATGTTGATGACTTATGATTGTTCGTGTATATTATAATACTGAAACTTCAATTAGATTACTTCATTATGGATTTGGGTTGTATATGTATGGTTGTACTGAATAGTTGTTCTTCTAAAGTGATAGTCTCTTTCCAGTGGATGTTGCTGGATATAGATTGGAGTACAAAGATATTCACACTTAAATCTGTATTATGCTTCTTGCTGAGCCGGCTACTGTCCTAATCCTATCCTGCTTGGTAATATTGTTAATCTGTGCAATATTAATAGTGTGAAATAATACTGCCATAGATTCTAATATAACAGATCTGCGCATTGAAAGTGATTTGGACTTGAAACTTTTCCTTGTTAACGTACACTAGCAGCCTCCTGCATGGGGCTTTACAGAGCTTTTCATTTAATTTATGAAAAGAGATTATAAACGAAGGTCCAAGTCGAGTTTTAGCTGCTCTTGTGGAGGTTTGGAGGGTTGTGAATCCACATGATAACTCCCTGGCCAGTTCAAACTTGTTTCTCTGTCAATGGATCCAGTCCATGATCCGACAATCTCTTTGTTGGAATCATTGAATCTTGCAACCACAGGTCTCCAGTCTGTGTCCAGTTGGCGCACAATTGAATGGGGCTGAACACCGAGTGACCGGGCCATCGTCTTATTTACAGGGAAACTCATCATTGCTATCAGCCTTTCCGACTGAAACCGTCTAACTACTCCCCTCTCTCGCTTGTGGGCGTTCTGGTGGCCACCGAGTGCTTGTGAACTACAGAACTTCCTTCTGCAGAAGTTGCAGGAGAAGACCCTGTTGGGAACATATTTTGATTGGAAACCACTCTTAGAAGCAACAATATCCTCATGCCTTCCAAGACTCAAGTTAAGCCAATCCATCGAATCGCCTCCAGCGTTGCCTTCACAGCCTTCTTCCCGTCTTTCATCAATTTGATGACCATTTGTCATTTCTGCTACTCCTTCGAGTCGAAACCTGGGAGGTCTTGAAAGCTTTTTCAGATTATATAAGCTGTAGGATCAAAGAGGAACAGCCCACAACATGTAAAGGAAAAGGAAGTGGCAAAAGATGATGTGTCCCAAGTTTATCACGTTTGTTAGTGAACGGATCCATTTATTACTGGTATTGGTGGGTCACTGTTAATGGTCATGTCACCTTTCCCTCCCTAAAGATAGAATGAAAGCCTTTTCTGTTTATATCTTTTCATTGCACTTAGATTCCTAGCAACTCAAGAATCAATGTGGTGCGACAACAATTTCAACACAGTCATATCATAATCTTAAAAATTATACGAACTGCCTGCCATGATGTATATGTTACTTTGTCAAGAGATTCCAATTCTTGGTCATGTCTAAAAGCGAAAGTTCATTCAGAACGATGTCGATCGAGTTATCTTCCATTCACACTAAACCAGCCTATCAACCATCAATCCGTAACTTTTACAGTCTGGATGCTTGTTTTTTGGCCATTAATGCATCGTACAGGGTATAATTTGATTAGATATAACAGTGTCTCGCGACAAAGTCATTCGCTGATGATGTCGAAAGTGCTTTCTAGTATTACCAACAATATCTGGCCCTGATGCAGTGATGCTCCCTAACAACAGTGCTTTCTATTGATAGTGCTTTGTGACGACGACGTTCTCCGGCAGCAAAGTTCTGCTGTGACAACACTAATCGATGACTACACTCTAGCACACCAATTTAAGTACCAAGCTCTCATTTTGGTATGATTTTTTTGCAGCAAGATTACATAGACTTGATACTATAGCCATGGATGAACAAAGGCTGAACAATATATATATCTTCCAAGGTTTAAATGTTGTACAGCAGATTGTATCTAGTTTTATGCAAAAAGTTGTCACATGTCAACTTGCAGGTGCAATGAAATGAGTGAATATTCTTGGGTCTCCTTTCACGTGGCTTGATAGTTGTAACAACCCAGGTGGGGGGCTGATCATATATATATTTCCATGTTCTTTGTCGTCCCATGAAGAAACATTAATTCCACGTTGGCTGACCCCATGGAATATGGAGTTGTTTTGCATTCAAGCAGTTGGTTTTAGGTTGATATTTATACAGGTAAGTGAGTTAACAAGAAGTTTAGATTTATAAATCAGAATTGTATACATGGTGAGGCTGGATAAGATTTATAAACAGACAGAGGCGACACTTTCTTGAACCGTTTTCTTCTATCCATAAAGCTTAAACAACATTCGACCCAATAAACATCTGGGAATCTTTATTGGGACAGAGGAGTGTGTTTTGGCAGTCCTTGATTGGCTGATAAGTTGCCGACTCTTGAGGTGGAAGCTTGGTAGTGATGGAAGGATTGAAGTAGAAGCAGAGGATTGTCGTCCCCATCGGCACCTTATCCTAAACAAAAGCAATAACTTAGTGGGGAAAGGTTTGACATTATTGCATGTGGTGTTTCTCTCAAATTGGAATGCGCCAAAGTACCAAATACCCAAACCCTCGCCCCGATAATTTCCTCAATGAAACCACTCAAGTTAGAAGGCTAATTCAGCCTTTTTGGCCACCCAGTTCAAACAACAGGTGCTAGGCTACTTGTATTCTGTACGGTGGAATGTTAACAGTGGGGGTTCCTGGGATTATGGAACACTACCACTCATGACTCAACGTAAATGCTTTGAATGTTTGTTTAAAAGTATTATGGTGTTACTATTTTTCAACCAAGATAATGAAATCACGGTGGATGATATTTGGCTTCTCTGCTCTTTTCTCATTCTCAGTTTCTAGACAGGTTTCTGATTCCTTTATGTAATCGTTTCCGATGTTGGTTTGAAAAGAATGCTGATTCTGATTCATACTCGTTAACTAATTCCCAAACTTTTGCCATTCTTTTCGGCCCAATGCCCTAATGGTTAGGTCGGGATGCTGATCTATTAACTTGAAAATTTGGGTCCAATTATTTGTTATTTTGGATAGTGGAAACAGTAAAGGTTGTATAATAATTAAATTCTTTTTTTTGAACATCAATAATAATTAAATTTCGAGGACTTAATATTACCCTTTTTTTATCATTTCATCTATGATTAAATAATAATAATTATTTTTATTTTAAATTTTATGATTAAAGATATAATTAGTTATTATCACAGACAATTGAAAAGCAAAGGGCCAATGAACTAGAAAATGAGATTGTCGTTGATGGTTAGGATTTAAACCCTAAAAAACGGATGGAATTCCCCTGCCCCTTTTCGGTGCCACTACATATGTCCCTACGCTCAAAATTAATTTTAGGGTTTAGAGTTTTATGTTAGGGGTTGTGGTTAAGGTTTAGGGAATTTAGGGTAGAGTGTATTTTTAGGGTATAGGGTGTAGGGTTTAGGATTTAGAATTTAGGGTTATGGCTTAGATTTTAATTTTGTAGTGTTTTTTAGTGTTGGGGCATATGTAAAGGCACCGAAAAAGTACTGACCAATTTTATCCCTAAAAAAACTCATTACCTACTCCAAATCAAAAATGTATTCAAGAAAACAAAGCAACAGTTTCTGTCCAAAAAAGAGAGAGGAAATACTGCCCAGTGTTTAGCATTATCTATCCTAGTTTTAGTTGTTGCATAATTAATGGGGTAGTTCATTTTCCATATAGTAGTCGGTGGAGTAGTGGACTTTAATTAATGTTGTAAATTCCGACTCTCACGCTATCTTGTCAAAAGTTTGTAACTCGAATTCCTCCGCAGGTCTCCTGACGATCCAGCAGTGTGCTTTCACACTGTTCTAAACTAAACATAATTAATTCAAATGTTGGTTGAATCATGAATGTGGGATCTAAATATATACTCCATATTATTATTAGTTTGTTTAAAAAGAAATTATCTTTGGCCTTTGCCTGGACGTAAAAGGAAAATGGTCCGGTGGAAGGAATAGGATGTCATGGCTTATCTCTGAGTCACTACTTTCCAAAGCAGACAAAAAAAAGAACCCTACAAAGGTAAAATCACAAGGCCAAGATTTATATATACCATTACAATTTGATAAACTAGACGTGGAACTCCCCTTTATTTTAGATCCAGAAGAAACAAAATATAAAAGCAGACTAAGAAAAAAAAAGGTTGTAGGCGAGCACGAAAAGCTAAAGTTACTGTAGGGAAATACAAAAAAGCAAGTGTGCTTCCTCCCATGTCTGCTGGTATACTCAAATAAAACTACATTTCCAAACAAAACAACCTTTGCTTTCTCTTTTCAGTTCTCACCCCGATCCTCGCCATAATCGGATGTCATCGTATAGTGAAAAATTTTAGAGCAAAGAAAAGGGAGTTTCAGATCAGTAGGGGTATTACAGCATGCACTTTGAACCGTCTCCGTTAGTGCGGTTGTTGAAGAAACCAATGATCATTATGTTGGTACTCTCCGTGTTGGTCTCAGGGTATCAGAAGGAAGATGCAACAATGCTTGTCGGCATGGACGGTCATTCACCAGCTGATGCTAAGGAGAGGCAGCCTTCGAAACACCAACTCTCAAGGCATTTCTTTTCAAGCAAGAGGAAAGTTCCAAACGCCTCAGATCCACTCCACAACCGTTGAAGCTTATTCTGATCGGTGTTATGCTTGTGAATTGTGATAGATTTAGTAAGACTGTGGAGCATTTGAGTTGTTTCGGGTGCATTTTTTCAACGATGGCGGGGTTTCTTCATTATTCCCCCATATGAACTGCATTCAATATTGGTGGGGTTTTGCAATTTTCAAAATATTGGACTTTTAGGACGTTGTCTATTGTCATTTTTTATTGTCTGTACCGCACCATATGTGTAAATGAAATATGTTACTAGAATGTAATGAAGAAAACTCGGTCTCTAGTTATTTGAGTGTGTGTTGGTTCAGTTGGCTAGAATGTAATGAAGAATGTAAATGAAATATGTTACCTGCTGCTGTTCACTTCAAGTTCAGACAGTTTTGGTGGTATTTGATAATTCGGGGTTTACGTATTAAAACGTAATTGGTAACCATAATCGTTGTATTTTACGTATTAATTAATTAAACTATTAAAGTTAAATAGTTTTGATTAAACAAATTGCTAAAAATAGGTTAATTGTTTTTAAACTTTTTATACATATATTTTATTCACAAGATTAACTATGTCAATCTCGATGTCCTGTTATAATATAATATTTATTGAATAGATAATTTTATTATTCTCAAAAAAGCAGTGAACACGTGAAAAAAATACAATAAGTTACATGTTAACTTGTAACCGAACCGTTAACAACGTTTAACCGTTAGCGGTTAAAACAATTAACCGTTTCTTAATGATTACATTACGATTCAATAACCGCTATAATGATTAACCATTCGTCTAGACTAGACGGTAAGATTAACCTACCATAAACACCCTTACCAATAAATGAAATATGTTGCTAGAATGTAATGAGCACCCCTTTAAAGTAAAATGATAAAATGTTGTAAACATAAAGAACTAAAAAAGTGATTTATGTTTATAATAACAAGTTCAGCATTTAAATCTATAGCCTACTCTAATCAATTTATGTAGTTTTAATTTTGTGTGTGTGCAAGTGATGAAGGTTATGTATTGCATTAAGAGCAAAAGGTGTTAACTACAATAACCAAAAGTTCGATGTAGAAAGAAAAAAAAGGAGCATTTACAGGCAACCAAACAATGCCTTCCTGTTCCACTTTGATCTTCCCCCAAAGCAAACGGATCTTTTTTTTTTAATTCTACTACATCATTATAAATTTTTATACTTAATTATGTCTAAATTTATTTTTTGATCATATGGCATTATTTGATTTTTTGATAATGCATAGAATTATACACCGTTAATATTATATCAAATAATAATAAGGCTGGGTAGATGTTTTACCCCTAAACTCATTTAAAATTTATTAAGATTTGTATAAATGTTTAGTATAGTTAATACATATTTAATATATCAAATAAATAACAAAAATGTTAAATTCATATACTTGAATGAAGTTTGAAATTCAGTTCATAAGAGTTAAAAATTGTAAATTTGCATTATCTTTTTTATTTAAAATTTTCAACAGATATTAGCGTGTTAGTATTTTTTAAATAAAATTTTACCATTAATATATCGTATGATCGTATTAATTTTAAAAATGAATCATTATTAACTCTATATATGCGTGTGTGTTAAAACTTAAAAGGGCATGTGAAGGAGTTTAGCGCTGTGTCTTGCATGTGAAAGAAGGAAAAAACGATGCATTGACCTTGGAACGCAAAACACCTCAATTAAATTAAATTGAAAAAAAAAACCAATGTTCCAAAGTAATTTATATATCAGCAAGTTGTCATGAGTTTGAACTATAAATTAAATTATTAAGACTTTATATATCAACAAGTAATCTATAAACAAACCACCACAATTAAATTAAATTTAGGAAGATGAAAAATATGTGTTTGAACTTTAAGATACGCTATTTATTATTATTGTTTTGTTGTTATTATTATTACATTTTAAATGCCCTCATCATAATAAGAATTCATCTTAAATCTAATATGACTTGAAGATCAAAAAATAAAATAAATTATTTTTTGTCCTCTAAACTTAGTTCTATTACTTAAACTAATCCCTAACTTTTTTATATTAGTTTTCGAACTTAACAACTTTCCTATCTTGATCCATAGACTTGAATTTTTTACTTTTCTAATAACGTGAAACTTTGATATTATGCTACATCATCGCCTCTACTTTTTATAAAAATATTTTTTTTATGATGTGAGATTGTGTCAGTTCATAAAAAATTAAAAATCTAAATTTATATATCAAATTGAAAAGTTATCAAACTACAAAACTGATTTGGACATTTTTTTGTATGTTTAAATTAAAAAAATCGATCAAATATAAAAATCCCAAAAGATATAGTAGAATGGTTTTGACGTGTTAAACATAAAAAGCAAACAATGTGGCAAAAATTATTACCAACATTTCTTTTGACAATAACAATTGTATTTTATTAATAATTATGAAAATATCTAAAATACAAAGCATTCAAAATAGAGAATAATGAGATTTAGTACATCAAAATCTCAAACAACCCAAAGATGCAAAAAAAATATTTCTATAGATATTAGCATACCGATAAAATCCAGAAGTCTTCCTGAATTTTCTTGTCTCTATCCAAACGAGACGCTTTACGATGTGAAAAAGGAGTGGTGAGTGAATCAAACTATCAGTCAGATTGTTCCGCTACCCAGGTCTGATTACATCGGCAAATAACCATAAAAATAACGAAAAAACACAAAACGAACGCTAATGTATGCTGAAATCATGCCAAAACGACAGATGAAACGAACCATAAAAATAACGAAAAAACGTGCCACAAGAACATAAATTTTATTAAAAATATATTAAAAAAATTGGTAATTAATGAATCCGGCAGACGGTAACCAACATAAAAATTAAAACCGCCGCTGGCTAATAAAAAAAAAGGTGAGAGCCCTTGCGGTACAATTGGAGTAGAGAGGAAATACTAGGTCAAAAGAGAGACTATTCACAAATTCTTTAACTATTACCAACATTTAATAACATTTTATTGAAGCAGTCTTTGATTAATCAACGACTTTCAAATAATTTAAACATATACGTAACTAACTAATACTTAAATTAAATGTGATCGGGATTTTTAAGCTGAAGACCGTATGGAATGACGAATGGGTTCCCTGCATAGAATGTTTCAAGTTTTGACATTCAAATAATACACCTATTCAAACACTTGTATAAATTTTAGCCTTTGGGACTGTGTATGATTTTCTTTATCTCTAACGTCCTTCCTGCAGCAAAATTCGATCTTTCCATGGAAAACCTCCGCTACTACCTTTGTGCCATATTCTTCATTTTTCTGACCATCAAACTTTTAACTAAGAGAAAGCAAAACTTACCTCCGAGTCCCTTTTCTCTACCGATTATAGGCCACCTTCACCTTCTCAAATTTCCGCTCTACAAATCATTGGCGACCTTGTATGCAAAGTATGGCCCTATTTTATATCTCAGAGTAGGTTCCAGGCGTATCCTTGTTGTATCTTCTCCTTCTGCTGTTGAGGAATGCTTAGGTAAGAATGATATAATATTTGCAAACCGGCCTCAGACTATGGCCGGGGATATTTTAATGTACAACCACCGCTCTTACGTGTGGGCTCCTTACGGGCCTCTTTGGCGGAACCTCCGCCGTGTCAGCGTTGTCGAGATTCTCTCATCGTTCAACGTTCAAAAGCTTTCTTCCATACGAGAAGAAGAAGTTGGCAACTTTGTTCGTCGATTGTCAGCTTCAGACCGCAGCACCGGAAAAGTGGACATGAGATACTTGTTCAGTCTTCTGACAATGAATGTCTCGTTGAAGGTGGTGTCGGGAAAGCGTGTTGTTGAGGCCGACAAGGAGGCAGAAAGGATGTTCTTCCAAGAATTCAAGAGTTTATTTTTTGTGGGCGTGGGAACCAACATATGCGATTTCTTCCCAGTTCTGAAGTGGATTGGTTTCCACGGGATTGAAAAGAGATTGAAAGAGCTGCATATGAGGAGAGATGAATACCTACAGAAATTAGTAGATGGAGTTAGATTAAACAGAAGTCGTGATGTTGCCGCCATAAAGGAAGAGGGAAAGAATCCTCCATTCATTGAAAAGCTTCTGTCTTTTCAAGAAAAAGATCCCGAATTCTTTTCCAATGAAGTCATCAAGGCCATGGCATTGGTAAGTATTTTATTATGTACCATCAATTTTTTCATCGGCCTATCAATCTGTTTTTAACATCGACTTGAATGCAATAACACGTGGCATCAGATGATGTTCATTGCAGGAACAGAATCAACAGTATTCACACTGGAATGGGCAATGTCACTCCTATTGAATCATCCAGAGGTTTTGGAGAGAGTGAGAGCAGAGATTGTTAGCCATGTTGGGCACGAGCGCCTGCTAAATGACTCTGATCTTGCCAACCTTCCTTTTCTCGGTTGCGTTGTAAATGAGGTACTCAGGTTGTATCCACCAGCGCCGCTTCTGTTGCCTCATTACTCATCCGAAGATTGTAGGGTGGGCGGATACGAGGTACCTAAAGGCACGCTGCTCATGGTCCATGCTTGGGCCATCCACAGGGATCCTAGCGTATGGGACGAGCCAACCAAGTTCAAGCCTGAGAGGTTCGAGGAAAGTTTCGAAGAGAAAGAAGGATCCAAATATCTTCCGTTTGGACTTGGGAGGAGAGCTTGTCCAGGTGCTGCTATGGGCTTGCGGCTGATTTTGTTGGCACTTGGTGTAACGATACAATGCTTTGAATGGGAAAAGGTAGGGTCAGACAAGGTGGATATGACGCCAGGTAATGGAACATTTTTGTTGAAGGCTATACCATTGGAAGCTCTGTGCTCTCCACGGCCTGGTTTGCTTAAACTTCTCTCTCAAATTCAAACTTCCAAATGATTTGAGATTGTAACTATAAGTGCCATAAGGATTAGACTTGGATAAGGTGGTAATCATGTAATACATTTTGCTATACTATAATTGCTGTTTGTTACATGTAAATATAGTAGGCGCTGGATCTTCAGGGCTGCTCATGTATCATATATATATATATATATATATATATATACTAGTCAATCTATTTAAATTTGGGTTTTGATCAAGAAGCCTTAAATATTCAGAAACAGAAACAGAAGCTCATGTAACTAGGAGAACTTTTTGTGTGTAGTATCTCGTATGTTATTCAGTTAATGCTTACAGCCAGTAGGAACAGAAACAGAAACAGAAACATTACATGCCCTCTGTAGAAGCTCTTAAATATTCTTCCCGATTGCCATGTCATGCTGGGTCGAGAATGTATCATTCAACTGCTACTGCTAGTGCACGGTCCGACTCCACCAACACCTGCCTACACCCTCTTTCCAAGCAACCATCAGTCCCTCTAAAAGAAGCCCAAAGCTCGACGACAAGAACACAACACGCACCAACGATCATGTTTGCCCATGTTATTTGTTTATTCATACATTGTTTGCCTATGTTTGTTTATATTTATATGCGTGTTTGTTTATTCTTGTTTATGTTTTTTTAGCGTATTTATTGCGACATGTATTTAATTGTCATTCATTTGATATTTTAATTTTTCAATGAACATTTTGATAATCAATTAACTCTAATTATAAAAAAAAGATACTTATTAATTCAAATATTTGTGTCGTAATATCTTGATTTAATGGATATTAAACAAATATTCAAATTACAGTAAAACCTCTATAAATTAATACTCTTTAATTAATAAACTCTATTAAATAATAAATTTCTCTCGTCCCGACTTGGGCCAATGTAAAACATTATCAAGTTCGATAAAATAATAATATAATAATTTTTTGAAGATCATCTTTATAAATATAAAGGTCTCATCAAAACTATAAATTAATAATTCATAAATATTACACTTACTACTTTGGTAACTTGCTAAAATATTCAATTAGTTTCAATGAATTTGTAAATTCATGAATACAATATTAAATTGAAACAATGAATTATTAAGTACATGCATTAGTCTAGTTAGATATAAATAATTTGATACATGAATATATTTAATAACATATACATGAATCTACTTATTTTTAATTAATTGGAATATTATGTACAATTTACAATTTATTTGCACACAATATCATTATCAAAGTTATACATATTTGCTGAATTGAGAAATTTTCTTTTAATTAATAAATTATTAATTTATCGATATATTAATATTTCTCTAAATTAATAAAATTTCATGGTCCCAAGGGTATTAGTTTATAGAGGTTTTACTGTAGTACTTCGTATTATATAAAGGTAAATTTTAAAGTGAATAAAGTTGACAAGTCATTACATCATGTTTAATTGCTTGCATAATGCATAAAGGTGATGTACTCAATTCGAACCATAAATTAATACGGCAGTCAGTCTTAATTGATATCGGTTTTATCTATGGTCCGAATTTAATGTCATCTTTATTAATTAAATGATCAATTAATTTATGGGTAATTGTTCTATACACAAGCGCTTGTGGAAACTTTTTTACACAAGCGCCTTAGTTTTAGGGGTTAGAGACTTCGTTTAGGGTTTAAAATTTAGGGGTATAAGTGTAGTAGTTTTGAATTTAGGGATTGTTGATAGAATTTTGGGTTTAGGGTTAAAATTTAGGGTTTATAGGTTAAAACCTAAATTCCCACCCATATTACCCTAAAACTAAACCCTAACCCTAAACCCTAAATTCTAACTCTAATTCCTAAATTCTAAACATGAACCCTAAACTCTAAACCCTAAACACTAACACCCCTAAACTCTAAACCCTAAACACTAACCCTAAACTCTATAATTGAGGCGCTTGTGGAAATAAAAACTTTCCACCGCTAGTGTATAGGATATTAATCCTTAATTTAAACCCACCAAGTGTTAAAGCCCATTTATTTAAAATATGTATTCAATTGAGAACATTTAATTTAATTTAAATTTTAATAATTTTCATTGAGCAACGTATGATTTGGTATTGATTTCGGGCGTTGTGGTCCTTCTCACACGTAACCAATTATCGAACTCATTTTAATAAACCTATAATTTTATAGTATCTGATATACCATATCTAAGTAATCGATAGCGACTCTAAATTTTATTTTAAAATACGAGTTTTTTTAATCCCCTAAAATATTTTTTAAAAAAACCAAGGGAACGTATTATATGTATGTTTTTTAAATTAGTCGCTACACACCGATAGAAATCTTCCTCGCGTCGACTCACCGCACAATCTTCGGTTCCACTCCAATAAAACTGGACTATTAGCTCTTCGTTCAAAGCAAAAGGGGTGGACCATGACAACAATAAAAGATCGTATGCGGCTACCCAAATAGAAAAAAGGGCTAAACCACCACAATAACCTCCCTCCACTACCTTATTCGGCCGGCGTCGACTGAATTTTGACATAAATCATAAACTCCAAGAAAATTACCACATAGTGCTCCTGGCTTTCCAATCATAAGTCACCATCTCCATCTTTAAAACTAACAGATCGTAACAAATAATTAAGGGTAAATTATATTAATGACCACTGAACTATAGGGTTGATGTCGATTTGACCACTATATTTTCAATTGTGTTAAATATATCACATAACTATTTAATTGGTTCCATTGTAGCCACATGCCGTTAAAAAACGGAAAAGTTGACGGGGCTGTTAAAATAATTAGTATAATTACAAATTTGGTCCCCTTTATCTATACAATCTATCAATTTGATCCTAATTTTAATCTAATAAAAAATTATTTATTTTAATTAGGTGGTGACACGTGTCACCACCTTATTGGGTGATTTTAATTATTTTTATTTAACTAAATTAATTGATTTCCCCCTCCAATCAGGTGGTGACACGTGTCACCCTAATTGGAGTAGGAAAAATAAAAACCAAAGAACCGTCCTTGGTAAGAATGAAACCTAGGACCTTAGGGGAGTAGCACGCATGAGTTTGCCACTGAGCCAAGCATATACTTGTGATATGCAATACTAATAATAATATATGTATTATACATATGGAGAAAAAAAAATAATATACTCACCCTTGGTAGGATTCAAACCTGGAAATTCTTAAAGGTTGAGGCATAGGTTTGCCACTAGGCCAAATAAGTATTTTTGATATGAAATACTAACTATAATATATATCTTATTCGATTATAATTTAGTTTGGAATATTATATATACAATAATATTAAAATAATCAAAATTAAGTTAAAAATCAATTCAAGAGATCTTTCTCCATGGTATCAGTCTAATTCGATTTTTATCGAAATTTGTTTATTCATGGAGAATAAATCGACATCTAGTGAGATGTAATTTTCACCAGATATTATTGTCAGTTTGGCAAATTTCTCAGAGACGAGAAATTTTAGAGAATTTTTCTCTACTACATCAACTGTTTTCAGCAATTTCGCCAGGCAGCAAATGGATGAGCTTCAGAAGCTGTCCAGCAAGTTTAATGGTTCTGGTGAGGGGAATGTTGCAAAGCTAGAGAATGAAGGTACTAAAGACCCTTCTTTACTTAATGCTCTTGTTTCTACCAAGACTGCACCAACATGGATCATCGATTCTGAAGCTTCTGATCACATGACTAGTAAAAGAGATTTGTTCTTTAAGTTTGAGTGTTCATCTTCTAAAGCTTTCATTAAAGTTGCTGATGGTTCTTTATATCACATCGAAGGGACTAGTTCTATTTCATTAATGATAACTTGGTTCTTGAGGATGTATTATTTGTACCTAAACTTGCGTGCAATTTAATATCAGTACACAAGCTTTCTAAGGACTTAAAGTGCTCTGTACAGTTTACTGATTCTACTTGTTTCTTGAAGGCACTGGATTCAAGAAAGATTATTGGTTGTGCTAGCTTGCAAAATGGTCTCTATGTTATTAATGACCAGTCACAATCTGTTTTTTCTCATTCCCATTCATGCCTTACTTCTTCTGGACAGGTTGATTCTGTTATGTTATGGCATTTTAGGTTAGGTCACTCTAATTTTTCTCACCTTCAAAAATTGGTTCCTGCTTTGTTTATTAATAAAAAATCCTAATTCTTTTAAATGCCATATATGTCCTCTTGCTAAACAGACTAAATCTTTATATTTACCATCTACTTGTAAATCTTCAAAATCCTTTACCTTAATTCATAGTGATGTTTGGGGTCCTTCTAAAGTGAAGAATGTTATTGGTAGTAGGTGGTTTGTAACCTTTATTGATGACCATAGCAGAATTACCTGGACCTATTTGTTCAAAGAAAAATATGATGTTGCTCCTATTTTTGAGAGATTTTATAATATGGTTGTTAATCAATTTGGCAGCAAAATACAAATACTTAAATCTAATAATGGGGGAAAATATTTCACTAAGTCCTTGGGAGAGTTTTTTTCAAACTAAAGGGATTGTTCATATTAGCTCTTGTGTAAATATCCCACAACAGAATGTGATTGCTGAAAGGAAAAACAGACATTTGCTAGAAGTTACCCGAGCCTTGTTGTTTACTAATAATATTCCTAAATATTTGTGGGGTGAAGCCTTGTTGACAGCCACCTATCATATTAAAAGAATGCTTAGCAAAGTCTTGAACTTTAGGACACCGAGAGATGTTTTCTTAGAGAGCTATTCCAACTTTAAACCTATATCCTCTGTTCTTCCTTTCAAAGTGTTTGGCTGCACTGTTTTTCTAAGAAATTCTTATCCTTCTCGGTCCAAATTAGATCCTAGAAATTTAAAGTGTGTTTTTATTGGGTATTCTTCACTTAAGAAGGGCTACAAATGTTACCATCCTCATTCTCATAAAATTTATACTTCATTAGATATAACCTTTTTTTGAACAGGTACCATACTTTCTTATGGCTGAAAATCAGGGGGGGAGTTGAGATGATTTCAAGCCTCTTAAAAATCAGGTTTCTCCTTATTTACCTTCTACTCTTGTACCTACTGATGTTTTTTTTGAACCTCAAATTTCTTTCAAACCCGCTTCTCCTTCACCTAAAAATTCCTCACTTAAAAATATAGCTCTTCCTTCTTCACCTACTATTACACCTACAATCCCTTATACTTCACCTAAATCTATTGTTCAGCCTCTTAACCAATTGTAGGTTTATACCAGAAAAAAAAGTCATTCCAGAAACTGTTTTGTAATCTGACATCTGCCAAAAATTGGACTTGAGTCCAGCTGCTTGTGAGGATGAGGGAGGTAATATTGTTGATAAAATTCCTTCTCACTTACTTGAACCTGAATTTTTGCCTATTGCTAAAAGGAAAGGGGTAAGACAGTGTACAAAACACCCTATCTAAAGATATGTTGCTTATGAAAATCTAATGCCTTCTTTTAAGGCTTTTACAGCTTGCCTAGATGGAGAACAAATTCTAAATTCTATTGAAGAGGCCTTAAAAAATCCTAATTGGAAGAAAACTGTTGAAGAAGAGATTAAGGCACTAAAAGAAAATAGTACTTGGACCATAACAGATCTCCCACAAGGCAAGAAATCAGTGGGATGCAAATGTGTGTTTGCCATTAAATACAATTCTGATGGAAGTGTGCACATATATAAAGCAAGGTTGGTGGCTAAGGGCTTTACACATACTCATGGAGTAGACTACAAGAAAACCTTTGCCCCTGTAGCTAAATTGAACACTGTAAGAGTTCTATTAAGCTTGGCTGTTAATTATGACTGGAAACTCCATCAGCTTGACATTAAGAATGCATTTCTTAATGGAAAATTAGAAGATGAAGTTTATATGAAGATTTCACCAGGTTTAGAATCTGAAGAGACTAAACAGAAGGTTTGCAAGCTTGACAGATCACTCTATAGGTTAAAGCAGTCACCTAGAGCATGGTTTGATAGATTCACTAAAGTTGTTTTGACAGGTGGATACAAGCAGTCGTTGGCAGATCATACTCTATTCTCTAAGGTAACCTCCAATAAGAAAAAAGTTATCTTAATAGTATACGTCGATGACATAATTTTGACAGAGGATGATGAGGAAGAAATAAACTACTTGAAAGCTTTATTGAGCAAGGAGTTTGAAATGAAAGACCTAGGAAAGCTCAAATATTTTTTAGGCATGGAGGTAGCAAGATCAAGCAAAAGTTTGGTTATTAACCAAAGAAAATATGTTCTGGACCTACTTACTGAGACTGGAATGTTGGGTTGTAAACCAACTGACACTCCCATGGATGCAAGTTTAAAATTCAGCAAAGAAGAGTCGAGTCCTAAAGCTGACAAGGGACTTTATCAAAGATTGGCGGGAAAATTGATCTATTAATCACTGACCAGACCAGATATTGCTTTTCCGGTAAACATTATCAGCCAATATATGACAGATCCTTGACAAGAACATATGAAAGCTGCTACTAGAATTCTGAGATACCTTAAGGATACACCGAGACATGGCTTAATGTTCGAAAAGACTCTTGACAGATCAATAAAAAATTTCTCAGATGCAAGCTGGGCAAGTGAGTTGACAAATAGACGGTCAACAAGTGGTTATTGTTCTTTTGTTTGAGGAAATCTAGTGACTTGGAAGAGCAAAAAGCAAAATGTTGTGTCAAGAAGTAGTGCAGAAGCTGAGTACAGAGCTTTAGCTCTTAGAATGTGTGAATGAATTTGGCTGATGAAGCTACTCAAAGAGCTAGGAATGGTTCAAGAAGAGAAGTTCGAAGTGTTCTGTGATAACCAGTCTACTATACAGATTGTCAAGAATCCTATTCAACATAACAGAACCAAACATGTTGAAATTGATAGACACTTTATTGCAGAAAAACTGACAAATGGAATAGCTTCCTTAAACTACGTTCCTACAGAAGAGCAAGTAGCAGATGTTCTTACAAAAGGTCTGCCAAAAGCACTTTTCGATAAATTTTTTTCAAGCTAGGATTATACAATGTATACCCACCAGCTTGAGGGGGAGTGTAAGCTTATCTGAAAAGTATTAGAGTTTTACTTAATGTGTAATTACAGTTTTTACTTGTTTTAAATAGTCTATCTAGAGTTAATCTTCTAAGAGGATTAGAGTTAAAAGTCTATTGTAAGTAGGACTCCTAATGTACTAAAAGTCCTATTATTTAGTCTTTAAATAGTCTGTAAACTAGTTGTTTATTGTAGTATGTTTGTTTTTCTTTTAAAATTTTAAAATTTGATTATTTTAATAATATTATATATATAACATTCCAAACTAAATTACAATTAAATAAGATATATATTATAGTTAGTATTTCATATCAAAAATACTTATTTGGTTTAGTGGTAAACCCATACCTTAACCCTTAAGGATTCTCAGGTTTGAATCCTACCAAGGGCGACTATATTGTTTTTTTTCTTTCTCCAATCGTATAACACATATATTAGTATTAGTATTACATATTACAAGTATATGCTTGTCTTAGTGGCAAACTCATGCTCTACTCCCCCAAGGTCCAGGTTCGATTTTTACCAAGGGCAGTTCTTTGGTTTTCATTTTTCCTACTCCAATCAGGGTGACACATGTCACCATCTGATTGGAGGGTGAAAATTAATTAATTTTAGTTAAATAAAAATAATTAAAATCCCCTAATGAGGTGTTAAAATAAATAAATTTTTATTAGATTAAAATTATGACCAAATTGATAGATTGTATAGATAAAGGGGACCAAATTTGTAATTATACCAATTATTTTAACAGCCTCGTCAATTTTTCCGTTTTTTTAACGGCAGGTGACTACATTGAACCAATTAAATAGTTATGTGGTATATTTAACACAATTAAAAATATAGTGGTCAAATCGATACCAACCCCATAGTTCGGTGGTCATTAGTATAATTTACCCAATAATTAAATTAGAACAACGAAAGGGCATGACTTAAATTTTATAATTTCAAAATTATTAGACTTAAGGACGAATTAAACCATAAAACCGGAGTCCAAGCCTCCTCCCATCTTCGACGTGGCTTCGTCTCTAGACACCATGTGAATAATGAAAACATTTGTTTATAAATTATTACTATTATTTACAAATATGCATATAAGCTGAGCTCTCGGTAGCTTTGTTTAGTCCCCGCCTTAGCATGGCCAAACTACTCTCCAAAATCTGAGATATTCATTAGCATTATGAACAGCAGGAAATGCTTTGTTCAACTTAATGCATATAAGTCCTGCTATTTTATAATCTTTATGTGTAATAAAAGCGAAGACGTCTGTCTTGTTAGAATCTTTTTATCTTAAAGTGGAAAACATCAAAACTTGGAAGCATAACATTTGAAAGATGGAAAATTCATTGCACTTTGGACAAAAGACTGCAGATTTCGACAACTTAAAACTTAGAGCAGATGGAGATTAAACTACAGTAAAGCTGGCCAATCCTTTTAATAATTCCTCCTCACCAGTTACCCAAGGAATGCACATTAGGCACTCCACAGGACATTGCACAGAAGCAGACCAATTGATGAGTCAATTTCAACTATGAAATCCCTTTCAATCTTATAGGGACTAATAGAAAAAGTGGGTCGATTATGTTTGGCCTAATGGGTTTACAAGGTGGAGACTTTGCGTATAATGGAAATGTCATAAAAACAAAACCTTAAGCGAGGGTTGGTTGAACCATTCCATCAACTCGATTAAAACAAATTCAAAAAGTTTATTGAATTTGATACGGCTTATATGAACGACATTTCTTTGAAATTGATATGGTTATCATTTCTCCTTGACCCAAGTCTCTTGTTCGGAATGACTGAAAGTAACTGCACAACTGCGGTGTTTTCATTCACACAGTTGAGATCTATGAAGAAAAATGGTTTAAAAATAAAATTATGTAGATATTTTCTTTTATTTTAGATGAATTAACAATTAGTTGGTCTAGTGGGATGGACGAATTTAAATATTAATGCTATGAATAGAGCAATTGGATTGATTCAACCAACAAATAGTTGCCTCTATAAGAACATATGCAATACTCTATATGAATTAATCAACTAATGAATTGAATATTATAATTATAAAAAAACACAAGTCGATTTAGAATTTGCACTATATTTTATTTTGGGTAAATTAAATAAATAATCTCCCAACTATAGGACGTTTTTTTTTGTTGAGTCCTCCGATTATGAAAAGTTAAAAACAGTCTCTCGACTAAAAAAGTAACAAATTAATTTAGCGCTGTTAAAAATTTAATGGCTGATGACATGATAATTAATAAAAATTAGAATAATAATACATTTAGTGATTTATATTTACATATTCCATTAATTTAATTTAATTGTACGAGCTAACTTGCCTCAGTGGTTAAGGCAACGATTGTTGTTCCTAGAAGTTACGAGTTTGAACACCAACAGCTGCAGTAGGGTGATTGAGCATGCATTATCAAATGGTTGAGACTATATTCAGAACATATACTAATTGTAATCACTTATATTTTAATGTGAAAATTAATGGACTTGACGCCAACGTGGTTGTCATTTGGAAGGCTAAAGAAACCGATCGGTTTGGGTAACGATAAGGCTTCTTTGGATTATGTGCATTGCGGTTTGCAGACAATATTGTTACAGACATTTTGGCATTATTCAATTATTATTTTTTTATCAAAGGCATTATTCAATTATTGTTACAGTCACTTTATCATTCATTGATATGGGCTTAATAGTTGAATGCCCAGATTATATTTGTGGCTATTTTTTGTGTTTGAATTATTTTTTATTTTTTTGAACAAAAAAAGTTATTTTTTATTTTAAATAGGTGTTTAAAATTTTATTTTGATTATTTTATGGGTATAATTATTAAAAAATGTGACATGTTTTAATTTTTTAATTTCTATTAATTGATTTTTGCATAAAATTCAAAATTTAATTTTTTAAAAATAACAATTTTACATTTTTTTACATAATAGTCTAAAATTTCTAGCCCAAAATGTAAAATGTTCAAATTGTCGTTGTTGTCGCCGTTGACTGTCTCGTCAAAGACGACCACTACCGTCGCCGGACTACCACAATTATTTTTCTCAACTACCCCTCGTCGGTAATTGACGGGTCGGTAGGTGTGCCAATCGACTTTCTTTGCGCGACTTTGGCTTCCTTTAACGTTAGGAAATCGATCGACTGTAGGTTATCAGCAATGGGTGGTTTAAAAATGGTTGTGGTGGTCCGACGACATATGCTAAGCGGCGACGAAATCAATTGAGAAAATTAGAGATTTTGAATTTGGAGGTTATTGTGTGAGTTTTGAAAAATTTAGGGTTTTTAAAAATTAAGTTAAATTAAAATAGAAAAAAATAAAAAATATATAAAAATAACAGTAATTTTAAAATAATTAAAATGACAAAAACGTAACTTTAAACACCTATTTAAAGCGAAAAATAATTTAAGTAGCAAAAGTAAATTACATATATAATTCCAACACCTATTTAATTATTAAAATTTAACCCTAAATTTTAACAAAAACCTCGAATTGAGAACTGAATGTAAGAAAGAAAACACGGAATCAATTGCCGCCCATTTTGTTCTTTTTTATGGTTTCCCTTTCCGTGTCTTCTTTTGTTCGAAGGTTTTCTGTGTGACCATTGTCGAACATGGTAATTTGTGTACAACGAATCAAACAGATCATTTTACGTATAAAATTTCACTTTAATAGGTGGGGAGCTAAAATTATTATATACTAGGATAAAAGTTGGGTGCAAGTTACGATGATTTTTATACTACCACAATAAATATTGATGTTTAAATAAATTAAATGGAGTCGGATTTTTATATCTTATGAAAAAATTTATGGGTTTTATTTTGATGCACAAGCTGTGTAATTTTTTTTTACACAATCCTTTTATAAAATTTAAAATCTAAATCACAAACCCTAGCAACCTAAACCCTAAGCCCTAAACTCTAAATTCTAACCATAAACCTTAAATTATATACCCTACATACTAAACCCCTAAACCCTAACATAAAACCCTAAACCCTAAACCCTAAAATTAAAAGGCTTGTGTAAACTAAAGTTTACACAGCTTGTGCATCAAAGTATTTTCCAAAATTTATATTGAGCTTTTTAATTTTTCACAGCCTAATAAATCAAGTGTGATCAATTGACTCTATTCTTATACGTGGCTCTGCCATCTACTCTGATATGTACACTTGTCATTAGTATATTTGTTTGTTGAAGATAAAATGGATAAAGTTTAGGATATAATTAGCCGACAAAAATCTTTTATTCTTTTTTATTGTTATTTTTTATGATCTAAATATTAAAAAATTAAAATTAAATTTTAGCTTTAACTTTTAAATTCTATAAAATAAATATTAACTCAATTTCTTACCTTTTAATTATAAACTCTAACCTTAAATTATAAATTTAAGTTTTTTTAAGGCGAGATATAGATAAGAGTAACAAAAGGAAGGAGGATTTCTCTTCAGAATTCGCCTACTATAAAACGAGAAGCTTGTCCATTACAATTCGGCATCAGTAATTACATAACATGGAAGCAGCTAGTTTGCTCAACGTTATTCTCAGCATCTCCATTTTCCTGTTCGTACTAGTTTTGAAATCCATCTTACAAAATCGTAACACTCGAAGAAATCTGCCACCCGGCCCAGCTGCTTTGCCAATCATAGGCCATCTCCATCTTCTAAAACCACCAGTTCATCGAACTCTTGATCAACTTTCACAGAAATATGGCCCTATTCTGCTCCTCCAATTCGGAACTCGTAAAGTCCTTATAGTTTCCTCGGTATCAGCAGTCGAGGAGTGTTTTACGAAAAATGATATCATCTTTGCAAACCGCCCTCGATTGCTTGCCGGAAAATACATCAATTATAACTACACTACCATGGGATTAGCACCCTACGGTGATTACTGGCGTAACCTTAGGCGGCTCACCACCATGGAGCTCTTCACCGCAAGCCGACTCGCCATGTCTGCTACCATCCGGCAAGAGGAAGTTCAGTTATTGCTAAAGGAACTATTCCTGGCCTCGACCGAGAAACCAGCAAAGGTGAAACTTACGTCAAAGCTTATAGAGGTCGTCTTCAACATAGTTCTAAGGATGGTTGCTGGAAAGCGGTATTACGGGTCAGAGTCAGACGCGGTGGACAAAGAAGCAGAGGAGTTTCGAGACATCATGAGAGGGATTGTGGAGATCAATGGAAACACAAATTTGAATGACTTTTTGCCTGTCCTGCGCTGGGTTGATTTCCAAGGTCTGGAGAGGAAGATGAAAAAGTTCTCCAACAAACTGGATAAATTCTTACAGTCCCTTCTTCAAGAGCATAAAAGGATGAGGGAAGAGGATTCAACCGATTCAGTCAACAAAGGGACAAAAACAACTTTAATCAATGTTATGTTAACTATGCAACAAACCGAACCCGACTTCTATACTGATGAAACCATAAAAGCAGTTATCTTGGTAAGCTAAGATCTATGAATGTTTTGTGGTGGTGAATATCTTTTTGTCTTGCAGGTCAACCATCAACATATGGCTCAAAAGTCTCTCAACTTGTGCATCATTGATATATATATATAATTGAAATTTCTGCGTCTTTGAAATTTGTTTGCAGGGAGTTCTAGTTGCTGGAACTGAAACCTCATCGACCACCTTAGAATGGATTATATCACTTCTTCTTAATCACCCTGAAGTGCTGCATAAAGCTTCGAATGAAATAGCTACTAAAGTCGGACAAGACAAGTTTGTAGATGAAACAGACTTGCCAAAGCTGAATTATCTACAATCCATAATTTCAGAAACTTTGAGATTATTTCCACCGGTCCCATTGCTCGTACCGCATGAGTCATCGGAAGATTGTGTTGTCGGGGGTTATAACGTGCCACGCGGAACAATGCTATTGGTGAATGCGTGGACCATTCATAGGGACCCTAATCTTTGGGAAGACGCCACAAAATTTAAGCCGGAGAGATTTGAAGGTGGAGAAGAAGGTGAAGGGTATAAACTACTTCCGTTTGGTTTGGGAAGGCGGGCTTGTCCTGGAGCAGTTCTGGGTAGAAAAGTGATTGGACTGGTACTTGGTGCATTGATTCAGTCATTTGAGTTGAATAAGATTGACAAGGAAGATATTGATATGAGAGAAGTCCTGGGGCTCACCATGCCTAAAGCTGAGCCCTTGGAAGCTTTGTGCACTCCCCGTCCAGACATGATCAACCTCCTCTCAACGATATGAGATCATTATCAACACTTGCATATGTATATACTCTACGCAGCTAAATGCATGTAACATCCAATTTCGGTTCTTTTATGTAATAAAAGTGAAGACTTGGTTCTTGGTTAGAATTTGTTTATCCTAAAGTCATTGTTTTTGTCTTGCAGGCCAACATGTGGCTCAAAAGTCTCCTGACTTAGGTATCATTGATGTCAAGTTTTTTTTTTGATCCAAATCATTGATGTCAAGTTGATCTATGCTTTAAAGTAAACAATTAATTTTCAGAAGAAAGAAAAATCAAATAAAAGAAAAGATTTGCCATTCCACTGCTTTTTCAAAAAAAATCTTAAACTGCTCCCACTCTGCCTTGCCGACCACTAAACTCTAGGGGTCCCTCGGAGAAAAACTTTTGACATTTTATATGTTGAAATCGTATTTGAGTTTTTAAAACTGTAACATGTATGATTCAAATATGGATTCTGTTAAAACTTGAAAATTATTTCCACCAACCCCATTGCTCGTACCACATGAATCACCAGAAGATTGCTGCCGTCCTTTTTCGAGACGAAACAGGGAAACTTATAGGAGGACATATAACATTTTTTTCGACCACATCCATTGCTTGCGCTGAAGCTATTGCAATTCGGCTTGGAATTATGCAGTTAATGAGGGTTTTAACAAAGTTATCTTTGAGCCCGACAATGAAGGAGTCATCCAACATATTAACTCCAAAACAGCCCAAAACGCTATTTGCACGAGAGTCAGCCATTGTCCAAAGCGATGTTAAAAATGTTATTTGTCAGTGCGTGGACTATTTAAACTATTTGAACATTTTAATTTTAAGATAAAAATTATTCATCTTTTTTCAGTACTCTTTATACGGTCCAATACTAAAAAAATTAAAGGCTTAATATAATTTCCTTCCTAAACTTTACTTGTTTTCCTAATTTGATCCTTAAAGTTCATTTTCACCATTTTTGTCCCCTAACATTTTTGTTGTTACCCATATTACTCATACCGTTAACAAAATCTGTCTTCTCCAATCAAAAAGCACCACGTCATTTTCTTTATTTATTTTTAAATTTTAAAATAAAATAAATATATTAAAATATTTATTAATTTAATTATATTTTTTTAAAATACTCAAAACACCCTCATCTTCTTCCCTAAAATACCCGCTCTCCATTATTTTCAAAGAGAAAATTATCTCCAATACGGCGCCCATTAACCAGCACCATACACAACAATCCCACTCATCTGGTACTAGTACCAAAACGTCCCAAACCAGACATCCCCTTATCCCTAGCATTCAACCAAGAACTTTCATACCATAATCCCACCATCACCCAAAACATGCAGCCCCTCAAATAGACTTGACAATCAGCTCGGCACCATCGCAAAATCATCAACAAAAATTAAATCTCGATCCACACCCTCCTTAATTAGCAAGAACAAAAAGTGAATCTCAATTCAAACCTCTAAGTTCAAGGTTCAATTTTTTGGGATTTCTCTTTGAAAAATAATCACCATTGCTTTCCAATTTTTTAACTCAATGTGTTCGACACAATGACTAAGCAAGCTTTGCAGTGTAATTTAAACACACTCTCGATGGAAAGCAATTCTTTGTTGTCTAATGAATTTAACAAAAAAATTAAAGTCATGAAAAATCGAGGCTTACATAAATTCTGGAAAAAGCCCTTGTTAAGCAGTGAGTGATGATGTGGATGTGGGCAGTTGGTTATTTCTAGGGATGGGCACGGGTCGGGCCGGGTTTTTGGCCCACCTGAACCCGACCCGAAAATAAATACCTTAAACTCGACTCCGACTCCGACCCGACCTATATAAAAAATCAATTTTAGGGACTAAATTGTAAAAAAAAATTAAGAGACTTAATTGTAAAAAATAATATATTTAAGGACTAACTTGTAAATAAAAAAATCAATTTTAAGGACCTAATTATAAAAAAAAATATAAAAGGGGTATTATTACAAATATCCCTAAAAATTTAGGGTAAAATTACATTATTAGTCCCGGGCCGGGTCGAATCAGATTTTTTCACCCTAAAACCCGAACCCGACCTGACCCGAACCCGATTTTTTTTCATAAAAATACCCGACCCGATCGAGCCGGGTCGGGTCGGAACCCGTCGGGTCTGGGTTCCGTGCCCATCCCTAGTTATTTCCTTGTGTTGATAACAAATTCGGTTGTACAGCCCGTTGAGATAACAAATTAGTTGGGTCATAACTAAGTTTGTTAGTCTCTTATTAGGCTATAAAGATGTAAGGGTTACTCGAACCCTGGTTCATTGAAGTTAGACACAATGAAGCCCACATTCATTTTTCCTATAATCTTTTCTTTTCTTTTTTCCCTAAAATGTATAATCTCAGGTTTCAGAGTGTCTGTTTAAGATGTTATCATTCGCCGCGATAGATCTTGCCGCCGTTCGTCTGCTTCTGCCGCTGCTGTGTGTCGTCGATCTCTGACGATGCTCGTGGTATTTCATGCCTCCTGTGTTTGTCTTCGGTGTTCTGGTTCTTGGAGCTTCGATGGTGCGTCTAGATTATTCGACCGGTGACGGAGAAGCTGACTCGTCGCGATCTGGAAAGTTTTTCGCGAGCAAGTGTGTCAATGTTCTCCTGGATGAGTCAAACTTTCTGATCTGAAAGCAACAAGTCCTTCTGACCGTCCGGAGCCACCGTCTTGAGGGCTATCTTACTGGAGCTCGTAAAGCACCGCCGGCCAAGATTCGTCGTGCTGACGGTACCGAATGTGACAATGAGCAGTATGGGGATTTTCTGGCTCAGGATAGTGCCCTCTCGCCCTGGATTCTCTCTACCATGAGTCCACATTTGTTGACGAACTTCGTCGGTGCGGAAACTACGGTCGAGATCTAGTCAATCATTGTCGATTACTTTAGTAGTCGGTCCACTACTACTCTAATGAGTCTGCATTTCAAACTTCGAACCATTCGTAAAGGGGATCTCAGTATGCGCGTTTACATTTCCAGAGTCAAGGAAATTTGTGACTCTCTGGCCTCGTGTGGCAGTCCCGTTTCCAAGGTCGAGCACATAACAACCATATTGGGTGGTCTTCCGGCTGAGTACAAGCCTTTTGTTGCGGTGATTACGGCCAGCCGTGAAGCTCTGTCTCTCGACAATGTTACCACCATCTTGGTTGATGCTGAAGCTCAGCAAGGGTTATTCGATCAGGAGAATGTGCCTCTTATGAGTGCGAATACGGTTCAGGTCTCTCGACTTCTCAGGGTGCTTATGGTGGTTCTAATCAACGACCATATCGTCAAAATGTTCCTATTGGAGGGCATGGTCGGGGCAAAAGTCAATTTCAGTGTCAGTTGTGCAGGAAGATGGGGCACCTTGTCGATCAGTGCTTCAAGAGGTTTGATCATAATTTTGCCAGAGTTTCTGCTAGTCTCTATCGGAATAATGAGGGGGGAAACCAATCTGCATTAGCCAATGTGTATTTTGTGGATGTGAGTGATGTAGGTGTTACCTCTGGTGCGTGCCCTCAATGTGTTCATGTGTCTACATTTGCTGGGTCTAATGCTGGGTAGTGGTATGCTGATACAGGGGCTACTCACCACGTTACGCCTGATGCCTCAATGTTCTGGCTTCTCCAGCCTAGGTAAGCTCTTGGTTTGTGATGGTAAGGGCTTAAATATTTAAAAAGTAGGTTCTAATTCTATTGCTACTGCTTCTCGTGATATTTTGCTGCGTGATTTATTGTTAGTTCCTCATATAACTAAAAATCTTGTTTCGGTTTCAAAGTGTGCTAGAGACAACGGGGTGTACTTTGAATTTCATATTTCAAAATCTTGTTGGTGCCTCAATGTTCTAATTCTTTACACTTTTAGTAGTAATTTTGCTTCTGTTAATAATGTTGAGTCTAGCTTGCATATATGTCAACATGGTGAATTTGATGTTTGTCATCGTCATTTAGAGCATCCTGCCCCTGTGACGCTTGCAAAAGTTTTGCATGACTGTAATGTGGCTATTGACTCTAGTGTAAATAAAGATATGGTTTGTTCTTCTTGTAGAATTGGCAAGAGCCATAAGTTGTCCTTTTCTGATTCATGTAGTATTTACACTGAGCCTTTTGCACTTGTGTTTACTGATTTGTGGGGTCCTGTACACACACAATCTGATGAGTTTCATTATTATGTCTCTTTTGCGGATGCGTGTACTAGACACACTTGGATGTATTTGCTTCGAAATAAGTCTCAGACTGTGTATGCTTATAAGATGTTCTCTAGTCTTGTTAGAACTCAGTTTTCTGCAGAAATTAAGGAAGTCCAGAGTGACTGGGGAGGTGAGTATCGTAGCTTGTCTCGTGTGCTTGTTGAGGCTAGAATTAAGCACCGTGTTACGTGTCCTCACACGTCTGAACAGAACGAAGTGGTTGAGCGTAAGCATCGCCACATTATTGAGACTGCTCTCACACTTCTTAATCAGGCCTCTTTACCTATCAAATTCTGGTCACATGTTGTGGTCACAGTAGTGCACTTCATTAATCGATTACCAACCAGAGTTCTTAGGAACCTGAGCCCCGTTGAGAAACGTTTTGGAACAAAGCCTGGCTATTCCTTCCTTCGTGTGTTTGGTTGTACCTATTTTCCTCATCTTCGACCCTTTCAAAAACACAAATAGATTTTCGTTCCCATCAATGTACCTTCCTTGGCTATAGCATGCAACACAAAGATTGCAAGTGCTTAACATCTCAAGGAAAAGTGATTGTGTCTCGTCATGTGGTCTTCGATGAGCGTACCTTTCCTTTTGCTATTTCAAGAACATCCACTTGTTCTAATTGTAACAAAACTTCATCTTTTGTTTCTCCATCTTTAACTCTTATATCTACTAAAGTGCATCCTCAGCAGACTGTTACTCTAAGTCCTCTAGCCTCAAATGTGTCTGCTCCTGGCCATGAGAAGAGTCCTCTTGCACCTAGTGTTGCTACTTCTGGTCAAAATGAGTCTGTTTCAGCTGATGGGGTGCCACTGGTCAGTTCACCAATTGGGGTTGCTGATATGGATAGAACAGCTGAGAGCACTGATGTTAATCAAACCTTGGATGCTTCAGGTGATGTGGATGTAGAGCATCGTGAGGTTCCTGCTACTGGTTCTCCCACAAGTGTGCATGAAGATGTGGAAACTACTGTCAGTTTCAATCCTAGTGTGTGTACTCCATTCCCCGATTGTGAGTCACCAGTAGGTGTTGACCCAAGTGCTGGTTGCTTAGTTGATGATGCAGCGATGTCCAGTTGTGTTCCCAGCTTGGATGAGGTGCCACCAGTCCAAAATACTTCTTTGATTAATTCTCACCCTATGTTGACTCGTACCAAGCTAGGAGTGTTTAAGCCAAAGGCTTATACGTCTGCTCTAAGTGAGGATCTTGTACCTAGCTCAATTGATCAAGCTCTGGCACTTCCAGCTTGGAAGGAGGCAGTCATGGCTGAGTATAATGCCCTGGTTGCTAATAAGACTTGGAAACTCCTGCCTTTACCTAAAGGGAGGCGTACTGTGGGCTGCAAGTGGTTGTTCAGAATTAAGTACAACTTGGATGGATCTATTTCACGCTACAAAGCACGCTTGGTTGCTAAAGGATTTTCTCAAGTTCCGGGACAAGACTTCAGTGATACGGTTAGCTATGTTGTCCAATTTTTTACTCTCAATATCTTACTTTTAGTGGTCGTTACACATAAGTGGAGACTTCGACAAGTGGACGTAAATAATGTGTTTCTTAACGGAGGATTGGATGAGGAAGTGTTTATGGATCAACCTCTCGGATTCTCTCAAACTGCCACTGGTGGAACAAGCATTGTTTCAAAAGGCTTTGTACGGATTGCGACAAGCTCCTCGCAATTGGTACACTAAATTGAGAAATTTTCTCGTTTCTATCGGGTTCAAGGAATCAGCTGCAGATACTTCGTTGTTCATATGTCGACACAGCTTTGCTGTCACTTATGTATTGGTGTACGTTGACGATATTGTCCTTACGGGTTCCTCTGAAGAAGTAATCGAATATGTCATATGCAAACTGAACAGTGAATTCTCCTTGAAAGATTTGGGTGAGCTTTCTTTTTTCTTGGGGTTCGTAGCTCATAAAGTTGGGGATGCCCTTGTTCTTAGTCAGAAAAAATTTATCTTAGAGTTGCTTGAAAAAACTAAGATGTGTCAGGCTAAGTCTTCCCCAACACCTATGCTTCCCTCGATTAAACTCACTCATGATGATGGTAGTCCTATTGCTGATCCATATATGTATCGTAGTATTGTTGGGGCACTCTTATATATATGCTACACTCGTCCTGATGTTGCGTTTAGTGTAAATCGAGTTGTTCAATTTATGCACAAACCGTGTGAAGGTCATTTGAATGCAGTCAAGCAAATTCTAAGATATCTAGAAGGGACTATTGACTATGGTCTAATGTTCACGCCTTCAGACTTAGGAGTAGGAAATGTAGTTGCTTTTGCTGATGCAGATTGGGGTAGTAGTCTAGATGATCGACGATCTACTATCGGGTATTGTGTATATGTAGATAATTGTTTAGTTGCATGGAGTTCCAAGAAACAAAAATCAGTGTCACGGTCGACTTCTGAAGTAGAGTATCGCAGTGTCACAGATGTTGTTTCTAAAATTTTGTGGGTAAATACTGCTCTACATGATTTGGGGATTCATTCTGATGTGTCATCGGTAGTATGGTGTGACAATACAAGTGTCGTTGCGATGTCGACAAATCCTGTATTTCACTATCGTTCAAAACATGTTGAACTTGATGTACATTTTGTCCGAGAGAAGGTTGCGGAACAAAAAATTCAGGTCAATTATGTACCTGCCGAACATCAAGTTGCAGATGGTTTAACTAAGCCTCTATCGAAGGCTTACTTTCAAGATTTTCGCCATAAAATGAATGTGCACTCTGTCGAGCAGTAGAAGGAGGCAGTAGGAGGAATGTTAAGCAGTGAGTGTTGATGTGGATGTGGGCCCTCTGTAGTTGGTTATTTCTTTGTGTTGATAACAAATTCGGTTGTACAGCCCGTTGAGATAACAAATTAGTTGGGTCAAAACTAAGCTTGTTAGTCTCTTATTGGGCTATAAAGATGTATGGGTTACCCGAACCCTGGCTCATTTGTCACATCCCAAACACCGGTCTAGTCGTAATTAGGTTCCAATGACTGAGTAATTTATATCGATTCTATAGATTATTCGATCTTATCTGAATCAATAAATATTATTCGGGTTAATTTATTATTATTATTATTATTATTATATATAGACCATGGGACCCACGACCAAATCCTTCAAATTGAAGGAATTTGGTGTGCAAATCCCACGTTAAGAGGACACTCGGCAAATGGCCATTTTGGTGGCATATATTGCCACTACGTGGCAAATGAAAATTCAACATGGCCTTAGGCCATGCCACGTTCCCAATTGACGTGGAATGGAGGGAAATTAGGGGCTGGCCGGCTTTTGCTATAAATAGGGGGAGATGAGCGCATTTGATAGGAAAAAAAATTAGGAAGTGAGAAAGATAAATTTTAGTGCAGGAAAGATAGAAAAATATTTAGGTGATCCATGTTCGATTGGTGATCTGATAAATTCGATATAATAATATTGAATTTTTGTCGACGTCGGGGTCAAAAAGTCGATAAAAGACAACTGTCAACCATGGGAAAAAGGTGATGTTATACGGGAACCCTAATATCGAGGTGAGTGTAGATGCATTTGTCTCGGGTGACACGGTGTCATTCCGATCTTTGTTTCTTTGTTCTGATATATGAGTGTAGTAGCGTTTCGAGTTTGACAAGGGCCTACTCGAATTTGTTGTTATAAATGTCAATACTAACCTTTGAGTTAGAGGTTTTCATCATTGATCATATGTTGGTAAGTGTATGGTAAGCATTTCATTGATTCTATGATTTTTAAGCATGTTAATTGTTGTTATGAAATTCATTGCAAGCATTTACATGTGATAAGTATGATACGCATAATTGAAATTGTTGTTACGAATTATGAAATATGAATCTTGGATTCGAAGTATTGGATACAGTTGGCATGCCATAGAATTCATGAGCTCATTGGTACGGGTATTGGGCTTCGGCCATTGGTGCGGAGGAGGGATGTGTTGTGTGTTGGTCAATTGGTGCGGAGGAGGGATTATGACACGACCATTATTGTTGGTGATGTGGGGAATTCGTGTATCCAAATACTGTTGAATCGGTCCAAGGGAAAATATTGATTATTGATATTGTTTTTGTTATGATTGGAAAACATGCCTTTTATTTATAATATGTTTATAAATTGTTTATGTTAAATGTGCCATTGAAGCATGCGACATTGCATAACATGCTCATTCATTGTTTTTGGCTACCTCACTTAGACTATATAAGTCTAATGCATTCATTTGCATAATATTTCAGGCTAACAAAGTGTTCGGTCCGAGATCGGAGCAGTCAAAGGATCGGCAAGTCACCACAAGCTAAGAGTAATGTGTTTTGTCTTTATGAACTCCTAGTATGGTGGCAAAGTAGTTAAAATAATTATACTAGTCTTGTGGCCTTATTATTGTATAAATGTTGCCTATGTTTTGTATAAGGTTTTAAAGGTATAATGACTTTTGAGTTAGTAATAAAATTAACATATTTGACACTAAAATATTGATTAAAAGTTTAAGATTTATGTCTCCGATCTCCATTATGTTTTTCGGTAGCGCTCTCCGCCCGGTTCTCTACCAGGCCGGGAAGGGGTGTTACATCATTGAAGTTAGACACAATGAAACCACATTCATTTTTCTTTTAATATTTTCTTTTCTTTTTCCCTAAAATGTATAATCTAAGGTTTCAGAGTGTCTGTTTAAGCTCAATTTTGGGAGAGAAAATTTTGGTTTTTGCCCCTAAAAGCGAAGTTCTTAGTGTTTGTTAATGGTTTAAACGGTTATGTTTTGGCCAAGAAGTAATTGAAACAATTGGTTTATGTAAAAGAGGAAAATGGGTCTTTGAAATAAAATGTGAGTTTTCTTCTTTGACTGCATACATCATCGAGGAAAAAGATGACTGTTTCGTCACCGTTTGTCACCGAGGAGAATTTCGGGCAACAAAGTGGTGGGCTTCGGTAAAGATTTGGCAGGAACGGAGAGGTTAATGTAGAAAATGGAGAAGCCATTGCAAGCTAAAAGGACGGAGATTAACAGAGCTAGAAATGAAGTGGGTAACAGAAACACAAAGGCAAAGATTGAAGAAGGGTGGGTATTTTAGGGGAAGAAGATGGGGGTATTTTGGTATTTTGTGAAATACAATTAAATTGATAAATATTTTAATATATTTGTTTTATATTATTTTATTTTAAAATTTAAAAATAAATAAAGAAAATGACGTGGAAGATTTTGATTGGTAAGATAAGGTTTTTTAACGGTAAGAGGCAATATAGGTAACGACAAAAACGTTAGAGGGCATAAATGGTAGAAATGAACTTTAAGGGGCAAGTTGGGAAAATAAGTAAACTTTAGGGGGCAAAGTGTATTAAACCAAAATTAAATTCTAAACTCTAAACATACACTCTATCCTTAATTTCCTAAACCTTAACCTTAAATATTAATGTTAAACCTAATTTTTTAGTGTAGGTTATAAATCGAAGCACTGGAAAAATAAAAGATTTGTATTCTTTATTTGGACAAAAATCCTCTGCTTAATTTAAGAAGAAAAATGCAATAGCAAATGTTGTTTCCCAAATAAAGAGTAAATGTGCTTGAATTTGAAACATGGAAACCAGCTTAAGTGCGGAGTCTGAACTCTGACGGGACAGTAAAATGAGTTTGTGGGAAAACCTGCTTTGTTGCGAAGTAAGCCCATGGAGCTTAAGTTGTTAGCAGTTAGCAGTTAGCAGCTGAGTTGGGTTTTACTTTCGAGTATGATAAGATTGCTTCATCAGTGGAATAGAAAAGCTGTTCATTGCTTGCCTTAAACGAAAATCAAAGATGAAGGCGGCCTTATGCAATCAAAAAATTGATTTGTTAACCAAATCACAAATCATCTAAACAATGAAGAAGTTTGGATGTTAACAAGTGTTTTAATAATTGAAAACCATTACATTTAGAGCAGATGCAGATTTAAGTGAAGTTGGTCTGTCCTTTTCATCTGAACCCACATCCTATTCTATTTCTCTTCCCCTTCCTCAGTTTTACTACTCCTATGTTTTCCCATCTTTTGGATCTCCTAAAGAAATACTATTTCTGATTTCCCCTATCAAACGCAAAAAACCGATTCCTCACTCACCACCCAAACTCTCAAACCCATGGAAATGGCTGATACTGAATCCCCCACTGCTAACTACTCTGACGCAGCAACTATGGACCCGCACCAGACCCAAGTAGACGACACCGCGGCCAAGCTCAACAACCTCACCTTTAAATTTTGGCCACCCACCCAACGGACTCGTGACGCCGTCCTCAACCGTCTCGTGGAGACGCTGTCGGTCGAATCCGTCCTTTCCAAACGCTATGGAATGATCCCTAAGGAGGAGGCTTCCGCCGTGGCCAAGTTGATCGAGGACGAGGCTTTCTCGGCTGCCGGGGCATCCTTCTCCAACGAAGAGGACGGCATCAAGATTCTCCAGGTGTATTCCAGGGAAATCAGCAAACGTATGCTCGATACTGCCAAAGCTCGAGCTGCCTCTGCTCCCTCAGGTTCGGCACAGGTAGACTCGAATAACGTGGCAACCGTGGTTGATGAGGATACTTCGTCCTCGGCGGTCAAGGGCTGAGCATTCTTGTTTCTCACTTTGCGTCCCTTTAGGGTCCTTTCTGTTGTTTAGCTTGATAATTGGTATTGCTAGGGTTTTATTACATCTGTATTGCACTGACTCTAAATATTGCGGGATACTTAATTGCCTATATTGCATGATAATAACATTTGTCAATATCTCGTGTTTTTTCCTTGCTCTGTTTATTGATACAGTTGAAAGTCATGCAGGAGTTGTAAGCGGAAGAGCTATCTGCATTTTATTTAGGTCATTTCTTCAATTTGTTTCTATTCTAAAAAACAATTGTTGATTCATGGGTCTGTTAGAGCCATCGAGATATGAAAATGTCAAACAAAAGATAATCTAAACAAAAGTTGAAAAATGTCATTCCAAACAATGATTGGCCATCAAATTAACACTCGAATAAAAATTTTAATAGTATAAAAATTAAGATATCCAAATATTCTAAACCAACTCAATTCAATTACGGATAAGCTCGATCCCCAAGTTGATCGAAACTACTAAAAGATGTTAAAAACCATTTCTCACTTCTTTTTTCTCTTTCTCGATTGCGTGGGCCGTGAAGCCTTGCTGGCGCCTTTCCAAATACCTCACTTTTCACACTTTGTAAATTAAAGTCTCCTTTTCTTTTATTAAATGGGCTCAAACATAGTGGGACCCAAAGCCCAACACTACTTGAGTTAGGATTTCTCCTGTGATTGTTTGGAGGTAAGGAAACAAGAGCTTTGGAAGTGGAATGGAAATCGCATTTTAGGAAAACAAAAGGGATTCCATATGCTAGAATTTAAATTATGGATGTAATATTAAAAAAACAAAAAATTTATAAACTAATTAGATTAAGCTTTGAAGTTCAATATGTGACGATTTCCCTTGCTTGCTATCCACTTGCATTGGTTTGAATTCCATCTCATACGCAAACAACTCCCCTGTCCAACTAACCGTTTTCCCTCTCCCACCATGGTTAGTTTTTTCAGTTGAGATTATTCCTACTTTCTTGCTTCCTTTACGACTTTGGGAGCAATGAGCATTGAGCACCGTGCAAGTGAATTGTCGGCTGCTTTTCCCACATTTTCTCCTCATTCAAGCAACTCTCTTTAGGGAAGAAAATGTTAAAAGAGTAGGTGTTTAAATTTTTACAACAGTTGACCATTCTTTTGTCTGTTTTGTGAATGTTTTTGCACGGAGAGTTTTGTTTTGTATCGAACAAGTCACCAACAACATTCTTTTTAACACCAGTAAGTTTATTATTATTATTTTTTTTTTGGGGGGGGGGGGGGGGGTGGTGGACAAAATATTCTTAAAAGAAAGAAACGATTGAATGTGCACATTTCACACAGGACAGAAGAAGGTGGTGTTGCCAGAGTTAGGTGACTCTTTGACAATCTTTTTACACAAAGTTGAAATGGAGATACAATATTAACCATGACCAAAGCCCAAAGCTACAACTGATATTATTTTGACCAAAATAATTGAATAGTTTGGAAGAATTTCTATTAAATTCGATAACTTTAAAAAATAAAAGAATAGAATGAAATTCAGCATTATACAAATATACGGATAGATGGTTTCATCGATATCCAATATTAGGACTAATGGTTTCTACTACCTTGAAATTTAAAGTTAAAAGTCCCTTTTTAACTGTGTTCTTAATTTATTATCCATCTTAAGCTCAGTGGAGAGAAACGTGGATGCTGTTGGCTTAAGCTGCACTGCTAAAGATGGGGTTGTTATAATAATACTAAAGAAACTAAACATATTGGAATTGAAATCCATTTCCAGCCTGTAGGAAAATGAAATGTCAGCTAAATCTTGTATGTAATAAAAGATGAAAAAAGTAAACATTATCAATATCGAAGGAGGCAGTCAGACAATAGTCGAGAGAGTAACACGTTGGCAAGGTCAAAGCTATATTATTATCTACCCATCTTCCGCACTTTTTATTTATTTTTTAGGGGTTTGGTAATTGATTTAGAATTTAGATTACATTATTAGATCCCGAAATCTCTTGCTTACAGATGGTTTTAGATAACATCAGTACATCACATCATGTCTTAGAGGGAAATAGAGAGAGAGGTCGGACCTGATAACTGGCGGGAGATTTTCCAGAAACCACATCAAAAACTATTATCATTTCAATCTTTTCAGTATCAAAAAGTACACAGATTATCCTAATTCTGATCAAAAGTTTATCACTATCTAAACTGTCAAATTACAAGTACAATCAGAACATCTTTTCTTAAACGAATGAAAAAACAAATCTCCCTTGAAGAGGGAAACCAGATGCTGTAGTTTACAAATCTGTGCAACAATACCTTCCACCTGGGTCCTCGTATAAGTTGAAGAAAAAATCGAGTCCCCCGGAATATGCTTAAGATTCATCTATGTCCAGGACCTTTTCTGCTTGGTCCCGAGGCTAATCTAAAAGCCATGCGCTTAAACTTACGGCTACTTGGATTGTTTGCGGAGTCGGCAAACGAAGGAACACCCACCGTCACCGGCACTGCCTTATCATCATCTCCCACTTCTCCTGTCCTTCCCGGAAAAACGACATTTCCGTCCGTCTTCGTTGATGAAAGGGCTCGCCCATGGACAGCGTGTAGGTGTATTGAAACCAGCAACGCCAATAGAGCCAGCACAAAGAGAATACGCTTCATTGATGAATGATGAATGAAAGATGCTGAGCTACCTGTTGTTGGTCCTCTTTCTCACAACAAATGCTCTGTCAATTGCTTTGAACCGGGCAATCTGTGGTCGTTGAAATATTGCTATGGCGATGCTAGCTATATATACAAGGATCTGGGGTTGATGAGGACGGTGAGGAGCTTGGCGGTAGTGGGTCCTTTTAACAGGATTGTTTGACTCGGCCTTTCTTTCCCTCCGCTCAACTATATTTTAAACGCATTTCGGTTTACTTTTTCTGGGCGGGACAATGTAAGTTCGGTTGAAAAGAAAAACGGAGTAATCTTGTACTTTGAAATTTGCTCTCTCCTCTTCTTTTTGAATTTTACTTTATAACAGCATAATGTCACGGGGAAGAGGATAAGGAATACCCAAAATTACAAAGCTAACTAACATTTACATTTTTCTTTGGTTGAAATAAATCTTAGGGTAAACCACACTAGTAGTCACCGAACTTTTAGGGTGCTTTCAATATAGTCATCGAATTTTTAAAATTTTCATTACAATCACTGAATTTTTAGGGCACTTTCAATATGATCACCAAATTTTTAAAAATTTCATTATAGTCACTGAACTTTTAGGGCTCTTTCAATATGGTAACCGAACTTTTAAAACTTTCATTACCATCACTCAACTTTTAAATCGCTTTCATTACCGTTCAAAAAAGCTGATGTGACCTGTTAAATTTAGAAATAAACGTTACCATATTTTCTCTCCCCCTCTTATTCTTCCATCCAAACATATCTCTTTCTTCCAAACATATCTCAACTTCTCTAGTTACACATCAAGGAAAATATTAATGTATCTAGACATGAATGCGACATGTGTGAGAACAAGAAAAATTGTGAGACATTCGAGGATGGAATGCTAAAGAAATAACTAAAATTTTGCTCATAAAAAATCCTATTTATGCTTCAGGCCCGACCATTATTGAGTCATGCATTGGATAGTGAGGAGTTCAAAGGATAATATTAATGTATCTAAAAGATAGACATGTTTGGATGGGAGAAAATAAGACGTGGAGCGAAAATAGGGTGGAAAAACGTTTATTTTTAAACTTAATGTGTCACATAAGCTTTTTTAACGGTAATTAATGAAACGAATTAAAAGTTGAGTGATGGTAATAAAAGTTTTAAAAGTTCGGTGACCATATTGAAAGAGCCCTAAAATTTCAGTGACTGTAATGAAAGTTTTAAAATTTTGATGACCATATTGAAAGTGCCCTAAAAGTTTAGTGATTATAATGAAAGTTTTAAAAGTTCGGTGACCTATTGAAAGCACCCTAAAAGTTTGGTGACTATCGGTGTAGTTTACCCTAAATCTAAATAGAATCCACATAAGAGACGTCAAAATTGGACTGTGATATTTAAATTTTAGATGAACCAAATTAACCAATTATTCTCTTCTCTTTGCATGGGGAGGTTAGACCCAGATTGGTTTCACATGCTTTACCCCACATCCGAAGCCTGTGTTTACATCTGGTACTGCTACGCGGTTCCTTTTTTTACTAATATTTTTCCATTTATTTATATATCATGAAAATGACAAATTATAAACATATAGTAATACTACACCATAGCATCCTTTTGAACAACCAAGAAAAAGAAAGAATATTAGGGAAATGGGCGTTTTTTTTTGTAGCATTTTTGTCCTACTTTTTTTTATGGAAAATAAATTAGTCAATTGTAAAACTGTCTTTCTCCGGAGCACCAAGACGGTGAAACAGGTTTACAAATATTCGCAGGGTATCTCAATTTTCCGACTTATGAATATGAATATCTTTTTTGGTTCAAAAAATGGCTAGAATTAATTAAAAATACTCTTTTGGTATATTAAATAAAATAATTTATACGAATATATAATACATTCACAATCAGCACATCAACCACTAATTATAATGTGTAACCAAAGATTAATCTAGTTGAGTCGGATAAAAACACGATAACAAAAAAATTCTTCCATCAAGTACTTATTCTTTTCCCGAGATTAATTAGATTTTTTTATTAAAGAATATGATCATAAAATAAAAAAATGATTTAATTCTACCAAGATGAAGGCAAATGGGCTCTTTCTCAATTAGCTTTTACAGTATTGTGTTTGAAAGAGTATTGGCAAAGCTTAGCTGCCTATATCAAAAGCTTTTCAAAGTACTATATATTAAAGATCAAGTTCAACTTGGTAGAATAGATGGGTACTCCGCCATTTTCACACAAAGGCAACAGTTTTGTTGGAAAATTCCAACATTCCTTTTTTTCTTTTACAATTCAAACATCTTTTTTCCCTAAAATATGCTATCTCCTCTTTATTAATAACCAGTTGGTCAAGTGGAACGAAACAAATTATGAATAAAAGATCACCCTATAATAGACCTCTACAATTAAAGCCGTCTCTAGGCCTGGGCAACAAGGCCGACGGCCTGAGTGACAGGGCCCACTGGCCATTGATAAAAAAAAAAATTATTGCATTTAATAGCCCCTCAAAAGCTGCTATTTTTTTTACCGTTAATTAAGTTTTAAAATTATAAGCTATAGAAAGTATAATTATAACTTCCTAGGAAATTGGAAATTCAAGTCGGCCCATCCGTCATAATCAAGTTTAATTATTTTCCCTATTATTATATTATTATATAAATTTGAAAGAGAACGTTAAAAATATAGTGACCAACAGTCATAATTAAGTATAAGGCTGTTAATATCTAATTAGTCTAGATATTAGTGTATCATAGGGTCATAATTAAGATTATAATAATATTTTTTTCAATTTTAAATTGAGAATAAAATTTTCATATACACCTATAAATAGTATTTACATTCTTTTTGTTCTTCACATCTCAACTTCTCATTACTTTCCCTTTTCTTATGTTATTTTTTCACAATTTACTTTAAAGTTATCGAATCCTCTTAACTATGTCAGTGACAGTTGCATCGGCCGAAAGAAATTTTTCGAAGTTAAAATTGTTGAAAACTTATTTGAGATTGTCAATGTCACAAGAAATATTAAATGGTCTAGCCATTTTACGTATTGAAAAAAATATGTTAGATTATATTGATGTAAACACTATTATTACTGATTTTGCATCTAGAAATGCTCGTAAAAGTTGTTTTATGTAAGTTGTTTGGTGTTTAATAAAATTTCTTGATGTTTTTCATTTGATAATTATTGAGCGTGATAAAAATATAATTTACAAACAAATTTATTTTTTATACTATTTGAATTTTATTTTTTTAATAGTTGTTATTAGGGCTTAATTTATTGATTTGCTCCTAGGTCACAAAAATCTCAGAAACAGCTCTGTCTACAATTGTTGAAGGATGATCACAGCTGCAAATCACAGTTGCAACAAACCTGCTGAGCTGTAATCCTTTCCGTTACACGTTGTTTTTCACCAGCTAGGGTTTGTTACACCAGCTGGTTTCTGTTATGCTTTCCCTCCTTTGTATTTCATGTCCTATATAAGTTGCATGAGAATAAGAGAAGAAGCAAGCTTTCTCTGCCTATTCTTCTTCATATATGTATTTCAACATGGTATCAATCGCCATGTGATCCTGGAGCCTTCTTTTGCTTCTTTCTTTTCCTCTTCTTCTTTCTCTGTTTTGTTTTCTTTTCCTTCATCATGCCTAACGCTGATGCTTCCCCCAGCTCCGACTCGACTGATTCAGTACGAGTTGCTCACACCTTCACCAACAAGAAAATCAGCCTGGTTCTAGATGAGATGAACTTTCTTCTTTGGAAACAACAAATCCTCCTCACTGTTAGGAGCCATCGACTTGAGAAACTCCTCACTGGAGCTGCCAAACCCCCTCCTGAGCTTGTCACGAGTTCAGATGGCCAACAGATCTGCAACGCTGATCATGAGGCGTTTGTAGCGCAAGACAGCGCCCTTGCGTCCTGGTTATTATCAACAATCAGTGCATCCCTTCTACCCCACTTTGTCGGTGCTGAAACGGCAGCTGAAGTCTGGTCTCTCGTTCAGAAGTTTTTTGCCAACAAATCCACTACAAGTGCTATGAGCTTGCACTGTAAACTCAGATCCATTCGCAAAGGTGATGAAACGATGCGCAATTATCTTACTCAAATCAAGGAAGTATGCGATGCTCTCTCTGCCTGTGGTAGTGCCATCTCGGACATCGAACAAATAGCCACTATTTTAAATGGACTTCCCATCGAATACCAGCCGTTCATAGCTATTATCACCACTAGCCGGGACCCCTTCACTCTTGACAGTGTAAAATCTGTCCTTATTGACGCTGAGGCTCAACTTCGAGGATTCAATGCCCAATATCAATTGCCTATGGTTGCCAATGTAGCTCAGGTTCATCGTCGTGAGCAAGATGTTCTTCCTGATAGTGGCCCGCGTCCACCGTCTTACACTGATGGCCGATCCCCTCAATGGTCTGGTGGCAGATTCAATTCCTGGTCCGGTGGACGATCTGGGTTTCGTGGTCGTGCTCGTCTTCAGTGTCAGATTTGTAGCAAGGTTGGCCACTCTGCTGATCGATGCTGGCACCGTTATGACAATGGATTTACTGGCACTTTCTCACCTCAACCTACATCATCTGAGGATAATGCTAATGCCCATGTTGCAACAATTGAGTCTCCTACTGCCAACTTTCAGTTTTGTGGTAATCCAGCCTCGACTTCCTCTGATTCATGGGTTGTAGACTCCGGAGCAACCCATCATGTTACCCCTGATGCCACCAAAGTTCAACATGCTACTGAGTTCACAGGTCCAGGTAAACTCACAGTAGGCAACGGTAACAATCTGTCTATTTCTCGATCTGGCCACTCTGCAATACATACATCTTCTCGTACTATTTTGATTAATGACCTTCTACATGTGCCTGCTATTACTAAGAACCTCCTTTCTGTTTCGAAGCTAGCTAGAGATAATCACATATTCTTTGAGTTTCATGCAACATCGTGTCTGGTTCGAGATGAGGATATTGGTGAAGTGCTGTTACAAGGAGCTGTGGAAGATGGTCTCTATCATTTCAATTCTGCATGTTCTGGTTCTTTAGTTACAAATAAATGTGAAGCTCATGTTATTAGTTCCTCCATTAACACTTACGATTTGTGGCATAGACGTTTGGGCCATCCTGCTCACTCATCTCTTGTTCAAGTTTGTAAGAAATCAAACATTGTAATTTCTGGGAATCGAAATGGAAATGTTTCAGATGTTTGTGTGGCATGTCGATTGGGTAAAAGTCACAAAATTCCATTTGCTGATTCTAATGCTGTCTACAATGCTCCTTTTGAACTCATCTACACTGATCTTTGGGGACCAGCCCACATTACATCCAATGGTTTCTCATATTATATCTCCTTCATTGATGCTTACACCCGTCACTGTTGGGTTTATCTACTCAAATCTAAAAGCCAAGCATTACAAGTATTTCACCTGTTTCAAGCTATGATTCATACTCAGTTTGATGCTCAAATTAAAGCCGTCCAGAGTGACTGGGGAGGCGAGTACAGGGTTCTATCTCAAGAGCTAGCTAAAGCAGGCATTTCACATAGAATCACATGCCCACACACCTCTGAGCAGAACGGTGTCGTAGAGCGCAAGCATAGACACATCGTGGAATTGGCTCTTGTGTTACTTGCTCAAGCTTCCTTGCCTTTTCAATATTGGGCATATGCTGTACGCACTGCTGTGCATCTTATCAACAGGCTTCCCTCGACAGTGCTACAAGGATCCTCTCTATTTGAAAGACTGTATGGCAAGCAACCAGACTATCATGCCATGAAAGTGTTTGGTTGCAGGTGCTTTCCTCATCTCCGGCCATATCAAAAGCATAAACTCAGTTTTCGATCACAACCCTGCACGTTCTTGGGCTACAGCATTCAACATAAAGGGTATGATTGTCTGGCACCTGATGGTCGTGTGTATGTGTCACGCCATGTAATCTTTGATGAACAAGTGTTTCCCTTCGAGACATCCAGTGCACCTGATCATTCTCGCACCAGTATCACCTCCTTGTTCCCTGACACCTCCGAGTTTGTTGTTGTTCCTGGTGGTGTTGAAGCCTGTCAACATGATTCTACATCTCCCACTCCTAATGTAAATCCTCCTCACACTCCCAGTAATATTCCTCCAACACCTTTACCATCACAAACACCTACTACTGAAACATCAACTCATCCTCCTCCCTCGAGTCCTATGATCCACAATGAAACTCATGACACTACAGAACCTATATATCCCAACCTTGACACATCATCCATTCCCTCCTCACCTCCATCACCACTTGAACCCACACACTCAATATCTACTCATGAGCCTCCACCTATACATGAACCTTCTCCACCACCTAAACCCATATTGGTCAGACCCACCACCTCAATCCTTGAATCTATATCACATACATCTCTACCTCTGGGAGGACACTCTATGGTTACCAGGAGCAAACATGGTATATTCAAACCCAAAACCTACACAACTTCTCTTCATATCGAAGAAGTTGAACCACTGTCTATTGAAGCTGCTCTTCAATCATCCAATTGGGGCCCTGCGGTCCTTGCTGAATATGATGCACTAATTAAGAATGCTACCTGGGAGGTTGTACCACTACCTGAAGGGAGATCCACTGTTGGTTGCAAATGGCTCTTCCGTGTGAAGAAGCATGCTGATGGCACAGTCCAACGATATAAGGCTCGCCTTGTAGCCAAAGGCTTCTCACAAGTTCCAGGCCAGGATTTCCAAGATACATTCAGCCCAGTTGTCAAAGCCACCACCATTAACATTGTCATTTCCCTAGCTGCTCACCATGGATGGACCTTAAGGCAACTCGATGTAAACAATGCGTTCTTGAATGGAGACCTGTCTGAAGATGTCTACATGCTACAGCCTCCAGGTTTTCAACAGATGGCGCCCAATGGCACATTGCTTGTGTGCAAATTGAAGAAAGCCCTCTACGGGCTTCGACAAGCCCCAAGGAACTGGTTTGCTAAACTGAAAGAATACTTGTTGTATGAGGGTTTCATTAGCTCCAAAGCAGATACTTCTATGTTTATCAAGTCTAATCAAAGCTCAGTGACATATGTCATAGTGTATGTCGATGACATTGTGGTTACAGGGAACTCTAACACAGCCATTGATGAGGTGGTCTGTAGCTTAGGCTCAAGGTTCTCCCTCAAAGATCTTGGACAACTTCACTACTTTCTTGGCATGGAAGTAAGGTATGAAGCAAGTCTGATTGTTTTGAGTCAGAAGAAATACCTGATTGAACTGTTATCTAAAGCTGGGATGCTAGAAGCAAACATCACACACACTCCAATGATAACCTCGCTGAAATTAACTCAGTCAGCAGGGAATCCTCTACAAGATCCCAAAGAATATAGAAGTCTAGTGGGTGCCCTACTGTATGCATGTCATACACGCCCAGATATAGTATTTGCAGTGAACAAACTTGCCCAATATATGCACTCACCATGCGAACAGCATATGGTAGCTCTCAAACGAGTTCTACGCTATCTAAATGGAACATTGGATAGAGGCTTAGTTTTCTCACCCACTACTGAACCATGCCAAGTAACTGCATTCGCTGATGCTGATTGGGGAGGTAACGTGGATGACAGACGCTCAATATCAGGAATTTGTGTGTTTGTAGGAGGCAACCTTGTTCTATGGACATCCAAGAAACAGAAAACAGTGTCCCGATCGACCACAGAGGCGGAATACCGCAGCTTAGCTGATGCAGCATCAGAAGTAACCTGGATACAAACCCTTCTCCTTGAAATGAAAATTCAACTACACTCACCACCAGTCATTTGGTGCGACAATTCCAGTGCTATAGCAATGAGTGATAACCCTGTTTATCATTCAAAGAGCAAGCATGTAGAGCTCGATGTCCACTTCGTGCGTGAAAAGGTGGCAGCAAAACTACTACAAGTAAACTACGTACCAGCAGAGTTTCAACTTGCTGATGGCCTCACCAAACCCTTGTCAAAAGAAAATTTTAACAATTTCAGACGACGCCTACGTGTATTAAACAATGAAGAAGTTCGAAATGAAGGAAGCAGGGAGGATGTTGAAGGATGATCACAGCTGCAAATCACAGTTGCAACAAACCTGCTGAGCTGTAATCCTTTCCGTTACACGTTGTTTTTCACCAGCTAGGGTTTGTTACACCAGCTGGTTTCTGTTATGCTTTCCCTCCTTTGTATTTCATGTCCTATATAAGTTGCATGAGAATAAGAGAAGAAGCAAGCTTTCTCTGCCTATTCTTCTTCATATATGTATTTCAACAACAATATATGATCCGAATTAATTAGTCAATGAGTAAGATACTAGTGATTAAATAAAAAATATGCTATTTGAGTTTGCTCCAAGTTGAACCCAGAAGTCACATGGAGCCTTACGTAAATCTCGTGTGACTAGTACATAGATGATCTTACCAACCATTTATATCTTGAGAAAATCATCTTCATTTCCAATTTCCATGGAGGATAAGAGCAAATGGGTCTCCCAAAAATCCACCAGATTCTCAAGGAGTTTTATACTTGGATTGGATACCCTGGCAAGCTTCCCTAATTAATTCCCCTTCACACTTTATTTATTTTTTCAAGTGCCTAGATACGACAAAAATACATATTAGTCACGATTCAATGATATTTTTTCAAATGGTATACGCCAAGCTCAATCAATAAATAATATGAAGAGAGATTTATTAATTGGCATAATGTATAAAGATGATCATATTATTTTATTTTATATAAATTTAAATTTTGATATAAAAATTGTAATACGTCTTTATTAATAATATATATATATAATATACACAAAATTATGCATGTTGTTTGCGGCTATATACTCCTCGTGAGCCTTGAGGTCGCCTTTATAAAATCCTCCAATCTAAGTTGGTTTGATGCTAAAATCTTATATGAATAAACAAATTATATTCAACATTCTCAACAACCCTTGTGAACCATGCTAATTATTGTTTATTGTTTGTTTTCCTTCCCCTATAGGCAACAAGGAGTAACCAACCGTGGAACAATAATTCCTTGAAAACACAATCATAGAAGCCTGAAGCAGCTAGCAGAGCCGACCGTGCCGCATTTGGAGGATGGACACACATGGCTGAGCCAGTGCAGTTCCACACATTATATACCGTTACCGAACTTAGCTTACTAAGCACAAGCTGTTGACATCTTGCCTCACTCACGGGCTGGAATTATAGTAATATTATTCGATGTCAAGTAGGACTGAAATGAAATCTGTTGATTCCTGAAGTTTCATAAATATTCCAATATTGTAGATTCGTCTTACCCGAAAGTGTAATGTGAGCAGATAACATGCAATACGTATCGCGACCAGACCAGCAGGGCCAGAAAAAGACAAGTTGCAGAACCATTCATTATTGTAGATTCGTCTTACCCTAAACATTCTTTGTTACGCCGTATAATTCTCATTATATAGTACTCCTTAACAATTTCCAAACATTCTTCATTTCCCAACAGGTCAGAAAAGGACAAGTTCCCTTCTGTTGCGACTCCTTATTTATACCCCCAAAGAGCAATACGTATCGACCAGCCACCAAACAAAAATTTGTGTCTTCCAATTCCATAGGAGCGCAGCAGGCACAACGATATAGTAATATAATAGCAACGACATGATGAAGAATGTTCATCGTGTAATCCTTTTTGCCTTGAATCCTATCTTCATTGTCATCATTTTTCTCATCCTATTTCAATTACAAGAGGTGGGGGCCTCTAGGACTCTCAAGCATCCAATTTCGCCTGCTTCAATCAAGACTTTGAAGGTAGTTCAAGCTTATTCTGGACCCAGTAGAGGAGGGGCTGGTCACAGCACCATTTACTAGCTTTCAGATGGTACAAACTCAATTCATCATAAGTATTATAGTAATATTTTTGTAATACAATTTTAAATTATCCTAGCTTACCCAGAATTTCCTGACCTGTAATCTGCTTCCAGGAGCAGCTTCATTAGTTGCAATACTATTGTTATGTTCTTTAGAACATGTTGTAATATTGTATAACCATGTTGAAACAACTTATGCTTTAAATATGGATATGCCTGAGTTTTTTATTTTTATATATTTAACGATCATATTCATATATATGTTCGAATAATACAATAAGCTAGGACTAGGTATCAATTAATCAACCTTTGTTCTTACATGAGCCGAGATAGAAGCTAGGATCCCTTAATAATAATATAATTCACAGATCATGGGCTGAACTTTCAATGGATATATTCCCCAACAATGATCTGCCAACATTGGGCCGCTATTAATTAATCAATATGAGCCGAGGGACATCATAAACCGGTGGGTTTTCCTTCCTTTTTGCTTTCGTTTCTACGCTAGGTTGAAACATAATAATAATAATAATAATAATAATAATAATAAGATATGTAATGTAATACAGAGGAAAATTATAGTGAGGGGGGGTTTAAACTTGTATTCCAAGTATCTCTGTATGACTGTATGTTTGATTCGGGGACCAAATCATATAAAACAGATTTTTTTAAAGATATATGGGTAATGTAATGAGATAGGGAAAAAAAGGGTTTAGAAGTAAATCATAAATTTTGAAAGGGTTAAAAAGATAATTTTATCATTGTTATCAAATTACATTTCTACCATTTAAGGGACCGAAATATAGTTTTACTTATTCAAGAGTTACGTTATATCAGGTATTAACATAGGTAATGTATCAAATTGAGAGATGCTTTTTTAGGAATATGAAATGGATTCATTTTTTTTAACGTTTTATAAGATTAATTTAAGTTTAAAAGAGCGTCAAAATTTCTACTTCAAAGTATTTTTTGATATGTAAGTCAACACAATTATTTTTATAGTGGAGAAAAAAAAGTTTAACCTAGCTGAAAGTATAGTAAAAACTAAAAATCTCGTGAGGTATGTGTTGTCGGTTTTCTTAGGGAAATAATGCGAGTAAAAATATAAAATTAGTAATATATTGTATATTGGAGAATCTTTTGTAAATTATCACATTTGTTATATTTCTTAATGAGATAGGGTCATGTAATATTTAAGGAACTCATCAAAATCACAAAAGTAATTTCGACTTATTCAAGTTTCTATTTTACAACCTAAATTTTATTTAATATTTTATTTTATTTAAATTTATAAAATTATGAATATTTTTTTTTTTGCATTGAATCAAGTCGAATAATTTATTTTTTAGTTGAATTAAATTTAGTCCACCTTAATTGATATCTCAAATCCGATACCTTTTTAACACCCAAACCCATCCCTCAAACCAGGCCAGGGCCAGGCCCAGGCGAGGCGACGACTCCATTCAATTATCTTCTTGTTGTCTTCGATATGAGACAAAAGCACCTCTGATTACCCACCCCCATCCCATTCTCTCAATTCAATCTCAATCAAAACAGATCACCCAAATTGCAGGCTTCAGCTTTTCTCAATGAAACGTTGTGCACCGGATTCTCAGGTACCCGTACCCGACCTCAAAATGAAGAAAACTAAAGAAGACTCCAATGAACAAGAAACTGGGTTCATGAATTTAGATGAAAATCTGGTGTACGAGGTTTTGAAACACGTGGACGCCAGGACTTTAGCAATGGCTTCCTGCGTTAGCAAGCAGTGGCACAAAACTGCCAAAGACGAGCGACTCTGGGAGCTGATCTGCACCAGGCACTGGGCTAACATCGGCTGTGGAACCCAACAGCTTAGATCTGTGGTTTTGCCTCTGGGTGGCTTCCGTCGCCTTCACTCGCTTTACCTTTGGCCGCTTTCGAAGCCGCACTCTGCTTCGGCTTCGTCATCCTCTTGGTCCCCTCCGTTCCCCAAAATTATCAACTCCAAGCCGCCAGCTCGGTGGGGGAAAGATGAGGTTCATCTTTGTCTCTCTCTTCTCTCTATTCAGTATTATGAGAAGATGAATTTCACTAACAGAGGCAGATAATTATAATTACTAACCTACTATATATATATCATTATGAATAAATGAATCAAATATAAATATTTCACTTGATTTATATTTCTGGGTTCTTGTATTGTTTTCTTATATTTGGCTTGTGATTTTATTTTATTTCTTCAATATCAGAATATTTGTACCTAAGCTGGTGTAATGTGAACTAGATCTTCAATTTTGTACGAATATTAACTTTGAAATGAACCAATTGTTACTTATATTGATGATGATCAGATTTAGTTTTGCCGTTTTGAAAGTCCTCTAACTCTTACAGCATATTTGTGGTCTGAAAAAGGAAAGGGCCAACCAGGTGCCGGCGGGAAGAGTGACAAACGGGGTATTGTTAGGATACAAATACAATTCGTAGTATTCATTAATGTGTGGCAGTGGAAACTTTTAATCTGCCAGTTTTTTCGATGGCCGGATTGTAAGAGACAGAGTGTGGGTTGATTCTAGTGCTTGTGTTGTGTAGATCTGTTTTCTGCATCAGCCAAATACCTGACAGCAAGATATTGTCCTAATGGTCCTGTTGTGTTCCCCCAAAAAATATTATTACCATAGTCTTTACCTTGGGATCAAGATTCAAGATTGAAGCCCCAAGTACGTTCCCTGGCTAATAAAGAGTATATGAAGCCTGAGAAAGCTTATTTCCTTTTGTTTCAGGCAAGTGGAAACTGTTAGTGGGGGTTTCATGTGAGGCGTGTCTTATCTTTGGTATAGGAATGGGACAGGTGGTTTTGTCATTTTCTCCTGTGTAGTTGGAACCAAGTAATGTGCCTCCAACCAAAAGCCCCATGCCTTTAGTTCTAGGCTTCTAGCTATCTACTGAAACCATGTGGATTCTACTTAAGGTCCCTTTCTGGAATGCTTTTGCAGATGAGCATTCCCAACCAAACCAAGTGCAATTTCACAGAATAATTCACCCAAACCAAAAAATGTACAAGGAATGGTGAATCTTGAACTCCGCTTACTGTATTTGCAACACTTAATTGTAGTTCTACAAATATCTAGCATGTCTTTCTTGCAAATTTTATTGTTTCAACAAGAATTATATTCGTTTAAGCTGCATTTGGTAATTGCCAAAATGATAATGCTGTTGCTTCTATGTGCTATATTTTGTGGGACTACTTTCATGCATTTCAAATCTGTTTTTACTGTCAAAACTTGGTTGTTTGATAAGGAGATGATGATACTTTAAAATGCCTTGTAACATGGATTACCTTCAGTTTAAATTATAACCTGTAATTATAGTTAATATACGCTAATTGGTAGTTTAAATCATAAGCTGCAATAATTCTGAGTGCTGAATTTTTATTTCTATTACAGAACCATATCATGAAATTTAAGAGTTAATTTAAAGAAGACTTTCTTAGAACTTAGAAGTAAAAGTAATTTTTGCAGCTGCATTAGGGAGAGTCATCGCTGATGTTATCTTTGTAATCTCTAGTCTCTACTGTATCCTTGTTGGTCTCCTTTTCATTCATCTTTATATTTGACAAGTCGAACGTTAATTTTTGTTAGCCCCAAATCTAGAATTTGGTATTCCTTTTAAAAGTGAAAGTTTATGAAATTTCTCTAAACATACGCACGCATTTTGTCACGTTTCTCGTCATTTTTTTAAAGTTTTACTCGATATACTTAATTTATACCTGGTTAAGGAAAATGCAAAATATCTTTATATTTGAACTCGTGAAGTGATCTCAATGGTAAAAAATGATGTGTATTATCCATGTGACTTGGGTTCGAGCAACATGTGTGCACGGTGTGTGTTATTAAAGGGCTAAGAAAGTTTTTTTAAAACTTTTTTTTACTGACGCGGTATTAATTTTGATGTTGATTGTTGTCGTCGGTTTTTTCCTTTATTTTTCTTTTAGTTTTTAATAAGAACAATTCTGCCTTGATGGCATGTTTTTCTCTGCCTTTGTGGCACGTTTATTTCTGCTTCTAGCACATTTTTCGTCTTTTTTCTCGATCGTTTGGTCGTTTTTTTATTTTTTATTTTCTCAGGGTTGGATTTGACAACACTACTACTGATCAAGATGGCGCTTATTTGTAATCATGTTGATCTTTCCTGTTATGGACCCTCGGACTGAATTTGGATACACGATTTGCGTTCGTGGATAGTTTTTCACAACGTTCGGGTCTGGTTTACGATTCTCGGTGGTCTTTCAATAGCTTAATCTCCTTTTGTGGTTTATTTTTCAATACAATAAGATTTGTTCGTATCTATTTTTCGTTCGAGTCTTTTAGTTAGGTTTTTAACCTTTTATGATCCTTGTATGATCTAAAGTGGCTAGTTTCTTGTGTATATGTTATAGGAAAATGTTTAAATTATATGTGTAGTTTACAATAATAATTGTAAACTCTTATTGTAATTCTAAATATTTTCTCTTTTTAATAAAACTAGTTGATTCTATTCAAAAAAATATTTACCTTAATATATAAAATATATCTCTATATTGTTTTATTTATTTGTGTTGTGTTGATATTATTATCGAATTGAATATATTATATGTTTATATCAACATATATGTAATTTTCTTTTTAGATTTTTTCGAATCTATACATTAGTATCATATTCAAATTTTGTTTTGTTAGTTTTTTTTTTTTACAAATCTTAAAAATTTATTTCTAATTCTACTTAGAAGAAAAAAAACTTTAAGAAGAAAAAAGAAAATATTTTTAATGAGTCCAAAATTTATAATCTAAAAAAATATGAAGAACAAAGATTATAACTTAGTCAATCGACCAAATAATTTAATTTAGTACATCATATAATTATGTTACGTCAAAATAAAATTTATTTAGTATCACGAGTTTTGTGCACGTATTATTTGTATGCATGATTTTTTCGACATAATACATATTTATAGAGTATATTTTTCTTAAGATTTTGTTTTATCTAGAGTTTTATAGAGTATATGTTTAATTTTTTTTTGTTTGTCATTGTATTTATATCTGTTTAGTAAAGTATTTTGTAAGATTATTTAGCTCACCATTCCTACATCACTTCTTAAGATTTTGTTTTATCTAGAGTTTTATGGAGTATATGTTTAATTTTTTTGTTTGTCATTGTATTCATATCTGTTTAGTGAAGCATTTTGTAAGATTATTTAGCTTACCCCATTCCTACATCACTTCTTAAGTGTCTAGTTGGATAGAGACTATAAGTTATAGAATAGAAATCTTATGCCCTTTTTCAGTACTTTTTTCTATGCCCATATACTAAAAAATCAGGTTTAGGGGTTAGGGTTAAGGCTAGATTTTAGGGTTGTTGTTTAAGGAATAAGAGGTAATGTGTATTTTTTAGAGTTTAGGATTTATAATTTATGTGTCAAACTTTAACGAACATACAAAAAGAAAACAATATTATGATTTAGAATTTAGGGTTAGAGCTTAGAATTTAATTTTTTCTGTTGGAGCATAAAAAGAGACACCAAAAAAGAATATATCAATATTATAATACGCGTTTTTAGTTAACTCAATACCCACTTTTTTTTTGATTGATTTGCGTCGTACATGTTATACCTTTCTTAGTTTAATAAACTTTAATTTACCATTCTTAATCAAGAAGCTGTTAGTTTAAAATATTACAAATTAAATACAAAAGAAGATGTTTCATATAAGTCCAAATCCACACTATAATCTTAAAGTTGAAATTTCTTATTCTCCCAACAAAGAATTCAAACCCATAAAATTAAAATCATAAAAAAAATTCTTCTAAAAGAACGGAATGCTTTGTTAAAAATCCTTTCATAAGAAGTCATTGTTGAAAATTTCCACAAAATACACATAACTGCTGCCATAGATGGAAAGATGAATGCATATACTATCATTCATCAACTGCTGTAATTTGACCAACTTTCCGTTCTGTGCTAAAACCATCCTTCTAGTGTTGATATTTATTCCGTTGGGGGTATTTGGTAGAGGCTGCAGAAAAAAAGGAAACTATTTGGTAAATTCTTTTGCCACATTTGATTTCAGCTTTGCTACGATTTTCTAACCATTCCATTGAAATTTCTGTGCTTTTGGCTTTTGCAAGTCTAATTTTCAGTACTGGTATTGCTTCAAAAATGGCGGGATGCTGGACCACATGAACATTTTAAATACTAATGCTCCTTTTTTTTCTTGAGAAAGACTATCCAAGACAATTTAACTGGCTAGCATTAACCAATGATTTCTCTGAACTTTGTTAAATGTTTAGAAGAAGAAAATAAGAGATTTTGTTAATTTATAAATTCAAATAAATTCTGATCATATAAGGTAATTTTGATATGCTATATACTTTTTCAAAGTAAAGAAAATTCTCATTCAATCAATTTAAATTGGTCTCATAAATATGCATTGGACAGATCCAAACATGACTGGTTAGAAGAAAAAATAAAATTAAGCACATGTCCTGTATTTAAAATTTAAATATCGACTTATGTCTTTTCAACTGATATTTTCAGATTTTTATGTTGATGATGACTGATGAGGAAATGATGACATGAAAAACAGTGAAAGAATAAACAATTAATAAACAAACCATAAAAAAGAGAAATTCGACTTTTATTTTATTTTTAGGTAAATTACAACACATACTACTCAACTATAGCTCTTGATTCGAAAATGCCATCGAACTTTAAAAAAGTTTAAAATCAACACTGAATTTAATACGTGACTTGAAAATACTACTCCGCCGTTAATTATTAACATTCTGTTAAGCCAAAATGACATCGTTTTAGTGCGTCTGTTTTGAAGACTAATTTAGCTCAAAACGACGTCGTTTTACTAGAAGAAAAATACTAAAATCATGCACTTGGGAGGTCTTGAACACATGACCTTTAGTAAAAAATACTAAATTTTAACCACTAAACCAACATGTTTATATAATATTTTACCAAAAATATTGTATATTTCAAATTACTTGAGATTAATTTAAATTATTTTGTGAAATAAATAATATTATAAATCATATTAATATATAAAATATATTATTTGTATATACAACAATATATATAAATAAAAGTGTATTGTTTTAATATTTTATATAATATTTATAATATAAATATATTATTTAAAATATAAAATATTCATAAAAATAATATACTTATATTATAAATATTATATAAAAACTCTAAACCTTAAATCCTAAAACTTAAATTAAAAAGTCCAAGCCACAAACCCTAAACTTTATGATTTGAGGTTTGAGATTTATGTATTTGTATATATTATCTATAATATAAATATATTATTTTTATGAATATTTGTTGTTTTTTAAAATAATATATAAAAATAATATATTTTATTAATACATGTGTAAATAATATATTTTATATTATTTATATATTAAATTTATTTATAATATTATTTTTTATAAAATAATTTGGTTGAGCCAGATAAGTTTATATAATTGAAATAAAAATATTATATATATATATATTATTTATAATATAAAATATACTATTTAAAAACATAAATAATTCATAAAATTAATATATATATATATATATATATATAATCCTTAAATCGTAAATTCTAAACTCTATGGTTTAGGGTTTAAGTTTGAGGGCTGGTTTTTGTAAGTTAACAATTTAAGGTTTAGGGTTTTATATTTTATTTGTATATATATATATACAAATAATATATATTTATATATTAATATTATTTATTTCATAAAATAATTTAAATTAATCTTAACTAGTTTGAGATATATAATATTTGTGGTAAAATATTATATAATATTATGTTAGTTCAATGGTTAAGGCTTAATCTTTATATTTGGAGGGCCAATGTTCAAAACTCTCTAAGTGGTTTTAATATTTTTTTCCTCCAGCAAAACAACGTCGTTTGGCCTAAATTAGGCTTTAAAATAGCCGCACCAAAACGACGTCGTTTTAACTTAGCAAGGCGTTAAAAGTTAATGGCAGAATGACATTTTCGAGTCACAAATTAAAATTTAATGTTACTTTTGTATTTTTTAAAATTCAGCAGTATTTTTAATTATGAGTTATAATTGAGTAGTATGTGGTATAATTTACCCTTATTTTTTTAATGGGTCAAAATCATTCCATCGTCATGAAAGATTAAACGATGTTTATTTCAATAAAGAGGTGAGAGTAGGAATTTCCGCTACATGAATTATGACGTGGATTCCACTGTTAGTTTTTAATTTACGGTGGCCTGCCGCGGGGGATTAGTCCAGTAATTGTAGAAAAGAATGGAAGAAAGGAAACAGCTCTTGTGTTACTACTCTATTTTGATTTTGATTCAAACACATGTATTTTCCAGGCAAGTCCGGATATGACATAAGTAGCAGCGATATCAAACATCATATTCATAATCTTTTTTACTTTTGATTGGCTTATGACCTCATTCCTCGCCCAATCAAAAAGGTAGGTTGGTGGAAAGTTATCTCCTTGAAATCTGTCACGTGTCCTAAATGGCCCACACCCGTTGTCTTAGTTGGGTCAAACCAACATTCCCAAGCTCTGACGAACCAACTGATATCAGCTTACAACTTACTGTTTCGACGCTGCATGGATGGATCAGTATATATAGGCAATTGCATGCAACTCTTTTGTATCAAGCAAATTAAACGAAATTTGGCAGTTTTACCTCTCTTAGCTCTACATAAAACACATTCCAAGCCTTCCCAAATCACCACAAATTCTTAATGGCCAAATCTTTCTGCTTTCTTCCCCTTATTCTTCTTTCTTCATTTCTTTTCACTTCCGGAGCTCGTCCCCTCAATGATGCAGTGCTCCATGGAATCAAGACCGGAGGTCCAAGTTCCGGAGGAAAAGGCCATGCATTCGTTCACGCTGTCACCAACTCCGGTCCGAGCTCCGGGGGACAAGGTAATGCATTCGTAGATGTTGTCATCAACTCGGGTCCAAGTTCCGGAGGAAAAGGTCATGCATTCGTCGATGCGGTCACCAACTCCGGTCCTAGTTCCGGAGGAAAAGGTCATGCATTCGTTGATGCGGTCACCAATTCGGGTCCAAGTTCCGGTGGCGATGGACATTAAGCTTAGCGTCTTATGCAAAGCCTACAATCGGTCTAACATCTTATAGCTTTTCTATTATAGCAAAATCTTTTTTTTATTAATAAAGGAGATACTATGGCAAGCCTCGTTAGCAAAATCTTTAATACTAGCTAGTTGTTATTTAATTATTATGTTCAATTTTATTAGTTAATTATTGTTGTTGTAATTCATTTTTCAATTTGTTCCAAGAAGATAAGACCTAGTTGCTGGCAATTAGTAGTCTATAGCATATGTAACTGTGATGTTCAGACTTTGAGAGTTTTGGTCGAATAATTATTGTTAATTCAAATATTAATTTTATTCAATGAAATAAACTTTTACCTTTTACACTATGTCATGTGCTCTATATTGCGTTTGAGAGGAGAGATGAAATCTTCCAATGCTATTGTTTTTTTTTCTTTCTAAAGAAATATTATGCTCTTAACTTTAAATAGATTTATTGGACTGTAGCATACGAAAATTTTATATTTTGTACCTGAATTAGGTTTTAAGGTATAATTTGGTATAAAGTTTTTTAATTTAATTATGCATTTAAACTTGATCTTAAATTTTAATTTGGCACCTAAACATTTTGTTGTTCAATTAGATATTTGAACATGATTTTTTGTTTAAATTAATATTTAAATTTTACATATTTCTTTAAATTAGTACGTGAATTTAACTTTATGATTCAAATTAGTTAAATCAATTGTCTTTAATATTAATTCAGACCAAAAAGTTACGTTTAAGTACGAATTTAAATAAAAAATCAATTTTAAATATTTAATTGAACTTAATTTCGATATTGAATTTTTCTTAAATATCAAAGTCTAAAAACTAAGTTTTTAAAAGGCTTTAGATTTTAGAATGAAAGTCTAAAATGAAACTAAGTTTCTAAAAGGCTTAAATGGCAAATAAGTGCCTAAATTATATTTTTTTTTCAAATAGGTGTCTAAAGTATTTTTCGGGCTAAATAGATGCTTAACGTTTTTAAAGTTACTCAAATAGGTGCTCATCGTGACTGTCCATTAAAAAAAGTTCCGTTAACCAATAAAAGCATGGCACGTGGCAGTATTAAACATTTTTTTTAATTTTATTTTTAACCAATAAATTAGAATTTTTAAAATATACTAAAATTTTCAAATAATCCTAAAATAGTCCCCAAATCCCTAAACTCTCCAAATCCGGCCACTACCATCGACGTTGGTCGCGTTTCCAGCGACAGATTGAAGCACTCTCGCCTCGCCGAACGACCCACACATTGTTCATCGCCCGTTATGCCATCGTTCGTCGTGAATTATTCGAATGAACCCTTCGACGATTTCGGCGTTTAGCACGGCGTTGGTCGATTTCCGGCGACGAGGTGATGGGGTAAATGCTCGTGATGGTCCAGCGACGGTGTGGCAATCAACGACGAAATCAAGTCAAATCAAGATATGGATGTTAGGGATTTCAATTTTAGGGGCTAATTTGTGAAATAAAGAAAATATTTTGTTTTTATTAATTTTTAAATATAATTTTGGAATTTTAAGAAGTTGACACGTGTCATTTAATGGTAAAAATTAATGGATGTTGACGTCAGACATCTATTTGAGTAACGTTGAAAACGTTAGACACTTATTTGGCCAAAAAAATACTTTAGACACCTATTTGGGAAAAAAAATTATAATTTGGGCACTTATTTCTTACTTAAGCTTTTTTAAAAAGATAAATGGGTAAATTACAATGATAATCACTAATATTTATGTAAGTTTCTTTTTTGGTCATAGAACTTTGAAAAGTTACATTATAATCACTAGTGTTGTCGATTTCACGATTAACCTCCGTTACCTGGACTACGGAAGGTTAATGTGACCAGTTAAAACTGTTTATTTTGCACGTTTTCTCCACAAAAGAAGTTGACTTTTCCATTTTACTCTTTTTATTTTCTTTGTGTTCTTGAATATTGTTTGTCAGGTATTCTACTCCTGTCTCTCTGCATCATCTAATTCTCATGAAGATGATATATTAGTAGATCCAAAAGCGTTCTTTGGATAAACAATGAACGTAACACTTCAAGTTCATCTCTTCCATATCTAGACCCATTATTAAGGTAGTTGACAAACAGAAGACTGTGTTATCTTGATAATATTAAGCATGTCTAACAGAAAAATCGAAAACTGATCAAAACTGAAGTTTTTTATCAGTTTATGATTTAAAAATTTAAAAATTATGGTTAATCTAATTCAACTAAATTTGATTTTTTATTTAATTTATAATTAATTTTAAATATTTCATACTTAAAAATATTATATATTATATATTAATTATTTTTATTTACTGTGAATTAGGTGGAGAATATAAAGGGGGAGGTGAGAAGAGTTGATGGAGTAAGAATTCTGCACCTTCCATTTGGAGAAGCAGGAGACCAGGAGTCATGCTTAGTCCTCTTGTGATATTATCGGTTGAATTTGGTGACCACGTCAGCCGCTCCTATTGGCACCGGATCTGTTTCGTGGAAGAGGACCATTGTCTTGGTTTGCGCCACTCCATAACGGGCTCTTCCTCGTTGTAATATGGCCTAATTGCCTTCCCTTTTGGAACTTTATTACTAAATTATCGCAATTCTTTAAGGATTTTTGTTTTAATTACAGGCACTGTTATAATATGATCCATTTGCCTTGGATGTTGGAATATTTGGTGGTTTTTTTGTCTTTCTAGTTTTCAGAGTTTTGTTCTGACTAATTCAAACCGACCCGTAGCGCACATCTGTTTTTGGTGGGTGAGTATTTCAGCGAAGATTTCTTACATACACAACTCCTCGAATTTGAGATCTGTTTAAGCGATATCAAACTACTTATAAGTTGGACCAATTCATCTTATAATATAAAATTTTTATATTTAGGTTAATTACTATTATGTTATGTATTTGACCTAAATAATTGTCATACATTATGTAATAAAAGACATAAATAGAGTTAGAAAAAGTTTGACACTCTTCTTATCTTTTTCATTCTCTCTAAGAAAATATACTCTAATTTAAAAAGGTTTTCATAGGCCTCTAATATACGAATAAAACACTTATGTACCTTTTCGGTGTCCCTATTTATGCCCCACACTAAAAAAATATGTTTACGGTTTAAGGTTAAGATTTAAGGATAGAATTTAAGAAATTCAGTGTAGGTTATATTTTTAGTGTTTAAGGTTTCTGATTTAGGATTTAGAATTTAAGGCTATAACTTAGACTTAAATTTTTTTATTGTTGAGTATAGAAAGTACACCAAAAAGGTAAAGGATTTTGGTCCCTAATAAACAGAGTCATTCAAATAATTCCATCATAATGGCTTCGGAGTTCGATAGATAGTTGTTTTAACAAGCTTCCATTTATATAATTTTGGCTTGATATTTGTATTTTTCTAATAGTTGACATGAAAATGTAATACATGCAGGTTATCCGATTCAGTTAGAGAAATTTTCAAAGTGATGCGTGCTTACTTCAACAAAGCATTACCTGTGAATTGTGATACTTTTGTACAAAAGTGAGAGTCAGCAACATCACTATACACTATACAGGCGATGTCTGTCCTCCATCGCTGTAGACAAATTTGATTAACTTGCAGAAAAAAAAAGTTTATGCTCTGTAATTGAACATATAGGAAGGAATTCTACTTGCTAATCGAGAAATATTTCCCTACTCTGCTAATCTTTTTGTAGTTTGAGTTGAAGCTTATAAAGAAACCAAGATAGTGATTTTCAGATCACATTTGAGAATGTACTAAATAATCTATCAAAATGTTCAGGATTGAGTGCACCATTTTTTGGATAAGCTGTAATACATGACATCAACCACTATTAGTTCCATTCAAGTTAATTATCTACTAGTAATAGCATGATATAGTCTTTTGCTATGTCTAGACGTGGCATGCATGTGTGTTGCAATTATTGCAGCTTATGCCTGATATTTTCATTAAATGTTTGATTAATGCTACTCCCAAGACTAATGGATTTTATATTCATTCTGCTAATTTACTATATTTCAATCACAGTGAAGTTGCCCGAGTTATTGATGCGTGTAGACATTATTGGAGTTGCAGCAAAAATTAGTCGACTTTCTCATTGCAGAAGAATCAGAATACCTTATTTCTCTCGACTTACCATGTTGCAGAAGATGTTGAAACAAGCACCAATAAACATGATAACTAAATGCAGACACTTCTGCCAATGCTTTAGAAAAAAGGGTTACTGCAACATGAGATGTTTCTCTAATTGCATTGTCTTTTGTGCTTGACTGCTTGTCCTCGTTGGTTGACTTGAAAGGATTGCGTGCTTCTACCAGTTGGTTGACTCGTTTTTCCCTTGTGGATTCCAGCTTTTGACTCCATTCACCAAAACTATTCCAATCCATGGGCGCTGTGGTTGGTTCTTACCAACTGCACTACGCCCACTGCTTTGGTAAATTATTCCATAAAAACTTTAGAAACCCTTGGTTTAGAGATATATAATTTTAGCAACTTGGCTATACAATTACCTAAACTAAAGTTTGATTTTTTTATTAACATATATGTGTCCAATACACTCAACTTGGCTATATAAGTTTTTTGTGTACAATAATCTGATATTATAACCCATAATCTTATAAAAGTCTTCACAAACGTCTTAATTTTAGGGTTTAAAAATATAATCTATGGTTTAACTTTTAGTGGTTTATAATTTAATAGTTGTGATTAGAATTTAGGGTATGGAGGTTAGGGTTTAAGTTTAGGGTAGTATATTAGATATTTTTAGATTTTAACATATGAACCCTAAATTTTAACTCCAAACTTTAAATTCTGATCACAACCCTTAAACTCTAAACCTCTAAACTTAAATTCATAGAACTTAAACCTTAAAACTAAACCAATTATAATTTTCTTATTTCACCGTCAATGCATAATATATATATATAATATAACCCTAAATTTCCTACTTCAAAAAGAACTTTTAAAATATTCGTAGATAAAATAAGCCGAAACAGTCCGATTTTTTTTTTTAAAAAAATCAATAAATAGACGTTAAACGATTGAAACAAAATTATAAATATTAAATAAATTCACGTACTTGTTGATATTTCAACACCAACTTTTAAAGCACTGGAACACCAATAAAGACCATTTTAGTGCTAAGATTATGAAGTATGAAACCACGTTGAAATTACGTGTAAGAAAATATGACAAAAAAATTGTTTTTTAGTGTTTTTTATATGTTCTAAAATTAAAAGAGTTACTCTTTTATTTTGCTACGGTTACAAGAAGTATTTTAATTTTTTTTTTAAAAAAGTTATGACATTTTATCTTCGCCAATAGTAGCTTTTGGCTGTTTTATTGATTTTGTATATAAATAAAATTCATCTTTGTTGAGGAATATTTTCTTTTTAAGTTTTTTTGTTTCTTTTTATTTTTTCATATTCTTGTCACGTATGTTTTATGGCAGTTCTTTCGTCTACTTTTATGACAGCTTTTTCGTCTGCTTTTATACTGCATGTCTTTGTGACAGTTGTCTGTCTTTTGACAGTTTAACGTTCAAGTGATGAGTATCAACGAACGTTCTTGTTAGCGAAGGAGGTCGATCTGTATATACTTTTGATTCCTTTTTGTGGTTGTGCCGATATGCCAAGAACAAGTAACGAAAGAAATAGCTTTCTTCATAGAGCACTCTGGTCAAAGTAGTTGTTTGCTCGATTTCATTCAAAAAATCCTTCTGTAAGTGATAGATTTTGTATTTTAATGTCTTTCACACACTTAGAATATTATTGTACTTTTTTTACACATTAAATTTTTAATGTTTGCGGTGCGATACCTTTGTAATCCTATCACTTTGAATATAATCCAGTTTATTCAAAAACAAGATTAAAAAAATAAATTTATAATTAGAATTTAGTAGGTAAGAGTTAATTTTTAGAATTTAAAATTTAAAATTAAGACTTAAATTTTATTTTTTAAAATTTGAAACACATATAAAGACACTAAAATATTAAAGATTTTTGTTCCCCTAGAGGTACGTGTATTCGAAGACCAAGACCCATGTTTGGAGCTTACACAGAAAAGTCTTGCAATTGTAGTAAACTTCCCATAACCTGCGTCTCCGACCTCACTTCACTTCAATCATCCAATTATTACGACCACGCATAATCCGTGGAACATGCACTTCTGCATTCTAGAAGGAGAATTCTAGAGGAAAGAAGCAGCATCCTCTTAGCATGGGCGGAATTTGGGCATAAGAGTTTGGGGGGCTAATTTAAATTTTTTAAAAATTAGAGGCTTAAACTAAAATTTTCAATTTTTGAGGGTTTAATTAAAAAATTAATAATTTTGAGAGTTTTAACAAGAAGTTTTAAAAAATAATGAGAGTGAATTTAATAAAAATATTCAAAATGTTGAAGCTTAATATGATTTTTTAATAAAAAAAATTGAGGGGCCAAATTAAACTTTTATGAAGTTTAGGGGGTAAAATCTAATTTTCCAAAATATTGTGGGTCATGGCCCCCTAGTCCATTGTTAGTTCCGCCCCTGACTCTTATAATACCTATGATCTCAACGAATATAAAAAAAATAAACAATTTAATTAACCAACCAAACATTCTTGATCACAAAATGACAAAATGAATCATTCTAAAATCTAACAAAAACAACTTTTATTAAATTTGTATTTATAATTAAATTTAAACAACATATATTTTTTGGTTGTATAAACAGTTACTCGAATTATCCGATAAACTGAAAGCTGCTCAAACATAATCCTTTAAACATTTATAATACAAACTAGTAACTTCTATACTTCAAATACGATTATAACAATAGAAATACAAATAAAAACATGTAGGATTCTATTATCATTTTAGTAATCTGTTATTCATCCGCTCATCACGGTGCTTCTCCATTGTTTATTCATCAGGTATAAATAGTTGTACAAGAAATATGATATATATACATTTTTAAAATTTGAATATGATTTATATTTGGCTGGTTGGTCTGTTCATCTTCATTTCTTTATTTTTTTTATAGATTATGGGTTCTAGAACTTAGTAGAAGTACCTTTTTCTTTCTTCTAAAATCTCCTTTTTTCTCCCCTCTAGATAGAATTAAAATTTTAATTAAGATTTGTCAAAAAAAATCAATGTTAATGTTAAGAGCATGTTTTTGATTAAGTAAAAAAGTGTTACATTCTTAATTTTTATGCTGGCATTTAAACTCATACTAGATAAGATAAACATCTTTAACCACTAGATCAATTTGTGGACCTCAATATTAGGCGCATATTTAATAATCAGTTTTGTATATATTTGATTGATTCCAATCAGTAAATGATAGGAAATACGCAGTGGTCCATGTTGAGTATAAGAACATTTCCACAAACAAATGTTCCATCCATATAATTTCTCCTGAATGGGGTATCAAACTTCGATTTTTCTCCTTTAGAATGTCATATCAAGACTTTGACTGAAGCTTTTATGCAACATTACCTTTTTTTAATCTGCTTAAAGATGAAGCCTATATATACCATCTCTCCTGTTCTAGGTGCTTTCAACTTTAAAAGCTCTTTGAACTAAAAAAACAAAATTTTAAAAGCTTCACATGGATTCCCTGTATTTACTGTTACTTGTTTTATCTTTGATAGCGTTCCTCCCATTGTCCTCTTCAACGTATCGGAAACTGAGCGGAGGATCATCACTTTCCGTGGAGAATTCAGATGATGTGTTAATGTCACCGAATGGCACTTTCTCCGCCGGCTTTTATCCTGTTGGCAACAATGCTTACGCTTTTGCCATATGGTTCAGTAAACCAACTTGCCTTGTACTCCAACATTGCACCGTTGTTTGGATGGCAAACCGTGGCAACCCAGTCAATGGAAGGCGTTCGAAGCTCTTGCTCTTGCGAACCGGTGATCTTATCCTCACCGATGCCGGTCAATTCAACGTTTGGGCCACGGGCACTGCTTCGTTGTCTTCAGTTCATTTGCTGCTCAATGAGAATGGTAATCTTGTTTTGAGCAATTCCGATGGAACTACTTTATGGCAAAGCTTTGATTCTCCTACAGATACCCTTCTTCCTCTACAGCCACTCACCAGATATACAACCCTTGTCTCCCAAAGATCAAAAGGCAACTATTCCTCGGGTTTCTATAAGTTTTTTTTCGACGACGATAACGTTCTTCGTCTCCTTTTTGATGGTCCCGACGTTTCGAGCATTTATTGGCCTGATGTTTGGCTTTTAAGCTGGCAAGCGGGAAGGTCTACGTACACCATCAAGAGAATTGCAATGATCGATACCTTGGGTAAGTTTAGTTCAAGCGACAGTTTGGGTTTTTTGTCAGCGGATTACGGTGCAGCCGGGATACAGAGAAGGCTGACAATTGATTATGATGGCAATCTTCGATTGTACAGCAGAGAAGAAAGGAAACAAACATGGGTTGTTTCGTGGGAAGCTATTGCTCAGCCATGCAGGGCTCATGGGCTTTGTGGGGAAAATAGTCTGTGTAGCTATTCTCCCAGTACTGGGAGGAAATGCTCTTGCCTTCAAGGATACAAGCTCAGGAATCAATCTGATTGGTCTTATGGCTGTGAACCAGAATTCGACACTAGTCGTGACTTTACGTTTATTCATCTTCGTAATACAGAATTTTTCGGATATGATTATGAACCTTTGTACAATAAAACCGTGAAGGAGTGTGAAAGTGAACGCCTAAAAAGGGTTGATTGTAAAGGGTTTCAATATAAATTCAAATGGGATAGCGGCTTCTATGAATGTTTCCCTAAGGCGCAACTGCGGAACGGGCACCGACCTCCTAACTTCGATGGAGACATTTATATAAAGCTGCCCAAAGCATATGTTGCCCTCAAGAAGAAAACCACCAGTGTAGGATGTGGGGCAAATGGTACTATTAATCTAGAAAGAAGTTACGTTGAAAAGCAAGAGAATGGAATAGTGAAGTTCATGCTGTGGTTTGCATGTGCATTGGGTGGAGTCGAGATCATTTCCATTCTTTTGGTTTGGTTATTCTTGAATAGAGGTAGAGGAGATGAGAATTCCGGTAAAGAAGGCTACCTTCTGGCGGCAACTGGGTTCAAGAGAATGACATTTGATGAGCTAAAAGAGGCAACCAAAAACTTCAGCCAAGAAATCGGGAGAGGAGGGGCAGGTATTGTGTACAAAGGAAAGCTAAGTGATGGTAGGGTTGTAGCAGTGAAGCGACTGAATGAAGCAAATCAAGGAGAAGCTGAGTTCCTAGCGGAAGTAAACACCATTGGGAAGCTTAACCACATGCACTTGATCGATATGTTGGGGTTTTGTGCAGAGAAAAAGCACAGGCTCCTTGTTTACGAGTACATGGAGCATGGATCCTTGGCAGAGAAGCTGGAATCCCATCAACTTGACTGGGAAAACAGGTACGACATCGCCTTGGGATCTGCGAGAGGCCTAGCTTACCTACATGACGAGTGCTTGGAATGGATCTTGCATTGCGATGTAAAGCCCCAAAACATACTGCTCGACTCAGGGTACCGACCAAAGGTGTCGGATTTTGGGCTGTCGGAGCTACGTGATAGAAGAAAGCTTTCCAGCTATAGCTTCTCAAGGATAAGGGGAACCAGGGGTTACATGGCTCCCGAGTGGGTTTTCAATCGACCCATTACTTCCAAAGTAGATGTTTACAGCTACGGCATCGTCACGCTGGAGATGGTGACCGGAAAGAGCCCCAGAAAAGGGATTCAGTCGGTAGATCTGGTGACCTGGGTGAAGGAAAAGCGGAAAGGATCGGAGACAAAGGAAGCGTGGATGGAAGAAATAGTAGACCCCACGTTGGAACACAAATACGATAAGAAGAAAATGGGAGTTTTGGTTGAAGTGGCTCTCGAGTGCGTCCAGGAAGACGGAGATGCAAGGCCCACCATGAGTCAAGTTGTTGAAAGGCTTCTTCTGCCCAATGTTTAATAATAATAATTAATAAATATGATATTTTCAAATGAAATTTAAGTGATTCCATTTCCAATAATATAATATCAGCTTTCCTCCGAGTTACATTATCGGTATTGCCTGAACAAATGAAGTTTGCCGAGTCTAATTAGTTATTTAACTCTATTTTTTATGTTAATAATCTCTAAAATATCTTTTCAAAAGTTCTTTCTACATATTTTTTTATTATAACCATCCTTTTTAGCCTCATTTTAAAATTATCCCAGTTTTTGAGGGTCTAAATTTATTGGTTGATGTAGGGGTGGCACCGGTGCCATAGCTAGGGTCACATCAGAAGCATATCCCCAGCAAAACTTATCATAATTTCTTCTTATAGCATACAAATTTGTGACCAAAAAAATCATAAAACTTTTCTAAGACACATTGTACACCCAACACGGACTCGAGAGCGCCTTTGCAAAATATTAAATGCAATCAATGTTCCTTTCTGGCATCTCTGCTATCAATGTGGATGCAATCCATCTTGCAACTGGGTTTAAGGTTGGATTATTGCCTGTCAGATACTTGGGTCTCCCTTTGGTTACTCATAAGCTGAGTATAAAGGATTGTGCTGCACTTATTGACAAGATAAAGTCCAGGCTTGATCATTGGTCTGGAAAGCATCTTAGCTATGCTGGACGTGTGCAGCTCATCAGATCAGTCTTGTTCAGTATGGTGAATTTTTGGTGCAGACAAGTGGTGCTGCCAAAAGGGGTTATCACGGAAGTTGATAAACTCTGTTGTAGATTCCTTTGGAAGGGAAGTAATTCAGCTGCAATTGGAGCCAGGGTGAGTTGGAAACAGGTTTGCTGCCCCAAGAGTGAGGGAGGCCTTGGGTTGAAGGATCTTCATTCTTGGAACCGAGCTTGTTTGATACATTTGATTCAGAAGTTGCTAAATGGCAGCGATACCCTGTGGATTAGAGAATATGTACTCAAGGGTAGGGATTTCTGGCAGCTGAAAAGCAAAGCTTACTATAGTTGGTCTTTTAAGAAGATGCTAAAGCTGCGTGGTGAAGCCAGACCCATCCTTACTGCTGGCCCTTCATTAGCCACAGTAAAGGATATCTGGAACGATATAAGAGATGCAAAGGAGAAAGTTGTATGGCACAGAATAGTATAGTTTCCTATGCACGTGCCGAAACATACTTTGGTTGTGTGGATGACGATTTTGAACAGATTGCCCACTAAGGATAGACTGGAGAAAATGGGGATCGCTACTGACCAAATTTGCGTGAATTGTGGGGAAGAACGGGAGTCTAGGGCTCACTTGTTCTTTGAATGTCGTCTTTCTAAGGAGGTTTGGTTGGCTGTGCTTCGTCTTTGTGGACTGACTCGAGCAGTGATGTGTTGGGAGGATGAGCTACAGTGGGCTGTTCTAAGATTGAAAGGGAAGTCCTTACTGGCTATCATTCTCCGATTGGCATGGCAGGCACATATTTACCTTGTTTGGGAAGAAAGGAATCACAGACAGTTTAGGGGTATATTTAGGAGCTGTGCAGATATACTTGATTGTATTAAAGACATTGTTTGTATACGTTTGAAAGGTAGAAATATTCGGGTAGAAACTGTAAATAGGAGACTTTGTATAGCTTGGGGGATCCTATAGAGTTGTTTTTTATTTCCCTCTGCTAGGGACTTAGGTTCTTTGTAGCAACTTCTGTTGCTTCTTTGGATATGAAATAAAATTGCTTATCTAAAAAAAAAAAAAATTGTGACCAAAACTCATCTTGCACCAACATCATACTAAGAAAACAAGGGGGCGATGAGAGACATATATACCATTGTCTTGTTGAATTAGCTTTATCTTAGCTTAGAAATTATGTTTTTCTTTGGAAAGGACCCAGTATAATTTTGAAAGTAGAAACTGATGCACCCAAATATAAAAATATTATCAATATGGTCACTTTTAGTTCCTCCACTTTGTCCCAATCTCATTACACTACAAAATGAATTAATAAAAGGATTGAGAACTTGGAAATGGTCATATTCACATATGGTATAAGATAAATAAACTCACCTTTCATAGAAAAATGATTATGGAACGTATCTCACAATTTTTAAAGTTGCATATATAAACATGGAAGGCTAGTCAATTCCTTTTGTTGTAATGACTTTATTTTTTTAAGAAAGGTGAGCTTATTTATCTTATACCATAAGTGAATATGACCATTTCCATGTTCTCAATCCTTTTATTAATTCATTTTATAGCGTAATGGGATTGGGATCAGGTGGTTCGCTGCCGATGAACTAGATTTTGGCAAAGTGGAGGAACTAAAAGTGACTATATTGATAATATTTTTATATTTGGGTGCATCAATTTCTACTTTCAAGATTATATTGGAGTCTTTTCCAAAGAAAAATGTGCATTTAGTGACTACTTATTTATTAGATTTTTTCAAAGAAATTGTGTATTTTCTTTTAAAAATCTAGTTTTGCTTTGAGAAATTTTTTCTAACATAAAATCATGTGGTTGTACTTGTATACAAATTTCCAAAGTTCACATGCTGCATCCAGAGGTGCCATTCTTGAAACTTATTTGTTTTATTTGTTCAAGTTGCATAAACCATTTACTCTAAGGCCAAAGTTTGATCTTTTTATTAACATATATTTGTACAATATATTCAATTGGCATGAAACTAAAATTGTCTAGTTTAATTATAAGTTTTTTGTGTACAATAGTTTGATATTATATCATATAATCCTATAAAAAAAATCACAAATGCCTTAGTTTTAACCTATAAACTCTAAATTTTAACTCTAAACCTTAAATTCTAATCGCAACTCTTAAATTCTAAACTTATAAACTTAAATACCTAACGTCTAAACCTTAAACTAAATCCCTGAGCCCTAAAATTATTTTTTTATTTCCACAGTCACTACATAAAACAATTACCATATATATATATATATATATATATATATATATGTGTGTGTGTGTTTAGGATCAAGTTACACAATGTAAAACTCATTTAGTTTTACACTAATCCATAGCCATTGAATTGGTTAAATGAATGGATGAGATTACCTCCTTACTTTTTTTCCAAGTGATAAAATCTTTTCATATCCTACTTTTAATCTCATCCATTCATTTCACTCATCCAATGGCTATGAATTAGTGTAAAACTAAATGAGTTTTACATTGTGCAACTTGATCTCATATATATATATATATATATATATATATGAATCTTTTGTCCCCGTTCGATGCCCCTATTTATGTCTCACACTAAAACAATAGGTTTAGGGTTAAAGTTTATGGTTAGAGTTTAGAGAATTAGGGGTAAGGTATATTTTTTGGGCTTATGGTTCATGATTTAGGATTTACAATTTAACGTTAAGGCTTAGAATTTAAATTTTTAGTATTGAGACATAATATATATATGTGTGTGCATAAAAAAGGTATATATAAGCATAAATATCCCACTTCAAAAAGAGCCTTTAAAATATTCATAGATTGAAAGCAACAAGTGTCTTAGTGAAAAAATAGATGATATACATCTTAAGAGATACGGATTCAAATTGCGTTGTCTACAAATATACGCATTGTCAAAAAATTAAAAATATATAATGACAGATACTACCTTATAATTACCTTTAAACCATTTAAAAAATATATGTAGATAAAATAAGCCGAAACAATCCAAAATTTTAAAAAAAATCAATAAATTATCATTAAACAGGAAATGGTATAATCTATCACACCGTTTAGTTTTTAACCGTGTGGGGGTAAAATTGAGTCTAAAATCAAAATTTAATATTAAAATTAGACTAATTAAAAGTTCAAAACAAGTTAGCAAAAATAATTTGATAATATTCAGTATAATTTACTTTAATTTTAGCTCTCCCTATATTATTGTTATCCAAACATTTTATCTATTTCCACGTTTAGTAGTTAAGATTGTATATGCAAACACAGATGGACTGACTGAGATTATAGGAGCAGTCGTTCTCTTTAAAAATTTAAAATTTAAATATAATTAAAATATATTTTATGTATTTTTTTATCAAAAATTTAATTTCACTCCTAAAATTTTTTAGTTCATTTCCCTATAATATAAAATCCTATTGTTATTCCTATATATAATTTTTCCAAGTTCACATGCTGACATCCAGAGGTGCCGTTCTTGAAACTTATTTGTCTTATTTTTTTCAAGTTGCATAAACCGTTTACTCTAAGGCCAAAGTTTTCATTTTTTAAAACAGAAAAAGAGTCAAGTTGTTATTGACTTGTTGTAGGTGAAACTGGTGGAATATTATTGTTGGGAAAACAAATTTCAATCTATTGTAGCCCCAAATTATTTTCAAATCTATAATACTTGAACAGTAAATTTAAAGTCAGATTTACTCTAATTCGTCTTTTAACAGTGATTTATTTATTTATATTAAAAATTCAATACGGGTTGAATAGGAGCTGTCTTCGAACAGTCCAACAGCATAATAAATTGTTTTCAAAGTCAGATTTACTTTAGCTAATATGGAAATTTTTATTGAAAACAATTTAACCATTATTGAAAGATGGATTAAAATCACGTGGTCTTTCAAGTTACTGTAGCAACAATAATATATCTTAAAATAATTTGGGGCTGCAATACCAATAGATTGAAAGTTTTTTAGCAATAACAATATTCCATAAATTAAAGCCCAGTAAACCACGTTGTTAGGGTGGTATAATAGTGGAAATTCAGGGTTATTGGGCCTGTGCTTGTACTGGATTCCATCGGGTCGAAGTCTAATATCTATGGCTGAGTGGGTGTTGAACATGCCTAACACCTTCGAAATAGCAGCAGCAGTTGGAATTGAAGGAAAGAGTATTGTCTTGGAAAATGGAAATGGTAACAGGGAGGAGCCCAGCCCAATCATAGGTATCCCTGCCCTGCGGAGAAATATGGCACCAGCATGGGTCAATGTGAAGAAAAATAGACCCACCCATGGGCTACGATTAGGACACAAATAAAGTGGAAAATTTTGTAGAGGTGGCTCTAACTTTCTTTTTTTTATAAAAATAATTGTGCTGCAAGACGATTTTGTCACATGCCTAAAACCTTAAAAGCACCGCTTAGGTTAACTACCAAACAAAAACACATCCACTGAAACTCATTTTCAGTTTCGCTTTATGACAGAACACCAGACATCATTTAAAAATGGTTTGTGTTGTGTCCTACCTGTCCACCGATTATCAACTTTTGCATACTTTTCAACAAAAACAAAAAAAAAAACTTGTTTCAACCCCTAGATTCAAGAACAAGAAATCAAATATCAGCAAATGCAGTTGATTTGGAAATTTAGAGGGTCTTTTCTATATTTTTCAAGGTTCAGTTTTTTTTTAAGTTTTTTCCTCTTTACACTACGACAGAAACAACTAAACCAACAAAGAAAGGGACTAAAACAAAACAACTTAAGGAAAGAGAAGACGCTATTCTTTTTCTTCTTCTGAGGATTCTTGTTGTTGTCTACTCGAGCTTGCTAATACCAACACGCTTAAAAACAGCATTTCTGATAGCTTCAGTTTGCAAAAGGAGACCATTTTGTTCAATCCCAGACATGTAGTTCCTCACTTCTGTTCTTATCATCTCTTGCATAACAGCCAAAAACTCAGCGCTAAAAAACTGCTGCTCCATCCCAAACGTCCCGTTTTGCATCTCCATTTGCTTCAACTCTACACTTGGAACCGAACCAGCAGCTGGGAATGCTGGTATTGGTACCGGAGCCTCGGTGGGGCTAGGAACAAGGTTGGATCTGGGACTCGGATCTGAGATTTCACAAGGATTGGATGAGGATCCGGGCAGCGAGAGGGTGAGTAGAGTAGGTGGATTAGTTGTGGATGATGCCGTTTCCACGTGCTGACTAGAAGTGGCCAAAGAACCAGTTCTAGCCAACGGTGTGATAACCGATGACGCAGCTGGTAAACTTGACTCACTCACATCGGATCCTGAAGAACTATCGCGGTACAAATAAAGACCCGATATATTATTACCAGCACCAAGACTGGCCGATCTCATAAGCGGCTGCGAGTGCGACGAACCATCGCGCAAATATCTGGTCATGGAATAGCATTTTCGCTTCAGCATCGAGTTCCAGTGATTCTTAATCGCGTTATCAGTACGGCCATTGAGGAGTCGAGCGATAGTGGCCCATTTGTTGCCCAATCGAGCATGAGCTCGGATTATGGTATCATCTTCTTCGGGAGTGAAGGGTCGGTGTTCAACTCCAGGCGAAAGCTGGTTGCACCATCGGAGCCTGCAAGACTTTCCGGATCGACCCGGTATCGATTTGCTTATTAAAGACCAGTTCCTGGGGCCGTGCGTCTGAACCAGCCGCTGCAAAGCCTCGTCTTCTTCTGGACTCCATGGACCTTTGATCCGATCAACATCTTTCCTCGAAGATGCCATTGGAATTTTTTTTAAAAAAATCAAAAGCTAATACAAAATATAACAATGACAATCTATTTTTTGAAGCGATAAGAGGGCTGATAAAAGATGGTGGAGATGGAGTCTCACCTTTGGTTTAAAAGGAGAAGAAAGAAGAGAAAGAGGGGATGTATATATGGGAAAAGGATAAGGATGACTTATTGTAACGGTAGTTGTGACCAGTCACCGGGACAATGAATTTTTTTTTTAAATTTAGTGATTACAAATAGTATCTGTGATCTTTAAAAATAATAATTGTTCTCTTAATTACTAAGATAAGTTATTTTTGAGACAATAGACTTTAAAATGAAAAAACATTAAGAGATATTTAAAATTTTATTTGGTAATAAAAGTTACTAGTATTTTATATTAATAGTTTTTATAAAAAAATGAATTTTCGAAGCTAGAGATGTGTTTGAACATTATAAATTAAGAGTGTGAGATTGAGATAGTAATTATACTCTGAAATAATTACAAAAGACTTAAGCTCCTAGAAATGGTTTGTTGGCTCACACTATTCATTGAAAGTATTAATTAAAAATAAATTGAAAAGTTTAAAATTTATTATAGTTAATTATCGTGTAATTCTCTTAATTTTCAAATCTCAACTCTAAGAGTTGTCAATGAAACTTATTAATTAAAACTAAATTTGAAAAAATAACGACAACTTGAATAGTTTAAAAATTATTACAAATAATTATTTATACAATTCTCTTAATTCTTGGCCTTATAAGAATTGAAAGGTGTACTCAAACTCAATTCAATGGGACATGTTAATTACAATGTATTTAAATATACTACATGTGTTTATATGTAGTTCTATTCAAATCCAATTATTTTGATGGTTTTGTTAAGTACATAGGAAATCAGTATAGTATTTTTCAATTATATGTGAAAAACTCATTTTAAAATATAAATTTATTTTTAAAATTATTAGATATCTCTTATTTTTACAATTAAATAACATTATTATGTACTTTATGTTATTTTATACTGTTATTTTTATTATAAATGTTTATCAAAATTAAATATTAGAAATTAATTTTTAAAAATTTATCCAAATAATATAATTACAAGTATTTTAAATCTATAAATCATGAAATGTGAACATTTTAAAACCGTTCAAAAAGTGAAAAAATTTCGTTCAAAATATACCTGAAAAGGATTCTTCCAAGCATGGCACTTATTAGTATACAGCTGTCAATATGACACGCGCCATTTCCATGTTTCTTTTAAGTTACACGTATTATTGTCATACCCTTCCAAAATATGAATCACGTGCCCTTCCAAACGTTACTGACCCCTAAATGGTAATTAAGTAGTACTTAGTAAGTTGGAAATATCTGTTGAAAAATCTGGGTAATTAGAATAACCATTTTATATAATATAAACTACACAAAATACTATTAAACTTTAATCTTTTTATCGAACATACCGCTGAACTATAAAATCATATTATTGTACCACTGAATATTGTTTTTTACTATTATTATATCACTAAATTTAATTTTGTGTTCAATCTAAGCACTCAACCGTTAAACTGTAATGGACCGTTAAATTCAAAACGACGTCGTTTTGGTATTGTTGCTTTGATGCCTAAGGCCAAAATGATGTTGTTTTGATAGTAAAAAAATTAAGAAAATATTCTATTTAAGGAGGATTGAACCAATGACCTCTAAGATGAAAGGTTTACACCAAACCTCCAAGCCAACTTAAAAACTTAATATAATCCTAACAAAAATAATATATAAATAATACTGCAGTTGAACTTAATTTTATTTATCTCATGATATAATTTTATAATATTTATAATATAATTTTATAAATATATTAACTTTATAAATAAATATAACTTATAATTTATATTACAAAACTAAAATATTATTTACAATATATACAACTAAGCCCTAAACCATACATATAACTAACTAAACTACAACTCTAAACCCTATATATTATCAAATCTAAAATCCCAAACCCTAAATATATATAATTAAGTCACAAATTTCAAACCCAAAACCTTAAAATTAAAATATTATTTATAATATATATTATAATTTGTAATATAAATTATAAATGATATTTTAGTTTTAGGGTTTATGATTTAAGATTTAGTTATGTATATTGAGTTTAGTTATATATATAGTTTAGGATTTATTTATATATATGGGTTAAGGTTTAATTATATATATTATAGATTAGTTTTATAATATAAATTATAAATATTATAAAATTATATTATGAGATAAATAAAATTAAGTTCAACTGCATGATTATTTATATACTATTTTCGTTAGAATTATATCAAGTTTTAAGTTGGTTTGGTGGTTTAGTGTAAACATTTCATCTTAGAGGTATTTGGTTCAATCCTCCTTAAATGTAGTGTTTTCTTAAATTTTTACTAACAAAATAACGTCGTTTTGGTCTATCTTAAGCATCAAAGCAACAATATCAAAACGATGTCGTTTTGGATATAACGGTCGAGTGCTTGGATTGAACAAAAAACAATGACCAACAGTATAATAATAGCAAAATACAATGTTTATTGTTACAATAATATCATTTTATAGTTCAGTGGTATGTTCGATACAAAGTTTTAAATTTAGTGGCATTTTGTGTAGTTTACCTTTTTATATAATGTTTATTATAATGATCAATTGACACTCCATGTTTTTAATCACAACATTAGAATCGAACTTATAACCTTACTTAAAGTGATTTAATGTTTTTCTCACTAAACCAACTAACTATTAATCTTAGGATGAGTTCGACACGCTTAAGGAGCACCACTAATGACGAGCACCGTTAATTCAATTTATAAAGATTAAAAATTTAAAGGACTCACCGTATAATTATAAATTATTTAAAAATTAAAAGGTAAATTAATTAAAATAGATTATTTTATTTTATTTTTCTTTTAAACATAGATCAAAATACCTATCTACCCCTAAATTATAAAACTTTAATTTTTATTTATTAGAAATTCAAGTAATCGTCGTTGTTGCTGTCGCCGCCTCGGTCTGCACTTTTGGCCGCCCTAAATCAACTACCAGCCCGAGTTACCTCCCCGACACCATGTGAGTTTGACCTTGTCCTTAAATTCAATCTCTCTATTTTTATCTTTTAACTCAAATTCGGTGGGTTTGGGGTTAGTGAAGAAAATAGAGAATTATAAGTTACCGTTTGCGGTTGGGATGAGAGAAGAAGGGTGTGATGTATTCATCGAGATGTGGGTTAGGGACAAGTTGACTATGCCTCACTATGAAGAATTGGAGTGTACCAACATATGACGGCGATAGTAGTGAAGGCAGCGACTTGAATTTCAGATGAATAAAAAATAAAGTTTTGTAATTTAGGGGTAGATAGGTATTTTGATCTATTTTTAAAAGAAAATTAAAAAATATATATATTTTTTAATTTTTTTTAATTTTTAAATAATTTATAATTATACGGAAAATTCTTTAAATTTTTAATTTTTATAAATTAAATTAATAATGCTCGTCGAGCGTGACAAAATTTTTTCTTAATCTTATAAAATGTTTGTCAATGTAAATTTTACCCAAAGAATGGGTAATTAACTTAAAAAAACTTTTTGTCAACATTTAATGTACAACATTTAATTTCCAATTAACTTCTGAAATTAATTAAGGTAATAAATTGATACCTAAAACTTAAAAATTATTACATTCATTAAACCAAAATTTAATAAGGTTAAAATTTTATGAGTTTTGCTAATAACAACCTTAAGAGATGTCAATAAGAACTAATAATATTTCTGTAATTAATTTTTATTTTATTTTTAAATAAAATCTATTTAATGTAACTAATTACCTCTTAAAAATTGTATTCAATTCATTGAATTGATTTAAAATAATGAATACTTACCAATAAAATGAATATGACTGTTGATTCAAATTGTGATTTATATTTCTTCTTTCATGTGTTCTTTTCCTTTACATTCAAAACTGCATTTTTTGTTGACATTCACCAAGCTCTTTTTGGTAGTCTATTACTAACTCTTAATTTCTAACATCTACTAAAAAAATAAAACATACAAAACAATTTTGATTATTTTATTTATTTATTATTTAATTTTATCTTGACTATTTAGTTTTCATTTAAGATTTGTTTTAACAAAGGTTTAACTGTGATTTTTGTGTATTTATTTTTCTAATTTGTCTTAACAATTTAGTTTTCAACATATAGTGATGCTTGATTTCGACTTGAATGAACCTCTAATGTTGGAAGAAAATGATGAGCAAGATGATGAACCCTTTATTAGTCAAACATTTGAAAGCGAAAACGAGACATTTTCTTTCTATAAAAATTATGTAAAACAGCATGAATTCATTGTTCGAAAATATTGATGCGATACAAAAAAAGAAGAACTATTAGGCGTGATATTTTATGTCATCATGCAGGAAAACAACGTTTAAAGATAGCTAATTACTTCAAACCTCATAAAATACGAAGTCCTCAAAATGTGATTGCAAGGCTCGTAAGTTTTGATATTTTTTCGAAAGAGTGGCATGTTACAAAATTTATCAGTTTGCACAATCATGGTATGATTTCACTTGAAGCAATATGTTTTCTTCCGACAAATCGAACTATGACTTCTGAGGAAGAAAAATAAATCTTGTTGTACAAAGAAGTTGGACTGCAAATTAGACAAATGATTAAAATCATTAAACTTCAAAATAATATCAAGCATAATAAGTTGTCATTTATTGACAAAGATGTTCGCAACCTTTTTAATAGAGTCAAGCAAATGATTGTAGCTGATAATGCAAAGAATCTTATAACGCATATAAAATCTATAAAGCAAGAAAACAAAATGTTTCAATATGCCTTTACCTTGGATGGAGATAGAAGACTTGAACATTTATTTTAGTGTCAAGCTCAAAATTTCGATTGATTCAAAAAATATGGTGATGTAGTCATCTTTGATACCACATACAAAGTTAAGCATACGACATGCCATGTAGGGGTTTATGTTGATATGGACAATAATGAAAAAACTATTTTATTCGAGTGTGCAATCCTTCACAATGTGACAACATCTACTTTTAAGTGGTTGATGAAGATATGCCTTAAAATATCGCTATAACTCTAGTTTTTCATGTCATTTTAAATTAAATTAAAAAATTCTATATATTTTTTTTCTACTAACTCTAGTTTCTCATATCTTTTCGAATAATAAACTTTGTTAGTATTATGAAGAAACCACGAAAGACAATCATAACTGACCAAAATCTTTGGATGACTCAAGCGATTGTAACTGTTGCCAACCACAAAACATAACTTTTGTATTTGACATATTACTTCCAAATTTACTTGCTGGTTTGCAGCCCTTCTTCGTAATGACTACAAAAATTGATGTGCTAATTTTTACCAGTTGTACAAAATGAGTGTACCTAAAGAGTTTGAACGCAATTGGACCCTCATGGTTGCAAAATTTAAATTGTAAGACAATAAATATATCAAAAGTTTGTACAATATCAAATATTTTTGGGCACTGATTTATTTTCGTGATATTATTTTTGGAGGGAAGATAACTTCCGAAAGATCAGAGAGTATAAATACATTCATCAAGAGATTTGTTTTTCTCATACATGTTTAGCTGGTTTTGTTAAGCAGGTTTGTATTTTTTTGCTAAACTATCATAAAAATATTTTATATCATTTTTCGCTTAACTGATTATTTTTATCGTAAATATTTTAGGTGGATTTTGGAGTTCAAGAAATTAGTCAATGACGTATATAGACGAATATGGTTGCTACTCTTAGACCGACTTTTTTAAAAATAAAGTCATCATTAAAAGAAAAAGTTTCTCAAGTCTTTACACCATTTGCTTTTAAAAAATTTCAGGAAAAAAATACTAGAGTAAGTTAATATTCTATAATTCATATCGAAAGTAAAAATTTATAGTACGAAATTTTGAAGGAGAAAAAATTATATCTCATAAAGTTTATTGGGATGGAGATACAACTACGTGCAGTTGTAAAAATTTTGAGTTTTGGGGTATACTTTGTTGTCATATATTACGAATATTTTTTTATAAAAATTGTTTTAAAGTCTTATCTTTCTATTTACATGTACGATGGTGTTGGGGAGCATTGCAAGCTAGTAGTATTAGTAAAGAAGTGATAGATGAAAACACATTCCAGAAGATGAATGCATTCCTTTAAGCAATGCACTTGAAGGTGGAGATGAAGTGTTGCTCCCTTCGCAATAAAAAAAACGTTCGAAAAAGAAGTGTGATAAGGGTGGAAAAGAATTAAGGAAAAAGTTGACTAAGAGTTGTTCCGTATGTAACTAATTCGGTCACACTAAACCTACTTGTCCTAACAATGAGAAGACTAGTGTCGTAAATAATATGGATGCAGACGCTTCTTTTATATCACGAGACAAAAAATAGCAGTCGATACATGATTAAATCATGTATTTTCTTTGAAGTTTTAGGTAATACTTCATATTCATATATTAGTGTACTAAATGTTTCTATCTTGTTTATGTATGTCTTAAATCGTGATTTACATGGTTGTACATGTTTGTGTGTGCAGTTCATTTTTGTACTTTTCAAATTTTATTATGCTTGAAGAACTAAAAGATAGCTCGAGAGTTGGGATACATGTCTGTTGCACATCTACTGATGGATGAACTTTAACGTAAAAATTCTTCATGATCGATCTACGACAAGTGATTAAAGCAATTTTTGAAAAACGTTTATGAATTTTCCATGTTCTTGTAATAGAATCAATCATCTACTTGATTTTAACTTTTCATATCAACATGCTGCTTCGAAATAAAATTATGGTACTCAATTATTTGATTGTTTAAAATTATAGCCCTCAACATTTTGCGGCTCAACCTAGTTTGGGGGATATGGATGCGGAAGTGAGTTTTAAACATTTGCCGATGGAATTGGCAGCAGATCTTGAGGTATCGTTTAGTGAGGAAGAGGTGTGCTCGATTGTTTGGGGGTGTAATGGGTCAAAGGCGCCATGTCCGGATGGTTTTACATTTGAGTTTTATAATAATGGATGAGATTTTTTGAAGGGTGATGTGATGCAAATGATGCGAGAGTTTTATGAGTCGAATGCATTACCGAAAAGTGTAAATTCAGATTTTGTGGCATTGATTTCGAAGAAGGAAAATCCGCGAGTGATAGGTGATTTTAGGCCGATTTGTTTGCTGAATTCACTCTATAAAATTGTGTCCAAATGTTTGGCGAAGAGGCTGCAACGTGTTCTACCAAGGTTGATCAGTGATGTTCAATCAGCGTTTGTTCAAGGATGTCAGATAGTGGATGGAATTATGTTGGCTAATGAGGTGATTCATTCCATGCATCAGCAATCGGGTAGTGAGGGAGGGGTGATCTTGAAGCTCAATTTCGAAAAAGCTTACGATTATGTCAAGTGGGATTGTCTCTAGAAAATTCAGACTCGAATGAGTTTTGGGATGGTTTGGAGGACTTGGATCCGAGCTTGTACTCAAACAACAAGATTGTCGGTGTTACTTAATAGTTGTCCAACTAAGGAGTTTCCGATGAGGCGTGGGTTAAGGCAAGGCGATCCGCTAACGCCATTATTATTTGTTATTATTGCGGAATTGTTGCATCTATTGTTGAATGTAGCAGAAAATAAGGGGTTCATTACGGGTGTTCGAGTTATTAATAATTGTTTTGTATCACATCTTCAGTTCACGGACGATACGATGATTTTTCTCCAGGGTGAGCCGTGTGCAGCAATTAATTTGAAGAGGGTGTTGACTTGTTTTGAGTACTGTTCGAGGTTGAAAATCAATTACACTAAGTCATGCTTATATGGAGTGGGCGTAGAGGAGGGGATGGTGAGTGCGATGGTAGGGATTTTGGGATGTTATATGGGCCCATTACCGATGGTGTATCTTGGTTTGCCACTTGGAGTTAACCCTCGTAGTTTGAGTATATGGGAGCCGTTGTTACAACGCTTTCGTAAGAGTTTGGCAGGGTGGAAAAGTGATTCGCTCTCGTTTGCAGCTCGTCTGACTTTGTTGAACTCAGTGTTGTTTGCGCTTCCAATATATTATATGGGCATTTTTGTAATGCCAAAGGGTGTTATCAAACGAATTGATCGTATACGCATGAGTTTTTTATGGGGTGGTACAGAGGATCGTCGTAAATTAAGTAGAGTAAGTTGGAGGGTGGTGTGTAGGCCGAGAAAATTTGGGGGGTTGGGGGTAGTAGATTTGCATCAACGTAATTTATCTCTCTTGGCGAAATGGCGTTGTCGATTTGCGATAGAAGGCACATCTATGTTGAGGGAGATTTTGGTTGCAAAATATGGCGAGGATGTGTTGAGTCGGAGGGTATCGCGTGGGCGCAGACAGGCTATGTCAACGGTATGGCGGAAGATTGTGGAAGTGCAAGATGAGGTTTGTATTAATCATTTTATGGGTTTGTCCAATTTTGTATGGTTAATTGGGAATGAGAGGAAGGTGTTATTTTGGCGTGATCGATGGTGTTTGGATGAGCCACTATGTGAGGTGTTTGCCCGTCTCTTCCGACTTGCTGCGAATAAGTGGGCATTGGTTACGGGTTATGCATGTGGGAACTCATTGGGACATGAGGGTTGGTGTGAGTTTTTCTCGAGACCGCTGCGATCGTTTGAAATTGCACAGTTATAGGAGTTGAGGTGTGTGGTAGGGGCGACGATTCTAGTAGATGAGTTAGAGGACAAGTTGGTGTGGAAACATACGACAACGGGGAATTTTTCGGTGGCGATGTTATCTAGATTAATGGCATCTTTTGGTTTGGAAGTGGACTCGGACTCGAATATTTCTGGTATTTGGTTTTTACTTATCACGCCGAAGGTGCAGTGCTTTGTGTGGTTTGTGTTATTACAACGTTTGCCTACGTTATGTTTGTTGCGGAATCGAGGGATATGGTTGGATGTGTATGATTTTTCTTGTCGTTAGTGTGGGTAAGGGGAGGATTATGTGGATCATATTCTTTTCCGTTGTCCCTGCATGTGGATGATTTGGTCGATGTTTTTTGCATGGTGGCATATTGAGATGGTACGTCATGCATCGTTGGTGGGGTTTGTGCACATGGTATTGGATAGTTTTTTCCGGGGGCGGTAAGACAGTGGTGGTTAGCAGGGTGTGTTGCGGTTCTTTGGTCGATGTGGTTAGCTCGTAACGACATGATTTTTAATGCTAAGAGGGTGTCGGCTGCCAAGTTATTTTTCCTAATCAAGTTGCGTGCATTTTCTTGGGTGCGTGCGCTGGATTCTAACGCAATCCTTATTGAATCCGTGTGGTGGGACTGTCCTTGGTGGTGTGAGGGGAGTGTGCGACCAAATGTACCCCGTGCAGGTGTTACATGGGCACCACCGATGGTGGATATGGTGAAGTTTAATGTTGATGGCACAGCTAGGGGAAAACCGGGGCCTGCAGGTTGCAGTGGAGTGTTACGAAATGCCCAGGGACAAGTGTTGGCGTTATTTTCAGGGCCATTGGGTGTGTTAGACTCGAACGAGGCAGAATTACATGCGATATGTTATACGATTGAGTCGTTTCGGGTGTTGCAATGGGGTAGTTGGCCTTGCATAGTTGAATCAGATTCTTGGTGGCGTTATCATGGATCCTTAATGTTGCGAGTTGGCCTTAAAAGTATTTCTTTTTATTTAGGTGAATCGATGACGCACAGGTAGGGGTTACTTGCACATTCCAGCATGTTCACCGCGAGGCGAATGGAAATGTCGACAAATTGGTTAAAGGGGGCGTCGACCGTCGGGGTTAGTTGTGCGTGGGTCTATAGCATGGCAGTCATTGTTGGGGTTCGCGTACAGGCAATACTGGGGTCTGGTGTGGCTTGTAAGTTTGGGATGGTTTGTCTTGGTCGGTGGTGACCGGGTGTGTGTGAGTTGTATGGATATGAGTTCGTTTCTTTTGTCCTTATCGGGTACTCTTTTCCTCCAACTAGGTATATGGAGGTTTTTAATGAGGCCCGATTTTAGATGTTGTGTATGATTTTCATCTTAATAAAATTATACGAATTGAGCAAAAAATATAGTTTTGAATAATAAAAAAAGAACAAATGGAAGAAGAATTAGAAATCACAATTTTTTTTGGTAAGGATTAATTTTGTTAATCCATTTTATGGATATAATACAATTATGTTAATCCATTTTGTTGATAAGGATTAATTATGTTAATCCATTTAATGGATTCTATTTGAAAATAGAATAAGAATTTTTTTTTGAAAGTTGTATTTTATTTATCAAGAACTCCTTCGGCCGATGCCTCGTTAAAAAACCTCCCTAACCTAGATTGGAGGAAAAAGAGTGCAATCGGACCAAAGGGGAATTACATACTAACCTGTAAAGAGATACAGACTCAAAATCTTGCCAAAACCATAAATTGTTGCAGGCTAACCTTAACTCCAAAAGAATTTACCATATGCCTAACCTCTGCACTATTTACCTACTGCAACCTGCGATCGAACCACCTTGACTCGAAGGCCACACCTGATTGCCAACCTCTCAACCAAAACCATCTTTGCTTCACATGATCTTCCATCTTCCTTTCTTGTAATAGTTCCTCCAAAGCTCAAATAATTCAAATAGTAGCTCATTCATCTTCCTTTCCTTGTTATAGAAGATTGTGCAATGTTCATCTGAACTGTCCTGAGGCCCTTTTCTAGATATTCCGAATTGAACATAACCACATGCCTAAGCTCTGCGCTATATGCCTGCTACAACCTGGAATCGAACCACCTTGACTCGAAGGCCACAACTGACTGTCAATCTCACAACCAAAACCATCTTTGCTTCCCACGATCCTCCTTCTTCCTTTCCTACAGTAACTCGTCCCAAACTCAAATAGTTCTTCACCGACTTTAATTCCTATGTCATCAAAGGCTTTAGCCGATACCCTTCTTTGCCAGGCCATCTTCTAATACATTAATGCTTCGCGAAACTGATCTGAATATCACTCCTCTGTTTGAGATGAAGCTTCCCAGTTCTTTTGTAATTGTTAATACATTAGCAGGGGGTCAAAATTCCATTGATCCAGTCGATAACAACCTTACAATCTGATTCAACTATTAGCCTATGAGACAACGCCCAACTCGATTTGAAGAAAAGGGAGATACTAGCCCTTATAGCTTCGAGCTCCACGATTGCAGGCGGGCCACGACCGGTAGCTTCAGAAAATTCAAGTAGAATTCCACCCTTAGCATCCCGTAAAATACCGCCAATTCCACAAGCTCCGGAAGATGAACTCGATGCTCCATCTACATTGAATTTTAGGAAGCCATGGGGTGGTGGGGACCAAATAGGCACTGGTTTCTGATTATTGCCAGTATCCTGTAGACTCTTAGCTAATTTCATATTCAACACCAAGTCTGCAATGGAGACATTCTCATTGCTGATTTTTGCTTTTAACCATGAAGCCCAACGGAATTTTAGCATAAAGCTCAATTGTCCCCCATCAAAAGTTTTCCCGTTGAATTGTATTTCGTTCCGCATCAGCCACATCGTCCAAATAACAGCGAAGAGGGCTGACAAACACCATCTCATGCTCGGGTTATCGAATAGACCGCTCCATGCTATAAAAAAGGGTCGAGGGGATTTCGGCCAAGCTGTTTTAACCCCTGCCAAATCGCAGAAATACATCCAAAGACTCCAAACTTTCTCACAACAGAAAAATAAGTGCTCCACCGTTTCTTCCTCTCTTTTACAAAGTGAGCATCTTATATCATTGATCGAAGCCATACCCCTCTTCTTTAACTCTGCTAATACTGGAACTCTACCCAAAGCTAATAGCCAAACAAAGAATTCCACCTTTGGTAGGGCGAAACCCATCCAAATCAAATCCTTATATTCAAAGCTGGAAATTCGAGAACTATCGAAATCCTTCCGAATTGCTTGCACTGAAAAGGCTCCATCGCCCGACGACTTCCAACTAATCCAATCCTCCGGCAAGGTAGAAGATCTGAAATTGTCTAACAAATTCCACAATTCACTCCACTGTGCTCTTTCCCAGTCTCTTAATGGTCGAGGTAATGAGATGTTCCAAGTCCAACCTTCCTCGCTTTTGGTGTCGAATTCACATAACAACCCCGATTTCTTCATAGCCAAGATAAAGATGCGCGGAACTTTTTCTTTTAAAGTGAAGGGACCAATCCACTTATCTGTCCATAAATGTATCCTAGACCCATCACCTACTTGAAGAACAAGATTTGTTCTTAAGTGCTGACCAAATACATCATCTTCATGGAAAGAATCTGTAATACCTCTCCACACCCATGAGGACTGCTTCCGAGAAGATTGAAGAGGTAGAAGGCTTGTAGCGTTACCAGGAATTCGGGCTGCAATGACTCGTCTCCATAAACTCGAGGTTTCATTCCCGAATCTCCACGCCCATTTGCCAAGGAGCGACCTATTTAAAATCTCCAAATTAGCTACTCCTAGTCCTCCTCCTACTTTCCGAGAGCATATATTGGACCATCCTACCCAATGGATTTTTGAAGCTTCATTCGAATCCCCCCACAAAAATGATGCCATCAAACAGTTTAATTTCTTAAGGACTGCCACAGGAATCCTAAACAAGGATAAGAAATAGATTGGTAGACTTGTTAAAACGGATTTGATTAAAATAAGTCTGCCGGCTTTTGATAAGAAACCCGATTTCCAACCTTCTAATTTCTTCGAGAAATTCTTGATGACTGGTTCCCAAATCGTGAGAGAATTTCTATTGGCCCCAAGAGGTAAGCCTAAATACACAGTAGGTAATGTTCCAGTAGCACATCCTATCGATCGAGCCCATGATTCAGTAACTTGCTGAGGAAGATTTACCCCGAAAATTTTGCTCTTGGATAGATTAAGTTTCAACCCGGCTGCAATTTCGAAGACCCATAACACTCTTTTCACATTCTTCATCTGTCTTTCCTCTCCACCACAGAAAATAAGGAGATCGTCAGCGAATTGCAAATGTGAAACCACCACTGTTGACCCCTCCTTACCAATCCGCACACCATCAAAGAGCCCAAGCTTTGAAGCCTTGGTTAACATTAAATTAAGCGCTTCCCCGACTATATTAAATAACAGTGGTGACAAAGAACAGCCCTGTCTAAGACCCCTCTTCATCTTGAAGGATTCCGTTGGAGACCCGTTTACTAGGATGGAAATTGATGCCGTTGAAATACATTGTCGGATCCATGAGCACCAACTATCATTAAATCCCATTTCCTTTAAACATCTTAGCAAAAAAAACCCAGCTTATCGAATCATAAGCTTTATGAAAGTCAACTTTAAAAGCAACACCCCTTCTTCCAGACTTCTTCATCTCATCAATTACCTCATTCGCAATAAGTGAACAATCCAGAATCTGCCTACCTTGAATGAACGCAAACTGAGAATCCCCTATTAGATCTCCAACAACCAATTTCAGCCGCCTAGAAAGTACTTTTGATAGCAATTTATACACTCCTCCAATGAGACTAATCGGACGATATTCCTCCAATGATGAGGGGTTGAGAGTTTTCGGAATGAGAGTGATAAAAGATTGATTCAAGGCCTCCTCCCATGGTTTACCAAGAAAAAAATCGAAGAAGAAACCTATGATGCTCTCCTTTAATTCAGGCCAAAACTTCTTGTAGAAAGCCATATTAAAGCCGTCCGGACCCGGGGCTTTGTTACTGTCTATTGAACTCAAGGCTGACCAAACTTCTTCTTCGTTGAAGCTGCACGTAAGGCTGGCGGCTTGATCTAAAGACAATTTCCTAAAACCCAGCGACATATCTTCAATTTCTAATTCACGTGTATCATTGTAAATTGCGAAAAAATATTCCTTCACATCCGCTTTCACATGCACTGGATCCTGAATAACACCATCTTTGCTGCAGATTCGCAATATGTCATTTGCTCTCCGCCGCTTGGATGCTATCGCATGAAAGAAATGTGTGTTCCGATCCCCCTCCTTAAACCAACGAATTCTAGAATTTTGAATCCATTTGCTTTCATCCTTCCTGTAGAGAGCCCAAAGTTCCTTACGCCAATTACATAAAGTCTGAAATGAATCCCCGGGGTCTAGGCCATCTTGTATTCGAAGTTCCAAATCTGATATGCATTTTTCCAATTCTCCCTCCGAAGCTTCTATGTCTCTGCCCCGCCCATACCTTCAAAGAATTTTTCGAATGCTTCAGCAAGCCTCCTATTTTCACTCTTGGCTGCCTCATTTTAAGACCCCTTATCGCTGAAGTTACCGTCTCTTCGAAGCCTTCTTCCATACACCAGTAATTAAAGAAGCTAAAAGGTTTGGGACCCCAATTCGCCTTCTCTTCCTCCAAAGAAATAGCGTTATGATCCGATATAGATTTGAGCTGAAGAAACTGAGATACATTGGAGAAAATCCTGCTGAAATCCGAATTAATGAGGAATCTGTCTAGTCGCACATACGTCGGCTTTTCTCTATTATTTCCCCACGTGAACTTCCCGCCGATCAGTGGGAGATCAATCAAATTGGATTGGAAAACAAAATCCCGAAATCAGTCGATAGAGCGTTGATTTAGAGTGAACCCGAATTTCTCTTCTTGGTCGAGAATCATGTTAAAGTCTCCCGCAAAACACCATGGAATTTTCCGACTCCTAATAACATTTAATAGTTCCACCAGAAAATCCTCTTTTTCGGCTTCAACCACTGGACCATAAACATTTACCAGTCCCACCACTGCACATTTTGACTTAACACTACCAATAAGAGTAATAAACCTGCTGTTGGTGATGATATCGGATACCTGAAAGAAAGCAGAATCCCAGCAACAAAGAATGCCCCCGGCCGAACCTACTGCTGGCGAGAACGCAAACTGCACATCATTGTTTCTCCAGAATTTGTTTACATCTTTTACTGTAGCAACCTCCATCTTTGTTTCTTGAATAAAAACTATCTTCGAACCTATCCTTTTAACATAATCCCGAACATCTTTTAATTTCTCCGGCCTTCTCAGTCCTCTAATGTTCCATGAAAGTATTTTTAGAACTATAGATTAAGGAAGCAAAACCTGGTAACAAACCGAAGCTTCTATTCAGCAGCAACCCTTCTCCAATTCTTTCACCCGGCTGATAACAACTTCTTTGCCTCCCTTAAAGGAGATTTCTAACAAATTGCATAATTCCCAAACCGATTCCGCCTCTAAGCCAATAACAGAATCCTCTAACTGGTTCAACTGATCCGATTCACCTTGATCTTTGCTGATTCTTGCTTCATCAATGGAGTCGCGAACTAACCTTCGGATAATTCTTCTTGATTGGGCTCTAAAAAAACCCCTCGAAACTAACGACGGCGCCGATGGCACAAGATTATTCTTTGGAAACATATCAGAAAAATTACTAGAGACTTGCAAACTTCTTCCTTCGTAACTGTCGGGGACTAAATCCCGTGAGGGATCCGACTGTATTGATGTTAGGTGGACATTATCTGGTAATCCACTTTCACCCAGTACCGTAAGTTCAATTCCCCCTGGCCGCGTAACATCATCTCTTGTACTCGATATGTTAACCAACATATTAGGCCCAATATTGAGCCCATCCGAATTTAAACCGACCCCTATATCCTCATGTTCGTTGTTTTCAACCCATGAATCGACAGCCACAAAATCATTGAAATTATTGGACCCACAAGCATTTCCCGAAATGTTGGGAACTGGGGCAACCTCGGTCTGCCCAACCGCTTGATGTTCTGAGTCATCACTGAAATAAGAATTAATCACATGAATATTATTAGTTCTTATTGACAACTCTTAGGGTTGTCATTAATAAAACCCAATTTTTATTGATGTATTACTTCTAACCAACCGATGGATGTCATGCGTTTTAAAAATGAATCTTTCGATATTTAGTTAGTATGTATATTTGTTTTAAACCTATTTGATACTTGAATTTTTCATGATTTATTTGGTGGAAAATTCTATAGCGCTCGACGAGCACCGATGAGCACCACTAACGACGAGCATCGATGGATACTATTAATTTAATTTATAAAGATTTAAAATCTAAAAAACTTAACTTATAATTTTAAATTATTTAAACATCAAAAGATAAATTAATTAAAATATATTATTTTATTTTAATTTTTAATTAAAATATTCATAAATTACAAAACTCTCATTTTTGTTTATTTAAAATTTAGGCCGCCTCTGCCGCCGCTGTCCTGCCCCCATAAGCACAAATATTTCGTTGCATCTGCCATCATTGAGAACAGGTTGAAATACATGATCCTAGTGATGGAATCATCTCGGAAGTTGAAAGGGTTTTTTCGGAATAAAGCAAATCCGATTGGGATTTAAACGTTTAATTCAGATGTAATTAGTGGAATAAAGCAAATTCACGAGACCGATGATTGCCTTGTTGTCCATCACTGGGACCAAGTATTGCCTTGTTATCAATTGATAAGAAGAGTTTAATTCAATTGATCCGGATGATTAACTTGCCTCAGCGGCGGTAGCGCAACGGCGGTAGGGCGCCGACTTGAATTTTAAATAAACAAAAATTAAGATTTTGTATCTAGGGGTATTTTAATTAAAAATAAAATAAAGTATTTTAATTCATTTACCTTTTGAATTTTAAATAATTTATTTATACATTAAGTCATTTAAATTTTAAATATTTATAAATTGAATAAATAGTGTTTATCGGTGCTCGTCGTTAGTGGTGCTCATCAGTGCTCGTCGTTAGTGGTGCTCATCGGTGCTCGTTGAGCATGACAGACTCCTCCATTATTCAATACATAAATTTGAAAGTTATCACATATATTGATTAAAAAATTAATTTTATTAAAATTTTATTGTCATGGCATATTCAATCAATTGATATCACAATATTTAAAATATCAAGAAAATTATGAAACATGAATTAATCGATTGATTGAAGGTGTCATATCCACAAAAAAATACTTTTTAAAGGATTGTAAAAGTATAATAGTCTTTTGTATCAACTATACTAAAAAAATATCTAATTATTAAATAGGGTCAAGTTCAAAAGCTTTTTTTAAAAGGCGCCTAACATCTATTGATTGACTAGTTAAACATCAATAAATTTTTAATAATTGTAAAATAAAAAAAGTCATCAACCAAAGGATAAAATATCCATTAACCTTAAAAGAAAAATAATATGGTCGAGAGTAGAGAATGACTTTAAAGTTTTGTTCTGCATTATCTTTAAAAGTGTTTTTAGTTTTAAAAGCATTTTGTGATAATAAAAAAATAGAATAAATAGTTTTTAAATCAAAAGTATTTTTAAGTTTAGTTAGAAAAACTCTCTTCGAAAACCGATTTTTTTTCTTTTAACCTTTTAAAAATATTTGTAAGCAAAATCACTCATTTTAAAAATAATAGAGAGTAAAATAAAAAAAGTACTTACTTAAAAATATTTTTTACCATAATACCAAACACTCGTATTCCAAATCAAATAATTTAGAATTCTTTTCTCATTTTATTTTCCAAAACAAATATTGAACTGAACTAATAAACAATGGTAAAAATGAGGCACATATTAATAATCTTTTATTCATCAAAAATAGCTTAAATGAAAATTAAACTGCTTAAAGTATATATCTTTTGAATTTTAGGTGCTTAAAGTAATATTTTTTTTGTAAAATATAGGTGTTTTGTAAAAATAGGTGTCTAAAGTTTTAACTGTTATAATTTTAGGTGCATGATATTTAATTACCGTTAAAAATTGCGTTAACCAATAAAAAATAGACACATGTCATGTTTTAATTTATAATTTATTTTAATTAAATTTTTAATTTTAATGATTTTAAAAATTTTAAAAAAATCTTGAAATTCTAAAAACTTCTAAAATGGTCACCAAATCCCTAAATCCTAAAACCCCAAACCTTCACCGCTGCCACCGCTGGCCGTTGTTGCCGACCTCCATGGACGGATGCAAAACTTTAAGTTAGGAGGGCGAAAATAGATTTTTAATAGAAAATACATAGAAAAATTCTAAAAAAATTTCTAACTCGTAAAGGAATTTTAAAATTTTAGGGGGACCGCCCCCACCAGCCCCCCTCGGTTCATCCCTTCCAACCACACTCGTTCGATCACTAGACCCAGTCGACCATTTTCCCCAACTCATCGTCTCCGAAAATCAGCGAACAGTGTGCCAGGTAAACATTGAATGTCGAATGTGAAATAGCCATTCGATTGGCACATCATTCGCCGATTTCTGGCGACGATGAGTTGAGAGAAATGGTCGATTGGGTTCAACGAAAAAAATAGTGGGGTCGGCGCCGGTGGCCGACGGTGAAGACTTGGAGATTTGAGGTTTTTATTTTTTGGGATTTAGGGACTGATTTGAATATTTGTAAGAATTTCAAGATTTTTTTAAAAAATAAATTTTAAATTTATTTTTCTAAAATAATTTAAAATATTTAATATTTCTGACATGTGTCGAATTTTGATTGGATAAAAGTTTTTTTAAACGGACGAGCACCTGAAATTATAGTAATTAAAATTTTAAGCACCTATTTTTTTAAAAAAACTTTAAACACTTAAATTTAAAAAAAAATGAGCACTTACTTTTTATTTAATCCAAAAAATAAACAATAGTGAAAAGAGAGAGGGAGAAACCAAATACTAATTTATTTGTGATTAATATCCTATATACTGGCGGTGGAAACTAAAAATCTCTACAAGCATCGTAGTTTTAGGGTATATGGTTCAAGGGTTTAGATGTATGAGTTTATAATTTAGGGATAGTTGTTTCAATTTAAGGTTTAGGGTTATAATTTATGGTCTATAGGTTAGAGTTTAGTTTTTAGGGTAATATGGTGAGAATTTAGGTTTTAACCTATAAACCCTAAATTATAACCCCTAAACCTTAAATTGAAACAACTATCCCTAAATTCTAACCCCTACACCTAAACTAACTCCTTACAGGGGCGGAACTAGAAATTTATAAAGGGGCTAAAGTGATATTAAAAATTTTGAAGGGGGCCAAACTAAAATTTTGCAAATTTTGAAGGGATTATAGAGGTAATTTTACATTTTTTTCTAAAAAATTTTATCATCTTTCTAATGAAAAAGAAATTGGGGGGGACCATACCCCTTAAACCCCCCAATGTTCCGCCACTGACTACTTATACCCTAAAACTAAAGCGTTTGTGGAAACTCCTGTGTAGAATATTTATCTATTTATTATATTTTATTAGTTGTATCTTTGTAAAATGCTACGTTTAAGCCTTAATGCCAAACGGAAGAGAAAATGACACGTGGGACAGATGAGCTGACGCACAAAACGATTAAGTTAAGTAACTGAATTGTGGGGATGAACGATATTCCAAATTGTGTCCGTCCAAGCTATCATTTATCCAAACGCCAAAAGTTTCAGTGAATTCAGTTCTTATATATTACTAATAAAATAAATTAATTAAACATGCACGCCGAGTTTGAATCAACTATTATTTTTCATTTTTTTTAGTTTGAACAATTTTTCTTTTCATATTTTAACTTAATCAAGTAGTTAACAAATGATTAGTAAATCGTAATTGAACTAGTCAATTAAAAAATTACAAAAATATTTTCATTTCTCAATTTTGACGATGTCTAAAAACTCCTCATATTACTGTCTTATAAGTTATAACCAAGAAGCTAAAAACCAGCTCCTTAATAGCATACAATTTAATATGTTACAGGGACTTTGTCATTGCGTTTGATTGTTCTTATAAACATCTTTTTTCAACTAAACTCATTTTAAGCTTTTAATTAGATAGGCGTTGCTTATCATTCTTGCAATGTTGTCATGTTGATTAAACATTGTTTATTTTTTTTGGATAAGTCTCCAGCATTCGACGAGTACTACTAACGACGAGTATTGATGACCACTATTAATTTAATTTATAAAGATTAAAAATTTAAAGGACACACCGTATAATTATAAATTATTTAAAAATTAAATGGTAAATTAATTAAAGTATATTGTTTTTTAATTTTCTTTTAAACATAAATCAAAATACTTATCTACCCCTAAATTATAAAACCCTAATTTTTGTTCATTTAAAATTTAAGCCACCGCCGTCGTTATTGCCGCTGCCATCGCCGTTTCTGTCGCCATCGATACTCGTCGAGCGCTGTAAAAATTTCTTTATTTTTTCTTTTAAAATCACGTTTAACTAAGATAATAAAGAATTGTTCGTAAGAAACATTCTTAACATCAAATAATAGAAACCAAACTATGTGCAAATGACAATACTGATAACAAGAGTGCATTTGACAAAGTAGTTTTTGAAAATGCGGTTATATGGTAGTTTTAGTATATTTCATAACTTTTTGAAATTATATTTCTTATTTAATTATTTTTTCGAGTTAAGTCAAATTTTATAAATGAACTCAAATAAAAATTTAGAAAAATTAAATGATAAAATAAAACTTGAATATGTATGTAATTTCAATTCCATTTTTTGAAACTATATTTCAATTTAATCTCTTAAGTTTGTATTTCATCCAATTTAATTATTTGACTGTAAATTTTTGTTTTATCAATTCTTTGAATAATTCATACTCTCATCATATTTTCTTCACGAAATCCCTTCTTTTATAAATATATTATATAGTTTACATAATATTTTACTTATTAAATAACATTATAAATTTTACTGAAATTTATGAAAACATGAAGAAGAAAAATGTAGACATAATTATATAAAGCTGCTTAAATTGGACCAAATCAATATCATAATTCGTAATATTATAAATATTTATAATTAAATTTTTAAAAAATTGAATTTGACTCAAATTTTATAAATTTGATTAAACGCAAAAAATAATGATAAAATATGACTTATGAAGTCAGTTAACTTAAAATTTTAAGTTAATTCATTTAAGCTTTGTTTAGCATTGCTTTTCAAACCAGCTTTTGGTACTAAAAGTTGGTTTGAGGCTAAAAGTTGTGCTAAACAACTAGTTTTTGGAGAAAAAAATCTGCTTTTGAAAAGTTATTTTCAACCCAAAACACAAAAGCTTAAATTTTTAGCTTTTGCGATTGTAAAAGTAATTTTGAGAACCAAATTATAATTTTAACTTTCATTTGCTATTGTATTTATTTATTATTTTTAATTATTTTTAATCTTAAAATAATATATATTTATTTATGTCAAATTTTTTAAATAAAATATTACAAATTTGTTATATTTTCATGGAACATGTATAATTGTTAAAAATATATTTATTAATAAAAATATATTTATAATAATTTAATTTGATATATTTCATATATTATAACATTAGAGAGTTTGAATATCATATATATATATATATAACTTACAATATAATGTCTAAAATGATCATTTATCTTTTTAAAAGTACTTTTTTGACAGCAATATTAAATACTAAAATGTTATAACCAACTATTAATTTTTTTAATTCCCTTTCTAACAGTAATTTTAAAAATCAATTTTTAAAAACAATACTAAATTACTAAACTAGCCTTTAGACTAAATCTAATACTCGCCTCCTTTACCCAATCACTGTCCTTTAGCCGTACTCCAACAATGCCAATGCCCAATTTTGTTTTGAATTTTCTATAACCCCACTCTCCAATCACGTGACTTGGCCCACAATACCTATCTATGCGCCTCACATGATTTTTTTTTAATCTCAGAAATAAATTGAAGTTATTTCCCCTTGTTTCCTACACGTTTTTACTTTTTAGTCCCTCAAACCGAACCTCGAATAATGAATGCAACCGAACCAAGCCCAAAAAAAAGTATTTTGGGGACATTATAAGCAAATTTTAGTTTAATAGAATACTAAATTAAACAGTCAGAAAAATATTCACTAGTTTTTTCTTTAAAAAAACGTAAAACTATGGATACAGAAACGCAAATAAGCGTCAGCCATATAATTTATGAAAAGAGTGTTGAGTCTATGGGAAGGAATTGTGAAGAGATTAATCATATAATTTTTATGGCGTTTCAGGTGTAAGAAAGGCAAAGAGAACAGCTACTGGTTTGCCTTTACCTTTAAGCAACTAAATTAAGGTTTGGATTCTCACGAATTTTGCCCAATGTTGTAAGTATATGCCGCCGAGTTCATTGGCTTTTTTTTTCTTTTTAATATTTTGGGAAAACTACACTAGTGGTCCCCAAACTATTATCATTTTCTTATTTTGGTCCCTAAACTATGTTTTTTGGTAATACCGTCCCTTCTGTTACATAGTTCTCCTGTTTTGGTCCTCCGACGTTAAATAGCTAACGATTTTGCTGACGTGACATTTTTTAAATATTTTTTAATCATTTCTCTCCCCTCTTAAAAAAATGCCACGTTAGCAAAATCGTTAGTTATTTAACACCCAGGAACCAAAACAGGAGAACTATGTAACAGAAGGGACGATTTTGCCGAAAAACATAGTTTGGGGACCAAAATAGAAAAATAGTAATAATTTGGGGACCATCGATGTAGTTTTCCCTGGCAGTGTCAGTCTATGGATGCGTTGCCTTATAAGTACATCAAAATACGGAACAAATCCTGGGATTTAAAAATATGATTAAGGCTCAAGAGATGCGTTTAGGTTATTATTGCGGAAAAAGAAGGTTACATCAACATCACATGGGTTCAGAACGGAGGAGGAATAGGTTGTTTCCTTGAAACAGAGCCCTGTAGGCTGTATTAAGAATTAGCATTTCCCTAACCCCTGGCAGTGGCACTTGCCCTACTAATTAAAAAACACAAAAACATAAAGAAAAAAAAAAGAATGTGCAGCCCATCATAACCCGACCATACCCTTGTTGATTATTTCCAAAACATCTAAATTTAATATTTCACTAAGCTTTTGTTAAATAAATAAAATATCAAACCGAACAACACCTAAATCTAACGCATTGAGATTTAAAGAATTTACATGTTACAAGTATATGTCAGCAGTCGGTTAACTATAATATTAAATGTGAAAATCTGTAGTAGTAGTATTTAAAATAACGAAAAGAAAAAGCAAAATTTTGTTGCAATTTCATATGGTTGATATGATGGAAGCATGATCGTAAGTCTGTAAGGAAAAGGAGAAATTATAGGCTATAAAGTTTATTCTATGAAAAACTTCGCCCGCCAAACGCCAACCACTCGAAACTGCATTTTTTTTTGTTGAAAATATAAACTGGCTTTTTCTAAATTTGAGGGGGAAACTATTATCAATATAGGGATGGTAATGGATCGGATTTGGATCGGATTGTATAAAATTTAAGTCCGAATCTATTACAATCGGACTCGGATATTTTTTTCGGATTTGGATTCGGATTTTTTTCAAACGGATTTGGATCGGATTGTTTTTGGATCGGATTTTTTTTGATCGAATTCGGATTTGTTTCAACTGCATTTAGATCAGAGTTTTTGAATTCAGATTAAATTGTCATCCCTAGTCTTTACCTAAGTTTGAAGGGTAGATTCGCGAATTTTAGCGTATTTAAGGTATATTATTTTTTGGCCCTATAATAATTTTATTTTACGCAAATCAGTCCATAATTTTATATATTTAATTTCTTACGCATTTAATTTATGCTATTTAATCTACACTTGTTCATTTTTATCCCTTATTTGTTGACTACATTTAACTTTTTGTGTTTATTGTTTATGGTTTTAAATTACTTTATATTTTAATTCATAATTTTAGCATAATATATAACTTCATTTATCGATTGCACATTACTTACTATTGCACTCATTAACTTCCTTAATTTTTAGTAATTCATTGATATTTACATTTATTTATTTCTCTATTGTATTTATTTTATTGTTTATTTATCTATGACTTGATCTTGCATTTATCTTTTTCATATTTATTTATACATGCGTATGATATAAATAGATATATTACACTATATTAAGGTTAATTAATATATATATAAATCATAATAAATATTATTATTATTTAACTTACATTCTTAACACATTTATATTCTTATTATCACTTTTAATATATATATATATATAAAAAGTTAATTTTGTTTTTACCACTATTCCAAATTACTTAATATATACATTTATGTTCTCGTTTAAAAAATATATGTAGTTATGTTTTTTTAATGTATTTAGTTTAATTTTTTTACTTTATTTATGTTGTCTTCTTGTTTTAATGTAAATATTATACATGATGTTTTGTTTTAAGGAATTAAAAGTCCTAAATCTTCTGATTCGGGCTCGGATATGGATCAGATGCGTCGGATTCGGATCGGACATGGATTTGGATCGGATTCGGATCATATTCGGATCGGATCTTGGCATGATCCATATCCAACCCATCTCCTATTAGGACTCGGACATTTTTCTCGGATTCGGATTCGAATTTTTTTCAATCGAATATGGATCGGATAAATTCTTTCGGATCGAATCGAATTCGGATCGGATTAGGATCAAATTGCCATCCCACAATCAATTATTCCACTAACCACTATAGCTAATTTTAATTTTTCAGCGTCATTAATTATCTTAACTTCAATCATTTATCTTTATTGAAACAAAATAAAATATTTTAGGAATTATTCTCATGGTTTTAGATTTACTAGTGGTTCTTATTTCTTTCCCTAAAGTCCTCTTTTCTTTCTCTAAGTAGAATTAAGAATATAATTTGTTAAAAAATTAAAACGAGTAAATAAAAATTTAATATTTTTAAATTTGTTTAAATATAGGTATATATTTTTTAAAATAGTTGAATAGCAACCTAACATTTTTAAATCCGTTCATATAAAGACTAAACAATTTGTTTTTAATTATTATTTAAACATTTTAAAAATGTTAGGCCAATTATTTTAAAAGATTAAACCCTTTATTGAGAAGATAAAAATATTAAACCTTTATTTGATAATTTTAAAAGACTGGACACTTAATTAAGTAATCCCTAAAAAATAATCTTTTATTTGAACATTTAGTTTTTTTAATTTAGTTCGAGCACCAGCAGTTGCAGCATGGTGATTGAGCGTTCATTGTCAAATGGTTGGGAGTATATTTAGAACATATACTACTTGTAATCACCTTAGCTTTCATAAAAAAAATAACATCAAACGAGTGTTTCAAAAATATGAAATAAATTATCATGTTTAGGTATCATGAAAGAAACAAAAAATCGTTTATTGTAAAAATATGAATTTAAACCCTGAAGTTAAATTTATGTAATAATTTAAATAAAAAATATTATCAAATTAAGTCTGAGACCAAATTCATATAACAAAAAATGTATTCACCCAAAAATAAAATCAAGCAGTCCCCAGAAGTGTAGGTCGGGACAGGTCCAGTTTCACTTTTAATCCAGCTTTATCGAGTTTAAGATTAAAGGGAAAAAACGTGGGCATTGGGGCTGCAACAAGAAGAGATATTTGCAGTCACAGTCATTTTGTTTAAATTTCCAAATACAAAAGTCCGAAAGTCGTCCCCATATTCCATTACCACAATTACAGAGTTCAGACTTCACATCAAAATAAGTGGAAATCAGACAACGATGGATGAAGCCCCACACGGTTTTCAATTCAGAAGTAAATACTACTGGAAATTATATGAGTTGTACAAACAGGGACCAACTTTCCCACATAAAGTTCGGAATGTGTTGATAAATTGATGCAAAGTACTGAAGTAGGTGAAGATAATGTTACCAGCAAGATTTTTTTGCATCTAGCCAAGAAAATATTCTTGTCCAATTATTTCCATGTGCTTCTCGTTTTCTTCCATTTCCTTCGATTAACATCGTCTGCTTTGCCAATTCTAAGGCAAGGCTCGTCTTTGTCCGTAGAGAATCCAGATGATGTTTTGATTTCCACAAGTGGTATATTCTCCGCCGGTTTTTACCCCGTTGGCCATAATGCCTACTGCTTCGCCATCTATAGTTTGGATGGCAAACCGCGATACACCTGTTAATGGTAGGAGATCAAAGCTCTCTATATTCAAAACTGGTAATATTAGACTAACCGATGCAGGTCATTAGGTCAGTTCATAATCTGGACCAGCAGTAACTCTATTAGACTCCCTGTCACAGTTAAATCTACTTGATTCAGGTAATCTTGTTCTCCGAACTCGGATTAATGTTACTCTTCGGCAAAGCTTTGATTCACCAATTGATACACTTCTCCCTGAATAACCGCTCACTCGATACAATAGTCTCGTATCTGCACGAAGCCAAAGTGATTATTCCTCAGGAAAGTATAAGCTAATGTATGAGTCTATGACCATGATAATGTTGTACGTCTTGTTTTGGATAGTCCAGAGACATCTAGCGTCTACTGGCCGAATTCAACGCTCTTGGACTACCAACAAGGAAGAACAAGATACAACGATCGCAGAATTGCAGTGTTGGACTCTTCAGGCCGGCTACTTTAAATCCTCTGATAAAGTGAGTTTCGATCTGCTGATTTTGTTAGAGGGCCTTGAAGAAGATTAAAACTTGATTTTGATGGTAACCTTAGATTATACAGTCTTGACTCTTGATGAGCAAAAAAGAATCTGGTTAGTCACATGGCAAGCTATGTCTAAATCCTGTAGAATTCATGGAATCTGTGGACCAAAAAGTATATGCAGCTACGATTCAAAGTGCTGTTGCCCACCAGGGTTGGAGATGAAAAGTCAAGTAGACTGGAATGGTGTGGATGCGTGCCAGAATTTAATCTTTCAAGTTTGTCAAACTCCGACATGTTAATTTTTCTTGAATGTGTGCTGCATAGCCTTTCAATACAGATATTTCCCAGAGGATGGTGCTTATCTCTGTTATAAAAAACAAGCATGGGTTTATAGTGAAGAAAAACGGAACAAGACGTCGTGTTGGAAGAGCTAATAGACCCTGCCATGGCCCTCGGCTACGATTATGACAGAATGGAAAATATGGTGCACAGAAGCAGATAGGCATGCAAGACCTTCAATGAGCCAGGTAGTTGAATTGCTTCTTGGGGACAAAATTGATAAGACTTCAGTAGTAGTACACCCTTTGTATCAATAGCTTATTCTTATTCTTAATTCTTTGTAGCTAATCTTCTATTTAAAGCGGCTATATAGAAACCGGGATCATATAAAATGAGGTTGGATCCAGTACATCCGCATTTATTTTAGGGTAATCTTCGCTCATGGTCCTTTTTGTTTGAGGTTGTTCTATTTTGGTCACCTAAATTCAGAAAAATCATTCTTGCCACTTATGTTTTGAATCGTGTCTATTTTGGCCCCTTGGCCGTTAACCTCCGTTAATTAAATAATAATAATTTCTACTTTAAACCCCTAAACTTTTAAAACTTTAGTTTTCACCATTTTCCCTAAATATTTAAAAATTTTATTTCTCCGTCCATCTGATCCCGATCCTCTTTCCACCACCATTGGTGGAACCACTCTCCTCCGCCTCATACTGTATTTTCGTGCCTTAATTCAGTTCGGAACAAGGCCCGCAAGGTTTGCAGCCATTCATAAGGTGTTCTGTGCTAGCAATGTTTCCAAATTACTGTCGCATATCCCAGTTCGTGATCATCGCGAGTCGGTTGTCTCGATTGCTTACGAGGCTCAAGCAAGGATCTGAGACCCCGTCCATGACATTTTATATCCGTAACAACAAGTAATTAAATAAGATCTAATTTCGAACATATATGAAAGTTTTATCGACGTATTCAAATCTAAAGAAAATTTTCTCTTAGATACATATAGGTGGCATGCCTGCAAGCTCAGTTACTGCAAGTCAAAGCTCAGCTAGCTCAAAACGCCATGAATTTTTTACATAACAACAACGGTCAATAGGAACAAAATGTTTCTGATTTATTCTCGTTCATTCCAAATTATCCAATTCTCCACAGAGCTCACTCGAATCGGTTGAAGTCGAACTCAACGGTGCCGACACCATAAATGTGCAAAAAACACAAAGTATAAAGAACTTTTCTTACCATGGGAAGAAGGCCATGTGATAGTGATTTGGGCGAGCTTCAAGCAATTGCCCTTAGAATGATGAGAAATTAATTATAAATTGAATCATTCCTTTTTTTTTTTTTTGAAGTTTGATCATGCTTCTATTCTAATGTTGATGATCCCTTTTGTTTTTACAACGATGTATATTCTAAGACTGTTTTCAAGCTTGTCAGTTTTGTTGTATATAAAATAAACTAAAACAAAAAAAGCTAAAGCCCTAACCCAGGGCTGATCTTCAGGTTTACAACCTGTCCTCCACCATCTTATACCTGCAAGCTCATCACATCTCATTTACGAATTTGAAAAATGAAGATGTAAGCTAAGCTAAGTTGGCATAGGCATCATTTTTTCTTATCTGCCATGCAAAATTAGTAATCTTCAAATTTTTTTGTTCAGATCAATAGACCATCTTAGATGAACGAGTGTTTTTTTGTCCTCTTAAGATTTAAGCGATATTGCTGAAATTTTTTTCAAGATAAATATGTAATCATACAATACGCTTAAACATAAACAAAGAGTATGTCCTATGATAGAGGAGAGTGACGGACCAATGGCGGTGGAAAGAGGATCGGAATTCGAGTGGTGAGCGGAGAAATAAAAGTTTAAATTTTTTGAAAAAGATAGTGAAAATGAAGATGTAAGCTAATTGCATCCTATTTACGAATTTGCAAAATTAAGTGTAAGCTAAGCTAAGTTGGCATAGGCACCTTTTTTTTTTCTTATCCGCCATGCAAAACTAGTAATCTTCAATTTTTTTGTTCAGATCAATAGACCATCTTAGATGAACTAGTGTTTTTTGTCCTTTGAAAAATTTAAGCGATCTTGCTGGGATTTTTTTCCAAGGCAAATATGTAATTATACAAGATGTTTAAACAGAAACAAAGAGAATGACCTATCGCAGGGGAGAGTGACGGACTCGTGGCAGTGAGAAAAGAGTCGGGATCGAGTGGTGGGCGAAAAAATAAAATTTTTAAGTTTTTGGGAAGATGGTGGAAAATGAAGATGTAAGTTAATTGCATCCCATTTACGAATTTACAAAATAAAGATGTAAGCTAAGCTAAGTTGGCATAGGCATTTTTTTTCTTATCCGCCATGCAAAATTAGTATTCTTCAAGTTTTTTTGGTCATATCAATATATCATTTTAGATGAGCTAGTGTTTTTTTTTTTCTCTTGAAATTTTAAGCGATCTTGCTGGGATTTTTTTAAGGCAAATATGCAATCATACAAGACGCTTAAACAAAAACAAAGAGTATGTCCTATGGCGGAGAAGAATGACGAACTTATGGCGGTAGAAAGAAGGTCGGGATTGAATGGTGGACTGAAAAATAAAATTTTCAAGTTTTTGGGAAGATGCTGAAAAATGAAGATGTAAGCTAATCGCATCCCATTTACGAATTTACAAAATGAAGATGTAAGCTATATGCTAAGTTGGCATAGGCATCTTTTTTTTCATATCCTCCATGCAAAATTAGTAATCTTAAATTTTTTTTGTTCAAATCAATAGACCATCTTAGATGAACTAGTGTTTTTTTGTCCTCTTGAAGATTTAAGCGATCTTGTTGAATTTTTTTCCCAAGGCAAATATGTAATCATACAAAACGCTTAAACATAAACAAAGAGTATGTCCTATGGCGGAGGAGAGTGACAAACTCATGACAATGAAAAGAGGGTCGGGATCGAGTGGTGAGCGGAGAAATAAAATTTTCAAACTTTTGGAAAAGATAGTGAGAAATAAAGATGAAGATGTAAGCTAATCACATCCATTTACAAATTTGCAAAATGAAAATGTCGGCTAAGTTAAGTTGGCATAGGCATCTTCTTTTTTTATCCTCCATGCAAAATTAGTAATTTTCAAGTTTTTTTGTTCAAATTAATATACCATCTTAGATGAACTGGTGTTTTTTTGTCTTCTTGAAAATTTAAGCGATCTTGCTGGGATTTTTTCAAGGCAAATATGTAATCATATAAGACGCTTAAACAGAAGCAAAGAGTATGTCCTATGGCGGAGGAGAGTGACAGACCCATGACAGTGGAAAGAGGGTCGGGATCGAGTGGTGGGCGGAGAAATAAATTTTTTAAGTTTTGGGGGAAGATTGTGAAAAATTAACTTTTAAAAGTTTGGGGGTTAAATTAGAAATTAATTTTTTAATTAATGGAGGTTAATGGAGAAGGGACCAAAATAGACATGATTTAAAACGAAAGTGACAAGAATGATTTTTTTTTAAATTCAAGTGACCAAAATAAAACAAACTCCAAATAAAAAGGACCACTATGAATCTTTTAACCTATTAGGCCTTGAAGTAAGACACGTTGGGCTCATGGCATTTGGGAATAGTTGGGAGCCCATTAAAGGAAAAGCTCACCTTTTACTTGTATTTATTTTATGTTTCTTGCCGAGTGTCCAACACATGAATTTACTTTCAATTTTAATTGACAATGCAACTCATATGTTTCTAAAATAAAACATTCACTACTTTGACAATTGGGCGTTGTTGAATGAAGTCCCCACTCATTTCAGTGTCCTAACATTAATCTATGACATTTCAGTAGTCCTATCATTGGTATTTAGATTTGACAATTTTTAAGGGTAAATTACCTATATGATCACTCAATTATCAGGTCTGACCTGTTTTGACCACCGAACTATAAAAATTTAAAATTTGACCACTCAACTATTTAATTAGACCTATTTTGATCACCGGCTGTTAAAATTTAACAGATGAGTGACGTGAATGTTAATGAAAATTTATATAACTACACATTTTTCCCTGCAAGTTACCTATTTTATTAATTTGATCATAATTTTAATTTAATAAATTAATCATTCAATTAGATGCCGACACGTGACATCACCTTATTGAAGAAATTTAATTAATTATTTTTTATTTAATAAGTTTATTTTCATCCTCCAATCAGACGATGACATGTGTCGCATGATTGGATAAGGAAAATAAAACAAAAAGGGTAAATAGCTTAAGAGGGATTCAAACTTGTGACTCTTTAGAGGAAGTTATATGAGTTAACCACTAAACCAAGTGGTGAGTTATGATTTAAGATACACAATGTAATATATATTTTAAATTATGAATTAACTATATATATATATAATATTGTCTACTTTAATTTAAATATTATATTTATACTTTGGTTTGAATTTTTTATGTGTCTTAAGCGTTTTATATTTGAGTCGTCTTAATCCATATTTATTTCCTTTTCATTGTATTAACAGTAAACTAAAACATATATTAAAATGTGTATTTTATGTCACAACTCACCACTTGGTTAAGTGGTTAACTCATGCCAATAACAACAAGGAGTCCTAGGTTTGAATCCAGCCTAAGCTATTATCCCTCTTTGTTTTATTTTCCTTATCCAATCAGGTGACACGCGTCAGTCGTCACTACCTAGTTGGAGAAGGAAAATAAAATTATTAAATAAAAAAATTAATTAAATTCCTCTAATATGGTGATGTCATGTGTCGACACCTAATTGAATGATTAATTTATTAAATCTAATTAAAATTAGGATCAAATTGATAGAATAAGTAGTTAAAATAGGTCTAATTAAATAGTCGGGTGGTCAAATTTTGAATTTTATACTTCGGTGGTCAAAACAGATCAGACCCAATAATTAAGTGGTCGCACATGTAATTTACCCTTTTTTTATTAGGTATTTGAATTTTTTAGATGAATTTAATATTTATATATAAAATAATTTATTATTTTGTGATAATATGATATTTTAACAATCAATTAATTTGTAGTAGGTGATAATTAATGTCATGTCAGCCCATGTACCAATTCAATATAAAATCGAGAAAACTGTGATATTAATTAAAATATTAAGTTTGAGTATCCAATTAACCAGTAGATTGCTTGAAAAATATATATTAAATTGATACTTGAATAGTTATAAATCATTTAAAGTGTCAAATTCGTATAACCAATTATATAAAAGATAAACAATGTGGTATTATGAGAATTAAATTTTCATTTAAAGAAAAAGGAAAAGTGATGTCTGGCATGGCCAAGGGCCCAAGGCCATGGCCCCCATACTAGCTCCTAGATGGCTAGATTAACTGCACCTTTTCATTTTCTTTGAAACATTTTCAAAATAGTTTCAACCGATCTTCTATAAATAGCTATGGGTACCTACCCTGTCATCCCAAAAAGGAATATAATAAATTCAAGAGCTAGCGATTGATTCCTGTTCTAATTAAGCATGAAGACAACCATAAAGTAGATATGTAGCTGGTGAAATATCATTAGCATACTTAAACTATGAAAACGAAATGCTTACATGGAAAGCCTTTGTATGATAATGAAATCCCCCATGCCGCTGACAGATGTAGAATATTAGGATAAAAGACAAGCAAACAACCATCTTTGCTTTGAAAATAGTCCTGCTTCCTGTGAGATAAATAGATTGCGAGGCAGAAATATCAACCTCCCTTTTACCACACTACGCAGCAAACCCTCTCATGCTTTCCTTCATTGTCTTGGCTCTTGTGGCTCACGCCTCAAAGCTCCAATGTCAAAACCTACTTCATCATAAATTAAACGTAATTATCCTGGCCGGACAAAGCAACATGGCCGGTCGTGGCGGTGTGGTCAATGATTCTTCCACCGACATTCCAACGTGGGACGGTGTCGTTCCTCCACAATGCCAACCTAACCCTTCGATCTTCAGGCTGAGCGCGGACCTGGCATGGGTTCGAGCCCGTGAGCCAATCCATGCTGACATTGATGCCAAGAAGACAGACGGGGTTGGACCTGGAATGTCTTTTGCTAATGCGGTGCTGACCAAGGACCCCAACTTTGGGCCGGTGGGATTGGTGCCGTGTGCCGTGGGAGGGACTACTATAAACGAATGGCAGAAAGGGGAGTTTCTGTATGAGCAGTTGGTGAAGAGGGCTCAGATGGCGCAGCAGAGTGGAGGCGTTTACAGAGCCATGCTTTGGTATCAAGGCGAGGCTGATACAGTCAACCAAGAAGATGCGGAATTGTACCAAGGTAGATTGAAGACATTTTTCAATGATTTACGTTCTGATCCAATATTCCAGGTACCATTTGTTTGATCCATTCTTTTCTTTTCTTCATAGGTTTTGATTAAAACCATAGATAAATAATGTTAAAAAAATAAAACAAATAGGGTAAATTACGTAAACCATCACTGAATTTTACTCTCAAACCTACTTTGGTCACTGAAGTTTCAAAATATTCAATTCACTCACTGAAGTTTAGACATTAAACTTCTTTTGTCACTCCTCCATTAACTTTCAGACAATGTTATGATGTGGACACCGTCCATCGTTCACCATCGTCGGATGCCACTGTCGATGGATGTAGATGGTGGTTGTTCGGTCACAAATTTCACCAGCGGCTTTGTCTCGGTCCCTGAGTCCGAATTCGACATCCATTTATCTAGAAAGTACCCCGAAATCCATGAATCGAGCAAAAACTTTTCAGTTTCTCTTTCGCCATCGAATGGAGCATATTTCTGAATATATTGTTTTCCTCGTGCTGATGAAGCTTTCTATCGTTTGGATCTTAGAGAATTTTCTCCGTTCGCCGGTAAATAGACGCTGTCAAAAACTTAACATGTGTGTGACAAAAAATGTTTAATGTCTAAACTTCAATAAATAAATTGAGCGTTTTGAAACTTTAGTGGCCAAAATAGATTTAGGGGTAAATTTTAGCGATGATTTACGTAATTTACCCAATAAATATTACCTCTGCACGGATCTTCTTACCAATTTAACCATGAAACGCCAATTCTCTTACAACACGTAAGGTTACTAGAAAAACCCCATCACCCAAATGCTTTAGCAAATTACAATTGTGCATAATAGTGGGAAGGCACAAGCAGTTTGTTAGGTTTTGAAATTGAGTTATGAGCTTGTTCCCTGTAGGACATTGAAAGGGGAAACTAAAAAACAAAAGTGGAATGAATTTCTATTGATAAACATAGAAGGTTGGGTAAAGATTGGTAATCCTGTTTGCTAGGTGGTTCTAGCATCAGGAGAGGGACCCTATATTGAGGAAGTGAGAGAAGGCCAGTTAAATATGTGCCTCCAAAATGTAAAATGCGTGGACGCTGAGGCACTACCACTAGAACCGGATAGGTTACATCTTACCACTCAGTCCCAGGTGAGACTCGGGGAGATGTTGGCAGATGCATACCTTCAGTTCTTGCCCAGGTCTTTAACAAGCAACAATGCTCCCGTCATATTTTCTAGTTTTGTTCCTTAATTTTTAATAGTTGCTCAACTTTTTAGATGTCTCTGGATGATCCTCACCTTCTGATAGCATTATATGTATGTTTGAAACAATGAATTGTTTCTATGTATTTATACTAACACAGGATAAGAATAGAGAAAAAGAGATCCTTCTGCAATTGCTACTGGATCGATCTTGAGCTTCGTATTTTGGCCAAACAGTGGTTTTCCAATGTGAATAACCTGACCATCGACGGACTAACAACCAACTTCCCGCAGTAACATGATATTGTAATTGCACCAAACAAAGAACTTTTCACTTGTTAGACTTTTTGGAGATTACTGTATTGCCTCTGGTATTACTTGTAAAATTGGTATATGAGATACGAGTGAAACTGCCATTTAGCTCCCTCAATTATTCAATAGAGAATATGAACAATTTACAAGATGATTACAAGTCAGCAATTTGTTACAAATTATAGATTGTATCTGTATTAAAAGAACTTACACTTGTCTAGAAGTTTTATCATATATTCTACCATTCTTCTAAATTCAAACGAAATATAAAAAAAAAAACGACTTGCCTTTTAACTAAATATATCCTGCCAACAACTACGACTTGCCTGCAAACTACAAGAGTACAAGATTTCCTCTTATAAAAAAGAAGAAAAAACACAATCAACATTTAAATGATCTCTAGACTCCTCTACGCAACCACAAAGAATGCGTAGATGATTAACTTGACATCCCAAAATACCATCCTATTATTTATAGACAATCTATTTTAAATCGTAAGCCGAATAACATGGGTGTCTAGAGATCGAGAGATCGCTCCATGTTAACTATAGATGAGCTAGCTAATGGTTAATAAAACGGTTAGCTAATGGTTAGCTTGTAACTGTAATCTGTTAGGGGTTTGTTATCATAGAGCTAGGTGTCCCTCATTTGTATATAAACCCATCTCGTGATTCTCAAAAGTCAAGTTGTTGTATTCTAAGTGCTTTTATTCAATAAAGTTCATAAGTTCTTTAAGTCTTATATGTTTCTCTATATGGTATCAATCGCCAAATGTCTTGGGGTTTCTTAGTTTCAGTTGTTGTTTCATTGATTCTTGCTTCTGTAATTCTTACGACTGATCATGCCTAGCAACTCTGATCAAAGTGCTAATTCGGTTGATTTTTTTTTCAAAGGCGGAAAGATCTTCACCAATAAGAATGTCAACATCGTGCTCGATGAAATGAATTTCCTACTATAGAAACAACAAATCGTCTTCACAGTTCGCAGTCATCGTCTTGAACGTTTGCTTATATGTGCTCTCAAACCTCCACCAAAAATGGTTCGTGATGCTGATGGAACTTCACAGTCCAATGATGACTATGAGGTGTTTGTGGCGCAAGACATTGCCTTGACATCATGGTTGTTGTCCACCATTAGTGCCAGTCTCCTTCTAGAGTTCGTTGGGACAGAAACATCGTTAGAGGTATGGAATACTGTGCTCAAGTATTTTGCAAATAAGTCTACTACGAGTGCAATGAGCTTACATTGCAAACTTCAGTCTCTTCAAAAAGGAGAAGAAAGCATGAGGGGTTATCTTACATAAGTCAAAGAAGTGTGTGATGTGTTAGCAGCGTGTGGAAGTGATGTGTCTGATATAGAGCAGGTTGCAACGATCTTGAATGGGTTACCTCCTGAATATCAGCCGTTCATGGCAGTTACTACTTCCAGTCGAGAGCCATTCACTTTTGATGGTGTTAAAACAGTTCCTGTAGATGCTGAAAATCAGATTCGTGGGTTTAATACTCAGAATTAGTTGCCTATTATGAAAAATGTTGCTCGAGTGGTCAATGGGAATGAGAGTCGCGCTGTGCAACAATCTTTCTTTGGTGGAAGAACCAACAATCGAGATGGAGGTCATGGGCATGGTCGTGCGAGGCTTCAATGTCAGCTTTGTGTCAAGAATGGTCATTCTATCGATCGTTGTTGGCAAAGGTTCAATTAATCCTTTTTTTGGGTTCTTGCTAATAACAATAAAAACAATCGAGATAGCAATATTAGTGTTAATGTACATCATCTTGATGGTTCTTGCTACACATGTTGTGGAAATTGTATGCCGGCTGACACTAGCCAAGGACATTCTGCTGATGAATCTGATAATTGGATTATGGATTCGAGTGCCAACCATCATGTTACGCCAGATGAGACCAAGGTGAGTGATGGTTATGAGTATACTGGGCCAAGTAAGCTCATTGTAGGTAATGGACATAGCTTACCAATTCGTAAAACTGGGCAGTCCATGCTTCTTTCTGCTTCTAGGGTTTTGTTCATTAATAATTGGCTTAATGCACAAAATAGCCCCTAAAGTTTAACACTTTTCCCAACTTGGTACTTAACGTTTCATTTGGGACGTTAAGCCCCCTAATGTTTTCACCGTTACCCATTTTGCCCCAAACCGTTACTTTTGCCGTTACAAAAAAGTTTTCAACCGTTAAAAAAATTTCAACCAATGAGATTGCGCCACATCAGCTCCTCTTTGATAGAGTAACCCACCTGATTTTATTAAAAGGGTAAATGTCATGTCAAGTCTCCTATGTTTATTTTTTTATTCAATTTAGTCACTGAAAAATCTATTTTTACCTAAAATTGACCCCTATTTGTTTCTATTTTTTTAATTTAGCCTAATATTTGTTATTAATAATAATATTGTTTTATTTAAATGTTTCTATTTAATAAAAAATAAATTAAATATGTTAATATTAAATTAGTAATTTTTGATAAATTAATCCTTACTAATTTAATATTATATTATTTTTTGCAATTCCAAAATAAATTAGATTTATAATTTAGACCCATCAAAATAAATTTAATGTTAATCTTAAAGAGTTTCCAATTACGTCCCAAAATAAATTAATATTATAATTTAGTCCCATTACGTCCTAAATTAATAATTTGATATTAATTTAATATTAAATTAGTCTCTTAATTTATCTAATTTAACATTAAACGATTTTTTATATAAATTACATTTTACTAATTTAAAATTAAAATATTTTTAATAAAGATAAATTAAATTAATTTTCTAAGATTAGTATTATTTTTTTTTAAATTACTAAAAAACAACTACAACATCAAATAAATTGCAGGAGACACCATATATATACCATGAACTACGACGCATGCAATTCACATAAATTGATTCTTTTGTTGGGGATTTGCAGGGAGATTCGTTGAAATTGAAAGTGAACAAACTAATAGAAAATTATAGTTCAAATTTTGCTCAAAAAATAATACAATTTGAATAAGTAATTATTTACGGTCAATTTCAAGTAATTAATTTATCTAAAAAATTACAAATTTAATAATAAAATATTATTTTATTTTATTAAATATTAACATTTAAATAAAATAATATTATAAATAATAATAAATATTGGACTAAAAAGAATATAATTCGAATAAGTAGTACTAAAAACAAATAAGGTTCAATTTTCTATTATTTTGGGACGTAATTGAAAACTATTTAAGATTAACATTTAATTTATTTTGATGGGTCTAAATTAGAAATCTAATTTATTTTGGAATTAAAAAATAATATAATGTTAAATTAGTAAGGATTAATTTATCAAAAGTTACTAATATAATATTAAAATATTTAATTAATTTTTTTATTAAATAATAACATTTAAATAAAATAATATTATTAATAATAACAAATATTGGACTAGATTAAAAAATTAGAAACAAATAGGGGTCAATTTTAGGTAAAAATAGACTTTTTAATGACTAAATTGAATAAATAAATAAACATGGGAGACTTGACATGACATTTACCCTTTTAATAAAATCAGTCAGGTTACTCTATCAAAGAGGAGCTGATGTGGCGCAATCTCATTGGTTAAAATTTTTTTTAACGGTTAAAAACTCTTTTGTAACGGCAAAAGTAACGGTTTGGGGCAAAATGGGTAACGGTGAAAACGTTAGGGGGCTTAACGTCCCAAATGAAACGTTAAGTACCAAGTTGAGAAAAGTGGTAAACTTTAGGGGCTATTTTATGCATTAAGCCTTAATAATTTGTTTTACGTATCGTCAGTAACAAAGAATCTTCTTTATGTATCCAAGTTTGCTAAGGATAACAACGTGTATTTCGAGTTCCACGCAAGGACTTGCTGTGTTCGTGATGAAGTTGCTGGTCAAATGCTTTCAAAAGGACGAGAGCATGAAGGGTTGTATCGTTTTGATCCTAGACCATCGAGTGTAAACAAAGAAGAAGTAAATTTAGCTACTAGTACAAATTTTGTGTATACCTTATGGCATAGAACATTTGGGCATCCAACGCATGCTTCTTTAGTTCAAGTATGTAAAAATGCAAATCTTGTAATGCCCTTTCATTATAATAAATGTGCGACTGTTTGTGAAGCTTGTTGCATGGGCAAAAGTCATAAACTTCCATTTGAAGATCCTTTAACAGTTTACGATACTCCCTTTCAACTTGTGTTCATTGATCTTTGGGGTCCTGCACATGTGAGCTCCAATAGTTTTCATTATTACATGTCCATCGTTGATGCTCACACAAGACATTGTTGGTTGTATCTGCTCAAAACAAAAGGGTAAGCCTCGCAAGCATTTCAATTGTTTCTTAGGATGGTCAAGACACTGTAACTCTATGGTTAGAGAAATTCAAAGCGATGGAGGATGTGAATTTCGAAGTTTGTCACCAGTGTTGGCGTTTGAAGGAATCAAACACAGACTGACTTGCCCCCACACATCTAAACAGAACGGGGTTGTTGAGAGAAAGCATCGACATGTAGTTAAATTGGCCTTGGTACTCATGGCTCAAGCCTCGTTGCCATTCCGATTCTAATAGTATATTGTGAGTACATATGTTTATCTAATAAATAGGCTTCCCACACGTGTCTTAGATGAAAAGTCTCCCTATGAAGCTTTGCATCACAAGCTTCCTGATTACAACACCATGAGGGTTTTTGGATGTTGATGTTTCCCACATCTGCCACCATATCAACACCACAAATTGAGTTTCAGATCTCTCCCCTGCACATTTCTTGGCTACAATGCTCAGTACAAAGGATATCAATGCATGGCCAAAAATGATAGGATATATATATATATATATATTGTGTCACGTGAAGTTTGATGAGTATTGTTTCCCTTTTGCAGATACTCGTACACATGCCTCGTCTGTACCTGCGCGTATTTTTAGCACTCTACCTGTTGTAGATGGAGCTACCAAGGTGTGCATGCATCGTGAGAAGACTCCACACATGCCAGAGCAAGTAGGTGCAGTTGGTTACAGCCCAGTCAACATGCTAGCCCACACTCCCTGCATAGTATGGATGATGGCAACACAACTGAGCTTGAGAAATCGTCCTTGTTACCACACGATAATCTGTCTGATTCAAATTCCATTTTATTTCCACTTATTAGCTTGATTAATGATCTAGGTGCTAGTTTATTTCCACTTACTAGCCCTAGTGCTCACCTAGGTACCAGTCTATTTTCACTTACCAGTTCACCTACATTAACTACAAATTCTACAGTGCCCTACAATGATGTTTAGGTACAAAATATCTTCAATGTCCCACAGGAGGTGGTTGAGGAAGCTACTTGTTAGGATGTGCTAAATAATAACTAGGGTCGTTGGTTGAAGTAGTTGAACGTGTTGGTGGTGCTTCACGGTAATCTGCAACATGAGGTCATCATATGATTACTCGCAGAAAAAGAGGTATCTTTAAACCAAAAATTTATTTGTTGTCACATGATGTTGAAGAGGAATGTGAGCCAGCGTCCATCTCAGAAGCATTCAACTCAACAAACTGAAAAGTGGCAGTGATGGATGAGTTTAATGCATTAACCAAGAACAACACCTAGCAACTAGTTTGTTTTCCTAAAGGAAGGACACATGTTGGTTGCAAATGGTTGTTTAGAACAAATAAGAACGTTGATGGAACTTTGCTTCGATAAAAAATCAGACTTGTAGCAAAAGGATTCTCGCAAGTGTCTGGCTAAGATTTTCAAGACATGTTTAGCCATGTGGTTAAGTCTCAACCATCAACATTGTGTTGTCTTTGGCAGCTTGCATCAAGTGGAAGTTGAGGCAGGTTGATGTCAATAACGTTTTTCTTAATGGAGAGCTACATGAAAAGGTGTTTATGCAATAACCTTCTGGGTTTGAGCAGACTGCATCGGATAAATTCAAGCTGATTTGTAAACTTCAAAAAGCGTTGTATGGTTTGAGGCAAGCTCCGTGCAATTGGTACTCAAAATTGAAAGATTTTTTTGCTTGCCATTGGGTTTAAAAGGTCACTGGCTGACACATCATTGTTCATTCGAAAGGAGGAGGACACCTACACTTACGTACTTGTCTATGTTGATGACATAGTTGTAACTGGTGGTAGTGAAGACAACATTGAAGAAGCGGTTGCACAGCTTGGTGATAAGTTCTCTTTGAAAGATCTAGGTTGTCTGAGTTTCTTTCTTGGAATTGAAGTAACAAAGATAGGAGATAACATAGTATTGAGCCGGAAAAAGTATATCAAGGAGTTGTTACTCAAGACTCGCATGGATAATGCAAATGCTACCCCTACACCCATGGTTACTACACCCAAGCTGACTCAGGATGCTGGGAGTTCGTTGTCAGATACGAGTTAATACAGGAGCTTGGTGGAAGCATTGTTGTATGTCTGCCACACCAGACCAGATATTGTTTACAGTGTGAATAAACTAGCCCGGTTCATACATGCCCCATGTGAACTATATTTCGTAGTTGTCAAAAGTGTACTTCAATATCTCAATGGCACGATAGAAAAATGTCTTATATTTTCTCCTCGACAGAAGTGTGCGAATTAGTGGCATTTACTGATGCATATTAGGGAGGAAGCCCTGATGACATGAGGTTCATTTCAAGTAATTGTGTTTATCTAAATGGCAATTTAGTAATTTGGGGTTCTAAGAAACAGAAGGTTGTATCAAGATTTACAACAGAAGTAGAATATAGAAGTCTAGCTGATGTTGCATCTGATGTAACATGGGTTGATGCGTTGCTCAGAAACATGAGAATTCAGCTGAATGAAACACCAATTATATAGAGTGATAACTCAAGTGTGATTACTATGAGTGTGAACTCTGTATATCACTCAAAAACCAAACATGTAGAGTTGGATGTGCACTTTGTAAGAGAAAAAGTAGCTGCAAACAAGTTACAGGTTAATTATGTATCAGGGTAACATCAGATTGCATATTACTATCAAAGGCATATTTCACTGAGTTCTGTTGCGAGCTAAGGATTGTGTCCTTAGAAAAAATGAAAGGTTGAAGGAGCAGAGAGCATGTTAACTATAGATGAGCTAGCTAATGGTTAATGAAACGGTTAGTTGATGGTTAGCTTGTAACTGTAATCTGTTAGGGGTTTATTATCATAAAACTAAGTGTCCCTCATGTACATGTAAACTCAGCTCGTTATTCTCAAAAGTCAAATTGTTGTATTCTGAGTGCTTTTATTCAATAAAGTTCACAAGTTTTTTTAGTTTGTATGTTTCTCTATACTCCAAACAATCATGATCCAATGCACCTTTGTTGTTTATACCTTAAAGCTTTCCAAAATTTTCCAAGTGAAGCTATCTTGCATTACTCAAACTTTGTTGTAATATATTCCGAAGCTTCAAAAGCTTTCTTCATGTCCAACTATATAATTCACGAGTATGAACCTACCATATATTACACATTTTCATATGTTTAGAATCTCTTACTACTTTTCGTACGAAAATATGTAACCATTTATTTTATTTTATTTATAACTATATTCCCTTTTTTAATTGTTTGTTATTCTTTTTAAGGTTGGGCGTTCGATCGAGTCGAATTAAAATTTTTTGAGTTATTCGAGTTTGTAAGTCCTATTTTACGATTCAAACTTTATTTCAATTTTTTTTCGAGTCGAGTTGAGTTTATAAAATTCGAGTCGAGTCGAGTTTCGAATTTTTGTACAAATTTAATTGTACATATATATTTCTTCGTATATATATATATGCATATACGTAGCGGTAGGGCTGTAAACAAACCGAACGTTCAACAAACCGTTCGTGAACTGTTCGGCGGGAAGTTCGCTTATGTTCGTTCATTTATTAAACGAACGAACATGAACAAGATTTTTTGTTCGTTTAATTAAATTAACGAACACGAACAAAGGTCTTGTTCATTCATTTATGCTCGTGAACATTCGGTAATTCGTTCGTTTATGTTCATTTAAATTTATTCACTTATGTCTAGGGGTGTTCATTATTCGGTTAAACCGAACTAACTGACCGAACCAAAACAAAATTGGTTAATCTATTAGATAATGTTAGGTTTCGACTAATGATTAAGAGTTTTTTCAAATTTCAATTATCAATCAATTCGATTTAAAATCAGTTAATTAACTGAATTAATTGAACTAACCAAAAATATTAAATATTTAACAAATTATATATGTTTGTTTGTGTCCGTTTGTGTTCATTTATGTTCATTTACCTTTTAAACGAACGAACATGAACGAACACGAACAAGCTACATTCCTTAATGAACGAACACGAACAAGAAATTTTGTGTTCGTTTATGTTCTTTTATGTTCGTTTACTATTTAAACGAACGAACATGAACGAATGCGAACAAGCTACATTCCTTAATGAATGAACACGAACAAGAAATTTTGTGTTCGTTTATGTTCGTGTTCGTTCATTTGTTCGGTTAAAGTTAAACGAACGAACATGAACACACCCTCGTTTGGTTCGTTTACAGGCCTACGTAGTGGTCCATGTATATATTTCTATATGCATATATTTAGGGCTAGACGTTGCACATATTGACTCCAATTTCAACGGCTTTCTATATGCATATATAATATACATATAATTCTTCATATTTTCAAATGTGATATACATAACGTATTAGACATAATTGATAGAGTCAACTCGAACTTGAAAATTGATCAACTAATTAATAAAATTTTTGAGTTATTCGAATTTCCATTTCATAACTCAAACTTTATTTGAAATTTTTCTAAGTCGGATTTATAAAATTACGAGTCGGGTCAAAACGAGTTAATTTTTTTCGCCTCGAATCGAGTCAAATTGAATAATTTAATTTTTTCAATTCGAGTCGAATTTTGCCCGCCCTAAATTCTTTTCCCTCCGTAACTAATACAAGCCTCAACATGAACTTTTTCTACTTTGATAATAAAAAATTCCATTAATTGTAGTTTTATAGTGTCAATTGAAGCCTATCATGGATGACTAAAGTCTAAACTTTCAAGGTTGGGCTATCGCGAAATTTGTAAAACGTGACATCGACTAGAAAGGATTCGGCTAGGCCCAACTACCAATTGCTTGGTAATTTGTAATCCCCAGTCCCCACACATAACTCTTCTTGTTTGACAATCTGTGGAGACTGGAGAGTGAATTTTGAAGGTAACGTCTCATTACCATTCCTCCTGACCCCAACCAATTCTGTTAAATAAGATATATATATTTATAAATACAAACACTAAAATCCAAAGAAAAACAAATGGAAAAGATGGCCACAATGGACCACCGAGCATACGGGGTAGCGTGAATTGATCGGCAAGAAACAACATACACCATATATTTGTTGTCCACTGTACAGCTAATTAACATACAAAAAGACTTAAATGGAGTGCTCAGAGTCCGATGATACAGGTTTGGCATTATCTGACCTTAGATGTTGACTCCCACATAAATTACCAATTTTGCCAGTCCCCAACACAATGAAAAAGATTACCCAATTCACTGGATTCAGAATTCATGAAGCAATTATACCATTCACGCATGGAATGTGCATCGCTGAGGCCGTCCCCCAATTCTAATCCCAAATGAATGTCTCCTCCATCAATATGTACACTGCCATTGGGGTCCCCCAATTCTAATACAATTTTTTACTACTTTTTTTTTTGTTGAATTTTTGCATATAGGGTCCAAAGGATTAGGTCTTGTATTAACTGTTTGACACACTAATTGTAAATCGTTATGACCTTTGTTTCACAATAATTTTCTGCAAATAATGAATGAGCAGTCCACTTTTAACAGTTTGTTCTGTAATATAATGGACCTATGTAGTGAATTATTGGCTTAGCAACAATGAAACCTTAAAGTAAAAAAGGATAGTGAAACATTAATTGCAAACAAGCCTTTTTTACTGGACTGATGAGAACAGTAGGTGTTGGTTGCATGTGCTTGCAGATTTGCAGCTTCAATGTCAGAATCCAAATTTTCTAAGCCTTATACAAAGTCTGTTTTTCTCAGAACCAAAACAAACCGCAGGGCAATAAATATTATTTATTGCAAGAATTGTGAAAATATCACAACCCCATCAACTACATTGCTCTCAATATATTACTCTAATTTTAGTTTTAGTACATCTCCAACTGAAATACGAAGCTCTGTTCTTTTTATTTTATTTTTTAGCAGCAAGGAAAACAGAATAAATAAATGTCTGTGGTGTGTGCAGGCAGCAGGTTTATCCCTACTATCACTACTCACTAACATGCATGGCCCGGAAATAACTAAACATGGAAACTTTCCCCAGCTCTGTTTTGAGGCAGGCAAAAATGCCAGAGACGAGTGATGATGCATCGATGTCAACGCCTTTGATCAAAGGAGATGATTCGCGATTGCGGCCGTTGCGGCCTGATTTTTTTCTCTAAAATATAACTATAATTCTAAATACGATTACAGTTTACGGTGTTGCGGGGACCTTTAAAACTATTACGATACGGCCACAATTTAATATTATGGTTCACCTTCCCCGGCTCTGTTTTAGGTTTTGAAAAATCAAGTCTTTGATATTCAATAGGTCAAATGCAATAGATTGTACACTTTCTGACGATCCACGTATGTCTTAACTACAATTTGTTATTATAATAGAATTTTTTTCATCATATTGTTATGATTCTTTTATATAAAGAATCGGAATACAGTGATTGAAGACAGTGGTGGTGGCATGAGTGTGATCCATTTTAGATGAATACAGATTATTAAAATATTAGGATCATAAGTACACACGAGCAATAAGTGAAGATACGGTCAATATGGGCGGAAATGGAAATGAAGCAACTTTATATTAAGTATTTAACCCACATTCACAACGCTTAAAATAATTATTAGATCCAATAATACATGCCGGGCTTAGCAGATTAAAGCAATTTAGTAAAATGTCTAGGGTGCAGTGAATATAGCAATATAATAAGTAATTCAGAATAAAGCCAAAGCCATGAATCCTTTACTTTAAAACCAAAGCACATGCTATCCTTCTTGTTAGTCTCTTTTTCTTATTCTTCAACTTTGAAATATCAACTATTTACCCCCATTGGGTTTTTTTTTATTAACAAAGATACATTCAAATCTCAATCTAAAGGATATTTTGTGATTTGACTAAGGAAATACTCATTTCTTGTCAAAAAGGATAGCTCTTATTGATTTTGCAAGGAGACTTACAACTCTAAAACAGAATTTCTCTGTTATTTTTCGATGTTTTTATTTATTTTTCACATTAAAAAATTATGTTTATGTTTAAAACTTAAGGTTAGAGTTTTAGTTTTGGTTTTAAGATATAAGGTGTATGGCTTATTTGTAGGGTCTAAAATTTAAGATTTAAAAATTAAAATTAAGATATAAGAAAAAGGTACAAAATTTTTTGTTGACAACTCCATTGTACTCTAGTTCATGGGGTAAAAATCTCTTGCCCCCTAATCATGTCTCAAAAATACTTAAAAATTAAATCTTGACCCATAACCCTAATTTTTATATCATAAACCCCAAACCCTAAACATTAAAAAATACACCCTACCCCTAATTCCCTACCTCTAAACATAAGCTACAACCTTAAACCCCAAACCCTAAACTATAAACCCACTATTTTAAAGTGAGAGCACAAATAGGACACACTTTGAGGCAGATGATTTTCATCCCTAGTTCATGTGTAAACAAGGTTAATGGATTGTTTTTAGGGTTTTGATTAACCAAAGAAAAATGGGTCACCCAAGGAGGTCAAACCCCCCAAAATTATAGTCTTCCAAGATTTGTGAGTGGCCGACATGATGTCCCTCTCTTCACATGCAAACAAAAGTACAAGTTATGCGTACACTTTCGATCTACCGCTCTTTTGGTTTTTGATCCCCACTCGACCCATATTTTGCTATCTCAATACATATATATACGTACAAAAGTATATTCTGCTTGTATTCTGATACAAACACACAACTCCCTATGTATTTCAATCATGTGTAAGTAGGACATAAGAAGAATGTGGAGCAAGTATATTGTAAACGTGGCATTTGTTTATAAAGAAAATTTTCAACATTATTCTCATGAAAACAACAAAAAGACCCAAAGCATTAACGCTAAGGACTCTGCATTGCTATGTTCATGTAAAAAAAACAAAAGAACTTTCTTCCGGATAAAATGCAAACCATCTCTGCTTGCAAATTTCAACACCAATCACCCTAAGGAGATGGTTCTGAAGATGAGTCTGGGTTGGGGTTTTGGTTTAGGAAAATGCAGAGATGGTAAGCAATTTAACTTGCACCATAAAAAAAAAAAAGAGCAATGTTATTACAAAGACTATTTATAGTCTGGGAAAGGGTGACAAAAAAGGAGGAACTGGGGATGGAACTTAGCGGGGAATACTGAGAAAGTCTGAAGGAGCATGGCTTAGCTGTTGTTGTTGAATTCTGCTCTTCTTGGATTGAGGCTCGGGTGAAGAAGACACGGATGATGACACAGACCAGGAGTCGTTTGAGTTGTCTGAACTAAACGACACATCCATTACGCCATTTGGGCTTCCTGGAATAGAGCTGAACCTTCGTTTGTTTGATTGCTTCCCTTGAGATTCTACAATCAACTTAAAGCATTCGTCTACCTTATCCTGTTCGAAATTTCCACTTTTAACATTGGCTTATATAATTAGTGTTAAAAAAGAAAATTCAAGATAAATAAAGCAATACCTTATCAATTCTCAGGATGCCTAATAGCTGGTTCTGGTATTCAACTCTAAGATTAAGTTCTACACAATCCACAGCGTGCAGCATTGTAGCAGTGGCCATTACAGAAGGAAGGTAGCACATAAACCTAGAGTCTGCCAATGAATTTATCAAGAATTAAAGAAAATATGAATATCTGGGTAAATAGAATACATCTTGTTTCTTCCATGGTGCATTCAATTAAAATTAACTAGTATTTGATAGATAAAGGAAAGGTTTTTGGTTTTGGTTTTGTGCTAACCTGAAATGGCAGAGAGCAGAATGCGGTCACATCTCCTAAGGAATTCCCAGCAAAGATGGTGCTTTAATCCAAGCCTCCTTGCAAAGTAATCAAGAAATGAAAGTGGGGTAACAGGGTTCATCTTCCATTGAAGGGTGGAAAGCACTAGAATCTCCATTCTTTGGATGGTTTTGGGCTCAAACACATACCTGCTCTCCTCCACCTAAACAGATCCATATGAAAACAAGATTAAAACCCCGAATCAAATGAAAAAGGGAAAGACAAAGTAACATATATACTTGTAAGTCCAGCAGGAGAGGCACTTGGGTTTCCTCCACTTTGGCTGCAAGAGAAAGACAAGCTACAGCAGCTAGTTGAGTCATCCATGGCTTCTCACTTTGGAACCGGAAGCTAAACAGGAACCTATCCAGATAGTTGACGGCAAGAACAGCAGTGAGAGCAGAGAAGGAGTAATGAGCATTGACTTTTAACATCCACTCCACCGCTTCACGGCGAGCCTCAGCTAGATTCCTATTGCTTTCAAGGACATCACACCGTTCTTCTTTTGAAAGCAGAGAAGAAAGCTCATCATCTTCCCAGGATAAGTCTTGTTCTAACAAGGCTGGAAAAGGGTTTGATTTATTGATCCCATTACTGTAATAACTTCCTTCTTCAACTTCCCTGGGTTCTTCATCCCAAGTCTCTTCTGAACAATAAAGAGCATCAAAAACAAAAGAAGAGTTCAAAGCCATTTTTCTCTTAAAAGAAATACTAGCTGGGTTTCATTATAGAAGTAGAAGAGAGAAGGAGATGAAGAGAGAGAGGCCAAAAGACAGAGCTTGAGGGATCTCTCAATCTGTTTCCAAGAAAGACAAAAGAGGATTGGGGGAAGTGAGCAGTAACCAAGGGACGTGTTTTAGTTTTGTGGGTTTTCTGCAGCAAACAAGGGCTACTACTACTACGTCTGATTGCAGAGCTCCCAACCCAAAGCCACAAAAGAAACCAAATGATCTGTTTTCACAGGTTTGGGAAACTCAAAATGTAATATATGTACGATGGCAGTGGATTTTTTATATTTATTTATTTATTTATTTATTGTTCAAATATACTAACTAATAGTAACATATTATAATTTTATAATGAACTAATGTTTAAAAAAAAATCAGAAAAACCCCGAATTACTACGTCGATTTCACCCAAAAAAAACTCTAACTTTGCCCTGTAATCGTTCTTTGTGTTTGTTGGTCGTTTTCATTTTCCAGTTTGTTGATCGTGTTTTCTTTCCGATTCTCCTGTAATCGTTCTCTGTGTTATGTGTTGTTCTGTAAATGCCGGCTCCTTTGTTCAAAAAAAATCACAATTTCTCAAGAACAACAACAAAAAAAATACAATATTATGGATGCATGCATGATGATTAGCTGGATTTCATATTTGTGTTTTGGAACTCTCACACTCACAGGATACAACATACATCATCCACAACGGATATTATTATTAGCAATAATCAAGATTCAGAAGTATTACAAATAAACATAGAATTTATCTTCATCTTAAATTTAAGAAATGGTTATAGTAAAAAAACATTTTTATAAAAGACTCGATTTTAACAATTTTATTTAAAAAACATATGCAAGTTTTGTTAAAAGTTAAAATTAGAAAGATAATATTACAAGATCACGAAAATATATTAGTTATGTCACCGATTAGAAAGATAATATCATTTATGGTTTCCCTGTAAAATTGGCTGTCATACTGCTTTGTGCTGTAGAATAATATTCATAGAAATCGACAACTTGGGAATTTAAAAGTCCATCATGAAAACGAATAAACTCATTATTTAAAAGTGAAACTAGTTTCATGCACCGAAAAAGAAAAAAAAACTTTTTAGATGTGAGTTTAGTTTAAGATTTAAAATTTAATTTAAAATTAAAGATTTATGATTAGAATTTAAGTTTTAGAATTTACGAGCTATAGTATAGGGTTTCAAGGATAGATATTTGGATTTTTAAAATTTCAAAGTGAAATTAGAAATATTTTTGGAATATTTTTTCTACTATCAATGCATGAGAATACCATTACTCAAAGGATAATTATATTATACACTGGCGGTGGAAAACTAAAAGTTTTCACAAGTACCTTAGTTTAGGGTTTAGGGATGTGCAATGTTTATGGGTTTAAGTGTAGGGTTTTATAATTTAGGGATAATGGTTAGAATTTAGGGTTTATATGTTAAAACCTAAATCCTCGTAATATTATCATAACCTCTAAATCCTAATTCCTAATTCTAAACCCTAATTGTTGAGATAATCAATCAAACAACATGACCAATAGGGGTGAATTAGTGATTAAAAAACGAAGGGAAGCGAATTGGAAATAAGAAAGATAAAGACACAAGTATTTATAGTGATTCAAGCTTCTAACAAGCTCTGCATCCATTATCTTAGATTCTCACTAAGGATTTTAAACAATTCACTAAAAGAAATTGTCTCATTTTCTAGGCTTAGCATGAAACAACTACAAACCGATTATGCCTTCTACCCAAAGTTTAATCAAACTCACTCTTTTACAATAAGTGATTGGCAAATAAAAATTTGACCTCTCAATAGGTAGATGATTTGCCCAAATATAAATCTACACTCCCTAAACTTGAAATAAAAAATACAATGAAGATTACTTAGGATGGGTACAAGGGTTTGACTCTAAAAGCTCAAAGTGATTGAATTTTTGCTTGGATGTTTTAAATTCTTTCAATAATTGTTGCTGAAGCTTTGGAGACTTGCTTTTATATCTCTTTATTAATTTCTAATCGTTTGGGTGGTTGAAATTATCAATAGAGTCGTTTGGGCTGCATCTTTGGCGCAATAAATGTTGTTTGGTAGACATCTGTATCAGTACATGAACAATTGTATCGATACTTGCTATAAAAATAAAGAGTCGTTGTAGAGTAAAAAGTATGAACATATCAATATGTGCGAGGGGAGTATCAAAACGGTCTTAGTGTAAAATGGGGTTCGTATCGAAACGGCTATGTCGTATCGACACAGGTTTTGTTCACTAGAATCTGAGTGCAAAAATTGCATCGATACATACGCCTCTTAAGCGTATCGATACGGGTAAACAGTCATTTAAAATTTGTTGATTCTAATAACTGACAACAACGGTCAAATTAATAAATGCAAAGATTTGAAAATCTTTAAGATGTCGTATCGGTACGCTAAAGTATAAACTTAAACGCAGATGAATGTCGTATCGAACCAAACATGATCGTGTCGATACGTTAAATTTAAATACAAATCCAGATGAAGGTCGTAACAGAAGAATATGTCAAATAAAAATTTCAGTAGTGAAAAATCGTATCGAAACACCTAAGGCGTATCAATACGTCTGGGCGTATTTCAAGAGTTTTGGTTTAAAAAACACTTAGAACGTTTATTTGGGTTTAGGTTTTAGTCTTAGAAAATTTTCCTTCTCGATTTGTGAGACTCTTGAATACTTAAAATTTTATTTTATTTTACAATTTAGTCCCTTAAATAATTTGTTATGTCAAAATCGAAATAGGTTTTACATAAATTCTAACTAAGTCCATAAACCCCTGCACTTTCCATCATAAACTAAGTTCATAAACCCTAAAACTAAAACGCTTATAGAACTTTTAATTTTTATCGCAAGTGAATTGAATATAAATCCTTATTCAAAATCCATCTTTACACACACACATATATATATATAAAGTTTTAAATTCAAATTTTAATATCTAAAACTTTGTTTAACTTTTTTTAAATGTCACAGTGATTTATTGGTAAGTATAACTGTAAAAGGAAATAAAAGTTGTATGAATTGAAGCATGCAGGCAAATTTATTATTGAAATAAATGGGCTAGAAATTCGAATTCTATAGCTTCTTAAAACGATGTGAGTTGTGGTATATGATAGTAATATACTTTCTTCCCTCTTGGCTGCATGTAGGGTGTTCCTTTCTGTGCTTATAAATGCGCCCTCTGGCCTCCACTACAAACACAAACTTTACTATACAGAGCATGCATGGTCGGTTGGAGAAAGCCATGGAAATACTCTAATTAATTGAATAAAAAAACAGAACACTTCCCCATCTAATTTACTGCTCTCCACCAGGATAACTCCATTCCTTTGTTTCTTTTTACTTTTTTATGCTTTTACCAAACATAAAAAAAAGTTTGCCTTTTAACCATGCAAAACGGAAGGAAGATGCGGTAAATAAAAATGTCATCGCACTGTGGTAATCCATGAATGTAGGTGCCGGTGATGACCGAGTGTAAAGGGATTCTCTCATACTACAACACAACATAATGGTCGTACTCTAATAATTTTGGAAATTGTCATAACATCGTAAACCATAATTACATTTATAATCTTAATTATTTTTTTTTAAATCACACCGCAACGTCCGCAATTCAATACTATAGTTTCTCTACCTGATAAGTTGCTTTCCTTGTTTTTGCTCCTACTACTCACTTTCCTTCTTTACGGGGCTCCATCCCCCATAAATGAAGCTTTTAAGAAAACATTAACACAGAAAAAAGAGCATAAAGAAAGGTGGGGCTGGTGTGGGTTAGCCCAAACTTGTGAGACCAACTCGTAAATACCTTGTAATAGGTGCATTTTTATGTGTTACAATATTTTTTAAAAAAATTAATTTGTATTTTATATTGTGATTTTTAATGCATTTATTTATATTATGTTTGCTTTATTACTGAAAAAAATACTTATATAGTCTTTTTAGATTGGAATTTTACCATTCTTCGGAAATCAATGGAGGATGTGAAAGGAAGTGATAAATTAATATTATAGTGGTTGTTGTGTTGGTCTACTCTTCAGCTCACCCCTCCCAAACCATCACACCTGGCAAATGGCATCGAACTGAGCAAATGCAATCAGGGAAAATTAGAAATTTATTCGAGGTGTATATTTTTTAAAGTAGTTAACTACTGGAATAGTCATTTATGTTTTTTTTTTCAGTATAGAGTTGGTCACTAATTTTGAAAAACGACCAGTAAGATCACTTACAATTTCGTGGCGTAAATTTTTGGCCACTCAACCGTTTGCTATCGTTAAACATAGACAGCTTGCTGACCTGACAGTGAAAAAATAAAGGTAAAATACTACAATGGCCACTAGAGTTTATCTCATGTACATTTATGCTCTCTAATTTTAAAAAATAAACACTATAGTCACTATTGGAAATATTTCTTTATAATTTCACCCTTAACTTTTTAAAAATTCATTTTTCAACCATAAACTCATGTGCGTAAAAAGATGAAAGGAAAAACATGGATTGTAATTATATCATGTATAGCTCGCAATTAATCAATATGTAGGTCAATAAAAATTATCAATAAAGTTTACTTGAATAATAAGTTATCATTTATATTATTGGAGTTAGAAATCAACAACCAACATAGCAAATAATTATACTTAAATTGTATAGAAACCAAACCATGTATATAATTTGATACATTTTCTTGTATATATGATAATATTAATTTTCTATTCAAAAAAATATAATAATAATTTCCTCTGAAAATTCCTAAAAAAAGATTGCTCAAAGTTGAATGATAATTGTAGGGAAGAGTGATGAAAGACTCAAAGTCGGACAAGGGCGCACCAATTTGAGAATCAGGAGACAGGAAGTAATAGTATGGCTCATGCTTTTCCGCTATCTCACTGAAATCATACACAACAGAAAGTAATCTGATCAAAATACAGAAGAGAAAGCAAGCCTTCGCTTTATTGGGAGTTGGGACTCATCAACCCAATAGCTTTGCAGCCTTAAGGCCACACCACCTAACCATATGTATTAAGGGCAAGCCAGCGCTGATTCAGGCCTCGGGGATTCATAATGGAAACAACATGTTTGATTCTCTTTCTTTCTTGGCTTTTGAGTCTTCACCAAATATGATTTGTGCTTGGATCAAGGGGGTGATGGAGCGGGTAATCACATCTCCTAGAAATTTCGAACTCTCAAATAGTTTAAGCGTTTAATTTTCTATCGATGATTTAAATTCGCATCCCTTGAATCTTTAGTATAGCTATTCGCACCACTAACATAAAATTCTGCCCGCTCCCATCTGTACTGTGAAGCAATATGATGGGGGAGCAAGGGCCCATACGGATTTTCTCCATCCAGCTGTCTAATGGAGCACGCACAGGCCAGCCCATAGGTTCACCTGTCTTAATCTAATCATCGTGTTGCTCCCATAATCATGATGATTCACGCCCCAGCTAAGGATATCAGGAAAAGCTTCCTACAACATATACCAGCATGCACAAAGCCAACCGCAAATGAGATAGAAAAATAGATACAAGACAACAGAGTGAAGTTCACTTCAACAATATTTTTTTGTCCCCATTTACAATTGTAAACATGAAGCGTTAGTTAAGACTTAAGAATCATCGACTACATTGAAAACCATACATCAAGGCCATATATAGGTCTCTAATACAAATTGACAATCTCTCTACCCAAAGGAAATACTAAAAACATCCACAGTGACACCAAAATCGTACTCCAACACTGCTAATCTGCTATTAACATTATGTTTTCACATTTTAGCCGCTACCACGTTTAAAATGTTCTCTGATAAATCTTTCTGCATGAGATGGGTATTTATCTCGAATGTATGCTCGGAGACACTTTTGGTACGAGAAATCTATCCATCCACCATCAGTTCTAACAACAAAGAGACACCTTGAGTGTCTAAATTGAGGATGTCGATCAACCTTCAAAGGAGATTAAGCACATTATTAGTTTGTTCTAGAAAACCAATACCAATTTACCAGACATCCAGAGAATATATATTGATCTACACATATGGAAGACACTAGGCAGCACTGCTAGGTCAGTTTCATCCAACCACAACTGCTACGGAACAATAAAACAGTATTCACTTTCATCAGTAAGAAATGCAACACTAGCAAGCAGATTGATAGAAGGAATAAGATTCTATGTCACAATAGTAAAGAATGGGATCGGACATCAAGGATAGAGGAAATTGAAATTTCAAATAAAGGAAAGAGTGGAAGATTTTAACACCACTAGAAATAAAAGCAAGAGGAAATTAAAATTTCTTAAAAAGGAAGTCTAGATGAGCAAATTCCAAATCTTGAGATGAAGAATCAGCCTAACTAATATGATGTTAAGAAATATTTTTGACAGCAGGACATACAAAACAATCAACTTGACTCTTTTAAGTTAAAGTAGAAATTCACTTAATATTCACACTCTAAATTGACCTACAAAGCATCCTGACAAAGGAAATACTGTGAAATTTACCCAGAACACGTGTTTCATTATATAGCAATCTAACCAAAACATTGAACAACCTGCTAAAGACAATGTGATCAGAAACTCACCATAATAGAATCAAGTCCACATCCAACTTTATCTTCAGAATGTGGATGATGACGAAGAAGCTTCTCTAGCACAGTTTCTTCATCTGAAACAGTTAAACGTTCTCCATCCATATACCTAACATTAAGAAAAAAATAGAAGTATCATAATCACTAAGCTGACTAAGATTTAACATAGTGCTGCACTGCAAATACAGATTTACTCAACTTATTAGCTGCTACTTCTGAAAAAGCATCTCAAAATTATATGCTAGCCTGTTTTTCTATCAGTAGTGTAAAAATCACAGGTTCTAAGATCAAGACATGAATATGATTACATTTGTAATTCCAAAAAAAAAGAAAAAGAACCGGATAATATTTTTCCATAGTAACCCACGGAAGATGGTTAGCATAGATTACAACATTTTCCTTTCTTAAGATTCAGTGACACATTTAAATTTTAAAATTTGAGTACATTTAGAGAGTTCCATTGCTGCTTTTTTCTTCGGTTTCCCAATTTGTCATAAGACTTAAAAGTACTATCTGCAGCTCCAGTCTAAGTTCTAGCAAATTGGTAAGAAAACTACAGTGAGAACTCCATGTACTCTGTATTTCTATTCTTGTGTTTAATATATGCATGAGTAACTAACAATGGAAATTCATAAATATAAAATTGGATATGATGCTTGCATATCCAACCAATACCTAAATCCCCTTCTGTTCCCATCTTTTCTGTCCTTGACGATAGAGGATAATGTGCGATATTAATGGGAATTTAGTGGCAGGGTTTGAAGGGACATACAACTGATGTTGAGGCAACATTAAAGTGCTCTTTTGTTGACACCAGTAGCTCCAAATTCCTACTAAATCAACTTTTTTTATGGCCAGGAGCAGGAAGTATTATTTTCATTGAGGCAAATGATGATAAAAAGCAATATTTTGAAAGCGTTAAATGATTCATTCACACAAGATTAAACAAGTTCTCGCAGTTAACAGAAAGGCAACCACAACAAGCTTGACCATGCAAAAGCTACAATTGTGGGTTTCATCCCTCTCGTAGCAGCAGAGGAGTCAGAATTTCAATATTCCATCCTAACAGAAACCTTCAAGCTTAATGCGTTATCTACTCAGGACTAATACATGAACTAATGAAGCAATGGCAACCTGCTACCATGGAACAATGTCAGGACTCAAAATTTGAAACTACTAGTCACTGAAAAAGAACTAGATCAACAATTTGCCTCGTTAAAGAAACAACAGAGCTAACACGCTAGAAATATCGCGAACAAGGATTCATGAATCTGAAAATCGCATGATTAGACATTTGTTAGAAATTCAAATTAATACAATTTATTAATCGCAAAACTAGACCTTCATATAATCTATATTAAAATATTTATGTAAATGGAGCCTATAAACTAGGCCTTAATATAATAGAGCCAAGGGATAAGAGACTGACCTATCGGAGTGAAGAATCTCTTTAACTAGGGAAATGATAGGCTGGATGTCTCGAAGAATCTCTTCCTCCTTATCCTTCCATTTCCTGTAATCAGGATCATCCCACCTATGGTACTTCGGCGGCTCCCTCACGCCCAGCACCGAACTATTTTTCTCCGCAGATGATACCTCCTCTTGACGCCCAGACGACTCTGCGGCGACACACCAAGGGCGCCGCGGAGACGAAACGATTCCGGCGGAGAGACAGTTGTACCGTTGCAACCGAAGCCGGAGCAGCGGGATGCCTTTGAGAAGCAGAGGAGCGGCCATAAGTGTTAGTGGAGTGTGGTTGAGAAACTGAGGATCAGTTAACTGTTCACTTTTTCACTTTTTGGAGGGGATCGAATCGAAACGCGCCGTTTTTCAGAATGTGGGGGCTCGCCCGATTGGACCGTTGCCAACCTAATAAAAGGAGACGCGGATAAAGATGGTTAACAAGGGCGGATGATAATGGAAGCATGAGGGGGCCTTGGCCCTCCAAGATTTTGGGAAATATCTTTAATGTCCTTTAAATTCTTTTGAAAGTTTTAATTTGGCTCCTCTAAAATTTGGAAACATACATTTTATCGGAATTTTTAGCTAAATATTGTAGAAGAATTTTTTTTCTCCAATATGTTGCACATTGGTTTTTATTTCCTAATATATTGCACTTTCTACAGTAAAAATAAAGAAGGACTCATCTGAGTCCGACTTTGAATAGTGATTTGCAATTTTCGAGTAAAAAATTTAAAGACTCACCCAGGTGAGTCTGACTTTGAACAGTAAAAAATTTAAAGATTCACCCAGGTGAGTCCGACTTTGAATAGTGAAAGACACAAACACGGAAATGCATTCATGGTACATGGAACACTATTCAAAGTCGGATACAAATGAGGCTGCCTTTAGGAATATCACTGTTTGAAGTCGGATACACATGGGAGAGTTTTTAATTTTTTATTCGATTTAATAAAATCACTGTTTAAAGTCAGATTCAGCTGGGGTGGTCTTTAATTGTACTGTAAAATCTACAATATTTTGGGGAAAAAATAATCTCACAACAATATTTATGTAAATTATCCACATTTTATCCCTTTATTTTTTTATGAAAATTTTAATTTGGACCCTTCAAATTTTTTAAAAATTTTCATTAAAACTTTTAACTTTCTAAGTATTTTAATCTAACCCCTAATTTTTTAAATTCTCATTAAAAATCTTTAAAAAAATATTAGACCTCCAAATGTTTTTAAAAAAAATCATAAATTCTTGAAGTTTTTTTTATAAAATATTTAGTTAAGCCTCTCCAAAACCTAGTACCAAGATCTGCCCCTGAATTGGTTACACTCATACTGTGCCATAGATTTTCAACTGATTATTTTGAAGTGGTTTGGTTTATAGGTGTAAGACTATGTTTAAAATAAATTATTGAAATGTAATATTATTTGGATTTACATCGATATAACGGCGGTGAAAACTAAAAGTTTTCACAAGCCCTTTATTTGTAGGGTTTAGGGACTTAAATAGGGTGTATGCTTTTTGATTTTAGGTGTAAGGATTTAAAATTTAGGGACAACAGTTAAAATTTAAGGGTTGTGGTTAGGATTCAGGGTATAGAGGTTAGAGTTATGTTTTAGGGTAATATGTTGATGATTTAGGTTTTAACTAATAAACCATAAATTCTAATCATAATACCTAAATTCTACTCACAACTTCTAAATTCTAAAATACTAAACGCAAACCCCTAAAACTTACAAACTAAAAGTTTCTACAGCCGGTGTGTCAAATAATTATCTCATTATTTAGTATATTATTGAGAATATTGTATTACTTAATTTAGTTTAGTTGAGTGTAATGTAATGTTATAATAATATTTGGTTAACTGAATATAATATTAATTAAATATATTTTTTTATTAAATTATTATTATGCTATGTTTTTTAATTAGTCTTCAATATTATTAGAATGTACCGAAACAAAAGTTTATATAACCCTTCTCATTATAATTTATACTCCATCTAATTTAATTAACATATTATAAATATTATTTTATAAAAAATATATTGAATAATATTTAGTAAATAAGTTCACGTATTATTTTTTTAACATAAGTATACGTATTATTAATACAATACACACATATATCAACATTTTTTTTCATACCAGATATAACACCGACAAATTTATATATGTACGAACTACAAATAATCATCGCAAATTAATCATACCATTCAAAAATACATTAGAGCTTACTTTTATGTTTTGAAATTAGAGAAATATATGTGTAAATAATAAGAGCTTATTTTTATGTTTCTTATTTTATTTAAAACGATTAGGTAGACATTTAGGGATGGATCGATGGATTTTGGGAACATGCGCCCTCCTAGAAATTGAAAGTTCATGAGTTAAAAGTTTTTTTATATATATATTTTTTATTTAAAATCTATTTTTACTCTCTAGAATTAATTTTATACATTTGCCCTATAACACAAAATTTTGCATGCCTCCCTATACATTACTCCTATATTATTAACCAATGTTTAATATTTATAATTTTACATTATCGTCCTTTTTTAATGTTATAAAACCAATCAAAATAATATCATTATAGAATATTACATTATCCGAGTAGCTTTTTTTATTTTTTTTAAAGATGAGATGATGTGGTTGTAATATTTGATTGTTTTGTTCCACTTTGATATTTTAAAATTATTATTTGTTGTTATATATTCATCTTTAAAAATGCAAAAAATATTAAATTAGAATGCACAAACAATAGATTAATTCTGGCACACCTAATACCCTTGCAACTTGCAAGAGGGTCGTATTCGTTTCGGGATATTATCTCCACAAATCGCGCCAAAAGAACAAGCTCCATCCGAAATGGGCTCAGCTAAGAAAGCCCATCTCTCAATGATCAATTGTATTGGGCCGATAAACACGTCTAGTGACTTAAGCAAGAGCAATGTGTCGCCGAAAAGGTTTGGGGAAAACATGGAATTGGGCTTAGTTCAAAAGATGGTCTTATATTCGAAGAAGCTCCAGCCTCCAGGCACGTGGAATCTGATAGAGGCCGGAAGAAACCGGAGACTATAAGGACATGGAAGGTTCAGGGTTGATCTCCAAGTGAGAAATGAAAGCAAAAGGCAAGAACTCTAGAAAACAACAACTTCTTCAGATCAAACAAGCTGTTCGACTCAAAGATCACACTTTTTGCATTTGCCATGTGGTTGACCTGAGATGATCGAGTATTCGCAATATTACAAAATACCAGATTATACCTTTCTTTTTCACAAATCATAAATTTAATCCCCGTTTTTGAGATTTTAGTGATTTAAAAGCAAACTAAAAAAATTAGGCTCCTAATAATAAATATTAAAAAATTTAAATTTAAATTATGCTCTTAATAACAAGTATTAGAAAAAATTAAGCCTCTAATAATAAATATTAAGAATGAATTTTAAAAGTAAACACCTAATAACAAGTAGATTAAATTTTAAAAGTATGTTCCTAATAACAAATATTGGGAAAAAATCATGTCCCTATTAAACTCCTAATAACAAATACTATAAAATTAAAATTTAAGAAAATGTCCCTAATAACAAATATGGATGAATTGAGCCCCTAATTATAAGTATAAAGAAACAATCGGGTCTAATAACAAGTATTGAAAAAAATGTCACTAATAATAAATATTAAGAAAAAATAGGCCCTTAATAATAACTATTGAAAATATAACAAATATAAAAAATTAAATCTTAATATCGAATATTATAAAAAAAATGAGCCCCTGGGCGGGCGCCCCTCCTATCCATGTCAGGGACAACACTGATCCTAATCCTACCTAGAGGGGAAGGGAAAAGAAACTCTAAAGAGAAAAAAAAGGAAGTGTTCCTAATAAATCTCGAACTCATAACTTACAAAAATATTGAGAATGAAGATGAGAAGCTTGACCAACCGACTAAACATACTTACTAATTAGATTATACATTTTTAATCGGATTGTACCATATTTTTTGACAAAGGATAATACATTTAATTCGTTGCAGCGTTTGAACTTCGGAGGAATCCGCTTTAGTTTCGTCATGACTCACATATGGCCCCTTCCTGATTTAGGAAACTTATAAACTTCAAATTTTGAATTTCATTTTTTTAACATACTTCAATTTTTGAATTTCAAAATCGATTGCCAAACGAAAGAAATACTTACTAATTAAGTGGGACATTGGGTAATGGGTACGTATCAAATTTCAAGGTGATGTTAGATTCATTATCCAGCCGTATCGTATTGAACCACTACTCCATGTCTCCATGGATATTTTGAATTTTTGTCCCGCTCCTTTTTCTTTTATCTAATATTTATTATTTTATAATTTTGTTCCTACCTATTTTTAGCCTTTGATAATATACACATCTTGAATATAAAAATCAATTGAATTTAAGTCTCTTAAGATGCTAAGGCCACCCTTTGGATTTAACAAGATTATTATTTTTGAATAGTTTAAACGTGATTATAAAATAATATTTGTTTATAGCTATTCTTAACACTTTGACAATACACATCTTGTAGACATTGCGATTGAACTCGGGTCTCTTAAGAGGAACATCCTCTGCTTTTCCACTTTATTGTTTTTTATAATGGCAACTGAATTTTATTAAAAAAAACTATGAAAAAATATTACAAATACAACGTATCTGGAAGGGATAATTATAAGGACTATTCCACCAAGATCTCATACAAAAACTAAAAGTGCAAATAAAATTAAATATTTCTATAGAGATTAACATACTGTTAAAATCTAGAAGCCTTCTTGAATATCATTGTCTCTATCCAAACGAGACACATTAAATGATGAAAAAAGAAGTGGTGAGCGAGCCAAACTATCAGTCAGATTGCTTTGCTACCCAGGACTGGTTACATCGACAAACAACTATCAACCGAGTGAGGATCTATCTTTCTAAGACCATCGACGAAATCGTAATCAGAAATTAGCACGTGAAGATCTTTATACGAGCACCAAACGACCACTAATGTATACTGAAATCACCAAAACGACAGATGAAACGAAACCACAAAAACAAAGAAAACGTGCCACAGAGGCATATAAAAGTGTGCCACAATAGCAATGATTCTTATTTAAAAAGCTGAAAAACATAACAAATAAAGCAAGAAAAATAATAAACACTGACGATCGAAAACCAACATATAAATGATTGTCGATCGCGGGCTAACTCAAAAATGAAAAAAAAAATTGTAAGCGGCTGTTTAAATTATTTTTTTATATAAAATATAGGGTCTTTGATATGTTTTAAATGAAACAAATTGAGTTGAGATCTTCCCATAATAAATATTAGATGTAACAAAATTAAAGTAGTTGACCAATGAAAAAATAATTATAGTTATATAAAAATAATTTAAATATAATTTGCAATTAAGTTCAAACCATAAATAAGAGGTAAATATGGAATTTGAATTTATTGCCAAACCCATAGGCATTTCTACACATCACAAAGTCATCTTGAATTATGGATGATAATATCTTTGAACGTGAACCGAATCAACTACATGTGAACAGTATTAAAAGCTTCTGAAAATTCGTGAAATCTCACGAAACTTGTATATTAAATTAAATTATCTTCTATTTTTTAAAGCAATTCTCTTCTAGTTTGTTTCTGATAAAAATACATAAATTCGCTTCTTCTTTATATTTTTTAGTACTAAAAAAAATCGCGTGGTTGATCCATAATTAAGATGATTTCTTGTTCTATATGAATAATATTTTAAAGAAATTTTAATTTAGGTGGGAAACCCCGGAAATATTGTGTTACTTGGGATTCTTGTCTTGAATAATTCAATAAAATGATTAAGATATGATTTTTTAGATAAATGGTGAATTTTATTATTTTATTGTTGGCGGTTCAATAAATCCCTAAAATTATGCAAAAAAAAAATAATTAAGTCTCTAAATTTATTTTGCACTCAATTAAGCTTTTAAACTCAAGAAAAAATTAATTTGGCCCTTTGACCAATATTGACCAATAACTTTAAAACTTTTTTAAAATTTTTTTTTGACATATGTAATGCCACTTGTTGTTTCTAAGAATTTTTAAATTTTAATTTTTTAAAAATATATAAAACAAAAAAATTCTAAAAAATTTAAAAATTCTGGAAATTCTTAAAAATTGTTTTAAGATTACAAAAATGTTTTTTAATTTCCAAATTTATTTAAAAATAAAAAATATTAAAATATGTTTAACAAAATAAAAAATAAAAAATATTAAAAACTGTTATTATACAATTATAAAAAATTCAAAATTTTTTATTGTTTTTATTTTTTTTCAAATTAATTTTTATACTTGTATAATAATATTTTTAAAAAATATTTTAATATTTTGAAAACTGTTATTTTTAAATAAATTTCAAATTTTAATTTTTTATATTTTATAATTATCTAGAATTAAAAAATAGATTTTTCCCTGTTTTTAGATATTTTTTAAATTGAAATTTGAAAATTCATAGAAATGACATGTGGCATCACACTATTGTAACACGTGTTAAAAAAAAATTTAAAAATAAACCGTTAAAGTTAACAGTTAACATTGGTCAAATTGACAAATTGATTTTTTTCTTGAGTTTGAGGACTTAATTGAATGCAAATACAATTTAGAGACTTAATTAATTTTTCTGATACAAGTTTAAGGGCTTACTAAACTCTTACTTATTGTTTAAAGAGAGTAAAAATCAACTACTGCATCATACAATATGATAAGAAAACAACATATTACGAATTAGTTATATACAAAATATCTTAAAAATAAATTAAAATTATCAATAGTATCATGAAAACATGAAAAACATGTTAATATTTAATGCATTCAATTTCATAATGTACTAATTCATCTAGAAAAAATTCATAATGTACTGTTTTTATTATTTAATTTTACACAATTCATTTTTTTACACAATTCGCATCAATGTGATTAAGGGTTTTTGAAATTTTAAGTTCCTTTTAGTTTTAAAAACAAAGGTTTTCCTAATAAAAATAAACAATAGTTGGATTTTATGAAATATAAGAAAGGATATAACAAAACACATCCCAAACATAAAAAAGAGATTTAAGGACTATGTCTACCAATAACTTTCATATATATATATATATAGAATTCAGTTACACAGTGTAAAACTCTCTAAGTTTTACACTTTTTTTAGATCGTTGGATGAGTGAAACGGATGAATGAGATTAACAGTAGAATATGTGAAGATTATCACTTGGGAAAAAATAAGAAGTTAATCTCAGCCATCCATTTCTCCTATCCAACGATCCAAAAAACATGTAAAACTTAAAAAAAAATTACACTGTGTAAGTTGATCCTAATTCATATATATATATATAAAAGCTTAGGTCAAATGAGCGTCAAGAAATACTAAAATTAATAAAATCATACTACTTTTAATTTCTTTATAAACATATCATTATCGTCAAAATTTTATTGTTTCTATCCAATTTGACGACTTATCAATAAAATCATACCACTTTATCGAAATTTGAACTCATACAAGATAAAGAATATGAACATTTTAGTCACTAAATCAATTAATAAATTTTAAGGTAAACTACTCTCGTGACCAACCAATTATGGGCTGCGACCTGTTTTGATCACCCAACTAAAAAAAATTCAAAATTCGACCACTCAACTATTTAAATAGACCTATTTTGATCACCAACCGTTAAAATCTAACAGAAAAGTGACGTTGCCGTTAAGTAAAAGTTGCATAATTAAACATTTGGTCCTTGTTAGTTCTTTATTATATTAATTTAGTCCTAATTTTAATTTAAATAAATAATAAAATTAATGAACCAATCAAGTGACGACACGTGTCGTCACCCGATTGAATGATTTTAATCTAATTTTTATTTAATTTAATATATTTATTTTCCTCCAATCAAATGGTGACATGTGTCACCATCTGGTAGAAGGAAAAATATAAGAATAAAAAGTGTGTTGCATAGGGTTTAAACCCACAACCTCTTAAGGACAAACCACATGCCTTTACCAATTCACCAACTCACTCTTTGTGATATGTATTGCACCGTTTAATATATATCTTATAATGCAGTAAATGCTAGGGAATAGAGAAATAAATAATGGTTGCAAGAGGACTCGAATTTAAATCACTTGGGATGTGTAAAACCATACAAACCACTTAACCAGTTCAAATAATTAATTTAAATACAAACATATTTCAAATACGAATATATTTTAAATATATTTTTAAATATAAAATATGAATATATTTAAAATACGAATATATTCAAAATACATTTAAAATACGAATTCATATTTTAAATATATTCATATTTAAAATATGTTCGTATTTAAAATATGTTCGCATTTTAAATATATTCATATTTAAAATATGTTCGCATTTTAAATATATTCATATTTTAAATATATTTTAATTATATTCGTATTTTAAATATGTTCGTATTTAAATTAATTATTTAAACCGATTAAGTGGTTTGTATGTTTTTACACATCTCAAGTGATTTATAGTCGACTCCCCTTGCAACCATTTTTTATTTCTTTATTTCATAACATTTACTGCATTATAGGATATATATATATATTAAATGGTGCAATATATATTACGAAGAGTGGGTTGGTGCAATGATAAAAACATGGGGTTTCCTCCAAGAGGTTGTGGGTTTAAACCTCACGCCAATATATATTAAATGGTGACATGTGTCGTCACCTGATTGGTTAATTAATTTTATTATTTATTGAAATTAAAATTAAAACTAAATTGATATAATAAAGAACTAACAAGAATCAAATGTGTAATTATACAAATTTTACTTAACGGCCACGTCACCTTTCTCTTAAATTTTAACGACTAATAGTTGGGTGATCACTAGAGTAGTTTAAACTAAATTTTAAAATATTGCCTAAATTTTTTCAAAAATCACTTAAATAACTCATATATATATATTGTAATTTTAGAGTTGTACCTTTAAGATTCGGTATTACGAAAATCAGAATATTTAATTATTATTTGAAACTCTTAATATTATTAATTTAAAACTTTTCTACAACATAATTTTACACTTATAAATTTTAGAAAAAAAATCAGATTATTTAATACATTTTTTGAATATAATACATTTTAATATATACGCACTCAGAGGCAAGTATTAAATATATTTTAAAATAGTAGTTGGTTTGGGATAGGAGTATTTTTCTTCTGACAAGGATTGGTGCCCTAACACGAAAATTTTAACACTATTGATTTGTCGTAAGAGCATAATAAAAGCAATTAATTTAGCTCGAAAAGAAACAATCTTCCGTGCCCAATCTAATCATTCCAGCTTGATTATAACCGTTGATCATCTTTAATTTTATTTGACTTCAACTTTGACCCAATAAGGAATGAGAATCAGGGGTGGGGCTCACGAAAAGTATTATTTAGAGGATGCGAAAGGCGTATAGAAACTTAAGAGTGGAGGGTAGGAATAGGATAGGGAGGGCTATTTTTTGCTCAGAAAGAAAGACGAGCCCAACCAAACTAAATCGAGACAAAAGGACAAATGAGATCCGCCGGACTGGTCATTTCCAAGAACAGAACATGTGCGGAGCCTGAAAAATGGTCCTCAGTTCCCTACGGTTTCGCCTAGGATAATTACCCTGTGGCCGTTTTTCTATTTGCTTTTTGCTTCTTTAGGTATTTGTTGTTGTTGATGGGTCAAGCTGTGTCGACGGTGAAACTCACCTGCCGTCGGGATTTGAACCGTAGCCAACTGTCAAAATCGAAATCAACGGCTCTGATCTCTCCGATGCAAACTGAGGGAGCTGAAGAGCTTGAGCGATGTAGCATAGATGGATTATCTGATTTCATCTCAGTTCTACCTGACGAGTGTTTGGCTTGCATTTTCCAGTTTCTTAGTCCCGGTGACCGGAAACACTGCTCTCTTGTTTGCCGGCGGTGGTTGACGATTGAAGGACAGAGCCGTCACCGACTTTCCCTCAACGCCCAGTCAGATCTGCAACATCTAATTCCTTCAATCTTCTCTCGCTTTGATGCTGTCACGAAACTGGCCCTGAAATGTGACCGTAGATCTGTTAGCATCGGCGATGAAACGCTTGTTCTAATCTCGGAGCGCTGCCGGAACTTGACTCGCCTTAAGCTCCGAGCTTGCCGTGACTTGACCGATGCCGGGATGTCGGCGTTCGCTAAAAACTGCAGGAGCCTAAAGAAGCTCTCGTGTGGATCTTGCACTTTCGGAGCTAAAGGCATGAATGCGGTGCTCGACCACTGTCCAGCTCTTGAGGAACTCTCCGTGAAACGACTTCGTGGCATCATCGACGGAGCTGCAGCTGAGCCGATAGGGCCAGGGGTGGCGGCGGCAGCTTTGAAAACAATTTGCTTAAAAGAGCTTTATAATGGGCAGTGCTTTGGTCCGCTTATTATTGGTGCTAAGAATCTGAAATCCTTAAAACTTTTTAGATGCTCTGGTGATTGGGATAAGCTTTTCCCTCTTATAGTTGATCGGGTCACTGGTATCGTAGAGATCCATATGGAGCGGATTCAAATAAGCGACATCGGTCTAGAGGCTATATCCAACTGTTCAAACCTGGAAATTCTTCACCTCGTTAAGACTCCAGAGTGTACCAACGCCGGAGTTGGAACTGTTGCTGGGAAATGTAAATTGTTAAGGAAGCTTCACATTGATGGTTGGAAGGCCAATCGAATAGGTGACCAAGGTTTAATTGCTGTTGCGAACTCATGCCTAAATTTGCAAGAATTAGTTCTTATTGGTGTTAATCCGACGAACATAAGTTTGGGAATGTTAGCATCAAATTGTCAGAACTTGGAACGGTTAGCTTTATGCGGTAGTGATACAGTGGGTGACGCAGAGATTTCATGTATTGCTGCAAAATGTATTGCTTTGAAGAAGCTTTGTATTAAGAGTTGCCCTGTTTCGGACCATGGAATGGAAGCCCTTGCTAGTGGTTGCCCGAATTTGATCAAAGTGAAGGTGAAGAAATGCAGAGGAGTAACAATCGAGGGAGTGGAATGGTTACGAGCAAGTAGAGGATCACTCGCAATTAATCTGGATACAGGGGAACAGGTAGATGCAAGTGCCAGTGATGTTGGGGCACAAGATAATGGAGTTGAGTTTCCTTCCATTGTAGCCAGTCAAATTGGTGCTTCTACTATTGCTTCAAGCAGCACGGGTCGACCGACATCGAATAAGTTGCTAGGGCTTTTGAGTGGGAGAAGTATAGTGGCTTGCACTCTGAGAAGGTTCACAAACGGTAACAGTGGCAGTTCTCATAGTTGATTTGGATTGGAAGAGGCAAAGGTGCGAGAAAAATCATTTTGGTTCTTGAAATCTTTACATTATTGCGCATTCAATGTTTCAGAATTTAATTCAATGCTGTGTGCTGTTGATTGCCTCTAGACTCTAGAGTTGAATCTTCATCTTCAAAAGTGATGGTTTCTCTTTTATTTTCCTGTATTTCTTCCAAAAACAGCACCTTGATAATTAGTTGGATCATTGTATTTGTTTAGCTTCCGATTCTTTCCTGATGCATATTATGATACGTATTCCAATTAGATACAAGTTGCGTGCATCAAAATTACTTTACTGTGAAATGCATTTATATATTTATATTTTGAATGGATATAAAAGATTTAGATATGGTTAAGAGAGAGAGAGATGTCAAATACTGGATATAAATGAAAATAACTGCCAACTAACAGGCATGATTCATATGGACTCATAAAGAAAAGCAGATAAAAAGTAGAAGAATCCCGTTTACTAATAGTATCAAAGCTAAATCTTCCCCAAGACGTTCAAATTCAGTGTGTTGTCAACTATAAATTGATGGCTATTGAATGCTTCATAGATAATACTGTCAATGGAGGGATAATTGTATCACCGGTACACTGATCTAAGCTAAATCTGCCTTGTAATCGGTACAGGAAAACACTTCCTCTACGGGCAGTGTCAACTTAATCGAACAATAATGAAATTACGGATGCTCCAACAGCTATATACCAAGGAGCCAGCAGTATTCATTAAGCATGTTAAGAAACTGAGCTCCCCAGTGCTTTTGTTCTGCTCAAAGAATACTTGTCATTAACAACACTAAAGGATTAGCTAAAAAGTTAGATGGTACTCAACTACTCATAAATGTAGAAAGTCACAGAAGATGTACATGCAATAAGAGAGTAAGCCGAAGGAACAACGGGGCTCGTTATCACTTGGTGGAAACGGACATGGATTTAGTTAGACAAATAGCAGTTACTAGATAGTCAGAAGTTCACTGAATTTATTAAGACAAAAGCCTTCCATTTTAATAGACATGAATCGTGATCATAAATAGGTTGTGATGCAACTTTGAAACAAAAACTGAGCATTCATGATCTCCTACTTTCCAACATAGTACACACTGTTTTCAAACTAACAACAGTAATTAAGATTCAAAGTATGTGGTTATAAATCTTTTTCGGTCATTCATTCCAAGTAAAGCCTTAAATTACCAACCCCCATGGAGTGGGCAGACAAACATGCAAATATGAGTGCAGGACCAGCAAGAATCAAAGCCTTATACAGATATGGGTGAGTGTAAAATATACATCAGAGAAATGTTTACACCTTCCTTCCCTTTAATTAAAAAGGAAATTTATGGAACTGTGGCAATTTCAAAAACCAAAATGTAATTGGTGAATAAATTTGTACAGTTTAAGAGAAGGACAAAAATTCAATATGGAAAGTTCAAGTTGTTCCATATTTTCGGTACCCTGGCAAAGAAAAATATTGCATGTTGGGATACCTGTAGGCTGTAGCAGGTCATGTTGGCCATGCAAAGCTCTATAATTGAAAAAAGAAAATAAAGTTTCTAAAAGGTATATATTGAAATGTAGATGTATGTTAATAATATTATACTCATAGTCATAACCATTAGTTGATGACAGAAACAAGGTAAAATAACAAAGAGGAATGCCGCATGCTATGTACAAAACAATGTTTTACAGATACAATATGGACTGTGAATGAAGCCACTCACATATAGAGCTTCAAAAAGGATAGGATCAATTTGACCAGCTAAGACCGTTGGCGCTATAGCACAGAATCTGAAACACCATATATATATATAGAAACAAGCAGGATACAACAGTGCCCTGATCCAATTTGAGATGCCAAGGGGTTGCGAAAAGTAGTAAATAACCCCCAACTAAGATTATTGCTGTAAGTAGGGGTGTGCAAAAAAACTGAAAAATCAAAATTGATTTTGAAACTCGAAAAAACCGAACTAAATTTTTTGGTTAACCGAATAAACGGTTAACCAGTTAAATAGTTACGGTTTAGGGTCAAGAATTGGGTGACCTAACCTTGCCGGTTAACCGAAATAATTCGCTAATAGTTAACCAAACCTGAAGAAGAAAAATCAGATCAAGCATTTTCAGGAGGCAATATTAATTGTAAACCAACCAAAAAAATGAACATGTTTGTTGTGTGCAAATATGTGAAGGTTGCTATCATATTTCAGAAGTAGAGAGTTAACGAATTCGGGAAATATACCGGTTGGTTTAAAAAATAATGCATGCATGGCAATATAGCATAGCATATTAATTTTTCAGTTCTAGTTTTAATTTATCTACCAACGTGCAACCAAACACATGCGGACCATGCATGCATGTATGCACAATTATCATAAGAAACATGTATGCATGCATGTGTGCGGACCATGCATGCATGTTTTTTTAACATTTTTAACTTAGTAAAATATATTATGGGGCTCTTTAAAGCTTTTTTTATATAATTTATTAAACTAACTTTTTTTTTCTTTCTTCTTATTTTTTCCGATAAATAAAGAGAAAGGAAAAACGATACGAACGAGTGCCTCGTTAAAAAACACTCCTAATCCTAATTTGAGGAGAAAAGAGTGCACTTAGAATGTACGTTACACAAAAACTATCCGACAACAAAAAAAACTATCTAGCATTGGAACCTACTAAAAGATTCTCATGAAGCAAAGATGCCACCTCCGAAAGTGAGAGAGTGTACAGTCGTGTAGATCGATCCATCTCACCAAATCGCAAAAGCTCGTGTACCTGGGATAGCTAATGGTTAACCAAACATGGTCGTTACTACGGCGATGACAGTGTAGCCGAGGAGCTTGGAGATGAGAGGCAGCAAACAGTCCTCGAGAGAGAAACTGTCATTTTTTAGAGATCCAACTGCGCAGCTAAGATCGATACCCCTTAATTAATACGGAAACAGAGTCAATTGTGAACCCCAAAGATTTTAGTATTAGTATTACTTTTTAAACTCTTGGAAAATAAAAATTCGGTCTAAATTATAATTAGGGTAATTGTTCTATACACAAGCGCTTGTGGAATTTTTTTTACACAAGCGCCTTAGTTTTAGGGGTTATGGACTTCGTTTAGGGTTTAAAATTTAGGGGTATAAGTGTAGTAGTTTTGAATTTAGGGATTGTTGATAAAATTTTGGGTTTAAGGTTAAAATTTAGGGTTTATAGGTTAAAACCTAAATCCCCACCCATATTACCCTAAAACTAAACCCTAACCCTAAACCCTAAATTCTAACCCTAATTCCTAAATTCTAAACATGAACCCTAAATTCTAAACATTTACACTAAAACCCCTAAACTCTAAAACCTAAACACTAACACTAAACCCTATAATTGAGGCACTTGTGGAAATAAAAACTTTCCACCGCCAGTGTATAGGATATTAATCCTTATAATTATCACATAATATAATATGAAAAATTTATCACAAACCTGTTTATTTTAACCATTTAATCTAAATGTTTAAAATTTAAGGTTTATAGTTAGGGTAATTGTTCTATACACAAGCGCTTGTGGAAACTTTTTTACACAAGCGCCTTAGTTTTAGGGGTTAGGGACTTCGTTTAGGGTTTGAAATTTAGGGGTATAAGTGTACTAGTTTTGAATTTAGGGATTGTTGATAGAATTTTGAGTTTAGGGTTAAAATTTAGGGTTTATAGGTTAAAACCTAAATCCCCACCCATATTACCCTAAAACTAAACCCTAACCCTAAACCCTAAAATCTAACCATAATTCCTAAATTCTAAACATGAACCCTAAATTCTAAACATTTACACTAAAACCCCTAAACTCTAAACCCTAAACACTAACCCTAAACCCTATAATTGAGGCGCTTGTGGAAATAAAAACTTTCCACCGCCAGTGTATAGGATATTAATCCTTATAGTTATAGTTTAATGTTTAGAGTTTATATTTTTATCATGGAAAGAACTCGGGATCATTATTTGCCAAAGATAACAAGCGATTTACAACGTAGGAGAGAAACTAGGAGGTCGAGAGAACTGATTCTATTATTTAGAATTGCCAGAGCTGTGAATTCAAAGAGAATTTTTTTCAATAAGAACCGAGAGGTATGTTTGAAATACAGATTGAAAAAAGGGAAATATATTCATACACTGCAAAGAAATTTTCTGCGGGAACCAGAATAATTACAAAGCCATTGTGGCTCAAAGCATGAATTCTTTTAGCTTCCTTTGATGTAATGCTTCTCAGCTTTAGGGACTAAAGAGCTCAATAGGGCGCCGGAGGATAGATTCCGGTTGGAGCTGCAGCAATCATCACAAATTCAGATAATGGAACTGTCAAAAACATGAAAATTTCCTAGAATAACAATGGGATAAAGTTTCAGATGCTGGAAATTTACGCACAAGCGATAGCTAACAGAAAAATGTACCTGGTGGATAATAAGTTGAAGGCATAGGAGGAGGTGGGTATACATGTGAATGATAAGTATAACTTGCAGGAGGGGCCTGTGGAGGGTAGCCAACGAATAGAGATGGCGGATATGTTGTTGTTCTATGAGTATACGAATTGTAAGAAGATGGAGGGGCTGCAAATGGCATCGCAGTCGGATATGGTGCTGCTGGTGGATGAGCATATGGTGAGAGCTGGGCGAAGGGGGCAAATGGTGCATATTCTGAAAGTGAAGGAACTCCTTTTGTCTTCCAATTTAGCGGTTGCTACGGTTGAAATTTGAAAACCATGTCTATTAGGTCAGGTTAATGTATTATATAATAGGATTTTAGAAATACATGAAACGGAACTTACTTTGGCATTGGGGTAGTGCATTATGAGCCTTACTTGTCCTGAATGTCCAGTTTTGCTTTGAAGAGGCCAGGTGCAATCTTCGAACCCTTGGGAAAGAACTTTGTGGAGTTGAATCCTGTAAAGTAGGCAATAACTGGAGTAAGCTAGAGAGTAGAGAGTACAGGGAGATTGTTGGTTTCGATTAAATCAACAGAGTAGGATTTGCCTTCCACTGCCAATAACATCATCGACAATGAGAGTGTTGCTGTTCCAAACCACCAGATTCAATTCCTTGAGGCCTTCAATAAGTGTGAAAATGAACTTCTCTTGGAAAGTAGGATTCTTCCCTCCATCTAGTTACAAAGATTCATCAACTCAGAAGCTTTATTACTTCAAAACAAAATGTTGGTTTTGGTGTCATATTAATTAGCAAATAAAACACCAAGAAGGACAGATTAATTACCCGTGCAGGTTTTGGTTCGTAACCTGGTACTCCCATATTCTAGACAGACATAAGGATCCTGTCTTGATACCCATTCCGTGTCTTTCAAGTTGTAACATCCAACAACTGCAAAGTAAGTTAAACCCAGAAAAGGGGTTATTAGAATTTAGAATAAGAATTTAAAGCATGGAGATTAGGAAGGAGGTAAATCGTATGCATCACTATTTCATACCTGTAACCTCCAAAGGCAGGCCATGGATTCCTGAGATGGACATGATTGCAAGTGTGAAACTACTGTATGCTGATCTAAATCCTTTGTTTTACTCTGAGAATATACAAAGAACTACTTCCTGCTACTAGTAGTATTATAAGGGATGGACGAAACAATCTCCCTTAGGCCTTAGCTAAGGGTTGACTAAACTCTTTTAGTCATCCAGGTGAGCTGTATTAACCATGGGGATTTTTGAATTTTTTTTTATCGAGAAAGCCACCAACTTGCGGAAGTGTGTAGGATAAACATTGCCATTGCACGTTAATTGAGAAGAAAAAACCCCAATGCATGCTAATGTAGTGAACTTTAGTAGTATTAAAAACAAAATCACCATTTAATTAACAATTACGGCCTCATGCAATGTTTACAAATATAGTGATTTTGAAGATTAAATTGTATTTGCAGAATGGGAAAAGTCAATGTCGGAAGGGGTGGAGGGGGTTGTTGATGGTTATCTTCCTCTTTCAGAATTGACAATGAAGCGTTTCGGGTAAACGAGTTTCAGTTGGGGAAAGTCAATGGCCATTTTTATCAGCAACAAACAAGGTGCCAACTCAGTTTTATTAGATTTGACATCTCGCCGCCCCTGTTATATACTTTACTAGCTGATCTTAACTATAAGGTTGACATTTATGAACCGTCTATAAATTTTAGACACACTAGTATAATTCTTCCCTCCTTATTCTTGTGAAAGCAAGTTCCCGAATCAACATCGATCTAAAGTACATCATTAATACTCTTATCTTTCCCTGGAGATATTTTTAGACTAGTTGTAGTTGTTCTGTTACAATTGCATCCTTGTATGTAGTTATTTTTCTCTATTTTGAGCTGTAAATTGACTTTTATCTGCGAACCAAACAGGTAGGTTAAACCATTTAATGTTTAAGTTTTTAAGATGTTCTTAAATTTTTAGTACCATTTTGAAGAGACCCAAAGATGTTGTTTAGGTACAAACACAGTATTGTCTGGTGCTGCTTAAGTTTATTTTCTTTACTACTATTATTTTGTCTTCATTTGATCATGTGCAGAGATGGACCTAGGTTGGAAACTTGCAGATTTTGAGCATCATTTAAAGAAACTTGAGTCCTGAATTGATCCATCTATTTGGTAAAGTCAATGCAATATATGGAGGACAGCATCCTTCAAGCGTAGTTCTTAGCTGGAATCACTTCCATTTCTGCACTGCAGGAAAGGGGTTTTTCTTTTGTTATAATTACTGTATTAGTGTTCTAGAATCCAACATTACATTTAACTGTTACTTTATTTCAAACTTTCATAGTATTTATTTTCTTTTAAATTTGTAATGGGTTTTGATTGGGGCAACAAAAAATAATATTGGGCTTTACACTAAAAAAAACTTTCTGGGCCAACTGATTTTTTAGCCGGTCCAACCGATCTCGAGTCGTTTGATTTTGATGGTTCAACGGCGGTCCAATGTTGAAATAGAGGTGTTGGGCCAGGCTCAGATTCATGGACACCTAATAAATAAGCCTACAAACAAAGCTAATATGTCATTAATTCCTGTTATTAACATTATTTGATTCATAAGACTCATCCATGAACTTTTTAGGACCAATGCAAATACAACAATAGACATTAGACAAACACATATATACTAATATCAAATATTGTCAGAACAAAAAGGGAGACAAAAAGATGCTTAGAAAGTGTTTTGAATGCTTGCTGCAACATCACTTTCTTTAAACCTTTAAATAGATTCAGACCTAATTTCATGCTAAGCAAATTTGACTTTTATAATTAAATGAACTCACATTTTCTCTTTGTGTCATTAGCAAATGAAGTGCCTCTTACTGAAAATCAAAAATAAATTTACTGTGGATTTATTTTTCCACCTGTTAACTGAAAGACTCTAATCCCCATATTATTATGAATTGCAAACTACTTGAGTTTGCATGGTGAGATAATAATCCCACCAAAACTATCACATTATTCATATCCTAATCAAACAGAATTATTAAAACCAACTGTTAGAAGCTGTTTCACATTTGTCCCTTCTGCTCTCTTAAGGAAAGACACAAAATTAAAGTAGCTTTTGTGGGGAACCTGTCTGCTCTAGAAATCCCATCCCCCAACTCCTTACCCTTTACTCCTTTAGTAGGGAGAGTGTATCAAACTCGCCAACAATTTGGTTTCGAGGGTGTTTAAACCTCTCTATTTTCTTACATTTGAAGTATTGAATCAAACCATAAATGAGCCGGTCCCTCCATCAAAGACAATTCCATTGGAGCGTGTTGCTTACACTGACTTGTCTGGTGTATGGAACTGCGGCTATGCTTTTTCTTGATCTTGCCTTTTTATATGTGCGACTTTAACTAGGACTTTTTCTCCGATGGCAGCTCTATTTTATCTCTCACTCTCTCTTGCCTTCTTCTGTGAGTGACAATGGAAGCTGGACTTCCAATGCTTAACTGTCTCTTGCAGCACACGCTACGGAGCTTGTGTTCATATTTGGATTCTTCTTCTCCTTCTTCAAAGTAGATTTATGCTGTGTTTTGGAGGATACTGCCTCGTAACTATCCACCGCCTAAGTAAGAGAACTTAAACGAGAGCTTAATTAGTAGTAAATGTAAAAGGCCATTTGGTCTAACGTTCACCAGGTCAAATTGCTATCTTGCAGGTGGGACTATGGAGGGGGTGCACTTGATCGTTCCAAAGGAAACAAGAGGAACTGGTAACTCAGTTTTTTGTGTGTGACACGTCCATGTTTGGTTTTTTGTTCCATTTTAAGCTCCTGAATGACTTTGAGTTATAAGATTTTTGTCTGGGAAGATGGGTTCTGTGATTTCCATGAATGTGAGCGTGCTGAAAGTGGCTATGTAAAGGGAAGGTTTGGAGCTGATATATTCTTCAAATTGTCGCATGAAGTTTATAACTATGGAGAAGGGTGAGAACTGAGAATTCCTTTAACTACTTAAATTCCTTACAAAATGGCTGCACGGTGAAGTTAATGGCACCTTAGTTTCAGATTAGTAGGGAAAATTGCAGCAGATAACAGTCACAAATGGGTGTATAAAGAAACCCGAAATGATAATGATCCTAACTTCATCTCCTCCTGGAATTTGTCTATTGAGCCAGTAAGATAACGTGTATAGTTGTTTATTTCATGCTCAACAAAATTCACATAAGTGAATGTAATTTTCTCTTGTATCTGACTTGTTTATTCTTTAAGCAGAAACCAAGGGCGTGGGAATCACACTTCAATTCAGGCATTCAGGTTGGTAATACACCAAGTAAACTATGTGAAAAGAGAATTTTTACTGTAACTGCTGGCAATAACCTCATTCAAAAGCTCATTAAAGTTTCTGTTGAAATACAGATAATTGCCATAATTTCTTTTAGAGAAGGGATCATCCAGCTAGGTTCATTAGACAAGGTCTCTCTCTTTTTCCTTCTTTGTTGTTCTTTGAATATATATATATTGGCTTTAAGTCAGTGGATGAATAATGAGATTTTTCAGATGGTGGAAGATCTCAACCTGGTGATCAGCATACAGAGGAAATTCAGCTATCTCCGGAGTATACCTGGTGTCTTTGCCATTCAAAGACCATACTTACCAATTCAACATCCATACGCTCTTAAACCGAATAACCAGATGTCAAAGAACCACGAAACATCGATCTGTCATGACTCATGACGAGAAATGCCAGTTAGGTGGAATGAAAAGATTGATCTATGAAAGATCGGAGGATTCTCCGATCAAGTCAATCAACTTAGGTTGGAACAACCCTCAAAATGGAGTTATAGGACCACCCTTTTGTTCAATTCCACCCATTTTCCTACTGTGTCTTACAGTCTTGGAGCTTTGTTATCCAAGCTGCCTTCTTCATCCCCTCTTATAATGCCACTGAACCTCTTGAAATAACTCTCATCAACCACTACAACACAACAAGCCAACAAGGGAAGGCTGATAACAGATGCTCGTTAGGTGAAATTCCCATGGCCGAGTCAAAAACAGAACCTTCAAGTCAATTGGAAGCTGTTGATGAGGAGAAGCCAAGACCTGTAAAGGCTAATTTAGTGCTACAAGATGATGATGATGTAATACAACTGGGTTTTGGACCTCTCAAAGACTGACGAAGACATGGTTTGAACTCTGAAGCTTAACTAATGAGGATACTCAAATTATATTATTATAAAAAAAGATATGGCTTATCTTCTTTTTATTCATTCAGTTGTTTTTGCACCCCTTTCTTATGCTCATGTCTATAAAATATTCAAATTATATAATAAAATGTAATAAGCTGGCTAATTATATTTATAAAAAATAGCAGAAAATAGTGAGAAATGGAAAGCAAGATGGTGACGGCTGCTGATATGAAAGAACTTAAATAAAAAAATTTTGTGCTTTTAGATTGAAAAATACGAGCTTAGGACTTAATATAATTGCCAAACGTGTAGCATTTGGATGTAGTTTTTTTTATGCGTGTGTGTGCATTCATATTCAAGACAGATATTATCTGGGTTATGCCAATTGCCGAAGGCAACTGCTGTCGATAAGGGCAATGTTGGGGTTCAGCCACAATGGTCTAATCCTTGTCCCCTCCAGCAATGGTCCCCTAGAAATATCAAATTGAAGATGAAGAATGACGATGGATAATTGAGTTGGGGATGGAATTGAGTTGTTTATGACATTTGGTGTCTGGCCCCCTCCTCCCACCTGACACAGTGGATGGTCCCCAACTCCTTAGCTTTTTTTCAATATTTGGGTCATAACTTAAGAAAAATGAGTTGTGGGCCTGTGGTTTATGTTGTCAGACATGTCATTTGGTCAAAGGGGTCCCTTTTGTTAGCAAGCTAGATAGTAAGTTAGTAACATTAGCCTAAAATACCATTATTTTGAGTCGAGAAAAAACTTTCAGAGGTTGCCTCCACTACTTGCATATTACATTTTTAGTTTTTGACAAAATGGAAAGCTTTCTTCCCCTTGAAAGAAATAACCTCCTTCGTTTGATTAAAGGGTTGTAGTTGAGATGCTTCGCAATCGTATTGAATGGAGACAAGTTGATTGTGAGGACTGTAGCTATATTTTATTAATTCACTGTGCTCAAGGCTTCTGTTATGTTGGTTGATATTTAATTTTGTCCCTTTATCTACCGGCTTGGAAAATTGAATGTTATGTTCATGTTTAGACCTTTCTAAGTTTGCAACAAATGTGAACAATCAGCTTGCTTCTTGAAGTTTGCACTGAAGTATGGAAAAAAGAGTTGTGGTTCCTAAGAAGTTAGATGTTCTTTGACCTGTTAACTTTCATTTGTCGTTTTCTTTTTGCTGTTCTATGGGGTACTAAAGCCTAGGAAAATTTGGAACAACTGTTTTATGAAGTTACCGTTTATGACAGATTGATTTCTGTAATCAAAGGTTAACCTAATATATTGCAAGTACTTATTGCAACATAGGCTACATTGATCATGATTCATGCATAATTATATTCTGCGCATGCGCGAGAAATAGTTGAATTCATATACTCCAATGTTGTTATATCTTCAAGTTCGATTCTAAAATCAGTGACTGATATATTGAACCAACCATAAGAACAAGATAGGATTGACATATCAATTCTTGAAAGTTATTGATAAATGAATACATCATATGCATGGTACAATGGAAATTGACAATGTTCTGTCTGTTTCTCAAATGCGGCATGGATAAACTAGGAAGCTATATATATAATTGGCATCTGCGCAACTTTTATGAACCAGAATGAAAGAAATGACTGCAGCATGATAAAACCAAGGAGAACACTGTTAAGCTTCTTTCATCCTCCCTGCATAAATCCCAGGCTTCTACTTAAGCAGTGTTCTGTTGGCTTATGTTTCCATGTGCCCAGAAAGGCATCGCAGGAGCGCGCCTCAGTGCTTTCACTGCCATTGGGTTGCCCTTGCTCTGCAAAACGAATTCAAGCAATCAATGAGAACATTGATAACTTTTAGACATGGAATTAGAAGGATAGTCCACTTGTGAATGTGAGAAAACTGGACCAAAACGCTGAATTAGAAGAATGATCACATGTATATGCAAAAAATAAAAATGCAGGGTCACTCCTCACTATCATGATCAGGGAATATGACAATGCAGTTCATCATATATATATATATATAACAGTGCAAAAACCAGTTTTTAGTCGTACCATCAAGCATGTGCCTTCGTTCAAGTTGCAGACGGGATAGTCATGTGGACAGCAGCTGTAGTGGTCGTCGCAGCAAGTTGCAGCCTCAAGTGGGCAGCACCCCCAAGCAAAGCAATTGCCAAAGAACTCGAAGGAACAACAACAAGTACTGCTTTCGGGACAGCTGTAATAATTATCACAGACAGTAGGAGGCTTTATTGGGGATGGAGGAGAGGGACCAGGATGTGGCGGATTTTGACCCTTTTTGATAGGATAAGAGGCTTCCATTGCAATTCCACATTTTCCCGTTCTCGTATTGCCCAGGTTTCTTTCCATCCTAATATAGCCTGATTCTCCCCATTGATCACCCCATGAGTTCTTTACAATCCAGAAATCTTTACCATTCTCTGTGCCATATCCGACAGCGAGCACACCATGGTCCAGTTCTGTCCCGCATGTTCCACTAAATACACCCTACATTGGAGGAACAGTAGAATACATTGTTCAAACTCCAGTTTTAAGAGACATTATTTGAACTCTAGTTATTTTTGAATGATGGTATTCTTACTGATGTATAAAACTGGAAAGACATGCCTCCAGCTTCAATGGAAACGCTAACTGGTTGATATGCAAGTGCCTTTTTCAGTGCGTTCTCATCATTTTCAGGTACATCTTCATAAGAATCAATCGTAACAACCTTAGCATTGTTCTGCAGGTGAAGAAAACAAAAGAATAGATGAGTCTATAGTTTACAATTATATCCTTTCTGGGATGAAACACCATCTTTGATCCCTTTAGAATTTGAAACTAAATACCTACCAGCCGGTAGGAGTCACATCTGCCATCACGACCTTTGTAAGGGTAATCTTCTTCGGTGTCAATGCCGCCATTATTGATAATGAACTCAAAGGCATAATCCATGACCCCTCCGTTGCATCCTTCATTGTAGGATGTATCACAATCCACCAACTCCTGCTCTGAGAGTGAGATGAGGTCACCTGTAACGATTTGGTTTATCCCTTCCACCGCTCCAACAGCCGAGAAGGCCCAGCAAGAACCTACGTTCAACATTGGATAGTCAGTAAAATCATCTTAACAGAACATTAATGAAAGCAATTATTACACTGTTTCTTGTTCATAAACACAAATAATTTCCGGATGAACATAAAACAAAGTTTAATATCAAAAGATAAAAAGCAGTAGGGGTTAACAAAATCTTACCGCAGCTTCCCTGATCTTTGACGGGAGTGACTGCCCCCTTCTCCCTCCAATCAATGGATGCCGGCAATTCCTCACCTAGACGTGGCGCGTAACGATCACTCTTCTTGGAAACCTTCCTGCTGGGTTTCTTAGTTCCCAAATACATGGCTCGGTACTCGTCATTGGTCAGATCAGCGAACCGGTTCAACCCAACCTTAAAACTGTGGCTCTCATCGGCGTTATGTTCATCGATGAATTTAAGATTATCCTTGAAAATCTCAAACCTTCTATCTTTCTCCCCCAAACCGTTGTAGGCTTTCCCATGCTTCACAAGCCATTCCTCGTACATGGCCATAACCTCGTCATCTGTTCTCCAACTGGATTTGGACTTGTCGGGATGGCCTTCATCGTAGGATACGATGGACATGTCGAGAGCTGATGATAAAGTGAACATCATCAGCAAGAGCACCACCATAGTTGATCGCTGTAAACCCATATCTGAAAAAAAGAAATAAAACAGGGTGAAAAGGATAGAATTTTTTAATGTGTACGGAGAACTGAGAAGAATGGGCAGTGGTGGAGGATTTATATAGGGAAGAACTTGGTAAACTCATAAATATTACCAGATGACAAGAAATCAAAATGGAAATGAAAATGAAAATTTCAACTGGATTTATTTGTTTATTGCGACTGACAAGGTAGAACATGACATCAAAGAATGCATGCGGATAAGTTGTGAAGGTGATGGGTTGAAGAAAAAGACAGCAGCCCAGGGAAGTTGGAGCTCTGGTAATAACTCTGACGCCTGTTTTGACTGCGGTAATAACATTTGTTTTTTAACCTACATATGCATGGTAAACTAAATGGCTTAAATGGGCCTTTTCTCAGAATAACCCAATGTGCAAAGTTGGACCGTTGAACTTGAGAGGGTATGAATGATTTTTGGTTACTGCTTTCGTATTTGTGTCAATAATTTTCCTGCCCATCCCCACATTTCGCATTTAAATTTAATAAATTCTTTTTTTTTCAAAATATTTGAATTTTTTGAAAAAAAATAATTTTTAATTGAAAATATCTTTACATTAATATGATGTCAGTGTCTCGTTTCATATAATTTTCTCGATTTTAAAAATAGCTGTAAATTATACAATTCATTTAATATTTAGAGGATATCCGATTAAATTAAAAGGCAAATAATAATAACTGGTGTACCAAACTGTTTGGATGGGTTCTTTTTTATTATCGTTATTGTGAATTCAAATCCACTTAAATCTATCATATTTTTTAAAAAATTAACTGAAGAAAATTGTTTTGGCCATAGGGTTGAAAGTCATATTTTCGCAATACATGCATGTTTGTCTTCTGCGGAAAAATTATTAGATAGGTTAGACTCATCATATTATTTGTGGTTTCAACTAATAAAGTTCATTTATCTCATTTTAACTTTCAAATAATTATTTATTTTTTATTGACATGTAGGAAAGAGGTTAAGATGTTATTCACCTTAGAAAAAAGAGATAGATAGACTTTATTGACTGAGACCACGGGTGGCGTGGTAAGTCGGATTCATCTAATAATTTTTCATTGAAAAAAATTATTTCTTCAACCATTCTCACTACCTCATCCATGGTCCTACCCAATTAAATAAAGCACGTCATCTTTATTTTCTACCTAATATTTTTTATAAATTAAAATTTACAAATCACCGTCTTCTTCCTCATATCTTATGTATTAATTCTAATATCTTAATAAATAAAATCATTAAAATAAAAAAAATACCGATGAATCAAGTCTTACGACTAATAAGTTTAGGCATCATATTTGTTATTTTCATTGCTAATATCCGACAATGTAGGCATTTCTTAATCATCATAAGCCTCTAAATGCAGAAATTCATACTAATTACATCACTCGAAAATAATATTACTGACTCGTGTAAGTTCTTAGTGACTAAAATTTTAAAAATTATATAGTTTGAAGGCCATGATCATAATAATGAATCGAAATATATACTACAAATTCAATTTCGATTGGATTTTTCTAGTGACTCGGAAATCAAATTAACATCAAAATAATAGAATAATTCATTCGGTAATTCCAACTATAAAATAAGAAATCATCATTTGCTCTAGAAATAAAAATTCCTAGTATTCCACTAAGAATCATGTCAAAAAGAAAATGTAATCGCCGAAAACGGCTTCGCAGATTACAGAAGTTCAGATCTGTAAGTTTTTATCATAAGGCAAAATTTAAGGTTTATTTCGGTCCAATCATAGCATCGCCGGTTATAGCTTAATTATTTTCACTACAGGTCAAACAAACTATAAAACCACGGATGAGAAGAGATAAGATTTTGATAAAAGGAAGCAAAAGTGCTAATTCTAGAGTTCAAATGAATATGTTAATCTTAGAATTTTTAACATATTAAAATTAATTATTTTATTTTTGTCTTTTTTGATTTGTGGGTTTAGATTTTGAGGGTTTTTTATTTTATTTATTTTATTCATTTACATATTATAATTATAATTGATACATGAGGTATGAGGAAGAATATGATGACTTGTACATTTTAATTTATAAAAAAAATATGTGTAAAATAAAGATGATATAATTTTATTTAATTTGGTAGAATTATAGATGAATTGATGAGAATGGTTCATGAAATAATTTTTTTTAATTTTAGTTTGAAATATGATTAATTATATGTCAAAACTATAATATTTTTTAATAATTATTCAAACATTATTAAAAATTAAAGGTGTTCAATTGTATATTGTGTTTGTAGTGTGTGCGACGTCTGTTGTAAACACATCTTTTTAGATTGATCAATGTTGAATTTGCACATGTAGTTTTCTTTTAAAAAAATCAGAAACTTATTTATTAAAATAATCAAAACTTATCATTTTTTCTACCCGAATTTTGAGACACGTGGCTATTTTCCTTTCCTTTTCTCTCTCCAAAGAGTGCATGTTGATTAATGACAGTAAAGTAGTTACGCCTATTAATCATTTGAGAACAAATTCAAAACATATTATCAACTAAAATTAAATATTCGACAAATCACCATTAATAGGATTCACAATTATTAAAAATATCTGTGAAGTTACTATCATCTTGGAAATTATATTTTTGCTGATATGTTAAAATTAAGGGGGTAAACGAGTTGAGTCGAGCTCTAGTAGTGTTGAGCTCGACTTTGTTCGTTAAGATTTTGAGTCGAGTTCGAGCTCGAGTAATTTTTAACGAGCCTGAAAAATTTGAGTTTCACTCGGCTCGTTAAGAACTCGCGTCGAGTTCGAGCAATTTTATTCGATCCTAATCGAGTCAAGTATTGACCGATCTTTGACCATGTCGGACTCAAGTATCTCGCCATATGTCACGAATCATTTTAAACCCTATCATAAAATAACTTTGATACACAAGTTATATAAACTCAAGCTTGTTAATTTTAGGGTTTATGGTGTTATTTTAGGGTTTAGAGATTTAGGTTGTTGGGTTTAAAATTCATGATTTAGATTTTAAGGTTTAAAATTTATGTTTAGGGTTTATATTTTAGGGTTTTAAGTTTAGGAATTTATATTTTAAATTATAAAAATAAAAAAAAAGTTGGTATATTATATTTTCGAGTAGCTCGCGAGCTTTTCAAATCGAATATCAAGTAGCTTTGCTCGGCTCATTAAGAACTCGAGCCGAATTTGAGCTCGAGTCGTGTCCAATCGAATCGAAATTTGACTGAATCGAGCTCAAGTAGCTCACGATCTGTCTCACCTCATCGACAGCCCTAATCAAAACTACTATTTCAATTTATTAATTATTAAGTTTTATATAAATATTTTTCCCTCCCTTGTTTGAGAGGAGCCAAATGATAAATACATAACTAAGAGAGAAACATGATATTATCGTGATAATTCAAAATATATTTAATAGGTTCGACTGCACAAGAACCCAACAATAAAAATTCCCAAATGAGTTCTCTTATATATTATTCAAAAAGTACTATAAAATATTTATAACAATTTAAAAAAATAATCTAAACATTAATTGTGACTAGGGCCACTCAATTTCATTATCTTTCCAAATGCAACAATTACATATAGAGTTTTATTGACTATTCATATTATTGTTACTTCTGCAGAACGAAAATTTTCAAAATTGAAGTTTTGTAAAGTCATACTTACGAAAAATTATGTATTAAAAGATTGTATATATATATATATATATATATTCACGTAAGTATGACTTCACAAAACTTTAATTTCAAAAACGAAACTTTTTGAAAATTAATCCAAACATTAATTGTATCTAGGGCCACTCAATTTCATTATCTTTTCAAATGCAACAATTACATCATATAGAGTTCTATTGACTATTCCTATTATTGTTGCTTCTACAGAACAAAATTTTTCGAAAACGAAACTTGTTTTGATGACAATCGATAGCGATCTTTTAAAAAAAGTTGATATCGAAAGAGTTGTAGATATTTTACTTAAAAACATAAAAGAACAACACTTTTAAAGTGAAAATGTTAAGTTTTTTATATGTTTTTCAGACATTTTTATGTTAATCAATAGAGTAATTTAATATTTTTTGTATTAAAAAATTTGTTTGAAAAAAATTTGTACTTCTTTCAAATTATAAATTAAAAGGCCCTACCCATTTTAATAACTTGAGCATGACCACTTAAATCTTTAAATCTCCTCTTAGTATTATATGAGACGTGCCCCTCTCATGTCCGATCCAAAATATAAGCAAATATCTAATCCAAACTAATTGGAGGTATAGTGTTCAAAATATCTATAGCTGCATGAGCTTTTATTTATTACATTACACCCACCAACAATGTCGATTAGGATATGGACAACGAAGAATTAAAAACTGAGTCTGTGGGTTGCTATATAATTATTACTCGTTATATTTTTTTCTTACTTATTTATAATATGCCGATGCTACCTATTGTTTGGTATATGAATTTATTGACTGCTATAAAATTAATATTATTGAAATTTTGTTTTCAAGTACTCGATATATAAAATATTGTGAGCTTATTTTATTACACTTCGACAAAAAAATATTAAAAGGTTTAACTTTTTAGGGATTGTTCATTTAAGGTTTAACCTTTCAAAACGATTAAATAAAAGTTTTATACTTTTAAATATATTTAATAAAAATATAATTTTTGAAAACGATCATATAAATGTACTACTTTCAAATGTACTCGAATAAAAACAAGGGCCTAAAATTTCCAGTAATGTTTTCCTTTCCTTTTCTTTTCTTTTTTTGGTAAAAATGTTTCTTTTTCTTTTCAATTTACTTTTTAATCATTTAAATTTAAAATTGCACTATCTTTCATACAAATGGACATGATAATAAATTTTGTCTCACATTTATTCATTTTTTTCACTTTGATCCTAATTATTTTTTAAGGATTGTTTTTATAATTCATCTTTAAAATTTAACCAAAATGTGTTTTTAGGCAAAATCTAATTAAACGTTTGAAATCTTAACAATTTCAACATGACAACTCGTCGAACATTGCACGTGTACTTCAAGAAAAATATAAAAAACGCACATACAATATTAAAAATAAAAAAAAAGCTCATAAAACTTTTTTTAAATGTATATTTTGTAAGCATAAATCGAGTAAAAACGCAGTGAAAATATCGAAAATATATATACCTCCGGCCATTGTCAAAACCCTGTGTCAAAATGAGATGTGTTGCACCACCGTTAAGCACGTCAAACCACCGTCGAATGCCTTAAACAATCGTGGAACCGCCGTCGAATATAACGACTACACAAAACTAAAATGCCAAAGATTTTCTAAACACTAAAAAACTCAGATAGAATATGTGATTCTTTTTGTTTGATGCTTAGAGACTTTACGCTAGATGGGTATTTATAGGGTTTTATCATCAAAAAACCACCCCACACGAACCACACATTCACGGCACATAGCAGTTTCCATAAGCCACTATGCAATCGTGACTTTAATGTGGAGCAACTGCCGAATGAGGACAAAACTGGGAATTAGCCCACGAACCATAATTATTCCAACATATTTAACCTTTAAATGATCTATACATTGACTAGCACATGAGATGTAATAACATCATTAAAAATATTACGATACAATCAACTTATTTAATAATAATAATAATAATAATAATAATAATAATAATAATAATCTAATTTGAAGGCATATTTAAATTATAAAAGGCCAAATAGAATATTATCATTACTTTATATTATAGTTATATAATTTTTAAGGGAACTAAATTGAATTTTTTTATCATTTTGAAGGTTAAATTGAAGTTTTAGTTGAAAACTTAAAGTTTTAAAGGACTTATATTGAAATTTCTCCACCATATCCCCGACCGTCCCATCCACCTCTATTCGGCCCTAAAATTTGAAGGCATATTTAAACTCGACTCGGATCGTTAAGAACTTGAGTCGAGTTCGAATTTTATTCGAGCCTAATCGAGTTGAGTATTGATTGATCTTTGATTATGTCGGACTTGAGTATCTCGCCATATGTCACGTATCATTTAAAATCCTATCATGAAATAACTTTGACACACAAGTTATATAAACTCAAGCTTGTTAATTTTAGGGTTTAGGGTTTATAGATTTAGGTTGTGTTTAGAATATATGTTTTAGATTTTAGGGTTTAAGACTTATGTTTAGGGATTATATTTCAGGGTTTTAAGTTTAGGAATTTATATTTTAAATTATAAAAAATAAAAAGTTAGTATATTATATTTTCGAGTAGCTCACGAGCTTTTCGAGTCGGGTATCAAGTAGCTCGGCTCAGCTCGTTAAGAACTCGAGCCGAGTTTGAGCTCGAGCCGTGTCCAATCAAATCGATATTTGACCGAAATTTGACCGAGTCGAGCTCAAATAGCTCACGATTTGTCTCGCCTCATTTACAGCGATAGTCAAAACTACCATTTCAATTTATTAATTATTAGGTTTGATATAAATATTTTCCCCTCCCTTGTTTGAGAGGAACCAAATGATAAATACCTAACCAAGAGAGAGACATGATATTATCAGGATAATTCTAGATATATTTAATAGGTTCGATTGCACAAGAACCCAAAAACAAAAAAAAAAATCCCAAATGAGTTCTCTTATATATTATTCAAAAATTACTATAAAATATTTATAACAATTTAAAAAAATTAATCCAAACATTAATTGTGACTAGGGCCACTCAATTTCATTATCTTTCCAAATACAACAATTACATATAGAGTTTTATTGACTATTCCTATTATTGTTGCTTCTGCAGAACGAAACTTTCCAAAATTGAGTTTTGTGAAGTCATACTTACGAAAAATTATGTATTAAAAGATGATATATATATACATATATATTCACGTAAGTATGACTTCACAAAACTACAATTTTGAAAACGAAACCTTTCGAAAATTAATCCAAACATTAATTGTGACTAGGGCCACTCAATTTCATTATCTTTCCAAATGCAACAATTACATATAGAGTTTTATTAACTATTTCTATTATTGTTGCTTCTGTAGAACGAAACTTTTCGGAAACGAAGCTTGTTTTGACGGTAATCGATAACGATCTTTTGGAATAAGTTGATATCGAAAGAGTTGTAGATATTTTACTTCGAAACATGAAAGGAGAACAACACTTTTAAAGTAAAAATGTTAGGTTTTTTATATGTTTTTCGGTCATTTTTATGTTAATCAATAGAGTAATTTAATGTTTTTTGTATTAAGAAAATTTTATTTGAAAAAAATTGTACCTCTTTCAAATTATAAATTAAAAGGCCCTACCCCATTTTAATAACTTGAGCATGACCACTTAAATCTTTAAATCTCCTTTTAGTATTATATGAGACGTGGCCCTCTCATGTCCGATCCAAAATATAAGCAAATATCTGATCCAAACTAATTAGAGGTATAGTGTTCAAAATATCTATAGCTGCATGAGCTTTTATTTATTACATTACACCTACCAACAATGGCGATTAGGATATGGACAACAAAGAATTAAAAACTGAGTCTGTGGGTTGGTATATAATTATTACTCGTTATATTTTTTTTTCTTCCTTTTTTTACTTTAAAATATGCCGATGCTACCTATTGTTTTGTATATGAATTTGTTGACTGCTATAAAATTAATAATGAAATTAATATTATTGAAATTTTGTTTTCAAGTACTCGATATATAAAATATTGTGAGCTTATTTTATTACACTTCGACAATAAAAATATTAAAAGGTTTAACTTTTTAGGGATTGTTCATTTAAGGTTTAACCTTTCAAAACGATTAAATAAAAGTTTAATACTTTTAAATATACTTAATAAAAATATAACTTTTCAAAACGATCATATAAATGTACTACTCTCAAATGTACTCGAATAAAAACAAGGGCCTAAAATTTCCAGTAATGTTTTCCTTTTCTTTTCAATAAAACTTTTTAATCATTTAATTTTAAAATCGCATCATCTTTCATACAAATGGACATGATAATAAATTTTATCCCACATTTATTCATTTTTTCACTTTGATCCTAATTATTTTTTAAGGATTATTTTTATCATTCATCTTTAAAAATTAACCGAAATGTGTTTTTAGGCAAAATCTAATTAAACGTTTGAAATTTTAACAATTTCAACACGACAACTCGTCGAACACTACATGTATACTTTAAAAATTATAAAAAAAGCACACACGCAAAATGTTAAAAGTAAAAGAAAAAAGCTCATAAAACTTTTTTTAAATGTATATTTAACCTTTAAATGATGTATACATTGACTGGCACGTGAGATGTAATAACATCATTAAAAATTTGACGATACAATCAACTTTTTAATAATAATAATAATAATCTAACTCGGCGCAGAACCATGATTTTTTGAAGACATAACTAAATTATAAGAGTACAAATTATAATATTATCATTACTTTATCTTATAGTTATATAATTTTAAGGAACTAAATTGAAATTTTATCATTTTGAAGGTTAAATTGAAGTTTTAGTTGAAAACTTAAAGTTTTAAAGGACTTATATTGAAATTTCTCCACCCTATCCCCGACCGTCCCATCCACCCTCTGTTCGGCCCTAAAATTTGAAGATTGAGGGAAAAATGTGATCTGAAAAACTAGAACAAAAGGGTAAATGTTAGGGAAGTTAAAATTGTCATTATGTCAACAAATATCACCATATGATAAAATTAACCAAATGTAAAACCTTTGTTTGCTCCTCGTTTGTCTGTTTTAAAATGTTAGACCAATATGTGATCAACTCTTTAAAAGTTAAGCCCTTATTTGAACATTTAGCCTGAATTATTTCTTAAAAAAAAACTAAACAATGAGTCACATTGGACAGTAAAGGCATTTTTGAATCAAAATTTAATCAATAAATTATCATTGATGGAATAGTATAAATTTTGTATATAAGCTTATGAGTCACTTGTTTTATTCTAATGACGTGTAAAAATATGAAAAGACAAAATACTTTTATTATAATATTAACAATTAATTATGAAAACGATTTTTTAATAATTTAATATGTATTAAAAGATTGTATATATATAGATATTTTTTAAAAAGAAAATTAATTTAATATGTATTAAAATAAATAGATCATAACTTTTATCCAATTCGTATGAATAAATAATTTAACATAAGAAAATCAATCGAGTCATATAAAAAGTTAAAAAAAAATTAATAAATGAAATGTTACAAACAAATAAACAAATCATTATTACAAGGTTCAAAGAAAAACTGTTATTACGACTACTAATAGTTTTGGTTTCCTTTTCCTTTTCCTTTTCGAAATCAATAATTTATTTTTAACATCCAAACTCTTAAACTAATTATATTCACGTAAAAAGATAGCTTTCAAGAATTTGTAATCAAATTCAACTAATACTCTATCCATATTTTATCACATGTCATTAGAAAAAGTTGATTTAATTATCTGAGTCGATTTTTTTTAAAAAACAATAATTAAGAAACAGAATTTAAAAGTTGATGATTGAGTAAAGCCTGATAATAAAGGGGGACACCTACCCGATCCAAATGCAATGGGACGGTGGTCCAAATTGGATAAAGGGATTACATAATTTTTTTTTTTTTAGATAATAAAGGGGATGGAGAAGTGAATCTGGATTTTGGTTCACTGCTTCAGCTTTAAGGCAGGGTCAGGCTCGTCACTTCAACACCCATACTTAGCCGGTTGGCCCATGTGCTGACATGATATGAATCATGTATGGGCTACGAAATCAGACCTCCTTCAATTATACCAAACTTCTGCTCAATATTCAAAAATCTCTTTATATGTATATGTATTGTCTTTACTCTCTCTCTCTTTTTACAACCAAAGAACTGAGTCTACATTACTCACGTTTTCTGCGCTGATACAATTTATATCGAAGCAGTCACTTGTCAGCTAAGATATAATCACCATAATTCACAATTCAGCAATTTAGGGACGGACAAAAAACTTTACGTTAGTGAGGTGAATTTATAAAATTTTAACGGGCAGAAATAAAATTTTAATGAATATATATATATATTTGAAAATTTCAAACTATATATGAATTTTAAATTTTCAGGAGCGACTTCTCCTTCCAGCCCCTCAGTCCATCCTTATCACAATTTCACAGCCTTTAGTTTTAAGGATTTAAGCCGATCACAGTTTCCCAAAGGGAGTTGTAATTCAATATATTGAACTTGAAATTTAAATTCATGAAATTTTCCAATTCCATTCTGCAATCTCGTGTATCCAAACTCAGGGCTGATCAATATTTTGTGCAGGTTCGGTTAGTTATTCTGTTTCTTAATGGACCACTTTGGTTGTCTTCTTACGTGGGTGCAATTTTATTGGGCTCTTACAAAAACATCTATACATTTACATCTGCCCCAACTTTTGCTATCTCTGCGCCAACCCAAACCCCATTCAAAGACCTTCATGTCTTACCAACAACTAGTTGGTCTAGTAGGATAAAGTATTAAATTTTGGCTTAATACTCAAATAAGTGCTTAAAATATGCTTGTAGATTACTTTTGGTGCCTAAACTAATTTTAGCTCTAAATAGGTGTCTAAAGTTTCAATTTTGGTCATTTTAAGTGCCTAACTGTTATTTAAAAAAATGTTAACCAATTAAAATGTGACAAGTGGCATGTTTTAAATTTTAATTTTTAAATAAAATTCAAAATTCATTTTTTAAAAATAACAGTTTTAAATCTTTACAAAACAGTCTCAAATTCCTAACCCAAACCCTAAATCTCAAAATTACCATCGTTGTTGCCGTTTAATGCCTCACTGGAGACCACCACTACCGCCGCTGGATCACAACGACCGTTTTCCCCAACCATCCATCGTCGATAACCGACGGTAGGTGTGCCAATGACTTCGTTTTCACAATTTTGGCTTCTTTCGACGTTAAGTCGATCAACACACCTATCGCCGGTTACTGGCGATGGGTGGTTGGGGAAAACGGTCGTGGTGGTCCGTCGACGGATATGGGGGCAGCGACACGACCATTGGCGCTGGAATTGGCTGGGGAAGTTAGTGATTTCGAATTTAGGAGCTATTTTGTGAGTTTTGAGAAATTTAAGTTTTTTTAAAAAATAAGTTAAAAATAAATTAAATTTAAAAAAATTAATAAAAATAACGGTAGTTAACGATTAGGCACCTATTTAGTGCTAAAGATAGTTTAGGCACCAAAAGTGATTCACAAGCATAATTTGGGCACCCATTTGGGTATTAAGCTCTTAAATTTTTTAAGTAAGGTCAAAATTTTGAATCATAATGCTGTATTGCTGTGAATGAAAAAAAAATTGTGTTGAGAGGGTCAACCCTATAATGAACTTTTGTAAAACTCAATATGAATTAAGCGGCAAGTGTATTGGTTAAAAAAAGATAACCAGGTCTTCCATCAGTCCGAGCATCGCATATGATTATGCATAAATACAGAGTATCAATGAACAAATGTGCCCAAGAATGTGTTGATGTGAGAACCAAATGGATGGGTAGGCTAAAAAATGTGGCTATTGAGAAAGAGTTGTATAGTTTATTCAATGAAATATAAGCATTCTAGGAACATCTGCTAATATTATTCTTTGTCCTCTTATTGATCAAATAAAAAATTTTCCTTATCTTTATATACACATGCGCAAAAATCCACTAATATTATTTATTTATTGAATATATTATTTGAAAATTATTAAGGTGCACATGCATTTATATTTTGTTCATCTTATATACATTTTTAATATAATTTTTCATCTTATATTACTATTTTGTTTATCACGCGAGTAAAAAGATAATTTACAGTAAAACAGGGCCAGCGAAACTTGTTCCATATCTGGGTGTGAGAGGTGGTGAACAATTTTGAATTTGCATAATACCAACAACAACAAAATGATGCTAGCATTTGATTGAATATTCAATTTATTTTTTCTTAAAAAAATTTAACTTTTTAACGCTTTATTTTTTAGTCAAAATGTCAATTCGTTGATGAAAATTATTCGTTAACTAACGATAAATGACTTAAAATGACATGAGAAACCTAAATAATAATGTAGAGTTACATAGCAGTGTCATATAAAAAAAGATGTTGACATAACAAAACGACACATCAGTAAAACGATAATTTTAAATTTTATAAATTATTTTTTCTGTTGACATATCATTCTGTCAAGTCTTTCACGCATGGACAGACGCAAGATTTTATGTTATGAGTGAACCTATATGATTATAAGGAGGCGAACTTATAAAACTTTAGAGGGACAAAAATATATTTTTAATAGAAAATAGATAAAAAATTCTAAATTATAAAATGTTGATATTTTCACCCAAAAGTGATTATCCAATTAAATATTAGAAGTATTTTACAATATTTTAGAAAACACAATAACACTATTTTTTTTTAAACTTAATTATAGCATTATATAGTTGTTTATTGTTAATTGGCTAACAATTTTCATCTAATAACGGACCATTTTGACCTAAAATAAAATGTTGATATTTTTAACTCAAAATATATATAGACAAAAGTGACTATCCAATTAAATATTAGACACATTTTAACATCTTTTAGAAAACACAATATCACTACTTTTTAAAACATAATTATATCACTATATAGTTTAATACAATCAACATTTACGATGGTCGAGGAATATAGTCGTCATAGTGCATCATTATCTTTATTTTTGTTATTTTGACTCAAAATAAAATATTAATATTTTTTAATTAAAAATATATATAGACAAAAGTAACTATCCAATTAAATATTAGATACATTTTAACATTTTTTAAAAAACAATAGCACTACGTTTTTTAAACTTAATTATAGCACTATATAGATTAATACAATCAACATTTACGAGGGTCGAGGATAGGGATGTAAAAACAGGTAATCGGACAGGTTTCAGGTCGGGTACTGTCAGGTCGGGTAAAATCGGGTACAGGTCATTTCAGGTCATTTTTTTATTTTGACTCGACTCGGGTCGGGTGCGGGTCCATTTCAGGTCGGGTCCATTTCAGATCGGGTCCATTTCAGGTCGGGTCCATTTCAGGTCGGGTCCATTTCAGGTCGGGTTCATTTCAGGTCGGGTCAAAACGGGTCGGGTCCGAAGCAGATAATTGACAGGTTAATTCGGGTTCGGATACACTTCAGGTCGGGTCCATTTCAGGTCGGGTCTATTTCAGGTCGGGTCCGTTTCAGGTCGGGTCCATTTCAGGTCGGGTCCATTTCAGGTCGGGTTCATTTCAGGTCGGTTGCATTTCAGGTCGGGTGCATTTCAGGTCGGGTTATTTTAGGTCGGGTAGTTTCAGGTCGGGTAATTCAGGTCGGGGTATTTTTAGGATTGAAATTCGTTTTGAGTTTGAGTTCGGTACAACCATATAAGTAGTCGATAGACTTTAGGTTGGCATTCGTCAATCGTCATTGATTTGGAGTTAATTATTTAAAGTCATATCAAATTAAAATTATAAAACATTGGAGTAATTAAAAAATACTAAAAATGAGTCAATTTGGATTAAAAATAAAGTTTCACGAATTATAATGAACAAAAATATCAAATTAAAATTATAAAACATTAGACAAATTTAAAAGAAAACAATGAAAAGGGGTCAATTTGGAACAAAAATAAAATTTTGGGGAGTGTAATGAACAAAAATATCAAATTAAAAGTATAAAAATTAGAGTAATTAAAAAACAATAAGTAGATGTCAATTTAGAATAAAAATAAAGTTTTAGGGTCTAGAATGAACAAAATTTCAAATTAAAATTATAAAACATGATGAATTAAAATATATATAGGGGTCGGTATGGAAATAAAATAAAGTTAAGGGACTAGAATGAAGAACATATCAAATTAAAATAGTAAAACATTTGACAAATTAAAAATGTGGGTCAATTTGGAATAAAAATAAAGTTTTAGGGTCTAGAAGATTAAAATATCAAATTAAAATTATAAAACATTTGACGAATTAAAAAAAACAATGAATATGAGTCAATTTGGAATTGAAATAAAGTTAAAGGGACTAGAATGAACAAAGTACAAATTAAAATTATAAAACATCGGACGAAATGAAAAAAACAATAAATAAGGGTCAATTTGGAATTAAACTATAGTTTAGGGGACTAGAATGAACAAAATATCAAATTAAAATTATAAAACATCGGACTAATTAAAATAAAGTTAAGAGACTATAATGAACAAAATATCAAATTAAAATTATAAAACATTGGACTAATTAAAAAATAAAAAATGATCAATTTGGAATACAAATACAATTTAAGGACTAAAATGAACAAATGTCAAAGTAAAATTATATATTATTGGACTAATTAAAAAACAATTAGTTGGGTTCAATTTGGAATATAAATGAAGTTTTAAGGGTTATAATGAACAGAAATATCAAATTAAAATTATAAAACATTGGACGATTCAGAGTTTAGGGTTTAAATGGTTTAGGTTTTAGGGAAGTTTTATTAATGGTTTAGGGTTCATATATTGATAGATACATACATACTTGTATGCATCAGGGTTTAGGGTTTAGGGAAATTCATTAAGGGTTTAGGGTTCATACATAAATAAGTATATATATACATACTTACATACACTAGGGTTTAATGTTTAGGGTTTGTGGTTTCAGGTTAAGAGAAAATTCATTATAGGTTTAGGCTTCATACATTGATAGGTACATTGATACATACTTACATACATTTTAGTCTCAATATTAGGCACTAGAATGAACAAAAATATTATCAAATGATTTATATCTAAAATATTAGAGTAAATTACAAAAATTAAAAAATAATAAAGGTAACTTTCTGTGGAAAATAAAATTTTAGGGAATAAAATGAATAAAAATATCACCATATTAAAAATAATAAAATTTATATCTACATATATATACACACATATACATATATTATGATATATACATATACATGTATTGTTATAATTAATTAAACATATATATATATACTAAAACACACATGTATACATACATACTAAAACACATATATATTATAATATATCTACATATATATATATACACATATACATATATTATGATATATACATATACATGTATTGTTATAATTAATTAAACATATGCATATATATATACTAAAACACACAAGTATACATACATACTAAAACACACACACACACACATATATATATATATATATATATATGCATGTATTTAAGTTTTAGTATATATATACATGTATGTATGTAAGTTTTAGTATATATATATTGTTATAATTATATATATATATATATATATGTAAGTTTTAGTATGCATTATATTGTTATATATATATATATATATATATATATATATATATATATATATACTAGAACATACATATTTGTATGTATATATGTATACCTCTAAACAATACACATAAACTCAACTCTTAAATCTTATAATCACTAATAATTAGAGTACAAGACTAATCCCCTAATCCTTAAACTAATCTCATAACTCCAAATAATTAAGTTGACACATTTACCCCTAAACCCCAAACATGAATATCTAAATTTTACAGACAATATTCACTAATAATTAGAATGCAAGCCTAATCACATAATCCCTAAACTAATCTCATAGCCCCAAACAATCAACTTGACACACTTACCCTTAAACCTTAAACATAAACCCATAAATCTAACAAACAAAATAAATTGAAACATGAAGGACAAATCTAAAAATAAATTAAAACTAAATTATTAATTAGAGCCCAAATCACAAATGAATAAAATTATTAAACCTAATTACTTATCAAATCTTTATACGAGGACCAAATCAAATTTAAAGCAAACTAAAAAACTTAATAATTAATTAATTTATGAAGCATAGACTAATTAAATAAAATTTAAAGAAAATAAACCAAAAGTTAAGACTAAAAAACAAACTAAAACCTAAACCCTAATAATCTAATTAAGGAAACCCATAAATTAAAAAAAATATATCATCTCCACTTTGATATTAGCGGCAACCCTTTCATTAGGCGGCAAAAATCCCCCCCCCCCCCCCCAAATTTGATATGGCGGCAAAAATCTCCCCCCACCCCACAAATTTGATTTGGCGGCAAAAAATTCCCCCCACAACCCATTTTTTGTTTGATATGGTGTCAAAATTTCCCCCTATAATTTCCTATCAATCAAAATAGCTTTCCCCCACTAATTCAAAAAAAAAATTCTCCTAAACCAAAAAATATTTTTTATTATTTTAATAGTTATAATTAAATTTTTTAATAAAATATTTTTTAAATGATCTCAATTAATAAATTGATTTAAATTTTAAATAATTTGTTTTAAATTCATCCATCACAACTTATTAATTTAATAAAACTTTTAAATTTAGAATATTTTTAATAAAATAAATTTAAGTATGTTAATTCTTATTAAACTTCACAAATAATTTATATTGAACGAGTTAGTATTAAATTAATTTAATAAATTAATACTTTACATTTATCAACACTTTAAATTTATCAAATCGTAGACTTCTTCAACTATATATCAGGTAAATATCAAGTCAGATCAATATCAGTTCAGGTTAAAAATAGGTCGGGTTCAAAGCAGGTCGGGTCAATTAACAGGTCGGGTTCAAAACAGGTCGGGTCCAAAACAGGTCGGGTTCAAAACAGGTCGGGTTCAAAACAGGTCGGGTCTAAAACAGGTCGGGTTCAAAACAGGTCGGGTAATATCGGATCTCAGGTCAATTCAGTCGGGTAAAATCGGTTATCTGCCAGGTCGGCTTCGGGTTCGGGTTCGTTTCAGTCGGGCGCAGGTCGGGTTTCAGGTCCACAGTAACAGGTATAATTCGGGTTCGGGTCATTTTCAGTCGGACGCAGGTCGGGTTCGGTCACTACAGTAACAGGTCGAATTCAGGTTCGGGTCAACAACAGTCGGTTACAGATCGGGTTCGGGTCATTAAATTTTCAGGTCAAATCAGGTTCTGACTCGAGCAGGTTTCAGTCGGGTTTTCAGGTCGGGTCAGCTTTTTACATCCCTAGTCGAGGAGCATAGTCGTCATGGTGCATTCTTGCCTTTGCTTTTGTTATTTTGACTCAAAATAAAACATCGAAAGTTTTTAATTAAAAAAATATACAAACAAAAGTAATGATCCAATTAAATATTAGAGACATTTTAACATTTTTAGAAAACACAATAGCACTACTTTTTTAAACTTAATTATAGCACTATGTAGTTTAATACAATCAACATTTACGAGGGTTGAGGAGCATAGCGTCATGGTGCATCATTATTTTTATTTTTGTTATTTTGACTCAAAATAAAATATTAATATTTTTAATTAAAAATATATATAGACAAAAGTAACTATCCAATTAAATATTAGAGACATTTTAACATCTTTTAAAAAACACAATAGCATTACTTTTTTTAAACTTAATTATAGCACTATATAGTTTAATACAATCAACATTTACGATGGTCGAGGAGCATAGTCGTCATTGTGCATTCTTGCCTTTACTTTTGTTATTTTGACTCAAAATAAAATATCGATATTTTTAATTAAAAATATATATAAACAAAAGTGATTATCCAATTAAATATTAGAGACATTTTAACATCTTTTAGAAAACACGATAACACTACTTCTTTTAAACTTAATTATAGCACTATATAGATTCATACAATCAACATTTATGAGGTCGAGGAGCACGCGCCGGATTCCAAGAACTCTCCCGAGACCGACGTTGGCTCAAGCCGGGCGTTGGATCGGTTTCCCTGCCGACAGTTGAGCGTAGCGAGCCGGTGGTAGTGGCTTCCTCCCCGGTGTCAGTTCGCCAGTGCCGGTTTGGTGGAAACGCTCCCCGGTTCGATGGTTTCCATCAGGGTCTTGGATCGGAGTTTTCTAGGAGCTCCGGCGAAAGTTATCACCCTCTTTTTGCTGGTAAACGTCCTGCTTTGCTGCTGTGTTTTGAATGGAAAAAATTATCCGGCTGCGCTCGGATGGTTGCCATTGGAGGTTTTGGGGCCGGCTCGAAGATGGCAGATTGTGTTTTGCAGTTCCGACCTGTCCGACGGTCCGTTTTGGGACAAGCTGGAGGACGACCCTTGAGCACCAATGTTGCCGTAGTTGAAGGTTTCTGGGTCGGCAGAAGAATGTGGAAAATAGGCTGGAAAGACATTCCCCCGGGCAGCTTTGGACTCGTTTCCGAAAAACAACGAAGAAATTGCATCGCGACGGTCCTTAGCCGGGCAACTGTGTCTCGTTCGGATCTGGCTCTTCCTGGTCGCTGGCGAGGGCGCTCTGTTCACGGGTGGGGACAGATTTCCTTTCAAAGGCAAGCAGGTCTCCTTACGTGAAGGCAAGGTCTTTCCTATTTTGGAAAGTTAACTTTTGGGAGCAGATGTAGGTCAGGCATGAAGTGTAATTCTGCCGGATATGGTGGGATTGGGTTTCCCATTTTAGCACACGTTTGTGTTTGTTTTGGAGAGATCAACATATGTAGTACATGTGCATCAATATCTTTGCCCTTTTGGATGTCTTTCAGCCAAATCAAAGCTAATCAACGCAGGCTTTGGGGTCTGGTCGAGAGCTTCTTTTTCACAAGGATTGCAGATAACTCCCTTGAGGGTTATCCGCTTCAGAAATGATTCTGTACTGTTCTACCGTGTTCGATGGGGAGGGTCGATACTCGGTGGCTCGTTTAAATCCTTCTTCCGGCTTTGTTTTGTGCTTCTTGTTCATTAGCGGTGTTAGTTTTCGTTATGCTAAGCCCTTGTTTCGTTCTGGTTTTGTTTCGGATGATGTCGCAGAGGTTGCAACTTGGGAGCAGCTAGGGTCCTGGTATTTTGATCGGTGCTTGGCTGATAATCGTTGTGTCGCTTGCCTTGATAAGGGTCGTTATCGATGTAACAGAAGCCTGTCTCTGGATAGAGCTCTCAGGCGAAGGCATGATGGTGATGTTCTACTAGGTGCTGTGGAGGATTCTTTTTGTCACCAGCTTAAGTCTCTCAAGCAAGCCCTGTGTTGCCAAATTTCCTCACTGCTGATGGAGGATACGACTGTTTGGTACATTGTCATGGATTGTTATGTGTCAGTTGTTATGTGTTCTTGTAATTTCTTACTGTTGCTTTTTTTCAGCTTGTTCTGTTGTTGGCTTCCCGTCTATTGGGAAGGGTTGTTGTTTTGTGGTGTTTTCCGGTTGGATATTTTAGAGTATGTTCTATGTTTTCGTTCTTGAATGAAAGTTACCCCTTTAAACAAAAAAAGGAGCATAGTCGTCATGGTGCATCCTTACCTTTGCTTTTGTTATTTTGACCCTAAAGCACAATATACCATTTTCAAACAATAATTATTAATTAGTAGCATCATTTTCCATAATTTTCTCACTTTAGTTTTAGTATCGTTATAATTATTGTTATTGCAAATTATCATTTGCTTAAGTTTCCCTAGCCTTTTCTTTTATCCAATTAATTAATATTAAAAAATTAAAAATGGTGAATTAATATTTTTTGAAAACTACGGCTTAAAGGTTGGTTGTAGGGGTGTAAATTTGATGGGAGAATATTTTAAAATTATGGGGATCCGAATCGACGAGATGGAAAATAATCGAAATATTCACCTACTGGGACGGAGAAATTTTATCATAGAAGTTCAAATGGGGATAGAGACGAAGATTGCTATATTTGAACCATTGAGATAATCGTACCGTAACTGTATAAATAACTGTGTAATTAAAAAAAATATCCGCAATGATCCTGATATTTTATGAGATTTTCAAAATATATATTTATTTATCTATATACCCCTAATATATATCTTACTAAAAAAATATTGACATACACTAATTTGCCTAGTGGTTAAGGATGCTCATGATGTCTCATCTTTTATGAGTTCGAATCCCGGTATCAGAATGTAAAAACCTCTTTATTTAATCAAAAAACCCTAATTATATTATTTCCACTTCAACTTTCTCTAAAAACCTAGCCACACTAAAATTTTTCAACACGTTTCTATCTTGGTTTTTAGATATAAGCTAAAACCCTCGTCTACATCTTCCGTAACACAACACCCTTTCTATCTTCATCATCTCGTAATTGCTTCCGGTCGAAGCATCCAAACTTTATATTTTGAACTAAATTGACCATTTATTTTGGCTATTAAGATAGTAATTTTGTTTAATTTTTTAGATGTGGATTCCCTGAAAAAATGCAAAGATCTGTGCGAGGAGGGTATGAGGATGAAAAAATTTCCGATGCATTTAATAGGGATTCTCCGAAACTGTAACCGCAAGAGTTAGAGACATAATGAAGAATGCAAAATTATCCTTGCTCCACCCGATTTCTACCCCTAATCGGTTGTTATTAAAATGTTTTGGGTAACATTTAATTATTTTTCTCGATTGGTTCTATTATTATTGTAAATTTAAAATTATAAATTTAAACACATTTAAATGCATAATAAATTTAAACATTAAAAGTTCGATGATAAAATTTCAATAGGATGTGATATTTAGAAAGGAAAGCAATCAAAAGTTAATAGATAAAATAAGTTACTCATACTTGATATCGAGAAGGGGTCTAATGCCCAAATCCCAATAATTATACAAATGTTAAGTTGTTAACCATTTGTTATATTCTTTAACAAGAAACAATGTTTAAGCTAAATTATGGTTAAAATTATTTCCATTTCATGAGAATATATTTTTTTTTGGTAAAGAAGAACTAACAAAATACAGCTTGTTTAAGAACCTCTTTGAGCATCAATGAGGACCAACGCAACAGCCTCTGCTGGAGGTTCCTCAAACAGTCGAGCACCGATCGGATCCCCACAGGCTAATTTTGTCAATGCATCCGTCACCTTGTTTGCGCTTCGCCGGATATGCCGGACCTTTACATCCCACCGATAAGCCAAAAAACTGCGAATTAATTACAGCAACGCTGTCCCTTGGAGCGCCGATGAGCTCCCTTGCATTATTCGCGAGACCTCCACATTATTCGTTTTCAAATCTACTCGTCGATAACCTTTCAACCATGCTAGGTGCAACCCATCATGGGCCGCCCACAGCTCAGCCACCAACACCGAGCACACACCTAAACTACGCGCACAGCCAGCTAGCCAAGATCCATCATTACCTCGCAGAACCACCCCTGTCGCAGCCAATCTTTTTTTATGGGTTCTCAATTGAAACCATTAACTTGTCATTTTATTTTATAAATTTATCATAAATAAGATGATGAAACTTATCGTTATTTTATGAGAGGACATTAATTAGTTAAAAGTGATGACTCAACCTCCCGAACAAAGCCACATTAAATTTTCATGACCTGTTTTAACGAATCAAATAGATAGTGTAAGCGATTGACTGAAATATAAAAAAAAATAAAGATAAAACTGAAACCAATGTGATCAAACTTGCGGTTTATTAGAAAAATCTTATTATTTTATATAAGTAAATAAATAAAATAACTCTCTTTATACTACTATTATCTATTATTGAAGAAAGAATTAGAATTAAGAAATAAGAACCCAATGAGACTTGTGGGACGATTGTTTGACACTGTTTCCGGTTTCCGGTAAAAGGGATGTGGACGTTCCAAGTAGGTCCCACAGTGACTTTTTATTTATTTATTTTAAAACCCGCTATCCGTAGTCAACTATACCTCACTGTCTCCAACCCACGATTTTACCGAGTCTTTAATCCAACGGCTAATCACCACCTTTTGACCTTATGCCCCCTTCCTTCCCCTTTTTTCTCTTCTTTTTATCATTATGAGTTATGACACGGTCTTCCAAGCCGGTTTAGCCCGTTGCAAGTGGACCCCACTCATGAAGCAACTTGGTCAATGTGCTGACAAATTTCAGGACACGTGGGATAATCTGTTTGGATGCGGAGGTTGACGGGCAGTCTGTAACAGAAGACAGGTCAGTGACCCAAGCAAATCCTTGCATTGAGACTTGAGAGGGCATCAGTTTGACTCGAATCCGTTCATTTCTCCTGCCCTTTTATCATAATCATCTTTCACGTTCTTTGTTTGCTTTTTGAGTTCTCTTTTTCTTCGTTATTTCAATTCAGTTTCCATCTTCTTCTGTCTCAAGTATTTTCTGTTCTCTGTATCTATAAAACTACGTCTGCTTCGAGTTTATCGAAATTGTGGGGAGTAGTGGGGGACTTCCCGTTCTGTGTTTCTTCTTGGACCAACGAAGATGACTGTGGAATTGATGATGGGATACAGTGGTGCTGGTAATAGTTTTGCAGGGAAAATGGAGGAAACCGCCTTGAAAGAGGCCGCGACTGCTGGGATTCAAGGTGTTGAAGAATTGATAAGATTGATGTCTAAAACTCAACAGCTCTACAACCAAGATGTGTCTTCTAAAACCTCTCCTTCTTCAGGTTCAGAGCCGGCTATGGAACTCAAAGTTGTTACAGATAAGACTGTTGATTCCTTCAAAAAGGTTATATCTTTACTGGATCGACCCAGGACCGGCCATGCTCGGTTTAGACGCGCTCCTCTTATTCCTCTCGAACAAGAGAGGAAAAACCAGCAGCAGGTTGCACCACAACCTCAGCAGAAGATTCAAGAGTTGGGGAATTCTTCTTCTCTTCAAGCAGCCAAAGATCAGGTGTCTGCTTTTAAGCCTTTTTGTTCAACCCCAAGCCGTAGATTGCTTCATTTGCCTTACAACCACCACCAGAGTAAAAGCAATTCTGCTTTGGTGCCAAAGACTGGTCTTCTGGAGAAAAATGAAGCACCCGGTACCATCACTTTCTCATCTCCGCCTCCTTTGTCTGCCGGAAATTCTTTCATGTCTTCACTGACAGGGGATACTGACAGCATGCACCCATCCTTATCTTCTGGCTTCCAATTCACCAGTCCTTCTCATGTCCATTCTTCTGGTAAACATCCATTATCTTCATCTTTGAAAAGAAAGTGCAATTCCATGGACGATGCTGCTCGCAAGTGTGGGTCATCCTCTGGTCGTTGCCACTGCTCCAAGAAAAGGTTAGTTTTTCCATCTTAGTTATTATACACACAAGTTGTTCGTATAAACTAATTTGGATGGTTTAATCGATTCAGCTTTTCAGGAATTAATATAGTGATTGAATTTTTTATATGTAGAAAATCAAGAGTGAAGAGAGTGATTAGAGTTCCAGCTATTAGCAACAAGATGGCCGATATTCCTCCGGATAATTATTCCTGGAGAAAGTATGGCCAAAAACCAATCAAGGGTTCTCCTCATCCAAGGTCTGTAATTTTCTGCCGTTTTTGATCAATCAAAATGAAATCTTTTCTTTACTTTAATTTTTTTTACCGTTCAAGTTTCCTTTTTTTAATCGTGGGCTATTATATGTTACTTCACCTGTCTGCGTTTGACCAAAAGCCTCCAAACAATAATTCAAGTCTGAATTCAATGCTTTTTGTTTTCAACTGTACAATTGCCATTTCTTGTTTGCCATTTAAGTCTCATTTGACTTTTTGGAATTGTGCATTGAATTGCCTACTGAGTTAATTCGTTTAGTTAGGCCTGTGAGTCCACTTATCCCAGCCCCGAGTTTTCCCTTACCCGTTTGTTTGTGCAATTTCAGGGGCTATTATAAGTGTAGCAGTGTCAGGGGCTGCCCTGCAAGGAAACATGTAGAGCGAGCTCTAGACGACCCAATGATGCTGATTGTAACCTATGAAGGAGATCACAATCATAGCCAAAACATCTCGGACTCCCCAGCAGCTTTGGTCCTGGAGTCATCTTAGTCCCACCACCATCCATCCGAAGGCTCTTCAAATGTTATCTAAATTGAACCAGATCCTGCCAAGGAAAAATCTTAAAAGATCATGCTAGCTGTAGGGTTGTTCATAGTCAGCTGTTAAGATTTTTTTTAAAGGCTTAAAGAGTAGGGCGTTGTGGATTTGGTGGGAGTTGAATCATGCAAGTAAGACTAGCATGGGGTGGGCTCTTTTCATCTTTTTACTTGTTAAAGTTCTTATACCGAATTACCAACATTTCTGTTCATTTCATATATACAATATTGTGGATCTTGCTGGTGATGCTATCATTTTAATTTGCTCCAACTACCACTAAAGCTCTGAATTCTAATACATTAATTTTGAAATTCGGAGACGAATGGGTGTTGTAGTCAATGAACAAATAAAGAATCTTTCATTACTTTTTTTTAACAATGCATGGTTTCTTGCATATGAAGGTTGACCCTTAGATGCTGAATTTAATAATGTTGAGTGGGGTTTGATGGAAAAAAAAAAGAAATGGTGCGGGTGCTTCTTTTGTCAGCTTGTGATTGTTCTCGACTTCCATTTCTGTGAATTTTGTAGACAAGTTGCGATCATGGGATTTAGGGTGAGATTTGGTTGTGGTAGCGAATCTATATTGTTGGGGATAATATCCATTTTTTCAATCTGGAGAATAATAGTAAGTCAAATTGGCTGATCTGGAATGTTGATTATTGTCCCCCCAACATCCGCCTTTTTTTCAACATCTCATGTCTATATTCTTTGTTTTTCCAAGTTATAAAGAATGGGAAAGATCAGAATATCAAGTTATAAAGAATGGGAAAGATCAGAATATCATCTCTTTGGGTGGTTTCTGAACAGGCGCGATAGGAGCGGTCGTACAAGATCTCCAATAGAGAGTGCCCAAAATAGAGAACCTAAATTAAATATTATTAAATTTAATATTTATAAAAAATATAGATTTATATATATATAATTATGTGTGTATATATAATTATGTGTTTATATAAGTTAATTTTTTGTATTAGGATTTTTTTTAAAATAACTTATATCTCTTATTGATTATAAATTAAGGGCTCCATTTTAATATATTACATAGTACCCAAAATTTTTTGAACCGCCTCTCTTTTATTCTTGTTAATAACATAATAGGGTTAGACTTTGCTTGCCAAAACTTTTACTATTCAGGTTAAAATTTTGTTGTTCTTCATTGCATTTGAAATTTGAGTAAAATTTTCTTTTTCAAAAGAAAGTATGCTTTGATTACGTATACTGACTACTAGGAGGGATTTATGTTTTAGTGTTTCCAACTAATCCTTTTAAATTTTTGTTGGAATTTAGTGAATGTCATAAATCTGGTGTTGAATTTGTTCATTCATATATGTATCAATTTAGTTTATTTACTATATTTAGATTACTTGACCAGGAGTACTTCTTTGCCACCGTTATCTTTTTTTAAAAGAAAATTTCTTCAAAGTTGGCCATTTTCACTTTTAATAACAGCTTCCATACCGTCTTTTCTTCATTTGGTAGGATTGAATCATTGATTTTATCTGGTTTTAAGTCAACCTTCCTGTTTTTCCCTCTTTTTGTTTCCTGCTGAAAATCTCCCTCACCACCAACAAAAGCTCGCGTGAAAATTGTGTTCATCTGTCACAGACTAAAAGTAAAAAAGATGAGTTTAAAAAGTCAAAATTCCTAAGGCTTAGGTTTGCCATTATAAATTTATAATTGGACGGTTAAGGGGTCAAATATTTGTATGGTGAAGGGTTAATTTTAAAAAACTCAAAGTAGAGTTGTTCAACTTTTGACATTGCATTTACATTTCAACCATCAATATGTCAGAAAATTCAACTTTAACAGACAAAGCAAAGCAGTCATTACATATTGTCAGATTATAGTTTTGCAGACAATTTAAGAAATTTGGTCAATCAAGTTATTTTTTAAAAGAATAGTAAGTAAAGAAAGACGAACTTCAAAGACAAAACATAACTTTGAAACCAAGAAAATACAAGGAGTAAAGTGTTGCAATGCAAAGCATGGAGGTTGATTTCTTTTCGCTAAGCAATCACTTGTACGTAAACGATTTCTTAACCCTGAAGGTAGCCGCCTCGCATTTTCAAACCCAATTGTAATGTGTGAACAGAAGTAAAGAGACGTTGTAAGTAAGGTACAATGTGAACATGAACTTCAAAGTTCAAAACCATGTTGTTATTGAGTTACAGCTAACCAAAAAAATATAGTAGACTGAAAAGATATGAGATTCACAAATCCCGACATCATCAAACTATGTACTTAAAGCCAATGCCTTCACGGTGTAGTGACCGAATCTAAAATTAATTTGATCCAAAATAATCCGAAAATTTTAGTTTTGAACAGTCCCGTGCATTTAACAGATTGCTTTTGATTCAAAACTCCCCCAACACTGCGATGCATCCTTTGACAGTGCTTCTGGTGCAGCTAGTGGTACTGTTATTTTTCGTGATGATTCTGGGTTTATTATAGGAGAAAAAACTGAATCCTTCACTGCTGCTTCTGCGTCAACAGCTGAAGCCATTGCAGTGGTAGCGGCGATCGATGCTGGATTGTCTAATGTTGTTTTTGAATCTGATAACTCATGAGTTATCAAACGTCTTAACTCCAAAACGCTAGCCGCGTGCAGGTCTTCTGCTATTGAGCATGATATCCTTTTGTCTGTCTGCCTCTTCCCCTTTGTTTTCTGTTGCTGCTATTAGGAGGGAATATAATATGGCAACGGATTGGGTTGCCAAAATAGTTAGGTTTGGTACTTGTCCACATGCATCAGTATGATTATAGGCGTGGTGGCGGTAACCACGGTAGGGGCCATCAGGGTCAGAGAGCTGGTGGGAAGTTGCCCACATGTGCTACTTGCGGGAGGAACCACATCAGGTGGGACAGGCACCAGCTCAGGCTCCTGCTCGAGCCAATGACTTTCAGAGAGGCCGCGGGCGCGGTAGAGGAAACTTCCAGCCGAGGAATGATGGTCAGAGGAACATAGCACATGTAGTTGCAGTTCAGCCAGAGGGCGGAGGTCAGGCCAGAGTTTATGCTCAGCGCGGGGATCAGCATGACACCGATGTGATCGTAGGTAACTTCTCGATACAGTCTTTGGGTTTGCTTTCTTTGATTGACTCTGGGTCTACACATTCTTACATATTGAGTGAGCATGCACGGTCTTTGAATTTGCCTTGTGAAATGTTAGAGGTAGGGGTTAGTGTTACTAGTTCCTTTGGGGACACTATAGTAGTTAGGAAGATGTACCGAAGGTGTCCGTTGATGGTTCAGGGGCACGTGTTTCCAGTGGATATGATGGAACTACCCTTCTATGGTTTTGATGTGATTCTGGGTATGGATTGGCTCACGGAGCATAGAGCTAGGATAGATTTTGAAACTAAGCGGATTTCTTTGAAGCTCACAGATGACTATGAGATTGTAGTGGTGGGCGAGAACGTGAAGTTCTTGTCCAATGTGGTTTCAGTGTTAGAGGCTAAGAGGTTGGTTGAGTTGGGGTGTGAAGCATACTTAGCGTATGTGATGAACCCTAACATGAGTGAGGTTAGACCTCAGGATATCCGGACAGTATGTGATTTTCCTAGTGTGTTTCCGGAAGAACTGCCAGGGTTACCACCGGACAGAGAGGTAGAGTTCAGCATTGAGACTTATTCTGATTCAGCTCCTATTTCGATTGCTCCGTATCGCATGACACCGAAATAATTGAAAGAGTTGAAGACTCAGTTGCAAGAATTGTCAGATAGAGGTTTTATTCGACCTAGTTCTTCACCTTGGGGTGCACTAGTGTTGTTTGTGAAGAAGAAAGATGGAAGTATGAGAATGTGCATAGATTACAGACAGTTAAATCAGCTGACGGTGAAGAACAAATATCCGTTGCCTAGAATTGATGACTTGTTTGATCAGTTGAGAGGAGCATCTGTCTTTTCGAAAATAGACTTGAGATCAGGTTACTACCAGTTAAAGGTAAGAGAGGTTGATGTACCGAAGACAGCCTTTAGGACTAGATATGGACACTATGAGTTTTTAGTCATGCCATTTGGGTTGACTAATGCACCGACGGCTTTCATGGACATGATGAATAGGTTTTTTCATCAGTATCTAGATCAGTTTGTGGTTGTATTTATAGATGACATTTTGGTGTATTCGCGAACTGAAGAAGACCATGACTGACACTTGAGACTTGTTTTGAAGACTTTGTTAGATCATCAGTTATATGCGAAGCTCAGCAAGTGTGAATTCTGGATTCGTGAGGTTGTCTTCTTAGGACATGTAGTGTCAGCTGAAGGCATTAGAGTTGATCCGAAGAAGATTGAAGCCATTGTTGAGTGGAAGCAACCAAAGTCTGTGACAGAGATACGTAGCTTCCTAGGCTTAGCCGAATACTATAGGAGGTTTGTAGAGGGCTTCTCTAAGTTAGTTGCTCTATTGACACAGTTACTTCAAAAGAGTGTTCAGTTTGAGTGGACAGATGCAAGACAGAGAGCCTTTGAGAAATTGAAAGAAGCTTTGACCCAAGCTCCGATTTTGATTCAGCCTGAGTCCGGGAAGGACTATGTGATTTATAGTGATGCTTCATATGTAGGGCTAGGATGCGTTCTTATGCAAGACCGAAGAGTAGTGGCTTATGCCTCAAGACAATTGAAGACTCATGAGCGCAACTATCCGACCCATGACATAGAGTTAGCTGCAGTTGTGTTTGCTTTGAAGATTTGGAGGCATTATTTGTATGGTGAGAAATGCACAGTGTACACCGATCACAAGAGTTTGAAGTACATTATGACTCAGCGAGATTTGAATCTCAGACAGCGTAGATGGTTAGAGTTGATAAAGGACTATGATCTTACTATTGAGTACCATCCGGGTAAGGCCAATGTAGTGGCCGATGCATTGAGTAGGAAGGTGGCCGTAGACTTGAGAGTTATGTTTGCTAGATTGAGTTTGTCCGGAGATGGTGGCTTGGTAGCCGAACTTCAGGTTAGACCTACTCTAGGTTAGATGATTCGAGAGAAACAACTCTTAGATAGATCTTTGGCACCTCACGTGCAAGATATAGCCGAGGGTAGATCTTCAGACTACAGTTTCAGTACTGATGGGGTTTTGTGTTTCAAAGACAGAATAGTTGTGCCAGAAGACAGTGACTTGAGACGTACGATCTTGACTGAAGCCCACAGTAGTCCGTTTTCTATGCATCCTGGAAGTACGTAGATGTATCGTGATTTGAAGAATGAGTATTTTTGGGTTAGCTTGAAGAGAGATGTAGCCGACTTTGTGAGTAAGTGCTTAGTGTGTCAGAGGGTGAAGGCGGAACATTAGGTTCCCTCAGGTTTGTTACAGCCGTTGAGAATTCCGGAATGGAAGTGGGAGAATATCACCATGGATTTTGTTTCGGGTATGCCTTTGACTCCTACGAAGAAGAACTCAGTTTGGGTGATAGTGGATTGATTTACGAAGTGTGCTCACTTCTTGGCAGTCAACACTACTTACACTTTAGATAGATTGGCCGATTTGTACATTGGTGAGATTGTGAGGCTACATGGTGTGCCGAAGTCCATTGTGTCAGATAGAGATCCGCGGTTTACTTCGAGATTTTGGGAGTGCCTGCATACAGCTTTGGGTACCCGTTTGAACTTCAGCACTTCTTATCATCCTCAGTCAGATGGTCAGTCAGAGAGGGTTATTCAGATCTTAGAGGACATGCTGCGTTGTTGTATCATTGACTTTCAGGGTACTTGGGAGAAACATTTGCCTCTAGTAGAGTTTGTGTACAATAACTGTTTTCATTCGAGCATTCAGATGGCTCTGTATGAGGCCTTGTATGGCCGAAAGTGTAGAACTCCAGTGTGTTGGGCCGAGGTAGGACAGAAATTGTTACCTATGCCGGATTTGCTCAAGGGAACGACCGAAAAGGTAAAATTGATTTGTGATCGTTTGAAGGCAGCTTCGGATAGGCAGAAGTCCTATGCTGATTTGAAGAGGAAGGAAGTTGAGTTCTCAGTGGGTGAAAGGGTATTCTTGAAGGTGTCTCCGTGGAAGAAGGTGATGAGGTTTGGCCGAAAAGGGAAGTTGAGTCCTAGGTACATAGGACCGTATGAGATTGTGAAGAGGGTTGGTCCGATTGCTTATCAGTTGCGTTTGCCATCCGAGCTTGAGAAGATACACGATGTGTTTCATGTGTCGATGCTTCGCAAGTACAGGTCCGATACATCACATGTTATGCCCGTAGAAGAAGTCGAATTGAATCCGGATTTGACTTATGAAGAAGAGCCTGTTGAGATCTTAGCTTCTGACAGTAAGGTGTTGAGGGGTAGATCGATTGAGTTAGTGAAGGTGCGGTGGCAACGTTGGGGTGTGGACGAGGCCACTTGGGAGAGGAAGGAGAATATGGAAAAGTAGTTTCCGTATCTCTTTCAGTCAGGTAATTTCGGGGACGAAATTCTTTAAGTGGGAGAGAGTTGTAACACTCGTGTCTTGGGCCTAGGAGTTAGCCGGGTTATTGTTCGAGTCAAATAAAATCTAATTAAAATAAACCAACTTTGAATAATGACCTATTTGAATCTTAATAAAGAGGGAGGGACCAATGTTGTGATTTACCCATATTTTAAATAAAGCAAGACAACTTTTAGGGAAAAGTTGTCATCTTCCTTCTCATTTTTCCCTTTCCCAATTTCAAAACCCTTTCCCCCATTTTCAAACTCTCCTAAAACCCTAGTTACTATTCCATTGCTTTTACTAATCGATTTCAACACCAAATTAAGAGGTAAATATATTTCCTTAACCTCCTCTCTATCCTCTACTTATCTATTGTCTTAGATTTCAAAAATATTGAGTTTTGGGAATTAGGGTTCATATTGAAATTTGGGTTTTAATGGGGGGTTTTCAATTTGTTTAGAGAAATTGTATTGGGGTTTTGTTTAAGCATAATGAAATACACAACATATGTTAATTTGGTTGATTTTGGATGAAAATTCGTAGTGGGTCCTTAGGGCAAATTTTAGAGTGTGAAAATTTAGGTTTTTGGTGGGTTTAATGTTGAAATTGAATAGCTGATGGTCTACCTATGTTAGGAGGGTGATTTGGGATGTTTAGGAAGTCATTTGGGTGTTTGGAAATAGGTATTTCAGCCAATGGTTGTTGGAGTCCGAAAATTGGGTTTTTGAGATGTTATGTGGTTTGGGAATTTGAGGAAATTGGGTTGTGATTTGCAAAGTAGGTTGATGGTTGAATTAGCATTGAATTGGGAAGTAACGTATGTGTTTGTTTGACTAGAAACAAGAGGAAGCGTGGAAGAGGCTTCGGGACCGGATCCGGGCTCGTTGGAGGATTGGTTCGAATTGCTAAGGAAGGGCGGTGAGTGGTTTCAACTTGTTTTTAAGTTTGGTTCGAGCACGAGTAGTGTGTGTGTGTAAAGTGTACTTGGTAGGCCACTTTCTTATAATCCAAGTAGTTAGTTTAGTCTTGTTTTCCTTAAATGCTAATGTGCTTATGACTATGCTCTTGTACTTGTGATTATGTGGTGCATGTTTATATATATATCATGATGTGGATACATGTGATGAGCATGAGTGTGTTGTCGATATATGATTGGTGATGATAATTGGCACTAAATAATTACCGGTTGTAAATGATCGATCATTAGGATAGTGTGCACACAAATTGAGTCAAAACGTACGTGGCCTTGATGGCGTTAAGTCGTCAATGAGGAGTACGGTGATGTAACATTCCACCGGAAGCATTTTATATATTTCTACGGGATGATGAGTGGAATCCCATCCGTAGGGCATGTGGCGATGAGTGGAATCCCGCACATCCATGGTCCGGTGATGAGTGGAATCCCACCGAGGTAAAGTGTTGTCATGGTTTAAATCCGCACAATCGGGGTAATTAAAGTGGCCAATTAACTTGTTTTCTATATGGTGATGTAAGAGTGTGATATATGGTATTGTTGTATGTTGATGATATTGATGTTTAAGCTTGTTAGGATCGAGAGACCATATATGCCACTTGAAAGACTAGCTAGGTCTACTTGATTTTATGCCTATGCTTGATGTAAGTAAGTCTAGGATCAACATGCTTGGACCCTGCATTGTTGTTGTTTTTCGTTTTAGAGCACCCTCACTAAGCTTATAGCTTACGCTCTCAATGTTCAACAATGCAGATCATTAGCGTGGTGTTAGCTCGAGGCAAAGCAAGGAGGGCTTCCAAGTTTGTGACTCAAGTACGGTGGTAATATGTAATAGTTAGCAATGTGGCAAGGGTCGTGTATGAGCTTGTATGACTCATTTATATGATTTGATGTTATGTTGATTATGGCTTGTAAGCATGGCTTGTTATGATGAACATCGTGTGTGTGAGCATGTCTATCAATGTTAGTTTACCTTGATGTAGGAGTGAACCTCTATATGCTTGACTTGTGCCTTAGAGGCTTTGTGTTCCTTGTATGGTCTTAAATATTGACATGCTTTTTGTTAGAATGTTATTGCTTGAAAGCTTTTGTTGCATGTATGATTGAATCAACGTCTTGTGTGAAATGTGCCTTTAATTGCAAGTTTAAGCATGCCTAAACTCTTGGTTTGATATAGGAAACATGTTAGTGTGTTGGTTGAGGTTTGAGAGGGATTTAAGGGCCACCTTGTGCCTTAAACCAGCTCAAACATGTGTTTTCGTAGCAGGGGTATCGATACGGCTGGTCCCGTATCGATACGGCCTTCATGTATCAGGCCCCGTGTTTCGATACACAAGGGGGCGTACCGATACTATTTTGGTCACTGGAGCTATTGTCCAGTTCGGTATCGGTACGGGCTTTCATGCGTATCGATACGGTCCCCTTAGCGTTGACCATGGGAAGTCAACAGTTGGGTAGGGTATCGATACACTTTTAGGGTGTATCGATACGGTCTCCACGGGTTGACCTTGACCAGTTGACATGGTCAAGGGGTATCGATACACCCCTTAGGCGAATCGATACCGCCTACAGTTTAAGCTTAAAATTGAGCCGTATCATGATTGTTGAGTTTGTTTGATTGTTTCGTATGTGTAGTTCCGCTGTATGACCACTTAGGGTTTAATAATCATTTAGACAAAATTTGAAAAAAAAAGATAGGGTTGCTAACCGAGGGAGAATCTTTAGGGGTTTTCACTCGGTTTTCCCCGTGTAGCTCACTCGGACCGGTCATCCGGCCAGACCGGAACGAGGGGGTTACATTATCATTCACTCGTCTCTTCCACAACGATCGAAACTCAAGCGGGGAGTTTGAGCCTCCCGGATCCTTATATAAATATAATTGTTGTAATTTTATTTGTGCATTGTATTATAATTCTACTAGTTGGTTCTAACTTTAATTTTTTATATATAAAAAAACTGAACAGTCGATCCTAGAGATGACAATTTAATCCGAATCCGATTCGATCCGAAGAAATTTATCCGATCCATATCTGATTGAAAAAAATCCGAATCCGAATCCGAGGAAAATGTCCGAGTCCTAATAGGAGATGGGTTGGATATGGATCATGCCAAGATCCGATCCGAATCTGATCCGAATCCGATCCAAATCCATGTCCGATTCGAATGCGACGCATCTGATCCATATCCGAGTCTGAATCAAAACATTTAAGACTTTTAATTCCTTAAAACAAAATATCATATATAATATTTACATTAAAACAAAAATACAACATAAATAAAGTAAAAGGTTAAACTAAATACATTAACTTTATTTATATATATATATTAAAAGTAATAATAAAATATAAATGTCTTAAGAATGTAAGTTAAATAATAATAATATTTATTATGATTTATATATATTAATTAACTTTAATATAATATAATATATCTATTTATACCATATGCATGTATAAATAAATATAAAAAAATAAATGCAAGATCAAGTCATAGATAAACAAATAATAAAATAAATACAATAGGGAAACAAATAAATGTAAATATCAATGAATTACTAAAAATTAAGGAAGTTAGTGAATGAAATAGTAAGTAATGTGCAATCGATAGATAAAGTTATGATATATTATACTAAAATTATGAATTAAAATAGAAAGCAAATTAAAAGCATAAACAATAAACACAAAAAATGAAATGTAGTCAACAAATAAGGGATAAAAATGAACAAGTGTAGAATTAAATAGCATAAATTAAATGTGTAAGAAATTAAATATACAAAATTATGGACTTGATTGCACTAAAATAAAATTATTAGAGGGCCAAAACACAATATACCCTAAAGACCCTAAAATTCTCGAATCTACCCCTTAGACTTGGGTCAAGACTAGGGATGACAATTTAATCTAAATCAAAAAACTCTAATCTAAATGCGGTTGAAACAAATCCGAATCCGATCCAAAAAAATTCGATCCAAAAACAATCTGATCCAAATCCGTTTGAAAAAAATCCGAATCCAAATCCGAAAAAAATATCCGAGTCCGATTGTAACGGATTCGGACTTGGATTTTATACAATCCGATCCAAATCCGATCCATTGCCATCCCTAGTCGATCCAGATTTATAAGCTTAAATGGGCTTGGCCAATGGGCATTCATGGCATGTAGTATGCTTTCAAGGTTGTGCTCTTCCTGGTAAATTAAGTTTGTGCAGCATTTATTAATTAACTTCAAGCCATACTTTTGCCATTCTCTAACGTTTTATGTTCGAATAGTGGGATGCAAAGAATCTATTATTTATAGGCTAAGGACCATATATTTCTTTCTTTCGATTGCTGCAATAAATCTTTTGACGACATTTAAAAATTGAACCAAACTGGTCGCCTAGCTATCTAAACTTTATAGTTGATAAAACATTCATCTACCCCTTTGGATATGCATTGTTTGATCTTGCACTTCAATTATCATCCAAGATTTTGACGTTCTATTGGCTCTTCAGATTATTTTCTTCTTTGCAAATAAATGCATTCATTATTGCAGCAGTAGTAATTAGTTGGATCATAAATAAAGTTGAACTTGGATGAGTCACACATTTTAATTTGTATCATCTTTTTCATATATTTTTAATTTGATTTCAATGTTTTTTAATATCATAATTTGAATTTACATAAAATTAGACGGCATAAATATTTTTACCCATAGGCCATTAATGAATATCGATTTTAATGTTTCTTTATTTTTTGAAATCAAAATATTCAGCTCCGTAGATATTGTTTTAGAAATTCCGTAGCTGTTGAAAAATGACAATCAAAGGCTTGGGAGTTTGGGCCTTTTTTGTACGTTAACCAGGGTCATTCAACAACTGCATTTATTTGGGTCGCACGTACCTTTCCACTTAGATCAGAGACCATAAAAGGCCTTCAGTCTTGACTTTCGAGTTATCTTCCCACCTTTATGTTAGCCTGTTAGCCCCAATAATAATAGGATTAATATCCTATACACTGGCGGTGGAAAGTTTTTATTTCCACAAGTGCCTTAATTATATGGTTTAGGGTTAGGGTTTAGGCTTTAGAGTTTAGGGGTTTTAGTGTAAAGGTTTATAATTTAGGGTTCATGTTTAGAATTTAAAAATTAGGGTTAGAATTTAGGGTTTAGGGTTAGGGTTTAGTTTTAGGGTAATATGGGTGGGGATTTAGGTTTTAACCTATAAACCCTAAATTTTAACCCTAAACCCAAAATTCTATCAACAATCCCTAAATTCAAAACTACTACACTTATACCCCTAAATTTTAAACCCTAAACGAAGTCCCTAACCCCTAAAACTAAGGCGCTTGTGTAAAAAAGTTTACACAAGCGCTTGTGTATAGAACAATTACCCATAATAATAAGGATTAATATCCTATACACTGGCGGTGGAAATTTTTTATTTCCACAAGCGCCTCAATTATAGGGTTTAGGGTTATGTTTAGGGTTTAGAGTTTAGGGGTTTTAATGTAAATGTTTAGAATTTATGGTTCATGTTTAGAATTTAGAATTTAGGGTTAGAATTTAGGGTTTAGGGTTAGGGTTTAGTTTTAGGGTAATATGTGTAGGGATTTAGGTTTTAACCTATAAACCCTAAATTTTAACCCTAAACCCAAAATTTTATCAACAATCCCTAAATTCAAAGCTACTACACTTATACCCCTAAATTTTAAACCCTAAACGGAGTCTCTAACCCCTAAAATTAAGACGCTTGTGTAAAAAAAATTCCACAAGCGCTTGTGTATAGAACAATTACCCTAATAATAAGGGAAAATATTTCGTGTATAGGCCATGGAAACAAAATGTTTTTCTAAGAGATTTGGTTTTAGAATTTAAGGATCTGATTTATGATTTAAAGTTTAAGAATTTAAGTATAAAATTTTAGAATTTAAGGTTTATTAGTTAGAATTTAAGGGTTAGAAGTTAGAGATTAGTTTTTAAGGTTATATGATTAGAGATTTAGGTTTTATTCTATAAACTCTAAAATTTAACCCTAAACCTTAAATTTTAACTATACCCCTAATTCAAAACATACACACTAAAACCCCTAAACACTAAACGTTCAACTGAATCCTTAAACACTAAAAGTAAGACATTAGTGAAAATTTTGTTTTCATCGGTGCTTGTGTATGGAATAATTACCCTAATAATAATAGTAATAGTTAGGGTAAACCAGTTTGAAGCTTGACCCAATCCAATTTCCAATTGTCCCAAATTTGTCACGTTGTCAGCAATTTTGCATGTGGCAGACTATCTTTTGTTGGAAGAAATGTTATAATTTTGAAGGATGTAATTGTAAACACAAATTTTCTCATAATAAACATGATGAACGTAAAAGTAACTTTTCTTCCCCAAGAGGCAACTCATCAAGACGTTGGCATATACTAAGAGTGTTACAAAATAACTTTATATATTCTCCAGATCGCAAGTCGCAACTCTGTATTCATCCCAGACCTTTAAAAACTCCCATCAAAACCCAATATAAAATTTCTTTTACAGAACTGTGAGTTCACGTGGCAGCTGTTTGGCACCGTCACATGTGAAAAAGATGTTAAGCCCAGTATTGAATAACATAACGACGGGCGTTTGAATGTTAATGATCTCACCGGAAAAGAACAAGAAAGTAACGAAGACTAGAAGGGGAAAGGCATTGTTAGTTGTTTGGTTGGAGGGGAAGTGGCTGGTTAAGTGCCATCAACTACCAAATAAAGAGCCAGTATATCAACCGTACAAAAATATATACTTTTGCCCATATTTTTGCCTTGCATTCACGTGATTCTGAGCTTGCAGTCGACAGCTGCTCCCCTAGCCTTTGTCACGTACCGCTTGCTCCTATTGCCATCTAAAGCATTCTTTTCTATCTCTCTCCGCAACCATTTGCCCTATGGGGAATGAGACGGACTACTCAACAAGCTTATTGCTTTTGGAAAAGACAAGTGAAAAAAAAGGTCAGAAAAAGAGCTATGAAGAAAAGGCAACCCCTTCTGCCTCAAACCTTCTTCTTAGTATTATGTAGTGTAGTTGTTTATGCAGAAGCTGCTAAGCTAAGGCCATCCCCTGAGGCTGCTGCTCTTCTGGGTTTTCAGTCTAAAGCAGATTTGAGGAACCATCTCGGTTTCTCTCACAATGCAAGCTCCCGCTTTTGTGATTGGCAAGGAGTCACATGTTACCAGCACAAAGTGGTACGTCTCATTTTAGAAGATCTACATCTTGGTGGCGTTTTTGCTCCCAACACATTGTCCCACCTCGCCCAGCTCCGGGTTTTGAGTCTCCAGAACAACTCCCTTACAGGTCCGATTCCTGATCTTTCAGGCCTCGTCAACCTCAAGACCCTCTTCCTCAATCATAACTTCTTCACTGCTTCTTTCCCTCTTTCTCTCCTTTCCCTTCATCGAATAAGAACCCTTGATTTGTCCTACAATAATCTCACTGGTCCCATACCAAGCTCCTTAGCTTCTCTAGACCGATTGTTCTACCTACGGTTGGACCTGAACCGGCTTAACGGAACGATTCCTCCTTTCAACCAGTCTTCCCTTAAAACCTTTAACATTTCAGGGAACAATCTTACTGGAGCGATTCCAGTGACCCCAACGTTGCTGCGGTTTGACTTCTCTTGTTTTTCGTGGAACCCTGGCCTTTGTGGAGAGATTATTCACAAAGAATGTCATCCAAGGCCCCACTTTTTTGGTCCCACAGCTTCAGTTGTGGCGCCGCCGCCTACGGTGGCTCTTGGTCAAAGTGCTGAACTTCATGGAGTGGAGTTGGCTCAGCCTCGGCCAAGTTCAAAGGAGCACAAAAGAGCCGCGATTGTTATAGGGTTCTCTACTGGGGTCTTTGTTCTTATCGGTTCACTTATTTGCTTTGTCATGGCAATAAGGAAACAGACGGATAAAAAGAAACCAACGGCTGCGGATGAATCCGATGACGGGGCGGCTGCAGCACAAGCTGCGGCGGTGATTCAAATGGAGCAAGAAAATGAGTTGGAAGCGAAAGTGAAGAGAGTGCAAGGAATGCAAGTAGCCAAGAGTGGGAACTTGATATTCTGTGCGGGCGAGGCGCAGTTGTATTCGCTGGACCAACTGATGAGAGCGTCAGCTGAGTTACTCGGGAGGGGCACTATGGGGACGACGTACAAGGCAGTGCTTGATAATCGCCTGGTGGTGACGGTCAAGAGGCTGGATGCTGGGAAATTAGCAGCCACAACTAAGGAAACGTTCGAGCAACACATGGCATCAGTTGGCGGCTTAAGGCATCCCAATTTGGTGCCTCTCAGGGCGTACTTCCAGGCCAAGGAAGAGCGGCTCCTTATCTATGATTTCCAGCCCAATGGCAGTCTTTTCTCCCTCATTCACGGTAATAACTTCATGCTTTCGTTTTCTTCTTCAATTGCTTGAATGATTTGCATGTTTCGGGGATAAGCAATGAAAGGCACACGTGTATTGAAATCATAAGCCTCAATTTGTTAACTCCAAATTGCATGTGCAGGATCGAAATCAACAAGGGCAAAGCCACTCCACTGGACGTCGTGCTTGAAAATAGCTGAGGACGTAGCACAAGGCCTCTCCTACATCCACCAAGCATGGAGGCTTGTCCATGGCAATCTCAAGTCCTCTAACGTCCTTCTTGGCCCCGACTTTGAGGCCTGTCTTTCCGACTACTGTCTGGCTGCCCTGGTCACTTCCTTCCCGGACGAAGATCCCGATTCAATCGCATGTAAACCACCGGAGACTCGCAATTCGAATCACCAGGCGACGTCGAAATCTGATGTTTTTGCATACGGGGTTTTGTTGTTAGAGCTTCTGACAGGGAGACTTCCTTCCCAGCACCCGTTTCTGGTTCCGGATGAGATGATGCACTGGCTTAGGTCATGCAGGGAAGACGATGGAGGGGATGATGAAAGGCTAGGGATGCTTCTTGAAGTGGCCATTGCCTGTAGTTTGAGCTCTCCCGAACAAAGGCCCACGATGTGGCAAGTTCTGAAGATGTTACAGGAGATTAAAGCTGTATTAATGGAGGATGCTGAATTGGACCCACTTTCTGGGATGTGTTGATTAATTTATGATGTTACTAGCATGTAACTGTAGAACTATAGTAAAACCAATTAACATATTTTATACCGCTCTATAACAAATGCAATTGCTGCTGTTTTCTACCTTTGTCCCTTCATTTCTGACATTATTTGCGTAGTTTCATATTCTTGGCCCCTACATGGATACTTTTTTGTGCCTCCATATCCACGTTTTCACCCCTTTCATTATCTCGTATACAAGAACTTTATCATCATCATCATGCCAGTTGCAGTTGATGTTAATGGGATCATTTGTTTATTTTCATAAACGTTTTTTTTTCACTTTCATTGTCTCAAATCTAAGTCACTACCCTTCAGTTACTTTCTTCTACAAGCCTTGAGGTATCTCATCGTTTGTTAAACTCAATATTGACCAACTTTTATCTTTAACTCAAACTAGTTTCCAGGGAGAAACGAAAAGACATGTAAAATTTTCCTTATAACAATTGAAAATGCTACAGACTTTCAATTTTTTAACAAAATTAATAACAAGCTTGCACACATGCTCTAAATATATGAACCAAGAAATCACAAATTTGGGTAAAAAATGAAAATCTGAAAAAGAAAAATACAATTAGACTGCAGTTTTCATACAAATTTCTACCACTTACAAACAGTTTCTTCCATATAAGTGTGTTATTGAACATACACCAAAACCTTAGAGACAGCTCAAATCAGACCCAATGTACTTATTTTTATTGCCATTGGAACCATCTCATGCTATTGTCTTCAACATATGTGGCACACTATCGGCAGCATCAACACTTCTTTACAAGATGCTCCGGATGTAGTAATCACAGAAAAAAATGGAAGATTACAAACCTATACTTTTGATATTCTAAAAAAAATCAACTAAACCAACAGGGCTCATGCAGGTTCCAACAGCCAGTTCCAATACACTGCATCAACTAAGAAAAAGATACAATAAGGCTCAGGCACATTGATGCATGTCAAACAAGGTTTTTCTAAGTCAATTACGCTCAACCAAGCAGATCATGGTTCTCTTAAGCTATTAGTCTCTCTGGGTCATTTTGTTTTAGAGTTGGCTACCCTAGGAGTCAAATTCAAGTTCATGTACTTGGCTCATCAATTTACTTTGTAAATTATTCTTTAAGTACTGTCTAAAACTCATTTTTCTCAAGTTGAGATTTGCAATCAGAAATGCTGGAATGTTTTTAGCAGACAAGTAATTTGTCCTCAACGACATAGAAATCATGATAACTAAAAGAAATTGTAACAAGGACATGAATAGCATGTGATTGAAGGTTATGCCAACATGAAAATACAAGGTAGAAAGAAATTACCTACACTCTTTTCTAGGCTTCACCCTGCACCTTGGTTAGGAACATGCATATAATTGAAGAATACTTTGGCCAATGTAATCTGGTGACCATCGAATATCAGACTCTATGTGTCAGAGCTTGAGAACGAGGCTTTGCCCTTATTAGTGTTTCATCACTGTGTCTGATCCATTCTGAAAGTCGCCATGGTTTCTGCCATTTCCATTTGAATTGTAGGTGCCATTGGTGATGGCTTCTTTTCCACCTCCACAGTTTGCCGTTGCCAGCTTGTCCTATAGCTACCAACTTTTTTATTGGCAACTGCCCGAGTGGTACCATCTGCATGAGCAGCAAATCCAACTTTACTTGGCAAAGCATGAAAGCAGATGGAAGCACTAGGACTCAAGTTGGAGAATGAAGCTACCTTTCGTGATTGATCCCTGAATGCGGTTGACTCTCTGGCTGCACCATTAACAATACCTGGGCTATATTTCAGCTGTTTCTGTGCTGGCACAGACATTGGGGATAATGAACCGTTCATGTCATCGGCAACATGTTTCAATGAATTTGGAGAGTTCCCCTGCTCATGGACACTTTTCTGTCAAAAAGCAGTGCCGGGAATAGGAATGATGTTGGCACATACAACAGTGATAACATATCATGTACAATATTTATATTACAACAAAAGAAAATCCTATATTTTAATAAGATTTCCTTTTTTGAGACTCCTTGATGCAATACAGGTTGCAGTACAAGCTATTCAGCTGAACAAAGGTTAGGAATTTTATGAGGGATAAGCAATGCGAACTTAATTGTAGCCAAGGGAAGGACCCCCATTATGAGGACATCTGAAGAAGGAAGTTTGTCATCCAAGAAAACAGTAAGAGATTCACCATGTTGCCGTTATAAACGACCTTTTGTTGATAAGATAAACAGGTTTTCAAGTTCCGTTATGGCGTTATCTTATACCAAATGTGGCATTCTTGAACGAAAATCATTCTCATAAATTTTAGAATTGGGAGTTTATTCAAAGCATCTAATGAGCATCATTCTTTTGAGCTATTAAAGAACTCCAAAAGAGAAATTCAAGATTAGTAGTTGTAAGTGTAGAATTCTACCACATGCTTAGAAGTTAGATGCCATTTAATCAAATCAAACTCACTGAACCACTTCTGGATGTCATATATGTATCTAAGTTCAACGTCATCTGTGTGTTGATGTGAAACAGCTTTAGAATCATTAGTGATCAGTTCAATGTACTTCAATGAGCTTAGGCTGTTAAGCATGTCATAGATGAAAGCCTAAATAAAGCACTGGATGTAAAACCTGAATAAAGTTTCCATGAAACTAACCGTAGCTGCTGTAGCCAATGCAACGGCATCCGCTTGCTCTCTTAAATTTAGTTCATTCTCAACTTCTTTTCTTCGTAATTCACTCTGCCGCAACAGACCTACAAGTTCTTTAAGTTGTTCTTTCATTTCCTTGATTTCCAAGTCTTTTTCCCATAATTGGCACCTGTTCATAACATATAAGCATCCATAATTTATTTGTTTTCTTTTCTTTCTTGTCAAACTCCATGAATCGGCCTTTATATTTGACCTACTTTAATGTATATTTACATGTATCACTAGGTGAGAGATATCACCTTGTATCTCCAAGAGAGTTGAACATATACTGAAGCAGGTTCTTTGCATCTCCCATGGAGCGCAACTGATTCCAACGTCCACGATTAGTGAAGGCACGCTCCCGCTCTTCTGCCTCTGAAAGTTGTGAAGCCATTGCTACAAGTGAATTAGAGGATATGCTGAGCATATTTTCAAGTGAAGATATTCTGGCAACTCTTGCATTTGGTGACATGGAGGCTGCCCTGTGGAGAAGTAAAATATATCGAGGCATGTTAGGAGAGGTTGCAGCCCTTGTACAGAGGAGAAAGTACCACATTTAAGTAATCTCCTCAAACTCATGTTGGTTCCAACCATGGATGACCCATGGGTGTGGGAGAGGAAAGACTATAACATGTTGTGTACACTTTATGCAATTTTAATAATACCATGCTGTCGAATCTATATGATTGAACGGTAAAAGGACTAAAATGCTAGTATTAAAGTACAATGCTTTTAGACATTAGATACCTGGAAAATCCATTCTTTCCTCTCGGAGGGCTGAGCCCCTTCGAAGCAAACTCATCTACTTGCTTCAAGACAGCTAACTCTTCTGCCAATGCAGCTCTCCTGCAGGTAGTGCGTAATAAGTGAAAGTGACATAAAAATAGTCTATATATCCCAAACCAGTTTTATATACAAATAAGATATTGTTACTTACACTTGGCTTTGCTTCTCATATTCAAAGCGAACTTCATGCACGTTCACCATGACTTCTAACTCATGATCTAACCAACGTTGTAATGCTTTCTCATTGGTCTACAGAAGCAAGTTACGTTAAATGGTTTAAAGATGTGGATATCGAAAAATACTCAAAAAAGAAGGAAAGAAACAGAGATTATTACCTGCCCATTTGTTCCATTCCCATTGGAAATAGCTGGTGGATACCAAACATTAGAAATTTGAACAAATAAAATGAAGGGCATGAATATGAATACCTTATGTTTCCCTCAATAAAACTAGACTGTCTAGCATAAGGCAATAGAAATATATTCTAGAATACCTTATGTTTGCCTCTATGAAGAACATTATTTTAGACAGACTTGGAATGTTGAGGACATCAACCTTTAAAAAAGAAAAACCTACCTGAGTTATCACGGACAAATTTACGTGCTTCCAGCAACTCTTTTAGCCTCTTGGTGGCCATGGCAGCCTCCTCGGTTTTTCTTTGGAGAACCTGAAAATATGAATAGCTGCAAATTATTTCTCTACAAACCAATCAGTGGTAAATGCTCATCGCACAAGAAACAAAAACATGCTTACCATTTTCTGGCGTTGATTTAAAGCTTGCAGCTTATGCCTTTCATACTCATTTCTCCGGCCCTCTTTCCGTAACTGATTGTGCATGCAAATAATGCCAGTTAAGCATATAGCAGAAACAATATATGCAAATACCAGTGACGAATCCAAAACATAATTCCAGCAATAAATGACTATCTTTATTCTCATGTATATAACAGTAATGCATGCAATAGTTAATTAAATTGATAGAAAAAAGAAGCAAGCCACCTGCAACAGTTCCTTTTCTCGAGAGGCTTTCCACTGACGAAATTGTTCTGCCTCTTGTTTTATCCTATGTTGCAACTGGACCTACAAACACATGATAGGCAAGGGAAGAGAAATAACAAAAGGGAAGGGGGAAAGATGGGGAGATTTAGCAGTATATATATAATTAATCAAAAGAAAGATATAAGACAAACATAAGATTTAACCTTTTGCGCCTTTATGAATTGAATTTCATCTTGCAGTCGTTTCGCTGCTTCGTCGCTCTTCTGTTTCTGCTTTAAAAGTTGAACCTGGTTCTCTTGTTTCTTCTTAAGTTCCAGAATCTGGTGCAAATAAGCATTCACGATAAAAATGAAATCATTATTAGCCCTTTTCTTCAATCCAACAATGAATGCCATCTATCTAAAACTGTCACCTGTGCTTCAAGGGATTTAAGTTTCTGAGCATGGATATCTTGCACTTTTTGTTTTTGTCCATCAGAACCAGCAGAAAGATTTTCAATTTCAGCCAATAAGCGATCCCTTTCTTGCTGCAGTGAGGAAATAGGTTATGAAATGTTAGCATGCATATTTCTTCAAGTGAAGTCTGAGAATTAAAAGAAGTGAGTTTAAACCTGCACAGCTCTTTTCTCGTCCTCTAATTCCTGAATTTTCTTCCCAAAATGATGCTTAAGAGCAACCGTGTCGCCTCCAAAAAGTTTCATCTCGGACTGCTCAAACATAAGATAGAAGAATTAGCCGGCATTGGAGAAGTTATAAAAATATCAACCATCTAATTATCAAGAATTGAGACCCCTAAGAATTCAACTTCTGAATAACAACAATTGAACAACATTGCAATGTTTTGAAGATATAAAACTATACCTCTTTCTCCTCTAAGCGTCTATTCAGCTCATGCAATTCTTTGTCCATAGTATTTTGTAGAAGCGTGTGCTCCCACTCTTTTGCGGCTGCTTCTTCAATTTCTCTGGAGTCACCTGCTAAATAGCCAATATATTCAAGTCAATAAAACACCTAGAGAACATATAAATAAATCATATGGAAGAATGGATACGTCTTTTGTAGGTCAGGTAAGTCTGTACCTATCAAGGTTTCACCCATTTGATAGTCGGAAGACTCTATACTTAGCAAGTTTCGTTTCAGCCCTTCACTTTTGATAGAACAAGGACTACCATCCTGAAATAGGAAGTTTTTCATTCATATACATTTCAAAGCACAATATACATGATAAAAACTTGCATGTAAATCAGCCAAGAAATTTCAACTACAAATGAAGTCAACAAGGGTTTCCTCGACATACTTGAGCATCGGTTTCACGTTGATCCATAATGGTGCATCTGCTGCGGAACTCCTGAAGTTCTTGGCAAAGATCCTCATTAGCAGCTTCAAGCCAAGCAATCCTTTCCTTGAGAACCTGAAAAAACAGTCCTATTAAAAGGCCTGTGGGACTAATCCTATATGAGTTATCTCCACGAAGAAGTTCACAACCGAATCAGTTATTTACCAATCTGTTCTAACTTGGATTCCACGAAACAATTAAAAGTAATTATTAAGTTTATTCAGTAGCTAAGAGTACCATGATACCTGTACTTCATCAGAGCCCCCACGTGCGCAAAGTTCTGCTTGCAGACACTCTAGTTGTTGACGCATCTTTAGCATCTCATTGGACATAGGATCTCGGTTAACCTATTTAAGTCAGAACAAGAGTGAAAATTTTGTACAGAATCTACCTTGAAAATCAACTAATATCCGACTTGGCAAATGAGGGAAAAGAAAGAAGAAACTTTGAAGTGATGAAAATAATTCTCTTGAACTTACAATAGGCTTGTTTCGGATGTTGCGAGCACGATTTGCATACTTTAAAGTATTAAGGGTTTCCTCTGCATTGATGTCAGCAGGACTAATGCAGGCTGCTCATAAAGAAATAGTTAAAGACAATGATTAAAGTGCACAAAAATGGGAAGGAACTAGAACATGAATGTGCCAAATTATGAAAAAAGAGGAAACAACTGAGCAGGTTAAATAATTGGAAGAAATGGCAGTACCTATCATCACAGTTCTGCTATTGCCACCAAGTGAATCCTGCCCAAAAAAATGATCAAATTTTCATCAATCAATAAACAATCTGAGAGAGAATAAAGATAGTGAGAATTAAAAAAAGGATGAAAAATAATTTCTTAAACCATTTAAATTCCACAGGTAGTACATTTCACCGGACATAACTATGATCAAACACCTAAATGCAGGAATAGTCCTTAGACCCTCTTAAGGGTCGAGAAGCAAAATCCCGGGGCTAAACCAACACACAAGCACCCCGGGAAAACAATACATTTCAGATTGTTGGGGGTTCCGACCAAACAATCAAGAGATCCCTCAACCCCTAAAAAGACAATTTCCCACAAAATGAACATTCAATTTGACACTATTACTCCATAAAATAATATAGGATAAATAATGCCTAGCAAAATGGGAGATACAGACTTCTTAAACTCTGCATACCTGCAAAAGCCGAGTAAGTTTACTATCTCGATATGGAACGTGAACACCTTCTTTTCTCTTTTTTTCATCACCAAGGGCACTGATGACATTACCAAGGGCAAGCAGTCCCCTGTTGATATGAACTCCTGTTTAGATGACAAATATGGCTATTATCATGTTTGGTTTGGAGAAGAATAGTTTCATGACATAAAGAGAGGACAATCAGTGTCACTAACCTTCTTTAAAACGCATACCATCAGAACCTGTTCTTTTTGCTCGCTCCGATCCAGCAAGATCTACCAAATGTAACTTGGCACAAAGATATTCTTCACTGGTTATGTCATTTGGACTTCCATCTCCAGAAATAGGATTGAGTTTACGCATTTGCTCTAAGGTGATGGTGAAGATTGCATGTGAGCGACTATACAACCACATAAATAGATTATCAAAATTTAGCTAGGCATATAAAAGTAAAACTATACAAAAGGTAAAACTAAGAAGTCAAGAAAGCATTGCTCAGTATGCACCACGGGATATATCAAAAGCAACAAGCTCCAAAAACTGGAAACCTTGCAACATTTTCAGAGTTTATAAAAGACTAATAACTACAAACATCAAATAATAGAACGTGAATTAACCTTGATTGGTTGTTCATGTTTGTACTCCCCGTTGCTCTACTCAACGATCCCTGTTCTAGGCAAGCAGCCATTTCTTTTAATGTACTAACACTTGCTTCAGTCGATCCTGCCAGCGTAATAACACCATTTGATGATTCACGGATCTGTATTGGTGGTTTTCCTGGGACATGTACTTTCCCTGCATTCGGACTTGCTGCATCTGATTTGTTCAAAGAAGTGGAATCCAGCAAGTCTCGCACTTCTTCCTTCAGAATCTATTACATCAAAATTAGATAAAGATTACATATTGCCGAACTATAAACTATAAAGAGCACTCAAAACAGATGTGATGTTTATCTTCATACTCACAAAATGGATATTTGATCAGGGAATTAGAATTATTTTGGTAAACACGTTACAGTTTTCCTTAATGGTGTTTTAGATTCTGGCATTTAATGCATAAAGTAATTTAACCGAAACCTAAAAGACCAGACTAAATGAAAAGCTTGCAGGAAAACAGGTTCTACAGGGGATGAATTTCCTAAATTAACTTTGCAAAACAATGTGACCACTGAAACAACAGAAAGAAATGCCTGGTTATTTAACAAACCTCGATGAAGGAAACGTGCAATTGAAATTCTATTTGATGTTTTCGGCTTTCAATCTTTGCGAACAAAGCATTCATTACTTGAGGAATGATTCCTGTTTGACAACCATCTTTGAAGCCTGTGCCCATAGTATAAGTTTTACCTGATCCAGTCTGCAAATTTACCGAAACTTCAATCACAATAAAACAAAACTGCAATATGTAGTCGCGTCTTGTGGGAGATTAAGCTGTACCTGACCATAAGCAAGAACGGTAGCATTATATCCTTGGAATAAGCCATCAACAAGAGGAACAATGCATTCCTCAAACATAGAAGACATGATCAAATGTAAAGGAATGCGTCCCAATCTGTACCTGCATCATAGTCAAACCAATATGAAAGTTAATAAAAAAATTCTAATTTGGTTTCTCCTTCCTTTAAAAAATTGGATTACTTCACCTAAACAGAAGTTTAAGAACAATTGAAATCCAGCATCAACTAGTTCAGCTAAAGAATTCGTGTACAGAACCATATTTTAAAGTTACTTAGCTTACTACTATAATAGGATTATAAAGTCATAGCCCCAAAATGGAAATAACAATATAGAACCATCATAGAAACCAACTGAATTCAGCTTAATTTTACACATTTTAACTTCCGCTGCAAAATAAACCAACTCACAAGCATCCCAATTATAGAAATTGTACTAATGACAAAATTTCTGATCCAAAATCAGGCAGTGAATCCTCACTGATCAAACATTCAAGCACCCAAAGATCCAGATCTCCATATACTTAAAATTAACCAACAGTTCCCTGGTAAATCACCCATTGAACAAGAACTTAACAGTGAACACCAGCATTCTCTACCTGTGGCTTTCCTGGGGTGACAGTAACACAATCTTTACAACCTTGAAGCTTTTCATCACCAATTAGCGGTCTTACGTGAACCGCAACCTTAACACAACAATCCTCAGAAGCTGCAGCAGCTTCCATAGGAAGCAGCTAAGAAAGAAGAATTCCACAATTTCCAAACACAAAGAGAGAGAGAGAGAGGAAGGAGAAAAAACCCAGAAACGAAGAGAGAGTGATTATTATTTTTTGTTTTGTAAGTTAAATTTAGTTTATGTTAAAGCGTTAAAAGATCAAATCTTTATTTTTCTTGTAAAAAAAAAAACCGTTCTCATTGTCTGAAAACACAGATATTTCAGGACAAAGAAAGTGATGCAACAACTAACGAAGAAAAAAACATAGAAAGCTGAGTGAGTTCCAGACAAAGGGTTGCTGCTGTTCTTGTTGGGAAGTGTAAGAAAAAGAAGGGAAAGAGAGAGAAAATGCAAAGGGTAGTTGAGGAATTAGAGCCTCTGTGGTGGCATCAGCGTAGAAGAATACACAGCAATAACTTAACTGCAGTGACAACCACCACTATCATTTTCCTTACCCTTCACTACAATCTCTTGTAAAAATATATATAAAAATTAACTTTCATAACACTCTTTCCCTTTTTACCCTTTCCCTTACTCCCTGCCTCTGTTTCTCACCTTCCTTGTACATGGGGTTTTTCTTTTTGTCCCATTCCCCCTTCATTTTTTTGTTCTCATTTTTACGATTCTACCCTTTTCATCGCCAATCTTTTCTGGGTTTTTTTTTCTAAAGAAAAAGAAGATAGATAAGTGTTCCTAAATCCACGTATTATGATGTTGAAGGTCTCATCTCATGAGTATACCCAGAAATACAGTAGGAAAAAAAGACGGCACAGCACATAAGCCATGTGATTAGGAATCATCTACGATTTTCTGGGGAAATAACACTTTAGATCATACGTATTTATACGCTAACAATACATTATACATGTACTTTTTTTTTGTTAATCTTTTGCATGTGATTTATGCAAATGGTGTATTAATACAGTGCTACTTTTTCCCCACATTTGATTTTAAAGATCATGTTCTACAATTACTAAAGTAATAACTATTTGATGTATAAATGCAGGGACAGATGAAATCAAACTAGTAATTCAACACCGTCCACCTCCATTATATGTTAATAATTAAGATTAAGTGCAGAAATGAACCTGATCGTGTCCAATTACAAAAATAAATTGAAAGAAAAATTGTATAAAGATTTTCCTTTATTTTCTTTTCATAGTGAGAGTCAGCTATTGGCTATTGCTAACCACCCGTGAAGTCCTGAAGAAGAAAAGAAACTAAGGGGAAGGCAAAAAAAAAAAACCCACAAAATATTAAATAGACATAGCCAGCTGGTGGTCTCCCACGCTCACATGGCCCTTTTTTGGTCTGTATGATAATAACCCCTTTAAGTGGACCCCACTCTCACTTAGCCAGACGACTTATGTTTGGTCCCACCCTTTTACTGGTTCTGTGGTAGTTAATTAATTCTTCCGGCAGTAAACAAATCAACGATGACGAATTAATTCTAAATCCTTCGTATATTTTAGTTTATTATTAAAAAAATATACTGAATTATATTTAAAGTGAAATGATTACAAAAATAATCACAGTAAACATTAAAAAATTAATGAGTAAAAATAAATACATTAAAATTTTAAGGGTGTGAAATACAATAAAATGAATGAGTACAAAAAATGAGTTTAATTAACCAATAAACTTAATGTGTATAATCGATTTATTTATGTTTTGAACAAATTTATTTATTTAAAGTTAATGTTTTTATAAATTATATTATGACACATAATATGTGTAAAAAATACACAATTATTTTTATTTAAACCATAAAATCTCTAATCCTAAATTATAAAATCTACTTAAGCTATATTTTTCTTGAAAAATTAAGCTCTAAATTATAATCCTAAATCCTTGTTTCTAAATCATACAGTCTAAACTTAGAACCCAAAGCTAAATTATTAGATAAAAATTTACACAACTTCTGTATCAAAATATTTTTCGTAATTTTACTATAAAAGATATTTAAAAATATTTATGATTGTTTTATTTATTTATAATATAATTATTCATATTTATCTTTGAATATTACATCCAAAAAATTAAAAAATAAATTTACTTACGGTTTGTTTGTTATGCATAAACACGATTTTATTTGATTAAAAATATGTCTAATTATATGTTCATGAGTATATTCATGAATATTAAAGAAATAAACAATAACATAATTTTAAAATTTTAAATACATACAAACCGAATAAAAATAGACTTAAAATAAACAAACAAACATAAAAATAAATTTAATCTTTCAAATGCGATTCATTTATTGTTTTGAAGGTTATCATCCAACAAGGATTCTGCTGTTGATCGGTCTCCGGTGACTAAAACAAGCTCCGACGAGTGGCCATAAGACTAATTATATCGGACGGTGAAAGAAAATGGAAAAAGCCGTGAGCCCTAATTTGGGAAAAATTAACTACTTGTTTTATTAAAAACCCATCTCTGAAAATATTGAATACAAGCCCATTTGAACTAATGGGTTAATACCCCAATTTTATACAAGAACCCAATACCCAACAGCTAAAAAAAAACAAACTAAAACAGCTTAAAAACGGACTAACAAAATACTAACAAACTATGCCAGCTATGCATAATGACGTGGCTAATGTGAGCTAACTCTAACATTCACCCCACTTTTCTTCTCTTCAACCTCAGACAATGAAATCACATTTAATTTTTGCCGAAACACTGAAAATTTCTGTGATGGCAAGGGATTAGTAAACAAATTTGCAATTTGAAACTCAGCAGGAACGTAGCCAATCTGCAAAATATTGCCTAGCACTCTTTCCCGAACAAAATAAAGATCCAAATCCACATGCTTTGTTTTAGCATGCATCACGGGATTCGCAGCTATGGCGATAGCACTGGTATTGTCGCACCAAACTTTGGGCAGATCATGTAACGGTACATCCATGTCATTTAATAAATTCCGGACCCAAATGAGTTCAGACGAAGCATTAGCCAAGCTTCGATATTCCGCTTCGGCAGTAGACCGAGACACCGATCTCTGCTTTTTAGAACTCCATGACAACAAACACTCGCCATAAAATATACAATGTCCAGATATAGAACGTCTGTCATCTTCGTCACTACCCCAATCGGCATCCGAAAAAACAACTAGATTGGGGCGAGTACGCTGTTGTGCTGGAAACCATAAACCAAAGTTCAAAGTACCTTTGAGATAGCATAAGATGCGCTTCACTGCACACCAGTGAGAAACCGTTGGACTCTGCATATATTGCGACACTTTGTTGACAACATATGATATGTCCGGACGAGTGTGACATATATAAAGCAGCGCACTAATGATGTTGCGAAACTGAGTAACATCAGCAAGAACTTCCCCATCAAATTTAGTAAGTTTGGGTGATACAACCATGGGTGTATCAGCAGCCTTTGCTGATTCCATCTGAGTTCTTTGTAGCAAGTCAGATACATACTTACGTTGTGTAAGAAAGATGCCTTCTGTACTTGTCAAAGCTTCAATACCAAGAAAATAATCAAGGGAACCGAGATCCTTCAAAGAAAACTGCTCATGTAGCTGCTGCTTCACATGCTGAATACGTGCCTCTGAATTCCCTGAAATTAAAATATCATCCACGTAGACAATAATGTAGATGAGAACATCTTTATTCTTATATTTAAACAAGGAATTATCAACCATTGAACACTTGAAATCGAGAGAAAGAAAGAAGCCCTTGAGTTTAAGAAACCAACTCCGAGGTGCTTGTCGAAGGCCGTATAAAGCCTTTACCAACTTACACACGAGTGGTATTCCATTTGAATTATATTGCTCAAAATCGGGAGGTTGAACCATATATACCTCCTCATGTAGATCGCCTTTTAAAAAGGCATTATTAACATCGACTTGGTGTATAGTCCATTGATTCACAACAACCAAAGAAATCAGCACATTAATCGTAAGCGATTTCACCACCGGGCTGAATGTATCAGTAAAGTCATGCCCCGGAACCTGAGAGTACCCTTTTGCAACCAATCGGGCTTTGTATCTATTTACTGAACCATCGGCATTTCGCTTGATTTTGAACAACCATTTACAGCCGATTAATTTACGGTCTGCTGGTGCTTCAACTAACGTCCACGTACCATTGGAAATTAGTGTTGTATATTCATCCAAAACTGCATTTTTCCACTGCTCATGTTGCAACGCTTCGTGAATATTTTGTGGTGTTTCATCACAATCAACAAGAAGAATCTTTGGTTTAAAGATACCTCGCTTGCTACGAGTTTGCATTGAATGGGTATTTCCCAGCAGCTTTGAGTTATGAACATTAGGCACTGGTTCGAGAGAGTTAGACAGCTCACTTGTATCGTGTACCTCTTCATGATGAGCATGAGGTGCATAAGTAGCTTGCACTTCACTTGTAGCTTGCACTTCTTGAAAAACATCATCCTGATCATGATTGGTTGCTGCAGCATTGTCAAAGTCATCAGCATGTTCATGAGCAGCTTGCACTTCATTTGTAGCTTGCACTTCTTGAAAAACATCATCCTGATCATGATTGGTTGCTGCAGCATTGTCAAAATCATCAGCATGTTCATGAGCAGCTTGCACTTCATTTGTAGCTTGCACTTCTTGAAAAACATCATCCTGATCATGATTGGTTGGAGGCACTTCAGACGCAACTGCCCTGCCGTCACCATCAGCAACATGTGTTGCAGCTTCACATTGAACAGCTTCAGATGATGCTGCTGGAACTGGTAGAACAACAACAGAATCAAATTCAAATGAGGAAGAAGTATGCGGCTCAGAAGACGAAGACTTTGCAGCAAAAGGAAAGATAGTCTCGTCAAACTTGACATGCCGGCTAATAAAGATCCGACCACTTGCGTCAAGACATTGGTACCCTTGATGCTGTGGTGAGTAACCGAGGAAGGTACATTGGCGGGAACGAAAGTCTAACTTATGTCGATTATACGGCCGTAGATGTGGAAAGCAAGCACAACCAAATATCTTGAAGAAATCATAATTAGGCTTTCGACCCGTGAGCTTCTCTTGAGGAGACTGATTTCCAAGAACGCGTGTAGGCAGGCGATTGAAAATGTACGTGGCACTCAAAACCGCGTAAGACCAGAACTTCAAAGGAACAGAAGACTGGGTAAGAAGACATAAAGCTGTCTCGATGATCTGCCTATGTTTTCGTTCAACAACTCCGTTCTGTTGAGACGTGTGCGGACAGGTAACGCGATGCTGAATTCCCAGAGTACTCAATTTGGATGCGAGGGCACGAAACTCACCTCCACCATCGGTCTAAACAGCCTTAATAGTTGAAGAAAACTGAGTACGAACTAAAACAACAAAAGCATCAAACACAACAGTGACTTCACCTTTACTTCTAAGCAGATAAGTCCAACAGTTCCGAGTACAAAGATCAACAAACGATATGTAATACTTGAACCCAGCTGAAGAAATAGGGGCTGGTCCCCAAACATCCATTTCCACAAGATCAAACGGATTATTATAAACAGTAGAAGAATGCTGAAAAGGTAAAGCATGGGATTTCCCCATTTGACATGCTGAACAAACCAAGTGTTTATCAAATGAAAACTTTCTATCTAAGGCAACATTGATCACCTCGGATGAAGAATGGTCAAGTCTCTTGTGCCACATCCAATACGCTGCACTATCTTTATTTGCAACAGTGTGAAAAATAGAAACTTGTGGAGTCGAGACATGAACCAGAAAAGAGTAAAGTCCTCCCTCTTGAACACCTTCCAACAAAACAGCCCCCATCCTTTCATCCTTCACGCAGCAACCATTAGCGCGAAACTCAAAATAAACATCATTATCGGCAGCAAATTTAGAGACAGACAAAAGGTTGCGAGAAATATGTGGTACATGCAACAACTTATCAACAACAAGATCCCGATTAGATGTACTTATAAAGGAACGACCAACATGCTCAATACTAATAGTTGTATTATCACCAAGATGCACTTTACCATAACCCTTGTAACTTTGAATTGAAGTCAAGGTAGACTTACAGTGAGTGACGTGGTGCGTTGCTCCAGAATCGGGATACCACTAAATTGATCCAAAACCAGCAGTGGAGGTAGTCAAAGAATTCACCTGCACTTTATCACTTTGCTGTGAAGAATCTGCTGCATCAGCTTTAGCTCCAGCACCATCAACGAACGGCTCATAGGAATGATCAAACGAATCTCCCTGACATTGACACGCATTAGCATATGGCTCAACAGTATGATTAGATTGTTGTGACTGTGAAAGTCCTCTGTAACCCTCATCAAAACGATGCCAACAAGCATCGACCATATGCCCCATTTTTTCACAGATTTGGCACTGTGGTCTTCCTGATGAACGACCACGGAACCTTCCGCCACCACGAAACGGACCAGAACGTGAACCCCTGCCACGATCGTGGTTGCTATATGACTGTGAGTATCCTTGTCTCCCTTGATAATCATCTTTGGATTGAGAATAACCTTGCCCTTGTCTTCCTGATAGCCATCTTTTTGTACTTGAGTAAAATTAATTCCAATTGGAGTTTCAACAGACTCAGCAAGCAACCGCGTTTCATCATCAACAAGCACGGAGATCACACCATCCAATGTATAAGAGACTTGGCTCGCTGTTATCATAGCAACAAAAGGAGCATAATCTGATGGCAATCCATTCAGAATCGTTGCCACATGCTCCACAGCAGAGACCTTGTTACCCGACAAGGCTAACAAATCGCATATCTCCTTTATCTTCACTGTATACTCTCGCATCCTAAGCGTTTCTTTTTTCATTGAACGCAACTGACAGTGTAGATGCATTATCTTAGTTGTAGACATTTTTGAATAAAGGCCAGCTATAACATTCCATATTTCAGCTGTGGTTTCGGCTCTAACTAACTCAGAGAGCACAGTAGAACTTACAGTTGATAACAGCCACGATGCGAGAGAATTATCTTGTTTCACGAACCTGGTATAAACTGGATTGACAATTCGTTCTCCATTTGCACGTTCAATGATCTTAACTGGCTTTGGAGTATCCGAATCGATAAACTCTTCTAAGCCGAGACCTCGAATCGTGAGGAGAACTTGTTGCTTCCAGAGTAAATAGTTCGTATCATCCAAACACACACTGATACGCTTGTTTGAAAACATTTGTAAAGCTGTATCATCGCCGTACGTGTCGCCGGCAGAATCACCAGAAACCTCAACCACATTCACCATAGATTCCGATCAAGAGAGTAAAGAAGAAAAAATGAAAGAGTTCCAGACAAATGACTATTGCAAATGATGAACCTCAACCTCAATTGATGAACTGATCAACGAACTGACTATTGCAAATGAACCACCGCAAATGAACTGACTATTGCAAATTAATTGACCATTGCAAATTAACTGACTATTGCAAATGAACTACCACAAATCACGAGTGTGAAGCTGACTATTGCTGTGAGAATCGGAATGCAAACCTGACGAAAGGAGATGAGCTGAGAACCACGCGTTATGAACTCTATTGTATCGGTGAACTGACTATTACAGTGGGCCGCCGTCGAAAACGATTGCCGTGGCAAATGAACACTGCCTGAGCCAACTGCCGTGAGAAGCAGAACACGAACCTGACGAGGGAGATGAGCTGCGAACTTAAGCTGCAGTGAATCGACTACCGCAGTGGACTGCCGTTGAAAGAAAAACCGCCGTGACAAAGGAGCTCCGTCTGAGCCAACTGCCGTGAGAAGCGGAGCAAGTAGCTGACGAAGAAAACAGATCGAGGAAACACGAACGTTGAGCTGCAGAGGACCGACTAGCTCAGTGGGCTGTCGTCGAAGGTGACCGCCGTGGCTCTGATACTATATTGACCGGTCTCCGGTGACTAAAACAAGCTCCGACGAGTGGCCATAAGACTGATTACATCGGACGGTGAAAGAAAAGGGGAAAAGCCGTGAGCCCTAATTTGGGAAAAATTAACTATTTGTTTTATTAAAAACCCATCTCTGAAAATATTGAATACAAGCCCATTTCAACTAATGGGTTAATACCCCAATTTTATACAAGAACCCAATACCCAACAGCTGGAAAATAACAAACTAAAACAGCTTAAAAACGGACTAACAAAATACTAACAAACTATGCCAGCTATGCATAATGACGTGACTAATGTGAGCTAACTCTAACATCTACTTTGTTTTGTTTCATAAGTATCATTTTAATTTAATTCAAAGTTCAACATTAAAAAAAATTATTGTCCAATGAGGTATTGATGGTAAATCAAAGGTATAGACTTTAGATGCTTGAATACTTAGGTTCGAGACTTATTTTTATATAAACCATATATAGGTTTCTTTAGTTAGTTTAATTATTGTTTGAATTAATCTAATTATTAAATTAGTTATACAATTCAATACTTATAATGATTAATTTTAATTATATTTTTTCAATTAAATATGTGTTGAGATAACAAAAAAATATCAATTGTGTTGTAAACTGTAATAACAAGAAATATCAGTTTAGTTCCGGTTAATATTAATTTCAAATATATAAACAATTTGTAGTGAAAAATAAAAATGGGATTCGGTAAAAGGGTTTGAATGTATGGAGCAGAGGCTTCTTTCATTTATTTTCCTTTTATGTTGAATTTAGACATGTTGACAGCTAACCCGTTAATCTCTCATGAGTCATGAGTAATGAGAATCGTGAAAGTAAATTTATGTTAAATTTAGGCATGCTTTGGAATATACAACTACATTGGGTTTCTATCCATTTATACTTCATAATTAAGTAGCATTATGGGCATCACAACTAACTTTAAATCTAAAACTTGTTTTTTTTTATTTGTAAATTTCTAAATATTCAATTGAGAAATAATTATAAAAAACATAATTTCTAATAATAATTATTATTATTATAATTTTAATGTCTATCCATTCTTCAATATAAACTCAATAAAAATTGAATTGAAAAAATAGTATTGTTTTTAATGTTCTCTAATATTTTGTATTTTGTACTATGTTGTCGGTCTATTTTATTGTCGTGTAGAACACACAGCTAAGCTATCAAATTAAGATTAGAGGTAAGCATCGTTAACAATAAATAAACAACCATAAATTGGGTTTTATTCCCATAACCGATGTTTGAAAACGAAAGCACACAACCAAAAGTCTCTAATCCTTTGATTTGTGGGGTTTAATTAGGGTTGGACCACTTTTTGGGAAGCTAAAGCCGGTCCTATTAATGAAAACGGTATATAGTAGTATAGTACCACCCAAATGCCGGTGGTTGTTACATCGTTAGGTCGTTAAAAGGTAGCGCTTAATTAATTTTACGAATTTATAGATTAATACGTGCTATCAAACAATATCAGTGTAACACTAAAATTAAGACCTTAAATAATAGGCTTGACAGCAACGTCTCGACTGACGGTTTCGGGAATTACGTATAAAATTTGATAAAAATATTTTGTTATGGGTAAGAGGGGGTTTTCTTGAAAATAATAAAAAAATCTTACCATCAAGCTAAGAAAGGGTTACTGCAATAATTATTACTGTTTTGTTATTTGCAATTTGCAAACGTTTTCTCCATATAAGGCATTGATAAGATTTCCCCACCATCCGCAATATATTTATTTTTCAAAAACGATCGTTTAACATCAATGTTTGAAGTTAAAATCTTTGAAATTATGGCATCCCAAAAACATACATTTCTTCAAAGAATAATAATTTCTATCTTGAAATGCGGGGAACGTTTGCCATCAGTTTACTGGTAAAAAAATGTGATTGACAATGAATTTTTATCCAAAGGGTGTTTAAAGAATCCTGATTAGGTTTTAATTTTATAGGATTAGGTTGTAACAAATGATATTTAGCTAAAGCTAACAGAAAAAAATGCAGACCCGATTGTTTTGCTTTTCAACGGATGCGGTAGACTGTAAGTTAAAGCAAACTTGTGATGGAACCGATTCTCTGCGGCACATGTCGAACACCTTCATTCACAAGGTTGATGCAAAAACCCTAACCCCAAGTTTCCTTTTCCTCGACCTAACTCACCATTTCACTGGTTTTCTTTTCTTTTCCTTTTGTTTCCCGATTCGACCGTTAGATTGGACACATACCAAGCAACTAAAGGAAACCCCACTTCTTTTTTGTCCTTTTCTTGTTGGGTGCGTGCTTATTTTATCATAAAAAATGGGTGTGGCATTGAGTAAAACTTCTTGTTACTCTTTGACATTCCCCTCTGTGTATTTTGAACTGATAACTCCACCTTACCAAACCTTGAAAAGGGTTCCAAAATAACACATCCCTTTTGTAATTGTCACTGTTAACATCTTAACTATAGAAAAAGGCAGAATTTTGATGATTGAAACAATTTCTACTTCTAGATTGTTTTGTGTTTTAACGTCCGACCAATTTATGTTTTGGTTTTTTTCTGTACGTATGTTTGTGTTGCTACTTGCTACAAGCTGGATACATATGTAACCAACAACCATTCGTCGGTGATTGGACTTTTGCTACATTATCCGTTCTAGAATTATACAATACGTTTACTCCATATATTATATAATGTATTTGTATCGAACATTACAAACACGTATTCTGAAAAACAGAGTCATGTACACATACGAGTACGATGCCTCGAACAATACACGAGTTCCTTCTCCAAAAGTTGAGCATATTAGCAAGAGAGATGCATACCAAAACCAAAATGGTAGTGTTCCCTAGAGGTGATAATGAGCATGACCGGCTCGCGAGTTATTTGGGCTCGGTTCGATCAAAGCTCGGCTCAAGTGAGTTCAACTCGGGCTCGAGATCAGCTTGAAACCTTAATAAGCTTGTGAACAAGCTCGGAATCTACATATGCACTAAAAGTAATATGTTCAGCAAAAGAAAATCAATAAAATAAATTAAGAAAAATCTACTAAAAGTAAATTAACTAAAATAAATTGGGCATTTTCCTAAAAGTAAATTAACTAAAATAAATTGGGCATTTTCTTTAGTGGGTTGTTGTTTGATTTTGTATTTTATTTAATTATGTGCTCGTATTATAAGAATGTTTGTTGGTTATTTGGATTAATCTAATTTTGACACTTTTTCCCTTTTTCGATCATTAAATTTTGTTTCAGTGTTTATGAATGAGACTTTTAACGAATCTTTTATAAAAAAAATTATAGCAAAAATTTTTTATTTCGAGCCGAGCCAAGCCGAGCCCAATAGTATTGTTTATGAGCCGAGCTCGAGCCTAAAATTCCGAGCTCGGTGAGCCTCGAGCCCGAGTTGAGCTCAATTACACTATTTACGAGCCGAGCCGAGCCTGGCCAAGCTCGGGCTTAGCTCGGTTATCACCCCTAGTGTTCCCCATCTTGCGGATAGAGGCAAATCTCATACAACCAATGAACACCAGCAACAGCCAAATGACACTCGTTTTATTCTTTGCCTCTATCCTACCTATAATAATATGATGAATGATTACACCAACTATTTATGAAACAATAGAAATTGGTCCTGATATGCTTATAATCCAATCTGCTTCAACTATGCAAGATGTGTATCTTCTAAACAACCCAACTTCTTGGAATCGGTCAACAAACAGATCAGCTTTCAGCAATTTAATGAACTGCTTGAGTTACTGGAATTAGCCAAAACTACGGAGTACGGACCCTTGTACTAAATGATGTCGAAATTTAAACTCATTATTTATTAACTAATTACAGAAATGCATATCAACTATGAAGCTAGCTAGGTGCAAGTGTGCAGATAGCATTCATTGTTCTTTAATATTCCCACCCTTCTCCAGTCTCCAGTCTCCAGCATTACAATTTCTTTATGCTTTCATTCTACCCCATGTGGACATGCTCCCACCTCCTTTACATCACTAAAAATTATTCTCAAGCTTTTACTTTTTGATACATCTAAACACCAATCTTTCTGTCCACTTTCATTCTCACAAGTAAACTAGAATCATTAACAAAGTCATTAACCTAATTTGGACTATAAATCCCCCTGCTGTCTAATCACTCGGGTTTGCTAATCAGTGCACTAGGTTTCTTTTATAAAAATATTTCAAGTACACTTTTAAGATGATCTAAGGTTTCATAGAAAAGTTATGATTCCTGAGGGCATAATTAGTACAGTCAAGACAGCAGTAACCAAATCTAAAATGTGTGTTCCTTTTGTTTTTCTTGTCCACCCCATCATGATTCTGTGTTGGATAATAAAACACCAAAACTAATGCTAAAGATCTTTGTGCAAAACCCTTTGATGAGGAAATGAAATGGGGACAGAAACATGTGGCCTTCAATCTTCATCATGCGCATGCCTTCAATTCTTGCAATTAGATTGTGGGGTATGTTCATATTCAGAGAAGATGCTCCATTTGTTAATATGTAGTCATAAATCACAATCAAATGCATTCATGATTGGCTCTGCCTCTGCCAACACTCGTAGCAGAGCAGACAGGCTTTCCAGCCAGGTTGAGGGCCACCCAATTTTTCTACTCTCTCTCTGTTTTGTCCTCCTTTTTCTTCTTGGGCTGGAAAATGAGTTTGGGTTCAACTAAACAACTTTTACAATGAAGAATTAATAATAATGGGCTTTAGATTTTCAGTGTAATGGACTTGGGTATCATAAATCCTATTCCTTTTATGGATTTTGAATAGAATCAGTTTTTATGATAGAAATAGGAAAGGAAAAATAAAGAGTCACGCTTAATAAGGAAATTTATTTTACTTTCTGCTTTAAAAGACCAAATCCAAACTCATCTCTGCATTCAACACAGAAAGCTTGTTAGGCAAGACAGACAGACAGAGAGAGAAAGATCTTCCTAAATAACTCTTTCCGAAGCGCTATGTCTGCTGGCATCGCACGTAGTCGTCTTGCAGCGGAACGAAAATCCTGGCGCAAAAATCATCCCCATGTATCAACATTCTTCTTCCCCTTATACTGCTCTTATTTTTTTTATTTTTTATTTTTTATTTTTATTTACTTTTGGTTGCTGATTTTGAAGGGTTTCGTGGCTAAGCCTGAGACAACGCCAGATGGGTCTGTTAATTTGATGGTTTGGCATTGCATTATTCCCGGCAAAAAAGGGGTCGGCCTTTACTTTGGTGTTTTTCGTTTGTTGGGTTTTGGCGTTTTGTTTACTTATGTTCTATATTTGCATGTCTGGGAATTTATTTGTACTGAAATCTGAATCTCTATGCTTGTTTATTAGCTAATCACAAAGTTCAGATATTTAATTCGAGTAGAAGTTGAAAAGTTGTGTATAAATAGTTTCTGCCTTGTTTCCTATTAATTGCAAGCAAATTTGCCCTTTCAATTCTTTGTTTTTATACTGACCACTTTGTTCATTTGATGTATATCTAGACAATGCTAGTTTCAGAGACTGAAGTTTCCATGTTTACCTTTAACCTTTTGTCAACTAGACTTGTATAATAAGGCTTGTTAATTTCCCACCCCTTTTCTTCTCTCACACTTTAACAGTATGCAAATAGAACATCTTATCGAGTTAACTTTGAGAGTCGTTTCGAGTATTATTAGTTGACAACTATTGTGAAGCACTTTATCAATTGAGAGCTTATATTTTGTTCATTCATGTTTTTCCATCTGTGACGTTATTTTACAATTTTCAGACAGATTGGGAAGGGGGCTACTTTCCTCTTACTCTTAAATTCAGCGAGGACTACCCTAGCAAGCCACCTGAATGCAAGTTTCCAAGTGGTTTCTTACACCCTAATGTTTATTCTTCAGGAACTGTGTGTCTGTCTATCCTCAACGAGCGCCTTGTAAGTACTTTTAGACCAACCTTTGATGTGAATTCGTATTGTTTTGCTAAAGTAAACCCTGTTTTTCTCCAAGGGGTGGAAACCATCCATTACGGTAAAGCAGATTCTAGTGGGGATTCAAGATTTGCTTGATCAACCCAATGCAAGCAGCGCTGCACAAACTGCAGGACTCCAGCTTTATGTTGGGGTAAATAGCATTACCCTTAACTAATTTTTATTGATGCTAATAGCTTGTTATGTAGTTTTATTTTCCTGTCATTGATATTCAATCTTGGTTAATACAGAACAGAACTGAATACCGGAAAAGAGTTCAACAGCAAGCCCTGCAATATCCACAAACTCTCTAGTCATATGATTGGTCACCAGAAATGATGGAATTATTAGGCATGTCCTTTAGCTACTTGATTTCATCTATGTTTAATGCTCTTACAAGGATATGTGAAATTCTCACTACAAACTATATGCCATGACACGGAATCAGACGACTAAATGTTCTCTCCTTTTTATTTCCTCCCATGTTCAAAATGCATGCATTACGTGATTGTAATTAGATCCATGTTTCTATCTCTATGCAAATGCAAGTTCTTTGTTTTGGTGCCATTTTTATCAAAATCAAATTCTAGTAAATGTTACCAACAGCCTCGATTTCTGGAAGTTCAAATCTTAGTAAGCGTACTTATTGGAGTGTTTTACCGAAAATATGGAGTCTAACTTGACCCAAAAAAGAATACTATTAAACATGCTTGGCCCAAATCTTCCTCTTGAAATAAGTATATAGGCCTATAAACTCTTAACTTTGGATCCTGTTGATATTTAGAACATGTGAAATCGAAAGGTTTAGTTGGAACATTAATTCACATCTTATGAGAAGCAGCAAATGAGGAAAGGACAAGAGAAATTAATGGAATGAAAAGTTTGTAGTGTTCCAACTTCCAATAGGACTGTAAAAGTAGATTCCTACTGATGCGAGTTCATGTCCCCTGACCGGCAGAGGTCCTTTTCATGCTCCGTGCATCATATCCTTTCAACTATCCACTTGATGATGGTAAGTTCAGGTCTGATGACTCAGTGAAGTTCCTCCAATCATAGGTTATGTAGGACAAGGACGGGGGGTTGTCACCATAAATTGACAAGAGCTGGATAGTTATTTTGTGGAAGCAAGAAAATTAGGTCTAGAGGGTGATAAGTTTTGATAAGAATTAGGGCCTCTGAATATGACTTGTATTGGTTAAGATTTGGTTGAAACAACCAAGGGATTGCAAAGCATTTTAGGTGATGCTTCAATACTGTTCTAGTTTAGGGTTAGGGTTGAAATTTGACAGTTAATTTGGTGAGCGTTCTATTTGAGGTTTGGTTGATGGATATCATGTGGTTTCATATACAGATTGTTAGCCAAAACAAGAAGAAAATATTAGTTTTAGGCTTCAAATAGGAAATAAAGGTTAAAGTGTCAAATTTGTCCATGTAGTAATCCGGTAATCTTGTCCCTACTTTTTTTTTGTGATAATTTTACCCTCAAAGTCAGTTAATTGCAGCAATGTTGTCCTTTAACCGACGTTGACCGTTAAAGTGATGACGTGACAGTTAACGGTGAAGTCATTCATGCAGTTTTGCCTTCGAAGTCATTCAATTGTAATAATTTTGCCCTCAGTTTATTTAGTTTTTAAATAAAATTAGATAAATAATTTAGTTTTTCGAGTTGAACTTTTACAAACAAAATATATAAAAAATCGATTAAAAATAGTATCAATTATTTATCCAATTTTATTCAAAAACTAAATAAACCGAAGGTAAAATTGCTGCAATTATATAAATTCGAGGGCAAAATTGCATAAATAAATGATATCACCGCTAACTGCCACGTCATCACTTTAACGGTCAACGTCGATTAAAAGACAAATATTACTGCAATTAACTGACTTTGAAGGTAAAATCTTCTCAAAAAAGTAAGGAAAACATTACTGATTTAAAATTACTCCAGAGCAAATTTGACCGTGGAAATAAATGTTCGCAAATTTTCTGATATTCAATCTTTGATTTGACAGGTGTGTTATTGGCATAAATTGGATTTACTGTTCCATAATGGATCTGCTTTGAAGAAGTAGCATGCTTAATAATTAATTAGTCCAGTCCCCAATCATTCTCCAAAATATCATAGCAATTAGCAGAGTGGGACATTGTCAATGTCATGGAGTTACCTGAAACTATAGGGTGAGGCTCAGACCTCAGTTCTCTAGAAGCATAAGTAATTCTGGGGGCGGGCAGCCTGAGTTATCCTGATATATTGGGGCATACCCAAACATACTATTGGCTTGTCATTTCGAATACACAATACTCATTATCTTATTGTTTATGTCCATTAATATTCAGGCTTATAATCTTCTCTTTAACAAGGTGGACCAACCCTCCATCACAAATACACAAAAACACAAACAAAGTATATCTTCATATGTTACTGTTGCATTGCTGTTGGAAAATTAGGTATTTAAATAGTTTGCCGTCTGCCGACTAAACATATAAAAAAGCATTCCTTTTTAGGGTGAAAGACTAAAACAATAAAAGTTTTGTTTACATATTTTATTATTATTATTATTTCCAGATTCTGCAATCCTGGCTTCGGTAAAATCTAATTCAACGGGGAAATGAGTATTTAGAAGCCAAGTGGAAGAAGCTAACAATGCCTGCCTTGCCTTGCCCACCCCTTTTCTTTATTTTTAGGGTTTGGAGCCAAAATAGCTTATGATTCCACTCTGTCTGTTTATATAAATATACGTAGTTTTGTCTCGTAATAATTCAAATGGCGGTTGGAATGCTGCATCCGAACTGGCTTTAAATAGCTAATTCTCTTCATTAAAATAAACCAAATAGAAGTTTAAATTTCAATATTATAAACGGTGCAAATTAATTTAGGATTATTATATGGATAAATATTCTACATACAGTCGGTGGAAACTGAAAGTTTTCACAAGCACTTTTAGGGTATAAGTAGTTAGTTTAGGGTATAAGATTTAGGGTTTTAGGTGTAAGTAGTTAGAATTTAGGGATAGTTGTTTCAATTTAAGGTTTAGAGTTATAATTTAAGGTTTATAAGTTAAAACCTAAATCCTTACCATATTACCTTAAAAATAAACCCTAACCTATAAACCTTAAATTATAACCCTAAACCTTAAATTGAAACAACTATCCCTAAATTCTAAACCCCCTACACCTAAACTCTATACCCTAAATTAACTCTCTATACCCTAAAACTATAAGATATTAATCCTTATTATATTATAATAAACATTTATAAGATCTTATTCGAATCAATCAACTAGAGCTGTTTTGACGGTCAATAATAAAATGGTGTGTACTAGGCTTTGTAACACTGAAACCTAAAGAACCAATCAAGGGGTTCCGCATCATGGATTAAGCACTCAGAAAATGGGGAAATTGTTTACAGTTAACCAATTTTTAAAAACAAATAATTTTTTTAGAAAAAGTTATAATGAGATGATTAAGATTGAGATTTGACACCAGAAAGACTAGGGTTTGAAGCATAGTATTAAAACCAATTCGGCAATTCCACTAAAAAAGTAAGCGCAAAACGAAACCACCGATGATCTTTATTGCGTGGACGGAAAGTCACACCCTCTTCTTTCTCAACTTGGATCCCACTTGACTTGCCAAACCAACAAAACAAACTAAAATATCCACTCATTTCCGTTACAATAAGAAGAAAAAACAAAGCAGAATATCATTGAAAATGTTGATATAATATTTGAATTAAGCGACTAGACATATGTGTAAAGATTTGACTTTCTTCGTAGGGAGAGAATATCTTATGTATGCAATGAATTAGACATGAAATTTATTGTATTAGACAGAAGTTAACGAAAAATAATTGTAAAGCGATATCACATGCATTCCTCAACCGACGAAATTGACATTTTTAAGTAGTTTTTTTTTTTCGAATGAACAACTTGTAAGTAGTTCAAAGTAATTTATAAGAGATGCCGACTTGTTATGAATGGTTGTTTTTAACAAGGAATTGGCAGCATGGTTGAAGTGAAAAAAGGACAAAAATATATAAACAAGGAAGTTGGCGTGCTGGGAGTATAACCACGTCGGCTGCTCTACAAGCCGACAACCGCGAGAAAGAGAGGGAAATCAAACCATACATAAATTTTGAAGGCTTTTTAGACAGAAGAAAAAGGAATATTGGAGGTGATGGATTATGTCGGCCCAATTTGGATGTATGTAATGTAGAGGTAGATCCATCAACGTGGCGGCCGTGCCTAGACGACAGACTCGCTGCCAAGTGGGAAACTAATGCTTCCGTCTATCCTCACTCGTATATATATATAGCAATTAGCATGCATCCTTTTCTACTTATATATATTTTCAATATAGAATAGCTTTTGAAGCAAAGGGTGGGTATTCTTTGATTAAACGTAGCTAGAATCTGTTCCTTTCTTCTTCTTCTTCTTGTTATGGCTTACAAGTTATAGTCTCTAGAAACAAGTGGGGGGAAATAATTCCATAAAAGGGGTTTAGTTTTAGGAATTTTTTTAATCTTGTGTCATGGAGGTAGGTGATTGTTGTTTAACTTCAAAGGGAGAGAAGAGAAAGGTGCAGAAGGAGAAACCATTCAGAGGGATAAGGATGAGGAAGTGGGGGAAGTGGGTTGCTGAGATCAGAGAACCAAACAAGAGGTCTAGGATTTGGCTCGGTTCTTACACCACCCCTATAGCCGCCGCTCGTGCTTACGACACCGCTGTTTTCTACTTGCGTGGCCCTTCGGCTAGGCTCAACTTCCCAGACCTGGTTTCACAAGAAGACGACCTTGGGGATATCTCCGCCGCTTCCATACGCAAGAAAGCAACCGAGGTGGGGGCTAAAGTCGACGCTTTGGAAACTTCGCTTCATCACGCTTCTGCTTCATCATCGGAGTCATCGAACGCTTCTCGAGTCTTCCGGAAACCTGATTTGAACAAGTACCCCGACAGTTCTGATGAGGATTGAAACAATACCACAACCACAAAACCTACAACTGTTTATAGTCGCCACTTTTTTTCCCTTCCATTTCACTTTTGTCTTTTGATTCTCTCATGAAATAGCAAGTGCCCGAGGAATAGAATCAATAAAAAAATGGATTGATTCTCTGTTTGATAAGGTTATAATTATAAATGTTTTACTTTGGGAATACAAGTTTAGTTTATAGCATGCAACTTCTAACATGGATAGTGATGAAACAGAGATATCGTTGAGTTCTTGATCAGCTGTGCTTGTTGTTTACTGTTTAGGTTAAATATTACAATCTCCTACTATTTGCATCAATATATTTCCATGCTACTTGAGATTGTTAAGGAGATAGGTACAGAAAAGAAAAAAACAAGGGCGATGGCCTACCAGCTTGTGTCTCCACGTATTTTTTAATCTGCTAAAACCCAAGTAGATAAGAAGATAAGGTTGAGATACAGTCATACAGAGACATGAGAGAACCAAGTACAGTTAGTTACTTATGACCTTGCTAGCGGACACTGCCAAATTAGAGAGAGAAAGAGAAAGATGAGGTGAGCAGAGGAGGGAGGGTGTCACCGTCGTCGATGGTGGTGGCTTTTACGAAAGGGTTTGTTTATTGGAAGCTGATAGGTGATGAAATATAGGCGGTGAGTGGAGTACTTGATTAACGTAAGGTGATGCTCGGTTAGGGTTTGATTAGTTTTTTATCTTATTTTTGTTTGTTTGCTAAATGCGTAGTAAATGGGGCATTAATGGGACCTGGATTTTGATTTCTATTAATTGGGACCAAACATGTAACATGCTGAACTGTTGGCTTGGACCCAACCCTCTCATTTTTTTTCTCTTTAGCTTTAGTTTGAGATGGACGGTTGATTTCCTATATGTTCTGTAGCTATGAAAAATCTGCCACTCTTTGTTTCAACCACTATCCAAAAAAAGTAGCGAAGCCTACCCGAAACAGATTCAAATAATTCCGTAAAAGAATTGTCTATCCCTCCCTGATTTGGCATTTGAAAGATAAAAATGTTAACCACCGTCCATTAATTTGCCTATTAGCTGCAATTAAGAAAATTTTAGAGAAATAAGAAAGGTCTCCTGCAAAAACGACCAAGATTAGTTTATTTTTCTATACCGATAACTGAGCCATGCACCTTTTTTCGATAGAAAAAATAATTGAATATTCAAAGTTGTCTATATACATGATTACAAAAAATAACAATAATAAAATATTCAGTGTCGCCAGCTTTAAGCAAAATACACCCAAGTATCCCTTCTCCCTAAATATGAATTCTAAAGGGATTATTTCCCCAAATTTGCCTGAATATGTTTAAGCTTCCGTTTGCAACGGAAAAGAACTGGGAAATCTCTAGACAGGGAAATAAATCCATTAGGAACACAAAATAAAAGAAATCGGATCTGGTATGAGAATATTCCATGCCAGATTGTCTGACCAACCTCACCTATACATACTAATCTCTAGCACGTTGCTCTTGATAATGGGAAGTTGTTCATCTTAAACTAAAAGGCAGGCAGTACAAGAAGTAAACACATGAAGGTACCATAACCAGGTTGTCATCCTCGTACGAACGAAACCAACTTCGAATGCCATCTTCCACCCACCCAAGTTCTCACTCTCAGGAAGTGGAGACTGACGACCCCATTTTCTAAAATCATCCACCAAATTGAACCAAAAGCAGTTAGTGCATCCCCACCTATCAAAGTGCACATTATAAGCCAGTATTTCACACCTGTATTATATAATGCCATATAAAATATCCTCTTTCAAGCGTATAGTGGATTTCGCTTCAAAGTTCAACCATGTCTTTGCCCTTGGCTATTGGCATCAGAAAAAGTTTATCAGTAAGTAAAATGTTACCCATGGAAAGGGATTAAAAGAATAACAAGTCGGACCGATGACATAGCACAAATTAACTGCTAAATTCAATAGTTTTACATACCAAGACAACTCTTCGTCTAGTCATGATCGATAGCAAGGTACAAAGACATTTTCTTTCACCATAAATGCAAGAGATTCTTCGAAATGAAATGCAGCCGCAACTGGTTAATCATGATGTGAAATACACGTGATAGCAACAAGACGGCAACCATATGATAATGCATATATACCACAAAGCAAAGGGAACCAAACAGAAATGTCAGGTTTCACAAGCTTTCGGTCCAATCAAAAGAACCATATCATTTCTAATAAGAGACTGTAACAGGTAAAGTTTGCAACAAGAATAACCCATTAAGGATAAGAACTATGTTATTACAAATTTAAGACCTTTGTCTTTTTTTTTCAGAGATATGGACAGATGTTTAATGGCGTTCTTACAAATACATGTATGAAGACGAAATGTGCAACAGATACATGATTAGGTGATATAAAACTTTGGCATCGTGTAAAATTCGTCGTAACTTTAGTGCCAGCAAGAGGTAAGAATAGAAATAAATGAACTGGTTGAATTTATGTAGGTCGAGTTAAAAGCCTTATCTTTGTAGTACTTTAAGCCCCAAAAGGATTTTGATTTTTTTAAGAAACATGTTAAAAATAATACATCTATCTACTACAGGGGACAGTAGATACAAACAGAGTATTCACATTAGTCAGAACTCAAAGAAAGAAACAAAGAATATAACAAGTCTGTTCATTCTTAAGTCTTAACTAGGAAAAAGAAGCCAGCATATTCAAACTCTTTCCGCCCACTCACTCTTTCCCCCTTTTCCACAGAAACAAGAACATAGTTAAGGGTAGAGAGATGTGTACCATGTTCCATCATGGTTACAACGACTTGCACAATTAAAAGTATTAAAAGACACATGTTTTGTTTTCCTGTTAAGAAATGGAAAATCATGCCTGATATGAAGGCAAAATAAAATCATATGAACAAACTATATAAATGGTAGGCATTCTCATTCTAATGTGAAACCAGAGTCTTCCATTTCAAATAATGGTATAAAAGCAAACACCAATTTCACACTTTGAAATGCTCTTAGGTACGAAAAAAAACAATCTGAAAGAGGAAAAGGACATGATAACATGGTTCCACTTGTGTTTGAAAAGTAAAACCAATAAGTTCACCCTGAACATAGACTACGTGCAATCCACCAAACCTACTGTCAAAATATGTGAGGTGAAGAAGGATACATAAACCATCAGGAGTAGTTATTTTAAAAGAAACCACATCATATCTTTCAAAAAGGGGAGGTGTATTTAAGGGACACCCTATCAAGCTGAAACCATGTGTATGAGAAGCCGACAAATTAGGAAAATAATTTCTCTGCACTAGCTTTCCTACATTGTCGTGAGTCGTGACCAAGAGAAAGACTGTTTATAAAGTCCATAAGCAAGTCCCAATCAAGGTCTAACATGGCCATATCAAGACCACATGCTGGGCACACACATTCTATACCGGTAATTTTCCCCCTCAAAACCTCATCCATCCAACCAAGGTGTGTGCTTATGGACCACCGACCACACTATCATACTAAACTATACCATTTATTAGCAGTCATTTTCGGTCCCAATCCTCTTCCACGTCTACACCTAAAACTTCAACAAATCATCACACTAAGAATTATTTAATCAACAGAAGAAGAAAACGGATCCACATACAAATACTAGATGGACACCTAAACGAGTCCTTTAGCAAACAATATATTTAGTTAAGATTTCCGGCATATCCTAGCTGAAAATTTTGTTATTAGAATTATGGTATTTCAGCTACCTTTGGATTGGTTGTTTCAGTGCTTGATGGTTGCTTCACCTTTTTATGATAATAAAGTTTCAATTATTAAAAAACTAAACATAATTTCACTCCCCACACCAGCTACCAAACAAATTTATTTTATGAAAGAAGTAAACTAAAAGTTTTAAATTTTAGCAGGATGTCAACATCAGAAGGATAACCTCAAAGCAAAAACTCACCAGCAATGGAAAATATCCACTATCTTCCTCCATATACAAGCAATGTTCAAGCACGAAATTACTTAAATAAAACAACCAAAAGCAGTTATTGAAATTGTTTTCTTTTAACCTACATATTACATAATAATATGTTCCCAAACCAAATTCAACTGATTCATGAACGACGATATAATAAATTACTCAAAGTTCATGAAATAAAAATATCAATTGGTCGATAAACAAGTAAATAAAGCAGAGAGAGAAAACAAGATATCGAGTGAAGGAACGAGGAGAAAAGGGCAAAACAAAAAGATGATGCGGAGGAGTGAAGTTACTGTGAAACCGGCGAAACAAGGCTTACATTAGCCGCGACGGTGGAGCGGTGGTGGAGCTAAGCAAGCAATTCGGGAAATGTAACGAAGTAGCGTCGGTGTCGGATGATGATAGACGAACAATCGATTGGGTTACTTTCATTTGGAGAAATCTATTCTCATGTTTTGGGCCTTCATATGGTTTTTCTCCTTTCAAAAATATTTAGTTTATTTCTATTTAATTTTTTGGTTAATTACATTTAGTTTAGTTAGGTCAATTTAAATAAATTAATATATGCTCGTCCGCTTGTCCTGATAATAAAGGTAGATGTTCATCATCTCTTGGAATTATGATTTTTTGCACTAATAATGAATGTTGTGTATGTCGTTTTAAAAATACTAAAAGAATTGAATAGATGCTACTCTTACATCACATCAGCATATTAAAAAAAATTAATATCTTACATTCCGTTTTAAACTTCTTTTATAAAAAATAAGGATAAACTACTTCAATGACCACCAAACTTTAGGAGCATACCTATTTTGACCACCGACTTATCGAACTCGTCAATCAGACCACAAAACTTATAAAATTTAACTATTTTGACCACCGCCGTTAAAAAACTAACGAAGTGGTGATGCAGGGGTGACGTGGCAGTTAACGGAAATTTATAAAATTACACATTTAGTCCATGTTATTTACCTATTATATCAATTTGGCCAAAATTTTAATCTAATTAATTAAAATTAATCATCCAATCGGATAAAGACACATGTTATCACCCGATTGAATAATTATTTTTAATTTATTTTTATTTAATATATTTTTTATCCAACTAGATGATGACATGTGCCACCACCTGATTAAAGAAAAAAATTAAAAAAATATAAGATTAACGTGGATAGAACTTACGACCACTAGGTTAAAAACCTCATGTGTTTACCACTCCTCCAAACCACCTTTAGTTTAATGAATTGCATCATTTAATATATATATATAAAAGATGGTAAATGCTAGGGAATAAAAAAAAGTAAAAATGGTTGAAAGGAGACTCGAACTTAGATCACTTAGGATGTGTATAATCACACAAATATTTGATTTAATTTAAATCTAAAATTATTAAATATTCAATTTTAAAAAATATTCGATTTAAAAGAAAAGTAATTCGATTTAAAATATTTCAATTTTTTTCTTTATGATATTTAATTTAAATTAAATCAATTTTTTTTAAAATTGAATTTTTTTATTAAATATTTAAATATTTTAAATCGAATTTCTTTTCTTTTTAAATCGAATATTTTTATTAAATATTCAAATATTTAATTTAAATACTCGATTTTAAAAAATATTTGATTTAAAATATTCGATTTTAAAAAAATATTCGATTTAAAATACTCGATTTAATTTAAATAATCAATTTTAAAAATATTCGATTTAAAAAAAAGGAAATTTGAGTTAAAATATTTAAATATTTAATAAAAATATTCGATTTAATTTAAATTAAATATGAAAAAATCAAATATTTTAAATCAAATTACTTTTCTTTTAAATAGAATATTTAATAATTTTCAGATTTAAATTAAATTGAATGTTTCTGTGATTATACACATCTCATGTGATCTAAATTCGAGTCTCCTTTCAACCATTTTTATTTTTTTATTCCCTAACATTTATTGTCTTTATTTATATATATATATAATGGTGCAATTTATTTTACTAAAAATGGGTTGGAGTAGTGGCAAACATGTGTGATTTTTAACTTGGAGGATGCAGGTTCAATCCATGCTAAACTCATCATTTTTTTTAATTTTCCTTTAACCAAGTGGTGACGCATGTCTTCACCTGACTGGATGATTAATTTTAATTAATTAAATTAAAATTTAGACCAATTTAATATAATAGGTAAATAATAAGGACTAGATGTGTAATTTTTTAATTTTTGTTAACTGTCACGTCACCCCTCAGTCACTACTCCGTTAGTTTCTTAACGGCGGTGGTTAAAATAGGTCAATTTAATAAGTTTGGTGGTCTGATTAACGGGTTTGATAATTCGGTAGTCAAAATAAGTACGCACCTAAACTTCGGTGGTCATTGGAGCAATTTACCCAAAAAATAATATAGGGTCGAGAATGTTATAGTTCGAAGCCGTTTTTTTTTTTAACTAAGCTATTTGTTTTTCGAAACCCTCCCAAATTTCACGCAAGTTTTCGAGCTTAGTCCGATAGCTCGTCTCTTGAACATGTCTAATTGTACCACATAAAAATAAATTTATAATAGTATAGCGTAAATATTAAAATGTATATTAAGTTGTCCATGTATAAAAAAGTATAAAATGAAATTAATTAAAAGAAGAAATATATTATTAAATAAAAAATAATGTAAGTGGACCAAATATAGATTCAAATTAATTATTTATAAACATGGACAATATTAAATAAAACCATAAATTTATATTTTAAATGAGGCAAAATTTAAACAAATATAAAAATATTAATTTCATAAACACGAGAAGAAAATGAAAAAAAAAAAAACAAGATTGGAATGCTGTGATTATCAATACCGGTAGTCCGTTAGGGCCTTGGTGTCCAATAGAGAAAAGTGTTCTTGCATGCTGCGGTTAAGGGTGGCAATGGATCAAATTTTATAAAGTTTAAGTTTAATTTAATTAGTAATAGGACTTCCAAAAATATTTAAGTTTAGATTTAAGTCTGATTATATAAATTCGAGTTCGATCTAATAAAATATATAAATTTAAATATAAAAGTCCGAATCCAATTAATTTTCCTCTTTTTTTAAAGTAATAATTCAAACAAATATTGTTAAATAAAAATAACAAATAATTTTCATCAAACGAATTGAGGTGATCAATCACAATTCCATAATGTCGATTCTTAAGCCGCAACGATAACGCTTCGACCTCTACGTAGTTCACCTAATTGAAACGAGCATATAAATCTCTCTAAACTATTCAAAGGATTTTTCCAAAAAGCATTAATGACGACTAGATCTCTCATACCTTTATATAGTCTTTCTAATCCTAATTCAACATATATTATGATTTCAATATATATATATATATATGTGTGTGGGGTTTATGACCCACTTATACAATGTAAAACTCTTTTTTTGTATCTCTGGACGAGGGAAATTGATGGCTTGATATTAGCTCCTTACTTTTTCCCAATTGATAATCTTCGCATATTCTACTGTTAATCTCATCCATCCATTTCACCCATCCAACGGTCCAAAAAACGTGTAAAATATGGAGAATTTTACACTGTGTAACTGGATCTTATATTTATCCCTATATATACATCTCAAATCAATTAATTAGGAATTTAATATATATTTATATTAATATACATAATCTCAATTCAACTTAATTAGAATTTCAATATATATATATATATATATATATATTCTAAATCTAAGAGTTTTAAATGTTTTTATTCGGATTCATATAACTCGCATCGAATATGGACTTTGATCGGATTCAGATCCAATCACGGCAATGTCTATATCCAATCCACCTCCTATTACTATTAAGACTCTGACCTTTTTTCAAATTCGAATTCAAATTTTTTTCAATCAATTTTAGATTAAATTTTTTCTTCAGATCAGATTCAGATTATATTGCTATCCCTACGTTTCAGCTGTATCAACTCCTCGAAAATCTTATTTGTTTGCTAAAAAATGTCGGACTATTAATTACTATTGCTGAATTTTTTGTTAAATTTCATTTTAGACCTTCCGTTATTTTTAAATTTAATCCTTATTATTAATATACAAAACTGTGATCATTTGTATTTGAACCTCCCAAAATTTTCATTTTTTAAAATTCTGACTTCTTTTATAATATTCCATAGGTTTTTTTATGATAAATTTGGTCATATTTTAGTTTAATTTGATAAATTTATACAAAGTAGCCTCTAAATATTGATTTAGTAAAAAATAATTATAATGTCTGAATACAAAGTAACATCTAAACAGTAATTATCTAAAAAATAATTAAAATATACAATGCAAATCGAGCATTTACCTTACTTTATATTTTTCCTAGATGTTAATTTAGTTCAGAAAAACTATTCTGAAATAAAAAAAATATAACACCCGTGTTTTGGGGCTAGGAGTTAGTCGGGTTGTAGTCCGGGTCAATGAAATTTATTAAAATAAATTCAACTTAAATTGTGATGTAATCGAGCTTTATTAAAGAGGGAGGGACCTATGTTGCAATTTTCCCCAAAAGATTTTAAAAGGATGACAACTTTTGAAAGTTGTCATCTTCTCCCCTTTTTCCCATTAATTCCAACATGAAACCCCTTTCCCCATCTTCAAAACTCTCCTAACTTTCAAGCTTCTTTTCCCTTTGATTTCTTCATCAATTCAAGGGGCTTTTGAAAGGTAATCCCATATTTGAACTCCCCTTTCCATTTCCTATTCATACATTGTCTTAGATTTTAAAAATATGAACTTTCGAAAATTAGGGTTTATGTCAAAGTTTGGGTTTTTAAGGGGTTTTCCATTTTGTTTTGATAAATTGAGTTGGGGCTTTGTTTAGCCAAGTTGAAATACACATGATATGTTAATTTGGTTAAGTTTCGGTAAAAATCCGAAGTGAGCCCTTATACCCATTTTTGAGTTGTCAAAAACACCATTTTTGGTGGGTTTTAGGTTGGAAACAAAGGGCTGATGGTTAGGGTATAATAGGAGGGTGATTTGGGATGCTTTAGAGGTCATTTGGGTGTTTGAAAATGGAATTTTCTGCTGGGTAAAATGGGAGTACGAAAATGAGAATTTTGATGATTGTTTGGGTTGAAAATTGTTGGAGCTTGGCTTGCACCTATAGGTTGATGTTGTGGCTGAATTTAGTGATCATTTGTGAGTATAAAATGTGTGGGAAACTTGGGTTTTCATCAAGGATTATGGGCTGCTTGAATTAGGTAAAGTTGGGGTTTGGTCATGACTTGAAATGTTGAGTTGATATTTGAATTTGTATTCCGGGTTAGTTACCTTGATGTTTGAGTTGATTTGAGGTTGTTTTGCTTGTGTTGAGGTGTTTAGAGGCTTGGTTTTGGGTCGGTGAAGCCTTGGGAACAAATCCGGAAAATTGAAGACCATGGTTGCTTAGTACTTGAGCTTGGAGGTGGAGGTGAGTGGTTATTGTTTTTAAATGGTTTTAAACATTGGTTCAAGCATGTGGACTAGGTTGGGCTTGGTAGACCCACCTAGAGTTAGGATTAGGGTGGTAGCCTAATCCTAAGCTTTAGATAGAGACCTTGGATGTACTCTTTAATCATTGTTATGCCTCATGATGAGTATGTATAATGTGATACACATGTATGCGAAAGTATGGCTTAATGTATTGATTTTATATGCATGTTGATGATAAATAAAGTGTGGATATATGATGAGATGATTGTTCGGTTGACATACATGTGGTGTTGGTTTGTGAAATGAGGTTATGTTGTGGATGGCATGATTGTGGAGAATCATGGTGAGTACGTGTTAGGCACGAAATTTATATTGAAATTGATATTGTAACAAGTTGTGTGGTTTGATTTATATTGGCACTAGTATGCTTGGGTACAATGATCGATCATTAGGATGAGTGTGCACACAAATTTAGTCAAAACGTACGTGGCCTTGGTGGCGTTAAGGCACCAAGGAGGAGTACGGTGATGTAATATTCCACCGGAAGCTTTTATATATTTCTACGTGATGATGAGTGGAATCCCATCCGTAGGGCATGTGGCGATGAGTGGAATCCCGCACATGCAAGGACCGGTGATGAGTGGAATCCCACCGAGGTAATGTTGTTGTTGGAAATGCGTTCCAACGAGTTATCCGCGTATTCGGGTCATAGCTAGGTGCCAATATGAGATCGTATGAATATACTAATATGAGATTATGTATACATGCTTATATGATACGAATGTGATGCCTTCATGAATTGATATATGATGTGGTTAATGCTTGAATTATGTATCATGGTAAGTTGAGCTTATGGGTGTTGAGCATGTCATAATGTTGACTATATGTTCATGCATCATGTTCATTTTGGCTTTGCGGACCGGAGGTAAGATCATGCATTTCAATATGGAAATTGCTCGTGCTTGGACCCTGCATTGTCGAAAGTTTGTTTTATGAGCTACCCTCACTAAGCTTTTATGCTTACGCTCTCTTTTGTTCGACAATGCAGATAAATAGCTTGTGGGTGGCAAGGGCAAGGAAAAGGGTCTCCAAGTGATGCTTACGGTTAGCTCAAGTATGATAGTTAAATTTAAAGATTGTAATAGTAAAGCAATGGGATAGGTGTTGTTGTTTTGTGCTAGTGTTGGTTGTGTACGAGCATGTTTAGACTCCCTTCTTATGTTGTTTTTTATTGGCTTAATGATGCTATGTTTGGATTGTAACCATGTTTAAATTGTTTACCTTGTTTGTTGGTCACGTGCCTTTGAGGTTGCCTTCATGTTAGAATATTGAAGTATGAGCTTTGAAATGTTGGAATGCCATTTGTTGGAATGTCATGCTTGAAAGCTTATGTTGCTTGTATGGTTCGTGTATCATCATGGGTTGGATTGTGCCTTTGATTCATGTTAAAGCATGCTTTTATGGTTGGTTTGCATTAGGGTTGATGATAGAGTGCTGGTTGGGGTTGTTAGAGGGATTTAGGGGCCTCCTTGTGCTCTAAATCAGCTTAAACCTGCAGATTCGTAGCTGGGGTATCGATACCGTTGGTCTGGTATCGATACTGCCCTTTTGGTTTCAGGCCTCGTGTATCGATACTCGAGGAGAGTATCGATACCTTTTTGGCCACTGGAGCCACTGTCGATTTCGGTATCGATACTGGCCTCTAGGGTATCGATACCGTTGTCTTAGCTTTGACCGTGGGAAGTCAACTTTAGGGGAGGGTATCGATACCCTCATTGGGGGTATCGATACTGTCTCCTCAGGTTGACCAAACCCTGTTGACTTAGTCAAGGGGTATCGATACCCCCCTCAAGGGTATCGATACCGCCTGCAGTCTAACTTTAAACATGGGCTTTTAAGTGTTAGTTTGGGTTCGATCGATTGCTTCGTAAATATTGTTCCGCTGTATGATCACTTAGGATGAAATTCTCATCTAGGCAAGATTAAAATGAAAAAAAAATATATAGGGTTGCTAACCGAGGGAGAGTTCCTTAGGGAGTTTTCACTCGGTTTTCCCCGTGTAGCTCACTCGGACCGGTCATCCGGCCAGACCTGGACGAGGGGGTTACATTTGTTGGTATCAGAGCCTAAGGTTACCGAGACCTTGGGTAGGTAAGTGAGGTAAGTTAAGTTCTTGCATTGAAATGGCACGGTGTTTGCTTGCCATGTAAGCATGTTGCTTGTTAACCGTGAATGCTGTGATGTATGATTGCTTGATTGAGAATATATGTTGTTTGATTGTACGCATATGTATGTTCGTTTAGCAAGTAAGCCTTGTTATATGCTTGTTTGAGCATGTATGTGTGTTGAGTCGTTTGAAACATGTTTAGTAGAGTCCCATTGCTACTATTACATCGGAAAAGAGATTTTAAGTGAGGAAATCATACTTGAACCACTTGGAAGCCTTGCCTTGCTAACCCAACCTTGTATGTTTTACTGTTGTTGTTGTTGTTGTTGATTTATTGCTTTTTGGTAAGTAGAAGTTGTAGTTTCTGAAAAGGTGGACGATGTTGAGGGAGTCCATCATATTAGTTAGGGAGGTATGGTTGTACCAGAATTGAGGTACAATTCGTCCGTTTGAGACGGTGTGTATGTGGGTTGACTCTTGTGGAGGAGGGACAATGTGACCAACTCTGACATTGGTTGGTAAGAAGAAGTGAAGGCACATGAGTGGGAGTTAGAGTGGTGTTAATGTTTTATCGAATGAGCCCTTAGTACAGTATCAAGTTGTTTCCTCCAGTTGATTCTGAATCCGTATCTCTGTACATTGTTAGCAAGTATGCAAGTTGAACATGCCTGGTGAGGTGTTGGTTGGTGACCGTTGGGGTTGGCCTATGATTTTAATGCAAGACAGCCGGTCAGTGTCTGAGAATGGGAGCTAGTTTGTGTAATTGGGTCAGTGTACGTTGAGTTGTTTTCCAGCAAGCGGAAGAGATGAAGTCACTTCCGATATAGTTGAGCCGAGAAGGGAGCCTTGAGCTTTGACTTCAGGATTGTTTGGTAGGGATAGAACAAGTCCAGCAAGACTGTTTATGTGCGATCAGAATTGAGTCTTGAAGTTACGAGATACTCTAAGAACAGTTTAGAAGAGTCAGATTCTGTTGAAGAACCAGTCTGAAGACAAGAGGACCGAAGACTATCAGTTGTGTACATGTGAAGTTGCAATTTCTGCGGATACCTCCTTTTGTGTGAGCATGTAAGAAATTAGATATCCTTGTTGAGACCTTAGATGTAGGGACACATGTGACTAGCCCCTTTGGGAGACAATAGTGATCAGAAAGATGTACAGAAGATGTTTGTTGGTGGTTTAGAGTTACTAGTTTCTAGTAGGTGTGAAGCGATCGTCTTCCTACGGTTTTGATGTACCTTTTGTCAAGGTTTGACTTGAAGAGCACAGAATTAGTGTATACGTTGAGACAAAGAGAGAGTTGCTTTGAAGACACAGATTTTTGTGAGACTGTAGTGGTAGGTGAGGGTGTGAGCTTCTTATTGAATGTTGATCCAGTTTTAGAGATCAAAGGTCGATTGAGTTTAGTTGACAGGCTTGCTAAGCAATTGTGATGGATTTGAATTTTGAATGAAGATTAGACCGCAGAATGTTGGGATAGTTTGTGTTTTCTATTCGTAGAAGTATTTGGAAGAATTGCCGGTTTATCTCTTGGTAGAGAAGAGAAGTTCGTTGTTGAGACCGTCTTCGAGGTTGCTTCAGTTTTGTTGCTCTGTAACTTATGAATTCCGGAAGAATTGAGAATGTTGAAGAATTAACTTCGAGACTTGTTAGACCTTAGATTCATTAGGCCTAGTGCATCATCTCAGAGTTCTACAGTGTAATTTGTGAAGAAGAAAGAGTGACAGTACGAGAATGTGTTCAGTTTACATACAGTCGAAACAAGTGTCAGTGATTTGTTGACCAGTTAGTGTGTGCTTCAGTCTATTTGAAGATTAATTTGAGATCCGTTTCTACCAGATGAAGGTGAGAAATTTGAAGTACCAAAGACAGCTTTAGGGGCAAGATGTAATCGCCTTGAGCTCTGAGTTATGCCGCTTTGTTTGACTAGTGTATTAGTTACCTTCATAGAGATGTTGAGCAGAATAATTCTTTTTTTGAGTTTCATGATCAGTGGTAGTAGCTCTTCTAGATGTCACGTGAGTATATTCAAGTACCGAGGAAGATCATGGCAAGTTTAGAAGTTAGTGTGGTAGATTCTATTAGAGAATTAATTGTATACCAAGTTGTACAGCGTGAACTTCGAGTTAATGAAGATGTTCTCTTAGAACATGAAAATTAGCAGAGTGTATTAGAACAAATCTTGAACAGACAAAGGAAGATGTGAGTTGGAAGAAATTGAAGACTGTGACAGATATCTATAGTTCTAGGTCTAGCATTGTTACTTTCAGAGAATTGTAAATAGTGTTTGAAGATAGTTGCTCCATTGATAGATTGCTACAGAAGAATGTTCAGTTGTGTGGTTAGATGCGAGATAATGAGCCCTTGAGAAACTGAAAGAAACTTTGAAGAGAGCTTCGACCTTGAATCAACTTATGTCAGAGAAAGGGTTGTGGACCACAGTGATGCATTACATGTAGAGTTAGGTTGTGTGCTTATGCAAGACAGAAGATTGTGGCTTGTTCATCAAGATAGTTGGAAGACCGTGAGAAGAGTTATTCGATATGAGACATAGAGTTAACTACAGTTGTAATTGCTTCGAAGACTTGGAGACAAGCTTGTATAGTAAGAAATGCGCAGTGTATATGTACGTATCATTAGAGCTTGAAATATTTGAAGACTTGGGAATGGTTGGAACTTGAACAACATGAGTAGTTAGAATTTCTTGAAGACTGTGATATCAAGATTGAGTACCATCCGAAGATAGTCTACGTAGTAACCGATGTTCCAAGTTATTTTTTTGATAGATTAGTAGTTTTGTGGCCGAGTTTCGGGTTGAGACTACTTTGAGTCAGAATATTTGAAGAGAGACAGTTGCAAGACGGATTCTTGGCACCTCACGTGCAAGACATAGCGGAAAGAAGACCTTCAGAAGTACAGTTCAGAGATGATAGAGCTTGTATTGTTAGAGATAGAATTGTTGTACTGATTGACATAGTGTTTTGAGACGTGTTGTTTTGGTCGAAGCGCACGGTAGTTCATTTGTATTGCATCTGAGTAGTATGAAGACGTATTGTGGGTTGAAGATGAATGCTTCTGAATTGAGTGGATGAATAATGTGGTTCAGTATGAGAGTAAGTATGTAATTTGCCAGCGCGTCAAGACTGAGCTTCAGTTTTCTTCTAGTTTGTTACATCTGTGGAAGATTCGCAGTAAGAGTGAGTAATAAAGATCCGAGATTTCAACTAGAATAATTTTGAAGACGTCTGCATAGTGTTTGGTTAATTGATGAAGACAGAGGATCAGTCAGAGAAAGATATGAGTCACGTGTTCAAGCAATATTGTATGAGTTTGTGAATCGGGCTAGTTCTGTTGCTATCTGTTGCGGTTACCACCAAAGTTAGAAAGGGGTTTGAGATGTGTTACGTGTATCTATGATTCAGAAATGTTAGTCAGATCTGTTCCGTGCTATACTTGTTGAAGAGATTGAGTTGAGTTTGAAATTGGCATGCCTTGCAGAATCAGTTGAGATCTTAGTGTAAGATAGCAAGTGTTGTGTGGTAAGTCTTTCGAGTGGTTAATACGTTGTGGTGAGAAGGGAAGGCGTGGAGGTGCATGTTTCAGTGGCCCTCCGTGATCGATGAATTTCGGGGACGAAATTTCCTTAAGTGGGGGAGAGTTGTAACACCCGTGTTTTGGGGCTAGGAGTTAGTCGGGTTGTAGTCCGGGTCAATGAAATTTATTAAAATAAATTCAACTTAAATTGTGATGTAATCGAGCTTTATTAAAGAGGGAGGGACCTATGTTGCAATTTTCCCCAAAAGATTTTAAAAGGATGACAACTTTTGAAAGTTGTCATCTTCTCCCCTTTTTCCCATTAATTCCAACATGAAACCCCTTTCCCCATCTTCAAAACTCTCCTAACTTTCAAGCTTCTTTTCCCTTTGATTTCTTCATCAATTCAAGGGGCTTTTGAAAGGTAATCCCATATTTGAACTCCCCTTTCCATTTCCTATTCATACATTGTCTTAGATTTTAAAAATATGAACTTTCGAAAATTAGGGTTTATGTCAAAGTTTGGGTTTTTAAGGGGTTTTCCATTTTGTTTTGATAAATTGAGTTGGGGCTTTGTTTAGCCAAGTTGAAATACACATGATATGTTAATTTGGTTAAGTTTCGGTAAAAATCCGAAGTGAGCCCTTATACCCATTTTTGAGTTGTCAAAAACACCATTTTTGGTGGGTTTTAGGTTGGAAACAAAGGGCTGATGGTTAGGGTATAATAGGAGGGTGATTTGGGATGCTTTAGAGGTCATTTGGGTGTTTGAAAATGGAATTTTCTGCTGGGTAAAATGGGAGTACGAAAATGAGAATTTTGATGATTGTTTGGGTTGAAAATTGTTGGAGCTTGGCTTGCACCTATAGGTTGATGTTGTGGCTGAATTTAGTGATCATTTGTGAGTATAAAATGTGTGGGAAACTTGGGTTTTCATCAAGGATTATGGGCTGCTTGAATTAGGTAAAGTTGGGGTTTGGTCATGACTTGAAATGTTGAGTTGATATTTGAATTTGTATTCCGGGTTAGTTACCTTGATGTTTGAGTTGATTTGAGGTTGTTTTGCTTGTGTTGAGGTGTTTAGAGGCTTGGTTTTGGGTCGGTGAAGCCTTGGGAACAAATCCGGAAAATTGAAGACCATGGTTGCTTAGTACTTGAGCTTGGAGGTGGAGGTGAGTGGTTATTGTTTTTAAATGGTTTTAAACATTGGTTCAAGCATGTGGACTAGGTTGGGCTTGGTAGACCCACCTAGAGTTAGGATTAGGGTGGTAGCCTAATCCTAAGCTTTAGATAGAGACCTTGGATGTACTCTTTAATCATTGTTATGCCTCATGATGAGTATGTATAATGTGATACACATGTATGCGAAAGTATGGCTTAATGTATTGATTTTATATGCATGTTGATGATAAATAAAGTGTGGATATATGATGAGATGATTGTTCGGTTGACATACATGTGGTGTTGGTTTGTGAAATGAGGTTATGTTGTGGATGGCATGATTGTGGAGAATCATGGTGAGTACGTGTTAGGCACGAAATTTATATTGAAATTGATATTGTAACAAGTTGTGTGGTTTGATTTATATTGGCACTAGTATGCTTGGGTACAATGATCGATCATTAGGATGAGTGTGCACACAAATTTAGTCAAAACGTACGTGGCCTTGGTGGCGTTAAGGCACCAAGGAGGAGTACGGTGATGTAATATTCCACCGGAAGCTTTTATATATTTCTACGTGATGATGAGTGGAATCCCATCCGTAGGGCATGTGGCGATGAGTGGAATCCCGCACATGCAAGGACCGGTGATGAGTGGAATCCCACCGAGGTAATGTTGTTGTTGGAAATGCGTTCCAACGAGTTATCCGCGTATTCGGGTCATAGCTAGGTGCCAATATGAGATCGTATGAATATACTAATATGAGATTATGTATACATGCTTATATGATACGAATGTGATGCCTTCATGAATTGATATATGATGTGGTTAATGCTTGAATTATGTATCATGGTAAGTTGAGCTTATGGGTGTTGAGCATGTCATAATGTTGACTATATGTTCATGCATCATGTTCATTTTGGCTTTGCGGACCGGAGGTAAGATCATGCATTTCAATATGGAAATTGCTCGTGCTTGGACCCTGCATTGTCGAAAGTTTGTTTTATGAGCTACCCTCACTAAGCTTTTATGCTTACGCTCTCTTTTGTTCGACAATGCAGATAAATAGCTTGTGGGTGGCAAGGGCAAGGAAAAGGGTCTCCAAGTGATGCTTACGGTTAGCTCAAGTATGATAGTTAAATTTAAAGATTGTAATAGTAAAGCAATGGGATAGGTGTTGTTGTTTTGTGCTAGTGTTGGTTGTGTACGAGCATGTTTAGACTCCCTTCTTATGTTGTTTTTTATTGGCTTAATGATGCTATGTTTGGATTGTAACCATGTTTAAATTGTTTACCTTGTTTGTTGGTCACGTGCCTTTGAGGTTGCCTTCATGTTAGAATATTGAAGTATGAGCTTTGAAATGTTGGAATGCCATTTGTTGGAATGTCATGCTTGAAAGCTTATGTTGCTTGTATGGTTCGTGTATCATCATGGGTTGGATTGTGCCTTTGATTCATGTTAAAGCATGCTTTTATGGTTGGTTTGCATTAGGGTTGATGATAGAGTGCTGGTTGGGGTTGTTAGAGGGATTTAGGGGCCTCCTTGTGCTCTAAATCAGCTTAAACCTGCAGATTCGTAGCTGGGGTATCGATACCGTTGGTCTGGTATCGATACTGCCCCTTTGGTTTCAGGCCTCGTGTATCGATACTCGAGGAGAGTATCGATACCTTTTTGGCCACTGGAGCCACTGTCGATTTCGGTATCGATACTGGCCTCTAGGGTATCGATACCGTTGTCTTAGCTTTGACCGTGGGAAGTCAACTTTAGGGGAGGGTATCGATACCCTCATTGGGGGTATCGATACTGTCTCCTCAGGTTGACCAAACCCTGTTGACTTAGTCAAGGGGTATCGATACCCCCCTCAAGGGTTTCGATACCGCCTGCAGTCTAACTTTAAACATGGGCTTTTAAGTGTTAGTTTGGGTTCGATCGATTGCTTCGTAAATATTGTTCCGCTGTATGATCACTTAGGATGAAATTCTCATCTAGGCAAGATTAAAATGAAAAAAAAATATAGGGTTGCTAACCAAGGGAGAGTTCCTTAGGGAGTTTTCACTCGGTTTTCCCTGTGTAGCTCACTCGGACCGGTCATCCGGCCAGACCGGGACGAGGGGGTTACGAAAAATATAATACTCGAAGTATGTCCACCCTATATCTTAGCATAGACTCAAAAGTGCAACTTGTTATTTAGCTAGGGATGTAAATGGGGCGGGTTTAACGGAAATTCTCCCACTTCACGTTTAATTGGGGATGGATGATTACAAAGTTTGCGGGTTGTGGGGTGGGGATGAAGATAAAAATTAAATTTGTCGTGGGTAGTGAGGAAGGCGTGAATATGTCGTTGTACCTGCCACCCCCCGCATCATCCTCACACGCCCCAACATATTTTATAACATGTTATTATAAAATATTATTAGAAATATAATATCAGTTTGAATCATAGTCAATTTTAAAGTAATTCATATTAACTTGTCTTGGGATATTAATGAAAAAATCAATATATATAAATATATAATTGAATTTGAGATTGATCAATCAAATATATAAATATTTTAAAAAAAATATCAGTTTGAATCATGGTCAAATTTAAGATATTTTATGTTCACTTATCTTATCATATTTATGAAAATCTATATATAACATTTATGTTTATTGGCATGTTATTCTTTTATTTTTAAATTTTATTTTTTTTAATGTAGTATGGTATTTAGATTCTATTGCTATTTGTTTTTATTTTTTAAAAATTAATTTTTCTTGTTATTTTTAAGTACTTTCTATATTATTTATTTATTTATTACAACAATTGAAATATTATTTTACATGTTATTTTTATTATTTTCGGTCCTTTACAATTGACTTCAGTATCTTTTTAGTTCAAACTTTTTTGTTGTACAAAATTCAATTTCGTATATTATTATTTTTAAAGCTGATGATAGTTGGAATAATGTCACATATGTGGTGAGATTCCAAATTACCGGTATTTCATACTATTTTTTTATAACAAATCTGATTTATATTTTTAACAAATATTTATAAATATATTATATGAATGGGTCATGAGGCGGGTAAAGAGGGGATTATGTGGGTTTTAAGACCCACATAAGTGATGAGGTGTGGATGATTTTAGTCTTGCGGGTTGCGGGGTAGAAACAATTTAAGATTTTAAATTCGCAGCGGGTCGTGGAATGGAGATGGAAATGAAAATTCTTGACGATAATGGGTATGGGAAGAATACCCTTCGTACCCTCCCCGCTCAATTGACATCCCTATATTTAACACACAAAATAATAAAATTTAAATAAATTAATAGGTATTTGATAGAAACAAAAACCGTTTGTTTCTTTTTTGTGCTCCTATTCATGTTCTAATATTTAAAAATGTGTTTGGGGTTAGAATTTAGGGTATAGGAGTAAGGTTTAATTTTTTAGAGATTATAATTTTTGATTTCAGATTTAATTTCATGATTAGAATTTAGAATTTACTTTTTTTTAATATTGTTACATAGATATGGATAAGAAAAAAAAGACATAAGAATTTTTGTGTTGCTTCCGATTTTTTAACATTATGCTATCAATAATTTAAAGTGATTAGTGCCATACATTTAATTTTGATAGATGAATTTTTTAATAACAATTTTTTGCGAATTTTTTTTACTCGAGTTGGGAAGTAGTGATTCCTTGATTAAAAATGAAGAACAAAATACGTGAAGGAGGAAGACTTTCCTTCTAATCCCCCGCTTCCCCTCAACCCTTTTTGTGAGCAAAACTTGTTTAATTTATGGAGTGATGGTAGCTTGTTTAGGCTATTGACTTTCATCCTCAACCCAACTTCAAATTAGTTAAGTTTTGGGGAAAATAACAAATCATGAACAAAAAACAAAGCAACACAGCAGACAAACAAGTCCATATCCACAATGAACAAAATGTTTAAAAATGTTTGAAGAAAACTAATCTCACCCCCTACTCGGATTTGGGACTTGAAATCGCTGTGTCCATTCATTTGGGAGGGCAATATTGAGTGCCATCAAATCAAATTAATTGTATTTCGACTGTCATCCACATACTACTCTTTTAGAACCAAAAAAGAAAACCACTTTCCCTCACACGACATGACAATTGTCTCACCATGTTCCTCCTTTTCAATTTCCTTTTTCACTACTCTTTCTCGAGAAAAGGTAGAGGGTAAAGCAGAAGAAAGCAATGAGAATGAAACCGTGGAACCATAAAGTTGATGCCCTCTCCATCTCTAAACCTCTAGTTGGGAATATATTTCAATCTAAACAATGATTATGCGTTTCGCTTTATCTAGCATAGAATTGGCCATTGGGGTCACTCAAACAAACATTATCCATCCCTTTCTATCAATTCCCAACCTGGAAAAAGGCTTCCAACCAGGACCAAAACTAAACTGTATAATCTTCCCTTTCCTACATTTCAATTTTTGTGAGGCCACTTTCCCTCCTTTTCAGTCCTACCGACATTTTTATTAGGCAATGCACCTCACCTTTATATAATCATCAACTTCAATATGCGCTAATTTATTATTGTATTAAAAAAAGCATGTCTAGTAAAGTGATAGTATTAGTATATATGTATGCTGTGTAAATGGATGAATTACAGATTGTGTTTTATTTAGAGCGGGCTTTGAGAACCCATGAGATCAATGGGCTACAAAGCCTAATTGGAACGTACAACTAAATAAATGCTTGAAAAAAAAAAATCTATAGCGCTTGACGAGTTTTGACGAGCACCGATAAATTAATTTATAAAATTTTTAAATTTAAGGTACTTAATGCGTAATTAATTTTTAAAAAAAAATTAAAAGTGTAATTTAATTAAAATATATTTTTTAATTTTAATTTTATTTTAAATATTATTAATTAAAATAATTTATCCCCAAATCAAAGAACCCTAGGTATTTTTCTTTGAAATTAACCTAATTGTCGTCGCCGACCATTGCCACCACCGCCGCTGCCGTCATTCCCCTTCCTAGGGTGGCAGTAGTCGGCAGTGGTCAACGGCAGCGGTTGTCGGGGGTGGCGGTGGTCGGCGGAGGCGATGGCGGCGACAGCAATCGGGTTATTTTTTAATTAATAATGTTTAAAATAAAATTAAAATAAAAAATTATTTTAATTAAATTACACTTTTAATTTTTTTTAAAAGTTATATTTACACATTAAGTACTTTAAATTTAAAAATTTATAAATTAATTTATCGGTGCTCGTCAATAGTGGTGCTCGTCAAAGTTCATCAAGCGTAAAAAAAACTATTAAAAAAACATCACTTTTTACAAATAAATTTAATTTACGTTGTTTCAAAATAATAAGTACGTAAAAAGTAAAGAACTTGCTAAATTAGATGCAAGTATGTACAAATTCAGCTTACCTGTCGAAGACGAGATTTGAATCATTGGATATTGTAATTTCAAGGGTAAACTAAATATGGTTTATCGACTATGACATAATTATTTGTTGAGTTTTTTTACTATCCAAAATTATAAATTGGTCTTTCAACTTAAAAAAATAATAGATTAATTCAATGTCGTTAAAAATTTAATATCAATGACGTGACAATTAACAAAATTTAGCATAATAATATATTTAGTCATCAACTTTTACACTTTATTTTAAGTTGGTCTTATAATTCTAAAAATATAACCTTTAATATTTTAAAATTCTATCAATTTAGTCTTTTTCTCTTCCAACTCAAAGCTTTATTACCCCCACCATAACAAACCGCCTGGGAAACTCAAATCCCACCAGAAAAGAACAACTTATATAAAGAACTTCTCTTTCTTCTTCAATGTTTTAACTATTCATGAATCAAATGTCATAGGTAGAAAATTTGAAAATGTATTCTTCGAATAGATGTTTCTTTTAAAGAAGAATAGTTTATCCTCGTCTTTTTTTCCATTGCCCTTGTGTTTTAATCCAGGCGGTCGGTTTGGTGGGGGTAATAGAGCTTTTATTAGAGATAAAAAAAGACTAAATTAATAGGATTTTAAATTGTTAGAGGTTTTTTTAGAATTATGACTAAGTTAAAATAATGTAAAAGTTATGGACTATACATGTTGTTATGCAAATTTTTGTTAACTGTCACATTATCCGCCGTTAAATTTTTAACAAAAACAAATTAATTTATTTAATTTTTTAAGTCAAAAAATCAATTTATAACTTTCGATAGTAAAAAAATTCAATAAAAATTGGGCTATTGTTGGAGACGTTTACCCTAGTTTTAAAAATAATATAGTATTACATAATTCTGTAAATTTACAATCGATGACGTAGAGTCTTTCTAATTGCGTGAGTGAGTTTGATGAGCAACATTGTTATGATGATGGAATTTGTAATAGCGTCCATAGACACGTGCAAATGATGGCAAACTCTATCTAATGATGGATTCTCACCGCTTCTTCCACTGTGTGGGATCCACACATATATCCTATGCATACCATTCTAAAGTTATATATAATACATTCTGAGTAATTCGATTATATATTGATTACAAATAAGAATCTCGTGTATTGAAATTTGAAACCTATTTTTAATGTTGTTTGATATCAAATAATTTTAATCTTGCTTATGAAAAAAATAGACGACAGTAATAGGTGGTTAAGCTTGACATGTATGTGATTTATAATTACAAAATAAAATAAGATTAGGTACAGAATTCTGGCCTGCCTATGTAAGTAGAGGAGGTAAAGGAAGAAAGAAAATGTTAAAAGAAAAAAAAAAGTGTTGTCGTGATTGAAGGAAGTGGTGTGATTAGCTGTGGGGATGAAGCTTATGTGTGGCCAAAAAAATGCATTATGGAGTTCAACTCATAATCTTAAGATGTCAACACCGATATGATTATACCACCCGTTGTCGTCAAGCTCGAAATGACCACTTGGCCAATGGTGGTTAACCTCGAAATCCATCACCTTTTCCCCCAAGTAATCTTGTTTATTTTCAAGCAATTAACAGGCAGGTAGAATATAAGGATACATTTTTCAAAACAGTATATTGGCAAGTTTATCAATGTCTGGATTCTCTTGGCAGTGTATGGCCAAGTCCAAGGTCGGATCTGCGCCCGGCAACAAAATCTCAAATGTTGAATCCATTGCCCATACAAATGCAATACAGCAATTTTTTGTTGGAATTTTGGGATACATTTCACATTTGGAAGTTTTTGCTCTTTTCCATTTCAGGAATGTCACCTCTCATTATTTTTCATTCTTTCCCATCAAAATTTATCTCTAATATATATATTCAGAATATTTCTTAAAATATATAATGTCCAACAATTGTTTAACCTTTCTCTTGTAACATTTTGTATAAGATACTGTGAAATATGTACTTATAAAGGGATAGTATTATTCAGTAATAGAAATCAATCTTATTTATTGGGGTCATTAAAAAAATCTAAACTTATTGAGGGGCTATTCAAAGAATATATATATTCCAATGAGTTCTTTTTGCTTTTTTAGGGATGTCATAACCCCTACCGGTCCTCTTTATTTCCACCTCTTGGCATTATTGGTCTCTAATCTATCTTATTTTTATATTATTATGGTTATAATGGATATCGAACACTATCAATTACATATAAAATTGAAGCACATGTGTGGTTGGAGTCACACGTGTTGAACCCTATCGATTGCATTCCAAGCTTGGTCATAAAATCCAGTTCTTGGTTCAAAGTTCAAACCTCATCATACAAAGTGGAACATGCAATTATTATTTACCACACTCTGTTTTATACGTGTGGAACATGATCTATAATTACTGCTATAAGTTATCCCCACTCATTGTTATTGGTCCATTTATTTTTCTTTTCTACATTTTACGTTTATATTTGTAATTTATGTTTAAAGTTTTAAATTATTTTTAACACTATTTTAAATAATTTATACATAAATTCTTTTTTCTAAAATGTGATTTATTTGACCAATTACATTCAATATTTATTAGCAACACGATGGAAGGACTAAAATCATATATTTAATTCTATTGTACTAGATTTGATAGAAAAGGTATATCATGAGTTGGTAGTAAAAATATTTTTTTTCTATAAGCGCACCTCTAATGTTGTTATGTGTTATATTTAGTGTCCTATGGTTTAAGATCCTATAAATATGACACATGCAAGGACAAAGGTACGTATAGGGTGGGAGGGGTAACTACCCCCAACCTTAATCGGTTATTTGCATGTTCAGCCATTAATAGTTTTTAATCTATTGTAGTTAAGCCGTTGTCCTCTAATGTTGATCATTAAATTATATTTTTAGCCACTAATAATTTTGATGTCATTGCAATTAAGTCATTGTCCTCAAAATTAATGATTTATTATTGTTAGGATAACATCATTAAAACAATAAAATTAAACATCAACCCTCGTTTTTCTGGTTAATTTACTCCTTAAACCGTTTTAATTTTAAAATGAGTAAAATTAAATCTTAAAATTCCTTGTTTTTTATGGTTTGATTAGTTTTTAAGGCTCTTCTCGTTTCAAAGTAATCTACTTGTCCTCTCATAGTTTTTTAATAGCCTAAAGGTAATTATAAGATAGTATTTGCTCACACTTTTTCTTAAACTTTTGATAATACACACACTTTGTAGGTAAAGATGTTCAAATTCGGATCTCATGAGATAAACGGTATCTTTCTTTTTACAATAATCATCCCTCACAACTCACTCTTGGATTCATCCCTAAACACTTGCCGATAGGAATTAATAGAGATCTGCTTGCGAAGAAAATTCACTAACAATACATAAAAATAAATAATTATCATAACTTAAGTATCCACTTAAACTCCATTCAAAAAAAATATCCACTTAAACTATTTAAAATAGATAAGTCGGGAATACCCATAGATCACACTAAAAAATATTTTATAGATAATTTTTTCACAATAGTCAATGGGTTTTTATTAAAATTATAAAAGATGTTGCAATTACAATGCATATACGAAAGAGAATAATAGAAATAATTAACCAAAATTTCTTACAACCCATAATGAAGAAAAGTGAATACTTTCATAGAGATAAACATACCATCAAAATTCAGAAGTTTTCCTGAATCTTTTTGTCTCTATCCAATCGAGACAGATAACGAGTGAAAAGGAGTGGTGAGCAACCCAAACTATCAGACAGAATGTTCCGCTATCCATGACTGATTACATCGGCAAACAACCATCAACCAAGCGGAGATTTAACTTTTCATTACCACTGAAAAAATTATAATCAGAAACTAGTGTCGTTAAATTTATGTGCGAGCAACAAACGATCGCTAGGGCATGCTGAAATCATGTCACGAGGATAGAAAAAAACGCGTGTCACGAGGACAGAGGAAACACGTGCCACAAAGACAAAGATTTTTATTAAAATATAAAAAATAAACCCGGTAGTCGACAACTAATACTAAAATTAATTATCGACCACCAATCAAAGAGAAAAAAAAGTTACAGTCGACAGTGAGAAGATAATGAGCGACAACAGAGAATTAGACAATTAGATAATCAAATCTTACTAAATATAATCAATATCATATTTTAACCTGCGATAAAATTTCATATGCATGTGATTTTTTGGTAATACATATATCTGCCTTACATTTATTTTTGAGTGCGAAATTCTCCCTCAAACAATGTTGTTTTTAAAATTTGAACTTACATTTTCTTATTGAGAGTGCAATATATTTTACCAATGCATCCGTTACATGTTGCTTATATGCATGTGAATTTGATATTGTTTTTTATTTGAATTTCTTTAATGAACTACGAATTTCTTTGATCAAAAAAGAACTACGAATTTCATGGTGCATGGCAGGTACTGGACCCAAGAGATTTTGCCAAAAACAATACATACACGAAAAGTATATTAAAATATATATATATATATATATATATATATATATATATATATATATATTTAAAGATTAGAATATTGAATTTTGGAAAATGAGAACAACAGTTCCCAATGAGTGTTTGGGATATTTTCCGTGGCACTAAAAAATAGATATATTTGGTTGTTTTGGTATTTTCAAACATTCTCTACATTGAATAAGAGGACGGCCTTACCCCTTTCTCACCATATCCGTATCTTGCACAGTAAAGAGAAGGGTTCCATTTTCAAGTTTTGGGATTGGAGAAATTAATAATAATAATAAAGTAAAAGTAAAGTTGGAGGAGAGAAGAAATACAAAAACAAAGGCCACCGAAAAGCAAGAAGCCCTTATCATGAAAGCACCAACCCACACGCTTATACCTCCTCTTTTGTGTTGTGTTCTGTTCCCTTTATTCCCCTATTTCAACACTTTTATTTTCCTCTTTTTTTAAAATATGATGGAAATCATAAGTCAACCTCACCTCATCATTTGGTCTTTGCTCTTCAAAGCACCACCTCATTCCCCACTCGTCTTTTTGAGCTCTCAATCTTCTATATAATTCACCATTCTCTCCATCATTCACTCCTTCACCATGGGAAACATGAAGGTGCATCAGTTGGCACGTGGATTCTGGGAGCACGAACCATCTCTCTCCCTTGGCTGTAAACGCTTACGCCCTCTCGCTCCCAACCACCACCATCAGGCCTCCTCCTCTCTCGACCTCAAGAGCTTCATTAGACCAGAAAGTGGCCCTACAAAGTTTGCCCCCTCTGACCACAAGCGCCATTCTCCTCAGGTACTTCAATTTCGTCAACTTGGCAATACGTATTTGCGTAGCGTAGTTTGGTTTCCGTCTTACTGCCTTATTTGTCCTAACTAATCTATAACAAAACAACCTTGCCAGTGACCTACTTCTGAGTAGGTAAAAATACATACTACTACATGTACAATTATGTAAATGGTACGATGAAGCCTTTTTGTCCAATTTGAGGAGAAAGGGGTGTTTTTTTCTTTTAAGATGTGACGTTATTTGTGAGTTTAAGTTGTTAATGGAAAATTCGTGGAGTAAAGAATATTGGGATTTTACGATGAACCGGAAACTTTACCATGTAGGTGGAAACACACCCTGGAGGTACGCGGTGGAATCCAACGCAAGAACAGATAGGGATTCTGGAGATGCTGTATAGAGGTGGGATACGAACTCCAAATGCACAACAAATAGAACAAATCACGGCGCAGCTAGGAAAGTATGGCAAGATTGAAGGCAAAAACGTTTTCTACTGGTTCCAAAACCACAAAGCACGCGAGAGACAAAAGTTGAAGCGCAGCAGCCTAGGCCTTACCCATTGTTCGAGGAACTCGGCTCCCATAACTTTGGATACTAGGGTACGTCTCTTGGTTTAATTATAGTATCTGGTTTTGTTTCCCTTGTAGTTGTAAACATAAAGTTCACCGAATAATCATGCATTTTCTTACAGGTGGAAGTAATGGAAAGATCAGATGAGGATAGTCCATATAAGAGGAAGTGCAAGAGCTGGCTATTTGAGTACATGGGAGAAGAAAGCAGATCGCCATGTAAAGAGGAGGAAAACAGAACCCTTGAGCTATTCCCGTTGCACCCTGAAGGCAGATGAAAGGGGTTTGAAAGTAGAAAAAGGAAATAGAAACCCAATTACCCAAAAGACAAAAATCTGCTAGAAAACCAAAACTGGGTTCCCATTATGACCTGCTTTGAAGATGATGAAATGTGGTAGCTTTTTCTTTCTTTTGTTCCGGGAAAGAAGAAAGACAAAATTGTCTCGCCTTAACTCTACTGCTTACTTATTCCTGACTTAAAACCAAAGCAGATTTATGTCACTCTTTATTCAATCTTTCTTCCGGCAGTTGAATTGTTTTTTTGTTTCCTTTCTTTTTTGGGCGTGTGATCACTTTGACTACTGGGGGAGACAGAGAAACCCGTTGAGATGAAGCTTTTAGGTTAAAAAAGCAGTCCTCCATAGACACTGAAGTCCACGTACCTAGTTTGCATCATTCACCCCCTAAGTTAGTCCATACCTTCCCCTTTGAATCTTGGGTTTTAGTGTTATAAAAATGAGAGAAACAAAAGCAGATTGATGGTGGGTGTCCTTGAAACTATAAATTAAGAAGCATGATCTATCTTCTTCATGATTCCATTGCTTGAAAGGCTTCTGTAAAGTTGCTACTATCTATCTGCTTTGCCACCGGTCAGTTAACTGATGTGCATTTGACTATTTATACAAGCATTTAAAAGCAAAAGTTAATAGTATTCAGTGGGGCAGATATGAAAGTACCCCAAAGAGCATGTTTTCAAATGGAAATGGAGGGTTTTCTTTCTCTCGGTAACCGAGAGTGAATCACTGATTACCATTCGAAAAAAGGCTGTGAAATATAAAAGAAAAGTGGCTTTCTTTTTCCCGCTTTGTCGCAAATAACTTGGTGTTTTAGGAAGAAGACTAAAAGAGAAGCTATATCATACAAGTCAAATTCAATCTATCTATCTCATCGACACCCCCACATTACTATCTATTTAGCATGTAAAAAGAAGGAAAAAGGTTTTTGTTTGTCACTTTCGATTATACACGAGACACGTCGGCAAAAAAACATCAAAGGAACATACCTCTTAAACAAGGATGGGAATTAGACGAGGAATATTAAAAAATTGTGGGGATTCTAACCGACAAGATGAAGAATAATCGCAACTTTCATCTACGGAGACGAGGACGGAAAAGTTGCTTAAATGAGGATATGGACGGGGATTGCTATATCCAAACCGCAGCGATAACTGAACCGTAACCGTATAAATAGCTGTGTAGATTCCTGAAAAATATTCACAATGATCGTTGATATTTTACAAAATTTTTAAAATATATAAAATTAACTCTCACTTATATGAATACCTACCTATCTTATTATCAATATATTTGTGTTTTTTTTAAACCTTATTAAGTTTGGGTGATCTCTCTAGTAATTTACTATTTTTTGTTAATTATATAATCTATTTACATCTCTATTTCCGCCGTTCATTTTACACAAAAACATTATTCCCCTTCAACCATATGCCTAAGTGTATTGAGTATATGATATATAAATTGAAATCGACCATATATTTTGGTTAGTAAAATAGTAGATTTTATTTAACTTTTGGGGATAAGGTTTCCCCGAAAACCATGGGGATCTGATAGGTATGAAGATGAAAAAATCACCGAAGCATGTAACGAGGATTACCCAAAATCGTATCCGCAAGTGTCGAAGACAAAATGGGGAACGCAAAACCGTCCTCGAATCGTCCGATTCTCACCCCTAACTGTAATTTGAGAAGCAAATTATTAAATATGATCTCAATTATCTATTAATTTATATTCGTCACATAACACTTTAAAATGGGACACACCTAAGATCTGGGATGATTCTGGACATGTGTAATAGGAGAGACCACATAAAGTCTCATAAAAAAAGGCACATGATAATTTTTTTGAACAATTTCTACCTAGGGAGAAGGGGAATTTTGCTCCTCTTAGGTCTTGAACTCACAACTTAAGAGAAGGAAAAAATGTCAACTGAGAGTTTTAATCACCTTCTCTAGAGATTATTAGCTGCCATGATGAATTAGGTCAAATGTTTTTAAGGGAAAAACATAGAAGCAATTAAGATTTATAATTTTACGTTTCAAAAGCGTTCCTAATGTTAAAATTACTTGCAACTCTAACATTTATTTGTTATTTCAAGATGAGATTATTTTATAATTATAAATGTAACAACCTAAATTTTCGAGTGAATGTTGGGCGTTGACCTAAGTTTTTGACCTACGTGTTAGATTAAGCAATTGGATTCTTTGAAAAAAGTTTGGGCCTTATTAGATAAAGAAATGGTTTTATGGACTTGGGTGATGACCGTTTTTGTAATAAAAGAAAATCTAATAGGTTTTATGGAGTATTTTTACCCTTAGGAGAAAAGTGGACTGATTTCTCCTTTATTATTTTGCTTACACGTGAGATGGGAGGGAATGAATACCACTTTTACTTTCTTCATCTTTCTTCTCCCACAAACCTCCATTCCAACCTTTGTTTTCAAAAAGCTAAAAATGCAAATTTTACCAATCAATTCTCTCACCCAAGGTCCAAAATTCAAGTATGTTAATTTTTTATCAAAAGCTTCAAGAAAAGCATAATATTGAGGTAAGAAAATAAGGTTTTTAAAAATAAATTTTTAAAAGATTCAAGCTTGAAAAAAATTTATGGAGTTTTTCCTTTGTTATAAGGATGCAATTTCGTAGTTAATCTCTTATTTCATTCTAGACTAAGTTTTGGTTCGAAATTTTTGTTTGTGTGGCATGTGAGAGGGGTTGAAGAGCTTCTTCATGCTTAAAACAAAGAGGGAAGTCTAATAGGGCTAGTGTAAGAGCTAAATTTGAGTTTATTGTTTAAATCAGTACATCTCTTACTCCTTTAATTTTTGAGGATCACAAATTAATTGCTTTGCTTGATGTATGGTTTGATGGTGTTGCTTGGGTGCAACTTATCTTGAAAAATCAAGTAAGGATTTTTATGTTCAGTAGTTGAAAAAATGACACCCTTAAACCCATAAAATACCTTAGAAAGCTTAAACAATTATTGAGAGTAAGTTGGAAGAGTTTTAATCCAATAGGGAATGATAGGATAGAGGGAAATCTAAATAATAAGGTCATAATTAATAAAAGAGATTGGTTCTTGGTCCAATACTTCAAAAATAATGAAAATATCCATAAAAGTAGGTTTTATCTCGGATTTGATTCACTAAGGCAGATTCTTCATGTCAAAAATCAGACTCGCATCAGTCATAAGGCCTGATCACGCCTTATCGAAGACGAGCTTATGCTAAGTTGCACTTTCTTCTAAACAACTTGATTTTCACATGAGAAGCTAAAAACATGCTTTTTGAGCTAATTCTCACAATGTCATTCATATTTTATGTAACACCCGGGTTTAGGGGTCGGGTGAAAATAATGTTTTAATATCATTCGGGTTCGGTTTTATAATTTAAATAAATTAAATAATGGTTCGGGTTTTGTTTGCAAATAAAACAAAGATGTTGGACCTAATTTTTAAACCAAGCCAATAGCCATTCATTAATGGCATTTGTGTAAATATTTGGACTTCTAAATTTAAAACCCCCACTTTTGATTTAAAACACAAAATGTTGTCATCTTCCTCCCTCCCCATTTCCTTTCTCACGACAAAAGGAGAGGTTTTTCTCCAAGTGGCTATCCCACCTCCTTTTTCCATCGTTTTGGCTCGGTTTTGAAAGGTAAACACGTTTTCGACTTGCTCTCACCTTCCTCTTTTCAAAAGTACAAGTAGTCTTCATTTTCATCAATGTTTTAGAATTTGGATTTTTGGGAGATTTGAATAAAAATGGTAGCTTTATTGTGTTTAACTTAAAGTTTTGATTTAATAGTGATAGATATGAAGTTTATGAACTTAATGGTTCAACATATATGGTTTTTAAAGGGTTTTGTTAAGTTTCCCGAATTTGGGTTGTAATGGGGTTTTTGAAGGGTTTAATGGTTGATTTTTGGGTGTGTTTTATGTTGGGAAATGAGGGCTGATGGTTGTATGATAGTTAGGGGTTGTTTTGGAAGCTATTAGGTGTGTTAAAAGAGTTAGAATCATCGGTTTTGGACTGTGCAAAGGGGCTGCTCGGGAATGGCTTTATGGGGTTGTTCTTGGTTCGAAAAACAAGTGTTTGATGTTTGAATTGTATTCCGAGTTTGCTACGTTGTGTTGTGGACTGATTTGAGGTTAATTTGATTGTGTTGGGATGATTGGAAACAAGGATTTGCGTTGGTGAAGTTTCGAGATCGATTTCGGAAGTCATGGAGGCTTGAGTCGGCTTCGCTTGATTTGCTTAAGGAAGTGAGGTGAGTGGTTAATGCTTTAATTTGATTTTTTAAGGTTGGTTCGAGTACGTGGATGTGGAAATGGTTTTCAAGAATCGTTTTGGTTCAAAGGTGATTTTGAAAGTGGTTTAGATTTGGCCTTGAAAATGATTTTTAAATTCAAGAGTAAGTTGGTGTGAATTGCCCCTTTAATTTCCTCCTTTTTCCATTTGTTTTCATTACTTATGGTGATGTTTTGTTGAGCATGAAATTTAAATAATTTGGGAAGAAGTATGATTTCTTAATATTATATCGTTGATCATGTATGATGGTAATGATGTTGATGTTGATATGCCTTGCAAAATGTGTGTAAGTTGGTGCAGGTTATGTACGAAAATGGTGAGTAAGACCATTTGTGATTGATAAGGTTGTAAGTAGTAAGTGATGCTTAATTGTGGATTTTGTTACAACTTGTTTTGGTTGTGCATGATATAGTGAGTACATGTCGCATGATAGTGAGTGTATATTGTGTTGCATGGTTGGTGTCGAACCTCACGTGATGGTTGTCGTTGCTCCGGTGATGTGTAGTCCCACCGGTAGCGAAAGGTATAAGACTCCGGTGATGTGTAGTCTCACCGGTAGTGACTAGTAGAAGAGTACTTTGATGTGTAGTCCCATTGGAAAACTACTAGTCGAAACGGTGATGTGTAGTCCCACCGTGTACGTTTTGGTTATGCTTGTGCATGCCAGGTGTTGCTCATGTTGTATCTCACTATATCATTCCTTTATATTGTTTTGCTTTAATCTAGGACTATGTCCTCATGCATACCATGAAGTGTAATGCCATGTTAAATGCCTATATTTTTGGATTGTGGTTGAACTTGTACGTTAATAGAAGGATTAGGTCGTTGGATGATTTGTATGCGTTGACCTTTATTTTAAAGAAAGCTTTGAACCCTGCATTGTCGTAGTTATGTTTTAGAGCTCCGCTCAATAAGCTTTATGCTTACGCTCTCCTTTTTCCGACAATGCAGATCTTTAGCTTGAAGTTAGCAAGGAGCAAGATAAGGGCGTCCAAGCGTGTGGTGGTTTACTCAAGTATGGTTTAATTAAATAATGTAGTAGTCTAGCAATGGGAAGTGCTACGTGTTTTAGGAGCTTGTATCTAGACTCCTTTGTATTGGCCACATGTTGTTAATGCCTTATGTTGATGTTTTGGTTTGATTATGGTTTGTAATGCATGATATGCTACGATAGATGTTGTGTGTATTGGCATGTCTATTGGTGTTTAGGTTGCCTTGTTAGAGAGGGCCAAACCTCATATGCTTTCCTTGTGCCTTTTAAGGCCTTTGAGTTCCATGTATGATTTGTATGCCTAATTACCTTTGTTGGAATGCCAAGTATGCATGCCTTGTTCCATGTTTTTATGCCAAGTTGCTTGTATGATTGAATCATCACCTTGTGTTGAAATGTGTCTTTAGTTTCAAGTTTAAGCATGCCTATACTCTTGGTTTGACATAGGATACATGTTAGTGTGTTGGTTGAGGTTTTAGAGGGATTTAAGGGCCTCCTTGTGCCTTAAATCAGCTCAAACCTGTAATTTCGTAGCAGGGGTATCGATACGGTTGGTCCCGTATCGATATGACCTTCATGTTTCAGGCCTCGTGTTTCGATACGCGAGGGGGCGTACCGATACCATTTTGGCCACTGGAGTTACTATCCAGTTCGGTATCGATACGGGCCTTTGGCGTATCGATACGGTCATCTTAGCGTTGACCATGGGAAGTCAACCGTTGGGGAGGGTATCGATACACTCCTTGGGTGTATCGATACGGTCTCCACGGGTTGACTTTGACCAGTTGACCTAGTCAAGGGGGTATCGATACACCCCTTAAGGGTATCGATACCGCCTGTAGTTAAAGCTTAAAATTGGGCTGTAAGTTGTTGAGCTGAGTTCGTTTGTTTGCCTCATGAATGTGGTTCCGCTGTATGATCACATAGGATTAAATACTTATCTAGACACGATTTAAAATGAAGAAAAAAAATAGGGTTGTTAACCGAGGGGGAATTCTTTAGGGGGTTTCACTCGGTTTTCCCCGTGTAGCTCACTCGGACCGGTCATCCGGCCAGACCGGGACGAGGGGGTTACATTTCACCTCTAAATCAAAATAAACATAATTTTCACAATCAAGCTCAAAATATAATTAGGATATGAAGGAATTAATCACAACAAAGAGTATATAATTATAACCTATCAGTCCTTAATGAGATGACTTAATTATGATAGTGATCACAAAAGTTGATAATCGTGATATTGTTATCCTTGTGTGTCAGTTGAGCACTTGAGGGGTTGTTGACGACAAATCAAGAGTTAAACATGTTAGTTGGTATCATGTATTGGGGCATTTTCTTGGTAGCTTGGCTTGGTGCCACTTACCTCTTGGTGAGGTGCATGAATACTCGAAGAGAATGTGTTATTTTATGTTGTGGTAAGGCATCCAGATGTCCTAGTGTCAGTACTACGATACTTATATAAGGGGATGTGTGCTTCGGGCTGAGTGATCAAGTACATCCGATGTACCCACTGGCAGAATGATTTGGTTGTGGTTAGAACTTATATGTGGCTATGGTAATCTGAATAAGGTAATAGACTCTATAACACCTCAAAAATTACTCCCAAATTATAAACTCTAGATTCAAAAAATCCACAATTTAGAAACCTAATTGAAAACCTTAACAATTGAGATTTTTTAATTTAGAACCCTAACTTTTTTTATGAGGAACCAAATAAGAATTTTATCAAACTTAAAAGTTAATATGATTTTTTTAAAAGTTTAAGGGTTGATTCCATAAATAACCCTTTTATCAAATTGAATTTCAATTCTCTTAAGTTTCAACTCCATCGTTTTTTTAATTTGTTGAATTTTTTAACCTTTTAAATTCAAATTGAATTCTAATTCCCTTTTTCTCACGGTTGAATTGACTCTTCTTTTTCAACTTAAACCGTTGTTGTTGTTGTTGTTGTTGTTGTTGTTGTTGTTGTTGTTGTTGTTATTATTATTATTATTATATTTTAAACCTAATTTGTTTAGATTATCATCGCTTAACTATATATATAGTCATAGTTACTACGTATAGAAATAAACCTAAGCCGCAACCACCGCTCAAAGTGATGTCGCTTTTAGTTGTTCTCATGATTTTTGAATTCCTCTCAGATTGACACTGCCATCACCTTACATCGAAGTCGCAACTACCCTTTGTTCGTCGTTAGAGCTTTATTGTTGCAAGATGTGTTTTTTCTAGTGCTATAAAAAATTATATATTATTTTTCTATGTGTTGGTGTTTTACCCCTTATGTGATTATTTATAAGTATTATGTCTTGTATGGTTGACAACACGTGCATACGATTTTTAAAATGTGTTTTAATTATGATTTGTGGAATATTTGATTTATGAAACATCATATTTACGGATTTATGATTTATAGATTTATGGACTATGGTTTATGAAGCATGTTTATGGAATATCAGAATTATGAAATTGAGTTTATGAAATTTGATTTTTAATCATCATGTATGTATGAGCTTGGGTTGAGATTTGTAAGGAGAAAGTTCAGTGGTTTTACTCTTCGGGCTGAATTCCACTTCGGATGGCGGACGTAAGAAGAAGGTTATGGGAACCTTCCTCATTTTTGGCGGGCGTAGTTGGGTGCATTGCATTACGCTTGTGATATTGTATCGTTTGTTTTATGTTTTAAAGAATTTCAAGAAAATAATATTATGTTTTATGATTATAGTTTTTCTTGCACTTTAGAGACACACTAAGCTCTTTAGCTTACTCCATTATAGTTTCCTCTTATAGATATCTTTGGACTTTAGGCAACGTGATACTTGAAGGATCTCACATTTTATTCGGTTATTTTATTATTTAGTGCGAAACCATTTTTAATTATTTAGATTATTATTTTATTATATTATGATATTGATGTAATTTCATGCTCGAGAGACTATTTATGTTTTTCGAATTATTTAAGCATACTTCCACTATAATTTTATTTTAGATATTTTATGTAAACAATCGAATATTTTTATGACATTTATGTTTTATTTATTATTACATATTTATTCATTATCCTTACATATATTTTTTAAATTAAAGTGTAATTTTAAAATTGATTTTCTTGAGGTTTAAGTTTTCAATCGTGACTTCTTAAATTCGGTAATTTCTTTTGGGTTGTGTTTAGAGGGTTACAGACTCGATAGGTTGAGTGAGCTCGAGTAACCTAATAGGTTGAGTGACCTCAGGTAAAGACTACTTGTGGCTAATGTGATCCAAGTATGTCTAGGACGTATCTGTGTCTTTGGTGATCCGGATATGGTCCTTGACCCAATGACTGTGTGAACACGCATAACCCGACGACTGGGTGAGCACAGGTAAAATAGGTCTTTGTTGACCATTATGTAGAAGATGTATGAATGTTCTTATGTATGTTGTGTGGATGCTATAGATGATAGCTTATGCATACGATGGCTGCGTGATTAGGGTAGAGCATGTATTAACTTTATGGGCTGTGTGAGCTCGAGTATCGATTGGCTATGTGACCTCGTGTATGGTAATGTATGAAGTAGTTTGTATGACTTCTCATAGACTTGTTGATGCCTTGAGATAAGTGATCTATGAACTTTAGCAAGCGTAGGCTAGACGATATCTCATAGATAGTGGATGCCTTATTTATGCTCTCTTGACTATATTTGTCTTGCATGCTTATTTTATGATAATCACGAATTGTGGTAGAGTATAAATGTATCATTGAGCTTTGTTAGCTCAGCATGCGGATGTGTAGTTTTTTCGTGCGTAAGTTGACAGGTCACCTTTGGAGGAGCTCGTCGAAGAGGATTTTTCAATACCGCAATTGCTTCAGAGTACAATACTTGTTATTTTAGTTTGGGCTAATGTATTCATAGGACCTTACCACTATTGAGTCGTAGCTCTATTTGAAATATTATTTTAGTTTATGGTGTTTTAAACCCGGAGCTCTTATTTTGTGAACTTATTCAAATGCTTATTTATTTTAATGAATTTATGGATGTTTAATGTTTTTAAATGATGACTAAACTTATAGTTTTAAATTGAAAATTTGATGAGTCAGTTTTTGGGTGACCCGATTGTAGTACTTCAGATCCGGATCGGGATCAGGTGTTGCAATAAATATTTGTTGATTGTCTTCTTGATTTTCCAGGGCTTTGTCATAACTAATTTGGATCGATTTGAGTTGCACACATGACTTTGGTGGGTAAGTCTCCCAGCATGAATTTTCTGCGAACACAAAATCTCAAACTCGAGATCTGCTTTCACGATACCAAGATGTTTACTACTTAAACCAACTCGATTGTTATAATTATAATTTTTTATCGAACTAACCAATGATGTTAATGAGTAATTCTTTTATCAAAGGGCAAATTCCAGTGGTAGACAAGGGAATTGTTTAGGAGCCGGAATGAGCCAACAGAACCAATACTAAACATATCTTAATAGGGGTGAGCGTTCGAGCGAGTCGAGTCGAGTCAAAAAATTTCGAGTTATTCGAGTTGGCGCATCATATTTTACGACTTGAACTTAATTTGAAGTTTTTTCGATTCGAGTCGAGTTTATGAAATTCGAGTCGAGTTCGAGTCGAGTCGAGTTTTCGAGTTTCTATACAAATTTAATTGTAATTATTTACCATGTTATAGTATGATTTGATTCCAATTTAAACGACTTTCTCTATTCATATAAGATATGCATATATATATATATATATATTTCTTCATATTATTTTTCACATGCATAAGTAAGATTTGTAATGTTATTTAATAAAAAATATCATCTAAACTTCTAAAATATATTTATAATATTATTTTTAAATAAGGAACTTTTGAGGATAAAGTACTGATGGGGGTATAAATGAGTCAACGAATTGATGTAAAGAAAAAAATTACAAAAAATTCAGTTGAATGATCAAATTGAATAAAATATAAAGTTAAAGGGCTAAATTAAAAAAAAGAATAAATTTGTTAAAAATATGAATTGAAGTTATATAGATATTATATAGTGTTAGTGAATCATGTGGTTTAATTTTGGTAAAAAAATAGACTTAAAACGAAAGAGAAATTAAAGAAATGGGAAACATTCAAAGTTGAGTTAATTTAAAAATATGAATCGAAGCTAAATAGGTATTCTAGTTTCTACATTGGTTTAGGAGCATGTGGTTCAATTTTGGTCAAAACTGACTTAAAACGAATGAGATATTGAAGAAATGAGGAAATCATACAAAGTTAAGGGGCTGAACTAAAAAAATATGAAATTTATTTTCAAAAATATAAATTGAAGATAAATATGTATTCTACGATGGTTTAGGAATACACAGTTCAAATTTGGTCAAAAATAGACGTAAAATGTAGGAGGAATTGAAGAAAAATGAAATCAGTGACTAAATTGCAAAACTGTAAAATTCAGTTTTTCGATTTTTCGAGTTGGGCAAATTCCAAACCGACTCGAAATCGAAATTTTTTCGAGCTAATCGAGTGACTCGAATAACTCGAAATTAAAAAAAATCAATTTTTTCGAGTCGAATCGAGTTTTGCTCACCCCTAGATCTTAAGCGTTTTTTTTTTGGGATAAGATCAGATCTTAAATTAATGTATATATACAAGAAGCCTTGTTAAATGGACTGAGATGGAATGTTGGCCCGTTTCATATGTCAGTCCACATCTCACCGTACATCTGCTTTTGAGTATTTGACCAACTTTCTATTTTTATCTGTTCCTGCTGATTTAGGCTAACCTATTCTCGCGGCTTTCAATCTAGTAATAAACAACTTCAATCCCTACGTACAATTAATTTTATTATTATTTTATAATTAAAAAGAAAAAGAGGGGCATAATTATAAAGGTTAAACAATGTGAAAGTAGCTAAAACATTTTTTTATTAAATTATACGCATATTTTATAATATATGTTTAAAATTCATTATTTTTTCTTAATAATATTTTTTTAAAATAAATACTTGTCACACATTGAGAGATCAATATGTCTTGCCACGCAACCAACGCTTATAGGTTAAAACACGTTATTTTGAAGATGCAAAGCCATAAACTTCAAGTGTAAAATAATAAGATTGAACAAAAAAAAAAGTGTAAAATAATAAGAAAAAACATTAAAATTCTCGAAATCCGTTGATTACTGACATGCCACGTGTCATATAACTGCCCAATTATCACGCGGGGGCCTGATTTTGCCACCATACTAAGACCGTTGATCTTTATAGCCTCGCATGATCCAACGGTATAGATTAGCTTACCAAAACAAAGTAGGGTTTCTTCAAAACCTTCATACCTATAAACACGACACAGTTGCTTCTTTACCGGTGCGGCGCAGTTCGTTCTGCCCTCCCCTTTTTGTCACTTTAAGGAGAAAAAAAAACCCCAAAACAGAGAGAGAATCTTAAACTCCTCTTCTTTTCGTCGTCGTCATCTCTATCGTTCCGTTCAACTCCGGATCTCTGACGATTTTATCCCCGTTTACGCATCTCTCTCCTCTTTTATCCAAAACACAAGAAAAAATTATTTAGTTTTAGAATCTGTTTTAATTTATCCTCATTAGTGTTTGATTGAATTACAAGAGGAGAGGGAAAAAGAGAGTGATCTAGGAGAGTTAGGGTTACGTTTTTTATGGCACAGATTCAGGTCCAGTATCAGGCGCCGGTTTCCGGGCCAAACGGCGTCTCTCCCGTAACCGGTGGACCGCAGTTTATGCTGACTTCGCTCTATGTTGGCGATCTTGATGCTACCGTTACCGATGAGCAGCTCTTCCAAACGTTTAGCCAGGTGGCTCAGGTCGCTTCAGTAAGAGTCTGTCGGGACTTGGCAACTGGCCGCTCTCTCGGCTATGGCTATGTCAACTATAACAATCCTCGTGATGGTTAGACTTGCACTTTAATTTAAAAAATTTATTCTTTGTTCAGTAATTTAATAATTTAAAGCTGTTTGTTGGTTAGCTTGACTGTGAATTTTGGAATGTGAATGTAGATTACTGATAATCGGGAAATTTTGTTTTTGGCGATGTGAAATATTTTGAGATATTAAATAAATGTAGATTATATTGGAAGTACAGAATTGGTATAGAATTCAAGCTAATTATTTTTTAATCCAATTTAATTGCAATGTTCAGCGACATTATAGTATTTATGCGATTTCTGTTGATAGTTAATTCCTAATGTTTTTTTGAAAGTGTAGTTATTGTCGATTCCTGTGTTTTGCTTTGAAACTCTTCATAATGTATTCTTTAGAATATGATAATGTATCTTTGCAAAATATTTGACGAAGCTTTTCAATTCCTATATTTGCTTTGAAACTTTTCTAAATGTATTCTTTTTATTTGCAAAACATTTGACATTTTTACCAAATTTGCATCCCTCTTATATAACTAAGAGTGGATTGAATTTCTATGTTAGAAAGTAACTTAGAAGATGATGCTGTTGATGTTGAACTTGCCTTCTATTAATGTTGCTTTTTTGTTATTCTTGTGTACAGCGGCTAGGGCATTGGATCTACTGAATTTCACTCCACTGAATAACAAGCCCATTCGCATCATGTATTCTCAGCGAGACCCTAGTCTTCGTAAGAGTGGTACTGCAAACATATTTATCAAGGTATTAAGCTCTTTTTAGTGTTTCTGAATTTGTTTTTCTCCTTTTGTTCTCTCTTGGCAATTCCCCCCCCTGAAATCACTAATATATATATAGACATTTTGATTGTTTGTTCTTAGGCCTTTTAGTACCTTCTTCTTACCTGTTTAAGTCTGCCCACTCACTCTTAGTATTCATGCAAATTTATATGCAAAATAACCTCTCTTAGACTTCCATCTTTCTATATGTTGCAATCTTTCACATGCAAGCATGTTTTCTCCATGTGATATAGTTGGCTTCCAATCTTCACCCCATCCCTTTATTTTTGTTTTGTTTGCAGAACTTGGACAAGTCTATTGACCACAAAGCATTACATGATACGTTTTCTTCATTTGGCAACATTCTTTCTTGCAAGATAGCTATTGACGGTCTGGGCCAGTCTAAAGGCTATGGTTTTGTACAATTTGACAATGAAGAATCTGCTCAGAATGCAATTGATAAATTAAATGGCATGTTGATTAATGACAAGCAGGTATATGTTGGACCTTTCCTTCGTAAGCAGGAAAGAGACGGTGCTTTGGATAAGACCAAATTCAATAATGTTTATGTGAAAAATATTTCCGAGTCTACAACAGATGAAGACTTGAAAACAATTTTTGGTGAGTATGGTGAAATTACTAGTGCTGTAGTTATGAGGGATGCAGATGGGAAGTCAAAGGGTTTTGGATTTGTCAACTTTGAAAATGCTGATGATGCTGCTAAAGCTGTTGAAGCACTTAATGGAAAGAAGTTTGATGAAAAAGAGATGTATGTTGGAAAAGCCCTGAAAAAGTCTGAAAGAGAGAATGAGCGAAAAGCCCGTTATGAGCAGACTTTAAAGGAAGCTGCTGATAAGTTCCAGGGTTTGAATTTATACATTAAAAACTTAGATGATAGTATTGGTGATGAAGAGCTGAAGGAACTGTTTTCAGAGTTTGGTACCATTACTTCATGCAAGGTTTGCAAAAATGGTTCTTGGTTGGTTAATTATTGATTCTAGCTACTGAATCTTGTTCTCTTGATATTAATGTTATTGCCTTTACCCCCATGATAACTTTGCAGGTTATGCGTGATCCAAGTGGAATTAGTAAGGGCTCTGGATTTGTGGCCTTTTCAACTCCTGAAGAAGCATCTCGTTCTGTAAGACTGAATTTGTTTTTTCTTTGGGTTCTCATCTAAATATGTGGTCATAATCTAATTAGTACATTTGTTATGCATCTACAGCTTGCTGAGATGAATGGTAAAATGGTTGCAAGCAAACCCCTTTATGTTGCACTTGCGCAGAGGAAAGAAGAGAGAAGAGCAAGGCTACAGGTAAACACCATTGGCCATCTAATTCTTTTCTATCTCGATTATTGTTTTGCATGGTTTTCTATTATATAGTCTTGTTTGTACTTTAGTAAACGGAAATGTTCTTTGTACTAATGAAATTCTTGGGTTAATGTCGTTAATCATTTGGGATTAACGTGTGTTTATGTTGTGTTATCCCTTCTCTTCTTTTTGAGTATCCTTGTCCATTACATGTCTGATGCATATTTCGACATTGTTATGTATTCTTCCATGGGATCTCCAAATACATGAAAATCGTTGAAAATTTGATTCTAAATTCCCACAATGTCTGATTAACTGGTTCCAATTAGTTATATCTCATTTATCTATTTCATTTTTTTCAGGCTCAGTTTTCTCAAATGAGGCCACTTGCTATGTCCTCTGTTACTCCTCGTATTCCAATGTATCCTTCTGGTTCTCCGGGTATTGGCCAACAGTTTTTATATGGGCAAGGACCTCCAGCTATCATTCCTCAACAAGTAATATCTATCTTTGCTCTGTGCATTATATTTAATTTTACATGCTTGACATTTTTTTCTCTTTGTAAGTTGGCATACTTGTCTGTTTGGAAGATTTGATTTTGTCGAGGATGTCTGTAATATGAATATGCTTTTTCCCTTGTCATCAATTCTAGGCTGGTTTTGGTTATCAGCAACAACTGGTTCCTGGAATGAGGCCTGGTGGCCCCCCTGTACCAAATTTCTTTGTTCCCATGGTACAGCAAGGTCAGCAGGGTCAGCGACCAGGGGGGCGGCGAGGAGCAGGTCCGGTGCAACAGTCTCAGCAACCTGTGCCGTTGATGCAACAACAGGTAAGCTGTATGCATATGTGTGGGATCCTGCTTTTTATGCTAATGCTTTGGCTGAAGTCATTGTACTAACTCAACCCCCTTGTTCCAGATGCTGCCCAGGGGACGTGTCTATCGTTATCCCCCAGGTCATATTATGCCTGAAGTTCCAATATCAAATGTTCCTGGAGGCATGCTCTCTGCTCCATATGAAATGGGTGGGATGCGATTGCGTGACGCTGGTGTTGGGCAGCCCATGCCAGTACCAGCGTTGGCTTCATCTCTTGCAAATGCAACACCTGAACATCAAAGGACGGTAAGTCCACTTGTTGATTTGATTTATTTGTTTTCCAGATCTTTATATTTTCATTGTAACTGATGACCAGATGCTCGGAGAAAGCTTATACCCCCTTGTGGAAAGGCTGGAGCGTGATTCGGCAGCCAAGGTTACAGGCATGCTTCTGGAAATGGACCAAACAGAGGTTTTGCATCTCCTGGAATCACCAGAAGCTTTGAAGGCTAAGGTAGTGGAGGCCATGGAGGTATTGAGGAGTGTTGCTGCTCAGCAACAAGCCAACAATCCAGCTGACCGATTGGCTTCACTTTCGCTGAATGATAACCTTGTTTCTTGAGACTAAATTGACTGGAAGTTGAGAATTTGCTGGACCCTATATCAACACTGGGCTATATTATTTTAGTCTATTAGGGTTGAAGTTTGGAATCTTTTTATATTATGCCTTTTTGGATAGTGTTTTTTTAATATTTGTTTTTACATGGCTTGTTGAACCATAGTTTGTTTAATTTCATTGATCCTTATCTATTATCTTTTATTTTGATTCTCAATACATACTTTTGCATGCTTTTAAATATTTAGAGTTTAGGTTTAAGCAATAATTTTCTGTAGAAATCGCTGCTTTAAAACACTTCTTATCTCGAACGGTGTTGTAACAATTTGGCGATACGCTACCGGTTTAAAAATTTAAAAAATTGTGTTTTTTTATTGGAAGTCTCGCCGTTTATGGTTCGTTCTTCTAATTGTATTTTTTAAAGCTTCCTCATTAATGATTAGGTAATGATCAAAATACGACCCTGAGAAGTATGCCTGATTCGCAAAAATGATGGAGTATACCATTTTGTAAGGGTTTGATTTCTTCAAATCATAAAGTTAAAAATGGTTTGATGCATGTTTTAGTTTTAAGCTCTATCGTTTTCAATTTTTCTCACTTTGGGCTTCATATATTTTTGGTTTAGTTATGTGGGAAAATTCTACGACGCTTGATGTGCACCGTTAACGACGAGTATTGATGAGTACTATTAATTTTATTTATAAAAAATTATAATTTAAAAGACTCATCGTATAATTATAAATTATTTAAAAAGTAAAAGGTAAATTAATTGAAATATATATTTTTTATTTTAAATTTTTTTCAACATAGTTAGATCAAAATACCTACCCTAAATCACAAATCCTAATTTTTTTTCTTTAAAATTCAATCTGTCGCCGCCGCTATCGCTGGCCATGTTTGCACTGCCTCGGCGCTGCACTTCCGTGGCCGCCGCTGAGCCCTGTCGTCGTTCACTCACCGACTCTCGAACTTGGGACATGCGGTTTATGCTTAAGTCAAGCACGACAAACCAACAAACCAAACCTTATTGCCGTTCACAACAAACTAGCAAACCAAACCAAGCACGCATAATAAAATCCTAGAGTGGTCGGGCTCGGCGGTGGCGGTAGATTGAAGTTTAAAAAAAAAAATAGGGTTTTGTGATTTAAGGTAAGTGTTTTGATCTAATTATGTTTAAAAGAAAATTAAAAATGTATTTTAATTAATTTATCTTTTATTTTTTAAATGATTTATAATTATACGTTGAGTACTTAAATTTTAAATTTTTATAAATTAAATTAATAATTTTCGTCGAACGTGAGATACTCATCTAGTTATGTGAAAGCTTCCTTGTCTCATTTTAAAATATAGAATATGGTTTCTGTTTTGTAATATTGAATTCCTGTACATTTTTTAGGTGCAAACCTTAATTATTTAATCAACTTTTCTTTAATTTTCCAGCTAACTGTAGATCTAGTATCTACTGAAAATAAAATAATTTTTTTCTAGTTTTCGATATTAATAATTTTGTATTTTGAAACTTTAAATCTACAAATGTAGAGTGATAAAAGGTTGAGTCGTTCAACTAATGATGATTATTATTATTATTTATGTATTTTTATAGATTTAGGGTAATTTTGATTAAAACTTCAAATATAGGGGGACTAAAGTGGTATTTTGTTTTTATAGCTATTAAGTAACAACAAAATTGAATAAAAGTTAGATTGGACTAGCATTTAAACTTTCAAATAAAAAGTAATACATATACTTAATGTCATAAAACTAAAGTAAAAATAATATAAAAACATCTAACATAGTTTTTTTTAAATAGAAATCTAGTATATTTAAATCTTATTTTTTTGTAAATAACTTTTACAGTGTTTAATTAAAAAGTTTTTAGTCAATACTTAACTCTATTCTCTTTGTTATGGGTTCAATACCTATTAAGCACAAAATTTTCCTCTCCCTAAATAAGACTTGTTCAAAAAAACGTTTTTTCGTAAGACCATGATTCACTCTATGTTTGAATTAAATGAAAATTTCGCATTCTCACCAATAAACAAATAAATTTACAAAAGCGTACGGCTCAGTTAAATAAAAATATTTTTTTTACAAGAAAGTGAAATTTGTATTTGAAAATGAAAAACGACAACTATTTTATACATTAACAGTGAATTTTTTTCCACAAACAAAGTTAATTTCGTTTTAAAACCCTACATCCGATGCGGCCTCTGATGTCAAACTTTTATTTACCATGAGATGTTTTTTTTTATGAAAGTTAAAGTGATTACAAGTAGTATCTGTTCTAAATATACTCTTAACCATTTAACAATGAACACTTAATCACCCTGCTGTAGCTGCTGGTGCTCGAAACCATGACCTTTAGGAACAACAACCGTTCCCTTAACCACTGAGTCAAATTGGTTCGTGATTTTACCATGAGATATTGTACATTCAAAATTACAGTAATTATATAAATATAGATTTAAAATAGTATACAGTATACTAACACACAACACTTGAAGGGAAACTTCAGGTGCACGCTTTCATGTTTTGTGTTTTTTTACTACAAAACCCCTAACCCCCTACCAAATCGAAGTCCCCTCTCTTGTTCTGTAAAATCGAATTAGGGAAAACAAAACCCTAGGAAAAATCGTTTTTTTTCTTCTGATTCGACTTAAAAAGGTACCTTCCCAAAATGTTAAACTTTGAAGATTCGAATTTCCCCTTGATAGATATAGGAGGAGGAGGAGGTTCATCCAGAACAAGCTCGTTATTTCATCTCCCACCTGGTTGTCGATTTTACCCTTCTGATGAGGAGCTTCTAAAACATTATCTAACAGGGAAAAACAGCTCCCTCCCCGCCGATCGTGCTGATGCTTACGGATACGATTTGATCAGGGAACTTAATTTGTATGATTACGAGCCGTCTGATTTGCCGGAGGGCGCGTGCTTTGTGCATGGTTACCGGGGGAGAAAAAGGCACTGGTTTTGTTATACGGAGAGTAAAAGAGGGAGGAGAAGGAGAAGAGCAAAAGGAGGGTTTTGGTGGAAAATAGGAAAAGTTAGGGATGTGTTTGATGGAGGGAATGTAGCATTGGGGACTAGAACAAAATTTGTATTTTATGAGGTTGATTCAGTCAAGGCTGCTGTTAGGACCCCTTGGATTATGTATGAATATGCACTTCTTCACCATCCCAAGGTAAATAGAAAATAGATTTCATTTTGTTTGTTTGTTTAATCTTCTTCCATTGTATGAAAGTTTTATTGGGGTAATATGATGTGGACTTGCCTTTTGTTATTGCTCTTCGGTAGGTAGTGATAAACTGTAGCTGACAAAATTTGTATCTATTGCAGATTTAATTGTGTCCTCTCCAATCTCCAACAAAACCATCCTTTTTTGTTGTTTTAATTTGTATTTGTATTTTTATTGCATGTCACTTTAGTGCTCTAAACCCACATAGCCCCTACCCTTTGTTAATGCTTAAATTGACCGACTTTTTTCACTAGACACTTGCTGTGGGCCAAAATGAATTTCTAAACTAACTTTATGTTTTCCAAAACTTCAGTAGGTTAATTGTGCTCCCACTTGGTTGTACGTGGCTCGGCATGGGTTCAGTAGGTTAGTTGTTCATTGTAGTAATCACTTGGGGTCTTATGTTGGTAAGTGTATGAAAAAGGATTTGGTTTTCTTAAGAGCCACATCAAAATTTATTTTATTGTTGTTTTTCTTTGCCAATTGTAGTAGAGCCTAACATGCGTAGATTGGAATATTCTGAGTCCTCAATAAAGTAAATTTCTGCTAATATCAAAGTGAAATCTTAGTGAGTTCTGGCTTTTGTGTACTTACTCTTTGGAAAATATGAACTTCCCCATAATTAAATATGCTTGTTTGCGAGATATACTATGCCAAACATGTGAACTTATGTTTAGATTGGTTTCGTTGGTGGTGGGGAGGTGCTGGGACTGTTACTTCCATGTAAATGATGTCTCTACCATCTGCAGGCTACTTTTGTGCTATGCCGAGTATTCACCAGATCTTGTGCTAGAAATAGTGTATCAGAGAATGTTTTAAGTTGTGCAGAACATACTGTTTCAACTATACCTCACATCGGCATTCAGCATGATGGATTTCTTAGGCCTGACATTCTTGAAGCTGAAATCAATGGTGATGACTTCAATAAAGAGCTAGACGATCCAATAGCAACTGGACCTGTTTCTGTTGCAAGTTTTGAGTTTCGTTCAGGCATCCCGCCAGACATGCCCAATAATCTGGTAATCTAGATTGAGCATTATTTTTTTGTCATGGAACTTATATTACTGCCAATTTCTTTTCCGTTTTGTACATACTTTTATTTGTGATACCAGACATGGCTTTTGTGTTTTTCCTTTTCTAACAAGGCTTGCATGTATTTCAATTCTCAATTGCATTTCAAATAACTTCAATTTTTCTCATGCATGTAACAATAATGCCTCGGTTCTTTTCATAAGAAAAACATTACAGGACTTTTTATGATGTAATACATTTTCATGATTATAAAGTAATTGTTTCCAACACACTTGTTTCTTTCTTTAAGTCATGGTTGAGCATTAAAAAGAAGGGTACTCATCCAATCTTTTGAGTTCTTCACATTACATAATATATAACCCCTGTTCTGCCCATATTTGCTTGCTGTACATGTATAATAAAGTTTTCACTATGTGAAGTCTTTAACTCCACAAATGTTAAGCATGTCTAAACGTTTATCACAGGAAGCATTTTTTAGATGATGCATTCTTTCCTAAGTTGAACTAATTTTTCTCTGCAATGGCTGTTATGCAGGTGGGATCTCGGCTAACTACTAATGAGTTACTGTCAGTTATAGAAGAAGATTTTATAGAGTTGGATGATCTCAGATGATCTTGGCCAAAAAAAATGATCTCAGTTGATGATTTTACATCATACGTACCATAAAGAAAATTGGAGCAGTTACCTTCAGAAATAGCAAGAGAATGATTTAAGATTTATATATTGAAGAATCTAATCAGAAACAAGAAATGTTCTTCAAATCTGAATAGAGAGAAATCTAATGGCAGGTTCACTTGCCTCATAAGGTCATTTTTGTTCTCTTTTATCTCAAGTCCTTGGATCAATAACATTCATGAACGTTTTAGTAAATTTATCTGTTGGCTCACCATGCAGGCTGCACTCATTTGCCTAATTATCAGGAATTTTACTTCGGAAGAATTTAGGTTATCAAGAAGCTAAGTTTAGGAAGAATCAAATTATCAGGAAAATTTCCTTCAGAAGAATTAATTGTGGTCGAGTTGGACAAATTTCAACATCAGGTGCTTCCATGTTCTTCCTAGCCTGTTCTATATTGTGTTTCTTAACCTTCACATTGAAGAAGCAATATACTTTGAAACCTACTGCTGTTGTAGATAAAGTAAACGATTGAATCTGCTTTAAATTGTAGGTTTGCTGTGCTTAATTAGCACAGCTTGAAAGCTTCTTTTTTTTGGGTCAAAGCTTGGAAGCTTTGCCTTTGATAGAGTGCTATTACTACTACTGTCATGTGGTCTTCGGCCAATCAGTCTGAAGCTACAGCAATAGAAAACAAGAAGCTGGGTTTTTGCATCCCATTATGTGGTAATCAAAGCCAATTGCATTTAAATTTGTTGGTAGGCATTTGCAATTTGCCATTTTGCATAATATTTATTACTACATTCAAGGCATCCACTGTTCCTAGGGGAGGGTGACTTGGTCCTTTCCGTAGTTTCTAACCCCCCCCCCCCCCAAAAAAAAAAAAAAAAAAAGAAAAAGGAAAATGGGAATTCAATTGGGTCATAATACTGATTTTCAATTAAGTGATGGGTGAATCATTCACTCCCACCACCCACCATTCTGAAACAGTCCAATAGGCTTTAAAGATAAAAAGAAAAGTTATAGGGTTTAAATCACATGATTGATAACACCTACCCCCATCCTTAACCGGCTTAACCTTTCCCTCAAGAATTTATTACCATCCATCATTGTAATTACACTGAAAAAATAAAATAAAAAAACAGGATACCTATTGTGTATGAAATAAAAAACCACAAGGCATAAGTGTTGATATAAACAAAGAGAAAACACAAATGATCCCAACTTGCAAGCATGCGTCTCTCTAATGAAAAGTCAAATCTCCTTCCCCTCGTTTTATCTCCCTGTGTTTATTTTATTTTTCCTTAATAATGGAATTAGTGCACAATGTCCAATCTCATGGTCCATGATTATTATTTCTAAATATAAGGAGCGTTGGCATCATATGTAAGGTGGTACATTTCTCTCTCTCTAAAGCAAATGCCATGTTTATAATATTCTGTTTGGAAAATGGAGAATCATCAATTCTTATCTCATTAATTAAAAATTTCATAGAAAGATTACAAAATGTGGTTGTATAAGCTGAACCCATATGTCCAAACGGACACGATTGTTGAAACTTGAAATCACCTTTGAATGATTTGAAATAAGTAAATATCAAATAAAAAGGTAGGCAACAAGGACGAAATATTAAAACAAGTTTGAAAGGGAGGGGTCAATAATAAACTTGCATAAATACTTTGTCAAAAAAAAAACTTGCATAAATAGGAGAGGGAGGGTGCTTTTGGGGTCATTGTATTCACACCTCTTTTAAGCCAAGCAATTATATTTGCTGTGCATTCACTGCATTTCTCCATTTGACATATTCCACCTAAAACTACAGGACACAGAATTCAACTGCTTATCCACATCACAAGATACTGCATAATTTTCTTTCTTCTTCCCAAATCTCACCTACAGTTCTCTTTTTAAGAAACAAATTCCATATATGGTTATAATTCTAAAAGCAATCAAAACTTTTAAACGTTTAGGTGGTGAAAAAAGGCAAGAAAATCAAGTCATTCAAGTGGGGTCAATTCTCTATAAATACTATATTACCAAAGACACGTTTACATTTAACAGGGTAACACTTTTACATGTCATGTTCATGTATTTGAAAAAAAAATTAATCTTTTTAACCGGAAAATTATTGGGTAAGAAAAGAAAGGTGGCCAAGGCTGGCTCCTCATTAAAGGAAAGGGAGATTGCATGTGGAGGAGTTAAAGGGTTTAAAAAGACTCCAAGGGCCTAAAGGGAGGGGAAGGGGAAGGCAGGCAGAGGCAGGTACTTGGCGTGAACCAGATGGTAACACAACAAACAGAGAGGGTTTAGTGTTTGTGGGGCTTTGCTACGGACCGCATTGGGATGGGAGACCGGTCTTAATTATATTATTATTCTTATTTAATTTTCCATTTATACATTTGGTTTTAGAGATAGAGAGAGTGTGAGGGAAAGGGGTTGTTTTTGTTTGTTTATTTATTTATTTTATGGAGAGAGAATAGGGGGAAAAATCCTTTCAAGGAAAAGAGAGATCAGAGATGGAGACATGAAAGCTATTCGGTAAGCGGCCCAACAGGACAGCTTTGCATAGTTATTGTTGTTGTTGTTTGTTTAAGCATTTGTTTTTCTTTTTTGTTATTCAATTCTTTGTTTGGAAACTGCTCTTATGACCATTACTCACTTTTCTTTTTTATCTCTGCCTCTCTCTTTCTGCAGGGTTATTTGGTAAATTACAGGTTAATCTATCTCTTTGTTTCTTGTTTAGAGTATTTCGTTTTATCTTTCATACGCCCTCTCTCTTCCTCCCATTGCTCAAGTGGCGGTTTTCCTTTGTTTTCTTCTTTCTCTCTTTCCTTTCTTGAGAAGGGAGAGGAGAATAGCTTTGAGATAGCCTTTTTTTTTAATCTTTTTTTTTTTACCTCTCCTCCTTTGTTTTCTTGTTCAGATTGTTTTAGATCGAGCAAGGTCTTTCGTTTCTACCCGTTAGGTGAGGTATCTGGTTGTGTTTTCGTGTTTTTCTTCTTCTTCTGCTTGATCGGTTGATGATCAGATGAGATATGGACGATATGGTCTGGGTTTTTTGGTTCAATTTATTTGTTTTGGCTTAAAAGGGTGCCTTTTCCCCCAAAGTTTTGATTTTTATGCCTTTTTTCAGTTTTCAGAATCTGCATATCTTATGGTCATTCCTGTTTGAACTCTATAGCTTTTGGATGTATTTTTACAGGATTTCTTTATCATTGATTTGAGGCCGTCTCTCGTGATAGCTGATTGTAGAGAGATGGCGCTTATAGTTGCCATCTTTGACCTTTGATTCTCTATTGCATTTTGTGGTTGTCTTAGATTTTGTTGTTTTCTGTCTTCTTTGCTTTCTTTCTGTTGTATGGTGGCTTTGGGTTGGGGTAGGAAGGGGTGGGTGGGCTTACTTCTTAGGGAAAACTATAGAGAAATAACAGCAGCTGGAATGCCTTTGTTTATGTGTTCGGTTCAGGCTTCTTTATATGTTTGTCTTTCTTTTGTATGGTGAAGCGTGGATACTTGCTGCTAGTGGATGCCCATTATTGTTTGATTTTGGTTCCTCCGTGAATGCTTTATAATTTCCAGATTTAGTTGCTTACTGCCCTTTGTGGATCAATGTTTTGTTGACCTAGTTTAGGTTGGTGGTTTCAAACTTTTGTCATGTATAGATATGTCTAGATATGCTGTGTGGGTCAAACTTGGGTTCACTTCAGATTAGAATTCGTTTGGTTATGTTACTTTGTTGCTGCTAGCCGCATATTTTGTTATATTTTTTGAAGCTATTCTGCACTGGACCAATCTGTCTATTTGTTGTTTTAGTTGCATTGTTACCCTATACTACTGGTTGCAGGTTGAGAGACCGCTTGGCTGAATTAGTTAGTGCTTGTTGTTCTATTAGATTTTAGAGGTAGCTGCTTGCCTTTGATGTTTTCTGTTTGTGTTATTTGTTTCTTTTGTGTTTTTTCGGAAAGCATGCCTATACTTCTGAACCATGCCTCTTTGAAGATTTCAAGCAATATTTGAATGACTTTGCTAACCCTGGCGAATAATTTATCTGCAACTATTGATTTCCTGATGTATGAAGTGGAAAATGTCACTTTAAGGCAACCTAATTCGTACTTGACTTACTCTTGCTGTTAATAATCTGGGAATTGATTGAAACTTATTTATAGTGTTTATTTGTGTATTTTTATAACCAAGTACTTCGTCTAGAGCGTGTTCATTGCCTACTTGTCCTTCTATTTGTGGCTTATATTTGTATTTTAATTTGTTCAGGCCTTCACAATAATTTATTCGGAAGTTCATACAAGGCCTAATGCAGGGTCAAAGGGGTACCGTTGGTTCCTTGCCTGAAACCTTATTAGATCATGGGTCTTCATCAAGTAATGCTGTTTTGGAACAGCAGGTATGCTGGAATAATAACCGAAATCCCATTGAAAGCAGATTGTCTGATTGTTTGCTTTCGACTAATGACATGAATATTGGGCATGAGAATTCTATTGCTCGTGAGGATCGAGAGCTGGGTCGATGGAGCTTGGGAGAGCCTAGCTCAAGTGGTGCACAGAGTGAAGTAAGCCATAATGAGTGGAAAATGAATCATGGGTGGTCATCTTCCATGAGTGCATCTGCAAGTGCTGGTCCTAGGCTAGAGGAGCGGCAGTATGAACGAAATGCTCTATTTGGCCAAAGTTCCCATTCTAGTACAGTTCCCCATGATATCAACTTAAATGCAAGCTTAATGGATAATGATGATGATAGTTGTCAAGTTATAGAACAGTCTAATCTATATAAGCCTAGTGGATCTCAAAATGAGAGGATGCCAACTATTGCTGCTCCTGAATCTTTTCTACATTCTTCTGGAAGTGGTGGGTATGTCGTGGGTGATAATGATATCAGACCTGGTTGCAGTGCTCCATGCAAAAGAAAGGCTCTTGAAGGAAATGTTGGGCAGTCTTCATTGAGTGGAAGTTCTAACAACTTTCATCGAGCTGAAAGTAGTGCAGGCCGTGGAGTTCCTTCTAGCTTTAGCATTGGAAGCAGTGTGAATATATCTGCCCCTTCAGGACAGGTGCACCCAACACTTGGATTGGATGTAAGAGGATCAGCTTCTGTCAGCATTCATGAACCAATTGTTTTGCCAACTGCTGAGGGCGTTCACCGGAATTCTCGCCGCAGAATAAATCCTACAAGTATGCAAGAACCTATTACTCCAATGTTTTCTACAGGTGATGCAGCAAGGCAGTCTTTTGTTTCGTCTTCTCGGCAGCCATCAAGAATTACTCCAACCGATCATTATCTGGGTTTAAGGTCGGCACCAGTGGCAGATAATGCAAGTGCACAAAACCCAAATGGCGTAAATCATTTTCCAAATTTTCCGCCGGATGTGCTACCGATTAGGTGGAATGGAGGTTCTGGTTCGAGAATTGGAAGTTCTTCAAGTTCTAACCTATCTGGGGATAGAGATGCTGTAAGCATGACCAGAAACCTATTAGATCATCCTATGTTTGTTCGTGCACCAGATTTGAGAACTATTGTTAGAAATCCAACAAATCGAGGTTTAGGCACTGGAAATACAAGTGTTCCTGGAAATGTTGCTTCTACATATCGCGGTGGCTCAAGTTCTGTTACCAATGTATCATCTGCTCCCACATCTGTTCCTCATCCCAACCCACCATCCCAACAATACCCACGGAGATTGTCAGAACTTGTTCGTCGATCTTTGATGGCTTCCCATGGTGTTGAACCTGGAGGCCATGTCAATCGTTCCCCTCTTGTTTCAGGACTTCCTACTTCTCCACAAGAGATGCTGCTTTCATCTGGTGTAGCTAATCAGGGCCACCATCGGCAATACCCTAGGCCAGTGTCATGGTTGGAAAGACAAGATGCTGGTTTGGTTGGTATTCCCCATTCATTGCGAACTTTAGCTGCTGCAACTGAAGGAAGAAGCAGGCTTCTTGCGTCTGAGGTCTTCCCTATAACTGCATTTTTTTTATTATTAGTATTTGGTTTGCTTCCAGTCTAACTTTGTGGAATGGCAAGTAACTGTTATAGGTAAAGGAGAAACTTATTTTTTCTTGCATGATGATGAAATGCTAATTGTGGAGAACATGTGCATGCTATTGGTTTTTTCCCTAGTTGCTTTTGTTTGAAAGAAATTCCATTGAGCACTGTTATCGAACATGTGCACCAGTACTATGAATCATGCATTCATTTGTGTCTCTTCAGTCCTTGTTTTGATCACACAAGAGAAAATGTACACCTTGTAAAGTCTTTGTTTTAGCTGTGCACAACATATTTTGCCAACATTAAATGCTCTTCTATTAAAGAAAGGGCCTCTACTGGATCTGACAGCTTGTTATGGTGCAGATTCGCCATGTATTGGATCTCATGCGTCGGGGTGAGAACTTGCGTTTTGAGGTAATGTTTCTGATATTTATGTTGTAGTTTGATGTAGTTCTGTCTTTGCCAATAGAATCATGGAAGCAAGAAAAAGAATTCCATTTTTATTGTTCATTTGTCACCATATTTAAGTAGTTAGCTATTCTTCAAATTTGAGCTGTTATGGGGCCATGTAACGTTGGACAAGTGTTTATGGATGAGAATTTATTTATCATCTAACAGTGTTGTTTTCTTTCTAATTCTGCTTCTCTGGCAGGATGTTTTGATCCTTGATCAATCTGTATTTTTTGGGGTAGCCGATATTCACGACCGGCATAGGGATATGCGGCTCGATGTTGATAACATGTCATATGAGGTAATATATATATGTATCCTTTGGATCTAATATCCTTAATCCTTTCCAGGTGTGAATTCTCATGTTAGATTGTTTTGTGGGTAATAGGAGCTGTTGGCTTTGGAAGAGCGCATTGGTAATGTAAACACAGGGTTGAGCGAAGGAACTATTGTGAACCGTCTGAAGCAACGAACCTATGCTAGTACATCAGGAGCTCAGTTAGAGGCAGAACCATGTTGTATTTGTCAGGTAATGAATTTCCTCATATGTGATCTCTTTTCTGATTTATACGAACCCCCCTTACATTATTGTTTACTAATATGCAGGAAGAATACAATGACGGAGAAAATCTTGGGACGCTGGAATGTGGCCACAACTTTCATGCCGATTGCATTAAACAATGGTTGATTCAAAAGAACTTGTGCCCTATTTGTAAAACAACGGGTCTTACTAAATGAGACAATGTGTTGTTTTTGCGCAATTAGTTCCTTCTCGGGTCAGCGCTTTCGACTGTCGACATAAAGCAGCAGCAGCCTTTTCAAGAGTCTTCACTCAGAAAATTCATGGCAATTCTAATTCAATTGCCAGAGGCATTAGTACTTCCATTTATGCCAAACAAAGAAATCTTCTGGGTGCATGACCCATGTTTGAAGCACTGGGAATTGAAAGCTAATTTCTACATTTTTCATTCTATCATTTGAACTTGCACTATTAGTTTTATGTATGAATCTTCAGCCCATTGGCGACATAGATTATTGATCATCTTCAAAATTTTTATGCCCATTTTTGTTTTTTGTTTTTCAAATTTTGGGTGGTGAAAACAGAGGTTTGGTTGGTGGTTCAATTTGAAAGTTGAAGATCTAAATTATTTCAAGAACCCTCAATTATGGAGGTTTGAAATGTCTAAGAATCAATAATCTCATTTTCTGGTTTGTTATTTTCTTGCACAAATTGGGGTAGGGGAAGTGAAGATTTTGACACCAACCCTCAACATGAGAAAAGAAATGCCGAATTCAAACGCAGGTTTGAAAGCAACCTCCACATTTAAGTAACATAGCCTAGCCAACAAGCTAAAGCCCATACCCTTGTTTGAGTTGTTAAGCATCATTATGTTTAGGTGTTGATTTCTGGGTGCATAAACTTTGAACATGACAAGGGAGAGGGTGAAAAGAATCCTTTGCCGAAAGCAAACTCTGCATCTGTGCGTGGTAATGAATGGGAGAGTAATGATCTTGAAAATCCAATGGTGGATTGGTGACAGATCTGCCAGTTTTTCTAACACGCAACTAAAAATAATGGCCTCGGGAATTGCGGTTTTGGCTAAGTCCTTTTAATTAATGCTATTTTCAGCCCAAGCTGACGTTTTTGGCTGGATAAGACAGTAAAGGCTGAAACTTGTCTCTTTCACATTTTCTTTTTCTTTTATTTGTTGTTATGGTGGGTAGTTCTAGGGTGTGTTGTGCTGCTAAAATGAGACGGTTTTATGTATTTTTTTTATTAAATTGGTAAGAATTTATGTTATTATATAAAATTTTATAATTTATATAAAATTTTAACCGAATAGTAAGAATTTAGGTTATAATATAATTATAATTTATGCAATTTTATTCTAAAATGATAAAAATTTAGGTTATAATATAAAAATTTGTGTAGAAATATAAATTTTTACTTAAGCTAAAATTTACACAAATTATTTGCCAGCTGATAAAAATTTATATAATTACAAAAATTCTTACTAAATTAGTTAGAATTTTGGTTATATCTAAATTATTAATATATATATACACTAAAAAGTATTTTTTTATTGTTCGATTCACAATAACATTATTAATTATAATTTTTTAGTTGTACTTTCGGTTCTTTTTAAAATTTATCTAATTAATTTAAATTAATTTATGTCGTACATATGATTTTAGTAGTTAAATTTTATACCAAATATCTTTTTTGACATTTTTTCTTCTATTTATTTAAAAAAAAACAAATTTTCATATAATTGCACTATTTATTTCACATTCATTGAACATTAAAAAACCATCACGAAACCTGTTGGATCTTTTGTCTTAACGTGCATCTTTGATGGAATTCAGGAGTATAAATGATTAGTTCCTGTAAAATACTCTAAATAATCAACTTATGCCACGTGATTTGTTTTTCTATAAATAAATTGACAAAAATCCTCTAACCAATTTTAATTTTTTTTATGTTTTAACACTAAAAATTATTAAAAAAGTTAAATTCTAAACTCAACATTAAATTTTAAAGCTTAAACTCTACGCCTTAAAAAATACACTATAGCCTAAAATTTTTAAACTCTGACCATAAACTTTAATTTTAAACCCTACAACATAAACGCTAAACATATTTTTTTTAATATTGAGTCATAAATAAGGACATAAAAAAATACAAATATTTCTATTCTAAATAAACATAATACCATAATTTAGTTATGAACAATGAATCTCGTTGCCATAAGATTCTTGGAATTTAAGAATAAAAATTATCACAAGCACCAAGAACTAATTACATATTTAAAGTCAATAGAATTTTAATTTAATTAATATTATTATTATTATAACATATTGTAGATAAGAAATTCTAATATGGTTGGGCACGTAAAATTATTTGATTTAGAGATCTGAGGTTTATAATAATTTGAGCATTTATAAAAAAAATTGAATTATTTGCAAGAGATAGAAGCTCAAAATTTAGTTTAAAAACAAGCTCAAAATAACAAAAATCCAATATTAGCAATTAAAATTAAAAATAAAATCAAAAGGTTCAGTTCCTTATACATCTCTGAGGTGGAAATCGCATAAATGTGAGGTTTGTAAAATGTTGGATGTTATCAAAATTAGGTGGTAAATTCGAAATAAATATAAAGAAGAGTGGCCTAAAAAGAAAATAATAAAAATACTGGGCCATCCGTTTTAACTTTTAATTAGGGCGGGAGATTAATCAAAATTTGATTATGCAATTCAACTTTCAGTTTTTTTTGATAAATATGCAACTTTGAGAATAAAAGCTAAAGCTTCATACGCTGTTATTTCAGTAATCATCATCTTCAGAATTTTCATAGTATTAGTTTCATTTTGAAAAAACGAACCCCGAAAAGATCCAAACAAAATCAGCACAGAAAAAGATAAAATAAATAAAAGGAAGAAGAAAAAGGAAAAGGAAGAACCAAGTGGATCAGGAACGCTTCCTCTTTTTATGCTTGCATTTCGATTAATTTTAGTTTCTTCTCCGACTCATTTTCATGGCGGATCTGTACGGTGGCGCGCCATATTCGAATCCGGAACCCGAAGAAATTTCCACTATCCTTAACCAACTCCTTCACAATCCTTCATCTTCGTCATCTTCATCTTCGTGCATGCAATTCAAGGGAAAGAACATTCATTCTCTTCCGTCTCAAGTGCCGGGAATTTCGGCGCTGGCATCTAACTCCGGCGTTGCGATGGCGATTCCGGTTGTGGATCGGTACGGGCTCGGCGGATTTGCTGTTGGAGCAGAATCAGGGCCTCGAGTAAAATTCTCTGATCCTGAAACGTATTTTGGAGCCAACGTTAAAGATAGCTCGGACAATGCGTTATCTTCTGCCGGCGGTTTCAGTTATGACAGCGAGGTAAAAGAATTTGAAATAATATTCTTAAAGTTGGAAAGATCTTTTCCATTTAATAAAAAAAAAGAAAAAAATGGTGAAAAATTTAGACTCTTTTTTTTCTCCAATCGGGAAATCTTTGAATAAGGTTACTATTTAATCTGGAAGGTTCCGGATGCATCGGAGTTTCCATCAAATCAAGAACGGCCACGGAGTTCATCGAAGCGAAGCAGAGCAGCCGAAGTTCATAATTTGTCAGAAAAGGTTTGACTTCCTTAACTGTTTTTTTGTAACTTTTTTTTTGAATAGAAGAATCTATAAGAAATTTGATATGTTTTTGTTTGGCAGAGGAGGAGGAGTCGGATTAATGAGAAAATGAAAGCTTTACAGAATCTAATTCCAAACTCTAACAAGGTATCTAAAGACTAAAATAATCCATAACCAGAAAAAAGCCCTTTTTTTCTTCTAATAAATGATTTTGATCCTTTCTTTTTGGAGTGATAGACGGACAAGGCTTCAATGCTTGACGAGGCCATCGAGTATTTAAAACAGCTTCAGCTTCAAGTACAGGTGAGTATTCTCTTCTGCTTCTGCCATATCTGTTTGTGTTCTCAATTTTTAGTGTTAATTATTACGTGTTAGATTTTGTTGTTTATTACTCAAATACGACATCCCAGCTGCCCCATGTTTTCTAAAGACTGAATTTTAATTAACTATGCCTTTCCGGATTTAAAAATCTTTGTTAAAGATTCTGCAATATTGGCATTTAACAATTTCATGGCACTAAGTTTGATAATGTCTACTACATAATACTCTATTATCCAACGACAATAGGACAAAGCAGTTTTCTACTAATCAGCCTGCATTTAGGAGAAACGGGGGCGGTTAGGCATCAATGCGTTTAGTTTCACGCTTAGATTGTTTTGTTTCTGGTGATGGCCGTGGACATGATCCAAGGAGAGGGGTTTTTATTTTGTACATTTATAATTTGTTATGATGATAAGATCATTTGTTTGATTTGCTGCACATGATAGCATTTGTTTTTAAATCTTAGTTCCATTGCCATTGCAGATGTTGTCGATGAGAAATGGAATGAGTTTGTACCCTATGTGCTTACCTGGAGTACCACAGCCAATGCAAATGCCTTCTACAGGCATGGGCTACAATGAGGGACATGGGTTCTTCAATCCCAACATAGGAGCAGGCACATTTTCTTCAAACGAAGAAAGCTCGATGAATACACCTTTTAATCTCTCCGATCCCTCAACCATCTCAAATCTGCCTGTTGTTGCACCTTCTGCAGCTAATATGTCTAATTTGGAAGCTCCGATTGGTTTTGAATCATCTGCTGGGGCACACTATGGTTCCTTCTCCCACTCATCGTCCTCCAAGGTGATTTTAGCATTAACATGTAATGAATCTGTCTGAGAACTCTCTGAATTAATGCAAAGCATTTATTTGTTTTCTTTCTCGTTTGCGTGTGAAGGAAATCTGTAAGGAAGGCAGATCGCAGCTGGAATTAGAGATGAATCGTGCAGGGAATAGCTCTTCCTCAGGTGTGTCTTAGCCAAGCATAAATCCCCAAGAAGCAGGATGTATAATAAAACTGAGACCAAACTCTCCCTCTGGTTCAGACACAAAAGAAACTACAAATCATATTGAAACCGATAAAATTCCATACTTGTTCAGGTTATATTATGCTATAAATTTTATCAGGTTCGCACTAGGGGATTGATGCCTCGTTCCCCCTTGCATAAAGTGATGACTTAAGCTTTTCTAGGGAGTTAAAGCCGGGATCTTTTCGAGCAGTATTTTCTCTGCTCTATTGAAGTGTTGAAAAATTATTCACATTAAGCTTTCCTCTTGGTGGAGGAAAAATGTCAATACGGTTTTAGTGGGGTAGATTATTAAATTTAGCTTGTTTTTTTTATTATTATTCTTTACCAGCCTTTTTCACTAACAGAATCTTCAAAAAGCTTTGATAAGTGACAACTTGAGCAGCAAATAACAATCATCTTTGAACCAGAAAGTAAAATTATAAACGTTTCTGAAACTGAAACTTTTGCGATTTTTTCAAGCAAGGATGCAATTCACAGAGAACAGAAATCAAAACAATATAGAGTTTGATGTTCAAACATTAACATCAACTATAAAATAGTAGCTTTGGTTTTATCTCTAGTTTCTGCACTTTACACAGAACAGAAATCAAAACAATATAGAGTTTGGTTGTTTCGCATTTTGTTGTTTGCCACGTCTTGCTGTCAAAAGCATGGTCCCAAAAAGGAGAAACAGGGTCCCACAAGAGAAATCTTCTCAGTGAACTGAACATTTGAACAAAAAGAACTTAGCTTCAGTTTTTGTCTTGAAGCCAAAGAACGGCATCGTCTCAGGATTGTAATTTTTCATCTTCTTTACACTTTCGCCACCTTTTCACACCGTATTACTTGCAAGTTTACAAAATTGATTATAAGATAAACCGATTGATAAAAACCCTTTTTTTGGATGATGCTAATCATCTCATCCATGAACAATGCCTTGTCATTATTTCTACATGATGAAACTCCTTTTCAATAATGTATTAACAGTAACACATTTCACCACATTGGGGTTGTTTTTGCAATAATGTAGCCTGATGGCATCCAGATTTAAAGAGTAAATCATTCTGATACGAGAGCAGATCAGTAAGAGCAACGTGATTCTAGTTCTACTATTTGCTGCAAGCTCCGCAGAATAAAGGTTTTTTCTGCAGAGTTGCATTAATTTGCTTTCGTACGTCTGTTTATAGATTTCCTTATTCATATATTGGTGTTATTTATTGGTCTGTTGATTTTGTTAATATATCGATATTGTAGAATGTATATGATCCACGTCCATGACACATTAGGCTTTAATTGGAGGCAAAACATAGAGGTAAAGTTAATTGAATATGAAGACCTTGGTCCTTGCCCCCATGACACATTTCAGCTGACCTTTAAAGACAGCTTCCCGTTGAAATTCGAGACGCCATAAATAAACAGTCGGTGCATAAATTGTGCACTTCAATAGCCTGCTCTTTAAAAGAATCTGTAAACTGTAATTGATTCGTTTTGTATATATTATAAGAGATTTTTATGTTTGCCGCATTAATTAAACTACATCGCCTGACAACGTGGGGTTGTGTTTGTTTTGTAGGATTAGGCCAGTGGAGCGTCTGAGCAATTTCCCAAGGCACTGTCGGTGGAGGAGACATTTAACCTAGCTGCAGCAGAGATGAACTGCTGGCTCTCGTCATGTTAATAATATTAACACAAAGCCTTGGGAAATTGCTATTGGGTGACAAATCGTTTTCAAGCAAAGAATTTTGATGATGTAAATATTTGGACAGACAGAACAGAGTAAATATAGGGTTTTATTTTATCAAATACTACCATACCATTGCCTTATTCTTTTGCCCCTTCATTTATGCTGATCGATTTGTGGACTGTAACTGAAGCTTGGCCTCAATTACTCGTCTTTTTCCTTTTTGCAGTCATTAATTTATTTTCCCATCTTGCTGCACAATAATGGGCATGGCAAAAATTGCCCACATGCAGTTCTTGGCTTTGCTTCGCATTGACTGCCATACCTAACAGTACAGGCATTGAAATCATGAAACGAACGCTACCGGTGGCACTTGAGGATGACCCTAAATCGTGGTTTTAATTATAATGGAACCGATGTGATCGGGCTCAGAGATAATTCGTTGTCGAGTGGGGAACCTGACGGACCCTTTCGCTTCCACCATAATTACTAATTAAATGGCATTGCTTACTTTTGCATATCGAAAGGCTGAGGCTGAGGGGTTATTTAATGGAGGGATGCATGCATGCATATGAGCAAAGCCAAATTGTGACTGCTCTCCCCATGTGACAAATCGGTCCGACATCTCAAATGGCCTCGCGCTTTTTGCTTTCTTATAAATGTAATAATATTGACACTTCATGTACATACGAGACAAGTCTCCAAACCCCCATCAATGTTTTGCATTTGCATGTGAAGTTTTATGTTGTCGTATGTTCTTGTAAGACGAGATAGTGATTGTAAGCTATAAAATGTTATTTTCCTAGTTTCAATATGATTTTTTATGTCGGTGTTGATGATGCTTGTTTGTATTTATAATTTGCCTGAATTTTTTGGTTGAATTTCTAACTTTTTTCTATTTGTTTTAATCTTGTTTTATTTTTAATTTACTAATTTGTACAATGATTAATATCTTATACACTGGCGGTGGAAACTAAAAGTTTCCACAAACGCCTTAGTTTTAGGGTATAAGGAGATAGTTTAGGGTATATAGTTTAGGAATTTAGGTGTGGGGGTTTAGAATTTAGGGATAGTTGTTTCAATTTACGGTTTATGGTTATAATTTAGGGTTTATAGGTTAGGATTTAGTTTTTAGGGTAATATGGTGATGATTTAGGTTTTAACCTATAAACCTTAAATTGAAACAACTATCCCTAAATTCTAACCCCCTACACCTAAACCCACAAACCCTAAACCCTAAACTAACTCTCTATACCCTAAAACTAAATCGCTTGTGAAAACTTTCAATTTACACATGTGTATAAAATATTTATCCTTTGTACAATATACTAGTTTTTTGGAAATTGTTCCAATTAATCCATTCTTGCTTTTTAGATTTTTTGTGTGTGTAATTTTAAGGTATTTTATCTTTATTAAATAAAAATATGATGAGCAAAGTTTGAGTACAATAAAGCACATTGTACCTTAAGTCTTAAGAGGATAAGTTAGATTTAAATTTTAATGAATATTATTAAAAGGGATAACATGAATTATAAACATGAATCGTAAAATAGAGACACCGATGAATTCACTCTATGTCGACATTAGAATTTAAATTTCATGTTATTAGTTTTCTATTTTATTAATTGTGTCAACCCTAGAATTTTATATGTCCCCACCAACGTATAAATTATAATTAAATACTGGCTAAATATGTTCATAAATAGTAACTTATTCTTTTTAAGAGTCAACAAACAATTTATTTGAGCACAACTCATTTACAGTACTATATAGAAGTCTAAAAATTATAATAAGTTATAAGAGAAGATAAAATCTCACTAAAAAATTGGAACTATAACTTTTACTTCTACTTTTTGATGTTTTTTATCCTCAAGCACAAATTTCTTAGTTTTCAATTTTCAAGACTAAAGGTTTGTAATTTTTTTGTTTTTTTAATTATCATTTATTCAATATATAGAAATATACTTCAATTATTATTTAAAATTTGTTCTACACAATTTCAGGAGTTCAAGACATTTTGTTCTTTCTCTTACAACAGTAGTAATACAAACATGGATATAATATTTAAATATTTAGTTAATTTATGTCTACCTTTTTCCTTTTTCTAACTTTGACTTTTAGGTTAGAGATTAAATTAATTGAGAGTATACGTAAAAATATAATTTTATGAATCAATGATTCTTTATATTAATTTTGTTGAATTAATTTAATAAATTTATTCATTTTTGTTATTGCTTTTTATTGATTGAATATAAATGAATAATAGACACAAATTTAATTATTTCGAATTTGTTGTAGTTGTGTAGGTATTATATATCGGCCTTGTTTGGTAAAGAGAGGTTGGAGCAAAAATTAGAGGTTTGACCAGTCGAATATGCTAATATTATTGTTTGGTGAACATCAGATTGAAAGAGCGGATTGGTTTGAAACCGTTAATTTTGAAAAAACTCATAATATGAGCCTTTTGATATTAGATGTTTGATAATAGAGTTGTAAAGACTCTTTTACCCTTACCAGTTACCAAAAATCTCAAAATAACCTAAATTAAATATTTTCTCACCCTATTTATAAGCTAATCTTATTTACTTTTTTCTTTTTATGATCACATATTTATATGTGTATTTAAATTTATTAATTAATTAAATTATATTAAAAGAATTATATAAATAATAAATTAATATATAAATCATTCGGATATGTTTAGAAAAGTTATATTAAAAATAATTTTATAGATCTAATTAATACTAATTAGATACAAAATATTGATAACTAATAAACTATTCAAACAAGTATTGAATATAATAATGTCCTTATATGTCATTTTGCTTGTTTAAATAATCTAACAGCTATCAACTATTCGTTAATTTTACCAAACACTTTTATACAATCAGCTAATACAATCCGCTAGTTAAATCAACTAATGCAATCAACTATCAGCTTATGTAATCCGCTCTCCGCTATCAGCTAATTGCCAAACATGTCCATCACATTATTTTATAAATTGTAATTTGATTTTTTTATTTGCTAATGTATTTTTGTGGCTAGCGTGAATGATATGTTTTCCTCCCTTTCTTATGAAGGATTGTACTCAATCCCCACGACATGGAGAAAAGTAAATGTTTGCATAGAATTGTCCACATCATTTAGGATGTTAAGTGTCTTTGTAAGTTGTAAAAGAAAACATTGTTTTCTACCTTTTAAACAAACCTTAAATTATATACGTTTTAACCATAATGGCGAATCCACCATACAGTTAGAGTGGGCAAGTTATTTACATCATCATTTTTTGATTCGTTAATATTTGCATTGATACTTATTTACACCGTTGTAAATAAGCATTGTTAACTTATTAACATCTAGTCGGTTATGTTGGGCGAATATATAAATTAATATGTTCGTGAACGTTAAACAAACATGTTCGCAAAAGTTAAAAAATCGAGCTTATACACACTAAATAATAAACGAATCGAATTAAAACATGATATTAATATGTGTAAACTCTAAAAAATATTTTTAAATCTACCATTGAATAGAAAAAAAAATCTAACTATAAAATTACGCTTATTTAATGAAATAAAAATCAATATAAAACTGTTTAGTTTTTATATTGCATCAATAAATCATATCCATATACATAAAAACTGGCAATTTTGGGTGAAAAACCCCTTTTTAATTAATATTGGGAAAAATGGCCCCCAAAAACTATTATTTGGCAAAATGACCCCCTTTCTTGCCAGGTCGACAGACCTCGCGTTTTCTAGGACGCGAGGTACGACATCGCGTTCTGCAGAACGCGATTTTAGTCGACGTGGCAGTGCTGTCCGTGTTAACGGTTTCACAGTACCTCGCGTTCTGCAAAACGCGAGGTCCCCGAGAAATTGAAAAGACGGCTGGAATATATCGCACGGACCTCGCGTTCTGTAGGACGCGAGGTCTGTTATTTCCAGCCTGAACCACAAGGAAAACACAAGCGTTAGTAGGCCTGTTCGAACTCAATTTCGAGCGTGTAAATGGTATATTTTTAGCGATCATCGAGTTTGGGGTCGTAGTACTGAAAATTGTCTATCGTATGATACCAACATGGTTAATTTTCGTCCATTCTACAATGGTTTAAAATGGTTTCGAAAACCTTATGCTAACATACTTTTTTGAATGAAGTTGTATTTCAACAAATTTCGATAGGCATGTTCGAGCATAATTTCATACGTATAAATTTTAAATTTTTAGGTAACATCGAGTTTGGGGTTGTAGTACTGGAAATTCTCTATCGTATGACACTGACACGGTCAATTTTCGTCCATTGTACGATGATTTAAAGTTGTTCGAAAACACTATCATAACATATTTTTTTGAATGATTGAAAATATAAGATGACGGATTGTATAAATCGAAGTGGACTGACTTTATTGATTAGATTGTCATGTGCAAACTCACATATACAAATTAAAAATAATTAATTAATACGAGGGGCTGAGCGATTAGGACACTTAGGAGTTGTGTGCCCAGGATTTTGACATATAGAACAATGCTTCTTTTGTCCGGTTTTCTCTCGATGTTCGACCAAATCCTCGGCACAATATATTCTTGTAGAAGGTGGACGTCCTTTGGCTCGTAGTAGTGCTGGATCTGGGCGTATGATCGGTTCAGTGTCCACAACATTTGGATCAACCTCATTTTCGATTGGAGGAAACTCTTTTTCGTAAACTTTAAGCACCGTTTTGAGTAAGTATACCGGATCAACCATATGCATGTATTCTATTCGTTGGTTAGTGCAAGCAGCAATGGCGTGTGCGCACGGGTATTTGAAAGTTTGGAATATTCCGCACTCGCAAGTTTTTTCCCTCAGATCTACCACGTAAGCGTTGTGCTGAATGCCTTCTAACCGCCTGGAAAATTCCGCAACACGAAACAAGTGTCCTTCTCGCGAGAAGAGTGTTGCTTGCACCTGTCTTGATTGGCCCAATTGAATATGCAGTCTTGAGCGGAAATCTGGATGGACTTTGTGTCCACCTGCCATGTACTCAGTTGCTTGCCTGCCCAAGGTTGCAAAAAGGGTAGCTAAACGATAATAGGTCGCTTTGACAATGGAAGTGATAGGCAACTGCCGAACTCCCTTCAGTGATGAGTTCACTGCCTCAGCCAAGTTCGTTGTCATGTGACCATAACGTTTACCCTCGTCATACGATCGAAGCCATTTTTCCTTTGGGATTTTTTCAAGGTATTCTGCGCCATTTTTGTTCCTCGCTCTCAGTTCCTCGAGCAGTTCAGCCACCTCTTATTTGTAGTGCGAGTTGCCTACGAGATGACAGTTGAATAGTTATGGGCGAAAAACACATGAAAAAAAGGTCGTAAATTGAAGCGAGTAACAAGTAATATAGTAAATGAAAATGACATAAATGACGTACCCATATCGAGCACCATTTGACGTTCATCACGATTATTGTATTTCAGCAGGTAGTTTGCGGCTATGTGCCGCAAGCAAAAACGGTGGTGAATGTATGGAGGCTTCCAATAATCACCCAAATTTTGTATCGCCCACAGCAGCGCTGTGCCTCTGTCAGAAATAACACACACCCCTTCACCCCTTCTTCTTCGTATTACAGGATCAAGGACATATTTTCGTAGGTTTGTAAGGAAGAACGTCCAAGACTTCAAATCCTCCTTCGGGACGATTGCGAATGCAACAGGAACGCATTTGCGATTGTCGTCTTGTGCTATAGCTAGAAGTAGGATCTGTGTATATTTTCCGTACAACCATGTGCCGTCGATTTGGACCATCGGTCTGCAGTGCTTAAATGCGTTGATGCACTGGGGGAAAGTCCAAAATAACCGGTGGAATTGACAAACACCTCGGACGACACGATCATTTTCGTATGCCAGAACCGTATCAAGTTTGACAACCATTCTGGGGATGTGTTTCTACAGGAGATTAAGCCACGGGCGCAACTCTATGTAAGATTCCTCCCATCGGCCATACAATTCCTCTTTGGCCTTTTTCCTTGCATACCATGCTTTCGAATAACCTGGACGGAAGCCGGTGACAGCTAGAGCTGCAGCCTGACATGTGGGGACCGACACAGTGGGATTTGTTTTCACCATTGTGGAAAAGATGTCCGCGAGGTACTTTGCATCCAGGTTCTTGTGATCCTGGTTGAGGCTAGCAACGGTGCATGTATGGGGCCCCTCAAGTTTTGTTATTTTCCAACGGTTGCCTGCCCTCTTCAACTTTGATATACGGATTTTCCATTTACAGCCTTGATCCTTTTGGACGCAGTGAGCCTTGTAGTATTTGGCTTGGGTTTTCTTCATCGTCGTCTCAACATTATGACGAAGGTTGTACTGCTTAACTGCCGCAACCGCAATTTCCTTCTTCGCGAACGCCATACCAATTCTTAGTTCACCATCAGAACGGTGGACTCGGCCATCTATTGTGTCGTCATGGGGAAAATCAGGGACGTCCATTGCATCCATATCAACCGTTGTGAAGTGGGATGGTGGCTGGAACATAGAAATTGGTCTTGCGTCTACAGGAAAGTTGGTCGCAGTCGGTTCTTCGTCCAAATCTGGTGGTGGAACGACAGTGTCTTCTGGTAACTCTGTCAAGTCTTCTGGTTCGGGATAGAATGGCCCCAACTCGTCTCCGTCTGGCCCGGGTTCTCTAATTGGTTCTTCGTCAGAAGCATCCTCCGGGAGCTGGAATAGTAGAGCTTCTGGAATCACTACCCTTTGAGGCGAGGATTGGGGTCAATGAACGGGAGACCTCTCACGAGATCGCTCAGGAACCTCATTTCCAAGACCAAAATCAAGATCACCATAAGAAGAATGCATTCCCATTGATGGTTGAACGTACTCCGTGCTAGGGACATACGTTGAGTGTCGTCCATATGATGAATCATGGTCGTGCATAGCGTAAGAAGACGACGCTCCCTCATCCCCAAAAGAAGAATGTCTCCCCATAGATGGTTGACCGTAGTCGGTGCCATAGACATACATTGAGTGCCGGTCATATGATGCTTCATGGTCGTGCGTAACGTAAGGAGCCGACGTTCCCTCCCCCCAAAACTATAAGGATTGTATGGATTGTATGGACTGTACGATGCATTTGTTGGTGCATCGAATTCATCGTTTGGGGGTTGGTTCAGGTCGAACCCGATACTAGCTACGCAGGACTGCCTTGGAGGAGCAGATGACGATGCACCAACTTCGTTGTCTCGACAGAGTAGGCCAAAATCACGTCGTAGACCTGCGGTCGGGCTATCAACGTTGGCATTCGGATCGAAGTCGAAATTCGCCCGGCCCCAGCTTGGTATTTCGACAACTGGATTAGACTCGGAGAACGATACATACAGCTCGAGGCCCCCCCAATTGAATACTCGAAATGGGCTTCCATCATCATTTGCACATCAGCATTTTCCGCAATTTGGCATACAGAGTACTCTAAAGGGTCTATAGATATTGGCACCCGATACTTCACGTCTGACAAACGATGATTATCGAAATGAGGAACTTTTGCCTCCAGTTCCTTGACCAACTTCTTGAACGATAATCTTCTCGGAAGCTTTATCGTTACCGGATCTTCGCAGTGAAAAAGGACGCCGAGTTCGGTACCCTCGAATATCTGCCCATCGTAGTAAACTTGCGTAGTAACGCCTCGTCCGGCCATTTGAATATTTTATGAAAGACTTTTGAAATTTTGATACTTAGAAAATTCTAGGAATTGATTGCCAATTGAAACTTATATTTTCGTTTTATGGTTCTTCTTCATCTGACAAATTTAGATGAGTCTGGACAAAAATCTTGGGGGTCAGCTGTCTTGGCGTTTCTTATCAGAGACCTCTGCAGAAACGTTGACGCCTCCAAAGCATCGATGGGAGGATGTTGTTTATTCCTGCAGGCTTGGGTTTGGCTTCGGATCCCTACTTTGGCACCACAGCTTAGGATTCCCAGTCCTGTGTCATTTCCGCTTCTACGGAGGTACTACATAATCTACTATATTTTTTTATTAAATTATTTTATTTAACGATCTTTTTCATTATTTAAAGGTGGACCACCACACTATCCCACACCGGCCTGCCGGAGTCCCAGAAAGCATACATACATAGATTCGATGCCTTGACGGAGGACAAGGCAATTCAACAATTATTTTGGTTTTTTCCATACTATTTTTTTTCAATAATATTTCATATAGAAATTTTACTAACTTTTTCATTCTTTTTAGTTCGTGTGGAGGCCCTACGATTCAGAGGAGATTCACAACATTACTCCAGCAGATATTGTGCAAGAGCGAGACCTCTGGATTTCCGTCGTGCTGCTGCTGAACTATGAAATTTGCGTGTGGCATTCTACGGATAGGGTACTCCGACAGTTCGGGTACGTCCAAAATATTCCACCCCCTCCGCAAAATATGGACTCCTTCCACAATCTTACGCGTCAAGGGAAGACGGAGATTGACTGTGCCGAGCACCACGCTATCTGGATAGCGCTTTGGGCTCAACGATTTCTCAGACGCCCAGAGTTTCTCCAACCAATTATGGTAGCGGGTCCTTCGGTCACTTTCAATTATGACCAGTGGTATAGCAACAATGGGAAGCCACATATCCTTACTCCGGCCGAGCGCGAAGCAGGGCTTCCCCAGCAACCCCAAAACCGCCCACGCGGGAGCCGACGAGAGAGCCAGACCCAGAGCCAGAGGCAGTCGACGCAGCGCGGTCCGAGACCACGATATGACACTTCAGGGGCATCATCTTCTGCCCCACCATTGCATAGCGGTCCATTGACTTTCGAGCAGACGATGCCTTCACCCCAGTACGGCTCCACCGATGCCTATCACCCCCATACGCCCACGACTGAGCTTATGCTTATCGATTATCCACCTCAGTATGGGTTTCCGATGGTGGAGAGTACGCCGATAGGTAGTTTGTTTTACTCCCCGCCTGGGCCCAGCACAGATCCGCAGATCGCGCACGATGGTCAGGATGATAGGGACCATGGACCACCACACGATGGACGGAGGAGGTATCCGGATCGTGAGCGTCATCCACCCGACTGCGGAACGGGTGAACATAGGCATTTTTAGTTTTTTTTTGTTGTTTTCTACTTATGTTTTTAATATTTATGTAAAACACTTTTAAATTTTATAATGTCGTATTCTAATTTTGTTTACGAATTATAATTTTGTTTGCATATTATAATTAAACTTTATAATGTTTATTTAATTTTTGTTTTTAATAAATTTAATGGGATTAAAAAACCGAAAATCGACATTAGTTGAAATACAACTTCAATCAAAAAAAGTATGCTAGCATAGGGTTTTCGAAGCCATTTTAAACCATTGTAGAATGGACGGAAATTAACCATGTTGGTATCATACGATAGACAATTTTCAGTACTACAACCCCAAACTCGATGATCGCTAAAAATATACCATTTACACGCTCGAAATTGAGTTCGAACAGGCCTACTAACGCTTGTTTTTCCTTGTGGTTCAGGCTGGAAATCACAGACCTCGCGTCCTACAGAACGCGAGGTCCGTGCGATATATTCCAGCCGCCTTTTCAATTTCTCGGGGACCTCGCGTTCTGCAGAACGCGAGGTACTGTGAAACCGTTAACACGGAAAGCACTGCCACGTCGACTAAAATCGCGTTCTGCAGAACGCGATGTCGTACCTCGCGTCCTAGAAAACGCGAGGTCTGTCGACCTGGCAAGAAAGGAGTCATTTTGCCAAATAATAATTTTTTGGGGCCATTTTTCTCAATATTAATTAAAAAGGAGTTTTTCACCCAAATTTGCCAATAAAAACTACTCTTTTATGGATTTTAGTTTGTAATTTCATGAAGAAGAAAAAATGTACAGGTAGTAATAGAGGGAAGGCAGCCACCATTCCACGTGTGATGGTCGATGGGTAGGGTTCGCTGGCATGAATGACCCATTTCAGACCCTGGACACATATATTAGCTTCGATGTTAACCCATCGTCATGCCACGTTTGACAATTGACACATACACTAAATTTCTATAGTACATAATAAATTGTATACTTTAAAATTATGGGAGAATTTATATTCAAAAATTATGGGAGAAATTAAAAGGAAATGTAAGCTTTTGAAAATTTTGTTTGTGAGACGTGTTTCCTAGATATTTAAGAAATGTTTTTTTTTTAAGTAAAATGACGGGTTTGACAAAAATAATTCTCCTTTCCACTTGTTAACTTTTGAGTTTTGTCCAAATCACGTGAATTTCCTCAAATATCCTAAATACACAGACATTAGTTTAAATAATATAAAAATCAACATACACATTCAATAAATAAAATAGATATAATATCAAGAAAAGTAAAGTTTTTTAAATCATGATCAAACACAGCATGAATATATGTTTGACTATAGCAAGTCTTCCACTATGATAAGATTAAGATTAAGATTAAGATTAGAGGAAAATTAACAATCACTTGAGTGGAGGCGTTTGCAATTGCATATTAAAATTCCAGAAGTCGCATCATGCCAGCTGCTAAGGCTCTCGTTTTCCCGTTTAACTCTCTTCTAAGAACCCACTCTTTTTGACTCTCACTGATCTCTCTCTCCTTAATGACCCCATATATCATCATTCCCTTCGGTAGTTCATCTTCTCCACCTCTCATTATGTCTCCCCCTTCGTTTTTTGACAAAAAACCAAGCAAAATTACTTTGTAATTTGACAGGTTTTTTAGATGCTTAAGAAACGAAACCCAAGTAACCAGTGAGAAGAGGAGGAAGAGAAGACAAAGGGAAATAATGTCTGATTATTCCTTCTTAAACGATCAGCTCTCCAAACGCACCTCAATTTTCGGTTTGCGTTTGTGGGTTGTTCTTGGAATCTGCGTTGGAGCTGCTATCGTCATTGTTCTCTTCCTTATCTCCCTTTGGTTCACTTCTAAACGCCAAAAGAAAGCGACCGGCAGCAGCCACAACAGCGGCTTTAAGCCCATTCATAACTCTATTATCCCCACTGTTTCCAAAGAGATTCAGGAAATCCGGGTCGACCCATCTCGTCACTCTAATCCCGAAGCTAAGCTTCACCAAGCTTCAAACCCCGACCCACTTCCAGAATCGGAGCATGTATTGGTTCTTCATTCAGAAGAAGACAACAGCACCGTCTCCGGGCGCAACAGAATTCACATTGAGATAGGGAAGGATCATCGGATTGCATATCCCGAACGTGGAGCTGGGTCGGGTGAGGCCCGGTCTGGTGATCAGGGGATGGCGATTATGTCGGTTCCGGAAGTTTCCCACTTGGGCTGGGGACATTGGTATACTTTGAGAGAGCTTGAGGAGTCTACTAATGAGTTTGCTCCTGAGAATGTGATTGGTGAAGGCGGTTATGGAATTGTTTACTGTGGCGTTTTGGAAGACAAGACTAAAGTTGCTGTGAAGAATCTACTAAATAATAGGTAAAAAAGCCATTTTTTTGTCAAATTGCAGGTTATTAGGTAGGTTTTGATGCATTTGTTGGATTAGGTGTGACTTTCTCAGAATTGATAGGAAGGTTTACTGCATTGAGTTTTCTGTTGATGAAAATTGAGTTTTCATGTACTTTTCTTTAGGGGTCAAGCTGAAAAGGAGTTTAAGGTTGAAGTGGAAGCAATTGGACGCGTAAGACACAAGAATTTGGTGAGGTTACTTGGTTATTGCGCGGAAGGAGCTCATAGGTACTTTTACGGACTCATTCTCTGTTTTTTTTGTTGCATTTGGATGTTGAGTTGCAGCATTTAAAGTTTTGATTTTATATTAATGTTTTCAACCTTTTCAAATTGTAAAATCTGAATATCAGTCTAACATTCGCTGGCATACTGAACCGATGGTTATAGGATGCTTGTTTACGAATACGTTGACAATGGGAATTTAGAACAATGGCTTCATGGAGATGTTGGGCCTTGCAGTCCTCTTACATGGGAGATCCGTATGAATATAGTGCTTGGAACTGCGAAAGGGTACAGTTTTTTTGGTTGACTGAAAGTGGTAACACAGCTTGTATTGTCCTTGGTTTCCTCCTCCGTGTTGCTTACAATGTTGTTTGCCAAAATTGAAATTTGATTTAGATTGACATATCTGCATGAGGGACTTGAACCTAAGGTTGTTCATCGTGATATCAAGTCGAGCAATATTTTGCTTGATAAACAGTGGAATCCAAAAGTATCTGACTTTGGCCTAGCAAAGCTCTTGGGTTCGGAGAGGAGCTACGTGACAACTCGCGTGATGGGAACATTTGGGTAAGTTGAACTTATCTTTGTGGAAACCATTTTGGTTATCTACTGATTTGGTATGGTCTGTTGGTTTTGGCTGATCCATTTGTATTGGCTCTGTTTTGTAGATATGTGGCTCCTGAATATGCTAGCACTGGCATGTTAAATGAGAGAAGTGATGTATACAGCTTTGGCATTCTTCTTATGGAAATAATTTCAGGAAGAAATCCAGTGGATTACAGCCGGCCTCAAGGAGAGGTTCATAGATGTTGATTTAGTTGGTTAATAATGTTTTCCTACGATCATTTCTAGATGGCTTTTCTTGGTCTTTTATTTTCATTTTGTTTTCAATGTATGATGGTTGCGTTAACTTTTTAGGTAAATCTGGTTGAATGGCTTAAAACAATGGTTACCAACCGGAATGCGGAGGGTGCCTTGGATCCAAGGTTACCTGAAAAACCTTCTTCCAGAGCACTGAAACGAGCCCTTTTAGTTGCTTTACGTTGTGTAGACCCGAATGCTCAAAAAAGGCCTAAGATGGGGCATGTGATTCATATGCTTGAGGCCGATGAGTTCCCATTTAGAGATGTAAGTTGAATCATGATCTCCAAGATTCATATTTTTATTTTACACTTACCATTGGTGAGTTTTAACCGTATGTTATGTATCTCTAATCTCTATGCTCGTGGTTGCTAAAGTTTAATGGAGGAGCACATGCATTTCAGAGACAAACAAGATTGTCATACAATTTTTGCTTCCATATGTTTTCCCTAGATGTTTCATTTTTAATGCAATGTGTCTAAGTCAATTTAATACAACAAATCATATTTTAGAATTGCTAGGATAGCAAAATGTATAGTATTGTGCATGTTCTGTTTTTCATTATTGCCCTCTTTTATGAGAAAATCAGGACAAGATTAGTCACTTTCAGTGATGCTTGATTTTAATTAGGAAATGGAAAAATAAAGTACCCATGTGCCTCCAGGATCTATTGAATGATATTTGGGTCCAACCTTGTCAAGATAATGCTTTTGCAAAATCACATACCTTGAACATATAAATCTGGCTAAATGTGTTGGTGTTATTGTGCCACATGGTATTTTTATTAGCAGAGTACTCTGTTTCATCTGTATTTTCTTGCTGCATGTAAATTTCAGGACCGCAGAGCTGGACGGGATAACATGCGCTCCCTACGAGAAGGCGTGAAGGATAGATTGACAGATAAACCTGTGAATGAATCAGGTGACAGTAGTGGATATGAAAGTGGTGCCCAAACTAATAGATCATTATGGAGAAAACCAGAATCTGAAGAGCAATAGCTTTGCAAACTCAAAGATGAATTGGCACATCTTATTTAGCCGATTATGATCTTCCAGAGTCAGCTCAGGCAAACACTAGTTTCCCATCTCTGCATGTGTATAAATACGATTCATGTTGTCTTTCAATGCAATTTTTTTTTGTTTGTAGATTATGCAGGCATTTCATGTCAATCTCAGTATACTGTTTCTTCATATATAACTTCACTAAGTTATTGGCTTATGATATTAAGTAGTGAGATTTTGCTGTGCTGTGATGCTCTGTAGGCAGGCCATGAATACCATGTTACTATCTTTAATTGGCTGTTCGTTACTCAGGTAGATGATTATAGTGTCAGTATAATCTGATTATTCCTTGTTGATTCTGGGACCACTGAATTATTAGAATCAAATGCAAAATCCAAATTTCTATAGGCTGATTCTATTAATTTCTTTGTAACACAACTGCCGACAGACAAGAAATTGATATTTGTTTAAGTGTTAAAAATGGTTGAAACTAAGACAAACTCCCTTTGTTTAAAAATGATTAAATGACAAAATACCTTTTGTACCAAGTTAGGTGGGATGTACCATTTTCATTATTTTCAAAGTCTATGGTTCAAGATAAAGATAAGATAAGCTCACAGGGGTCCTGACTAAAGAGTTGTTTAGTGGTTACAAGACACAAGCCTCTTTTGTTGAGACAAAGCTTCACTCAACTGGTCAGAAAAGGAGATGCTCATAAAATAGTTGGCAACAACATGATAAAAAGTAAAAGAACTTTAACTCATTATTTCTGTCCTCTGTTATTCTCTCTCTAAACTTCCCTCAATCTCCTTGGATACTTCATTAACTTCGATAATTCCATATAATTTGTTGTTCGGCTTATTTAATCTTCAAACGAGCTTTTAAGGGAGTGTGGGCTTTGTTTACGGCATGGGAAAAACCTCGACAGCTAAAGGCCTAGAAATGGGCTTCGTATCATTTCACATTTTGTGTGGTTTTTCAGCTTTTTACGAGGGGGATTTTCTGTCTTTCCTGATTAAGCCTTTTGGTCCCCCACAAACAAGACTTGTTCAGTTGTTCCTGTTTTGGTGGCTTTAAATTTTCTGATATCTCTTTTTTTTGACCGTATCTTCAAATTTTGACATGTTTTCCTGTCGAATAACTTTATATGAGATTTCGCTTGTCACCTGTTGATTAAGATTCCCTTTCCCAACATAAAAGCTCAATTGCAGATCAAATTTTACCTACATTCCAGGTTTGGAAAATTGAACAAACTTTGCTGTTGTTGCCGCCATTATATAATTTTCCCGTTTGATATGTTGTTTCTTCTACGTTCCTTTGGGACCGACTTCGGTATTGTATGATTAACGACATATCTTTCTTTTGGTAAATAATTAACATTTACTGGAAATTGCAAAATAGAACAAACATGAAACACGACATTCGAAGGCAAATCAATGGAAAAGAATTTCATTAGGAAAAAAAAGATCTTTGGTTAAAACTACTTTGGATAGCTTCCCTCCTCTATCTTTAAATTTCGTAAACATATCAAAGGTGACCTGAACCTTACATGCTGGAACCTGGAAATAACGAATAAAATTTCTGAAGAAATGTTTGGGTTCATAACATGAAATTGGTTTGCCAAAGCAGTTCCATTGTTCTTGATATTATATGTAGTGGTCATCGTAGCTGATCCGATGGCTGCCAGGCTCCACTCAGGATGATGAGCTTTTGACAAAGCTGCCACACCTGCATGGGGTGTTGCTATTGATGAGCCTGAGCATAATGCATACATTGTCTCTCACAAACTCATAGTTGCCTGTTTTAGTGAAAGCCCTGTTTGGGGAGTGCGTGGTGAGTAGCATTGACTAGAGGTTTGTTTAATTCTTTTGGTTTCATGTTTATGTTAGCTTCTCGTATGCTTGTCCGATGATGCGGACTCTACTATATTATTGATCGAGGTCAACTAGATGTACTAGGTGATTTGTCTTTAATCATTGATCAAAGTCAACTACATCAAGTTCTAGTGGTTGCATTAATGATTCTTGGCTGCAATAAATCATTCATTCTAGTTCATCGTTTAAAAGACTAGTTCAAGGGACTCATTCTTCGAATATTATTTCAAGGTTTTCTAGGTAGCAACACGTCACTTTTCAAATGTATCTACTCGGCGTTAGCCTAGATAACAAAGTGGGTGATGAATAAGTCTGATATTGTTATATTTTTAGTTCTATTTGACTTGTTGAATATATTTATTTCTCCTTAGCTAACATAAATCTGTTTTGTGTGCTGTGCAAGAATAAGGAGCCAACTAGAAGCTGGTGACTGGTGAATAATCCTTGGCATATGTTTAACATAACTGCTTTGTTGATTCCAGAATCTATCAGAAAACCCAGGTATACAGTTATTATCATCATATATAGTCCTTTGCTTTAAAGCTTTTGAAGCTTGAGATAGACATAACCTTTGGTGATGGCCTTTATTAGGCAGTTATACTGCGACTATGGCAGTGATCTTTACAGATGATTTATTTTTCCAATAATCGTCAAGACGTATGGTTTTTAGTGGTCCTGTAGCAAAAATAATCTATAGCCAATCCGGCAACTATGTTGTTTGAAACAGGTTTGAAGAAACACATCCTTGTTAGTTTTTGTTTCCCTCTAGAAAGAAGAAGATTTCCAGAATGATTCTACTTCCAATACATTTTGTTGCGATGAATAAGAGATATTGAGTTCCAATTTAAATTTGCTTGCTCATACAGAATTAAGAAACTGAAATCATTAATTTTCTTCTACAGTGAACATTATTGCCACATGAATATGTGAATGACTGATCTATCTTAAAGCTTTAAATCTTCAAGATAAACAATCACATGATTTATTGATTACTATTATGGTAAGAAAGTTAGGAATTCAAGACCACTACAGGGCTTGCAACAATGTGGCTATTTTGATCAACCCACTTTAGATAACCGTAGGACACCGGAGGAGCTTTTCCGTCCGTCTGTACGCTCACAGTATACTTTTGCTGTTGATATTTATTTGTGAAAGTTAGAGTGGTAGGCTCTACTCTGATTGTCATTCCATGGGTTGTTTCTACCATCACCTGGTAAACAGATTGGTCATCTCCCACGTTGGTGACAATCCTGGTAAAGTTCTTTACATTTGGAGAGCCTGCACTAAACATGGCAACAAAAGATGGGTAGTTTATATCAGTTCTCTCTTGACTGCAGTTCCATTGGCTTTGTCTAAGAATAGCTTTCATCTGTCTGTCATTGTAGCCTAGGCCACATAAGAAATCAACGTAACCTTGCCAATCTATGTCATAGATGAGTCCAGGATCCGTGGCTTTGTTTGGATTGATATGACCTGCCCCATAATCTAGAGGTGTTAAGGGGTCCATGAATTCGTCTGTCAAAGTAGTTCCATTGTTGTTAGTGGTATATGCAGTGGTCATCAAGGCTGATCGGATCGCTGCTGGGCTCCATTCAGGGTGAACCGCTTTAAGCAAAGCCGACACTCCAGCAACATGAGGTGCTGACATTGATGTGCCTGAATATAATGCGTAATCTGAGGCCAAAAAATAATTATCAAAATATTGAAAAGGAGTTGTTGGTGGGATTGCAGCTAATACATTGACCCCCGGAGCAATAATATCTGGCTTTAGAATCTTTGGGTTAATGGGGTCTGGTCCTCTGGAAGAAAAGCCAGCCACTTGTGGTGCTGGCTTTGTGCCTAAACTTGTGAGCACAAATCTCATGATTTTTATTCTTGCATCATCAGCTGTCTCTGTAGCATACTTTTTGATCAAAGCACCAGAAGAAGTTGGTAAAATCAGGCCTGGGATACTGAGGTCAGCGGTATCAGAAAAGCGCCAATCTGAGATAAATATCCCTGCAGCTGCATTAACTCTTTCAAGCTCTTCCATTTGCTCGTCAACGTCCGTACTGTTATTGTTATCACAGAGGACCACCTTTCCATAGACTTCATTCTCACTCAATGCTCCAGTGCGGCATATTGTTTTGTTGGAATCACCATTTCCATTGTACAAAGGTGTGTCTATAAGTAAAACAGGGTTTGGGAACTCTGATAGTCCTTCAAATGTTTGATCATTTCCTAAAGTTACCGTTGCGGTGAAACTTCGATCAAGTGTCCCAGCCCCAACAGTTGTAATCCATGGTGCTGCATTGTGTGTTGTATTTGGAGAACCATCATTCCCAGCAGCGCAAACGACAGCAATCCCCTTCTGTACCGCTGAAAGAGAACCAATGGCTATGACATCTCGGAAATAAGGTTTCTGCCTAAAACCTAGAGATAATGACATGATGTCAACACCATCTGCAATTGCTTGATCCATAGCACCTAGAACATCACTTTCTCTAATACCGGGTACTTTGTACATGGCAACATGTGCACGTGGTGCAATGCCACGGGCTACACCTTTTGCATATCCGAATTGACTTGCACCTGGTACATGATTACCTGCGGCTGTTGATGATGTGTGTGTTCCATGTCCATCAAAGTCTCTTGGTGAATGATCTTGCGAGTTTGATTCACCGGCAGCCTGAGATCCTTTGAAAAATACTTGCGCACCAATGAGTTTTCTATTGCAAGGAAAAGGATTGATTGTACTATTCTGGCACTTGCCCTTCCACCTCGTAGGAACCGGTGGCATTCCTTTTTCGTTGAAACTTTCGCTCTCAGGCCAAACTCCTGTATCGACCAGTCCTATAATGACACCTTCACCATACGATGATGCATTCCACAATCCAGAAGGATGCGTTAACCCCATGAATTGAGGGGAGTGTGTGGTGAACAGTTTGCCGGATTTCTCCTTGTGTATGTCAATATGAGCGGGAGATTTCTTGATTTCTGATGCTTGAGACGGTGTCAGCCTAGCACTGAACCCATGCATGACATGGTTGTAAGAGTAGAGTAACATGTCTTTGTCATGAACGGGTTTTGATAACGATCGTAGGATGGCAAGGTGCCAAGTTTCATGGGTCAAAAAGGATGAAGGTTTGAGTGAATGGTCCATATGAACTATGTATGTGTTGTATTCTTCAGGTTCTGACATTGCATTGCTGATTCCAAGCAACAAAACCAGTAAACAAGAAAGAATGAAATGTTGGTAATTGCAGAGACTCATCTTTCAAGCCTTGCAGATAGGCTACTAGCTAGACTAAGAAGATCTACGTTTGATGATTGTCTATCATTTTCTCACACACACATGTATATATGCTTTTCAGAAATGAAACAAAAGAGAACATAAACGGCGTAACGTTAAATCCAACTACGTTTTGGTTCCATGTTCTTTTAAGTGTTGATTTCTCCTAGGTTGTGCTCATCGATATTAGCTTCCATCTTGTATGAGGCCGGCCGAATATCTGTTTGGTTTTTCTGCCATTATCTCAGTTTTTGTTGGTTATGCGTATTAGTATCTCAGACATTTATTCCAATTCTCATTTTTTTTTTTTTTTTACAAATACTAATTCTAATCTTGATCCTACCTAAAGTGGAGGGGAATATGGGACTCTAGGGGAAGGAAGAGAATATTCCTAGTGGGTTAAGAATCCTTGACCTAAAGGAATATGAGGGAACAAAGATGAGTAGCTTGGCCAAATGTGCTTGCTTACCTATCCCATGTCTGTAAAATGCATTTCAGAGACAAACAAGATTATCATTGATTGTCATACAATTTTTGCTTCCATATGTTTTCCCTAGATGTTTCATTTTTAATGCAACGTGTCTAAGTCACAAAAATTCATATTTTAGAGTTGCTAAGATAGCAAAATGTATAGTATCGTCAATCGTGCATGTTCTGTTTTTCATTATTGCCCTCTTTCATGAGAAAATCAGGATAAGATTAGTCACTTCAGTGATGCTTGATTTTAATTGGGAAATGGAAAAATAAAGTACCCATGTGCCTCTAGGATCTATTGAATGATATTTTGGTCCAACCTTGTCAAGATAATGTTTTTGCAAAATCACACATCTTAAACATATAATTCTGGCTAAATGTGTGAGTGTTATTCTGCCACATGGTTTTTTGTTATTTGCAGAATATTCTGTTTCATCTGTATTTTCTTGCTGCATGTAAATTTCAGGATAAATTGATTGATAAACCTGTGAATGAATCAGGTGACAGTAGTGGATATGAAAGTGGTGCCCAAACTAATAGATAGATCATTATGGAGAAAACCAGAATCTGAAGAGCAATAGCTTGGCAAACTCAAAGCTGAATTGACACATCTTTAGCTGATTATGATCTTCCAGAGTCAGCTCAGGCAAAACACTAGTTTCCCATCTCTGTATGTGTATAAATACGATTCATGTTGCCTTTCAATGCAATTTTTTTCTTCTTTTTTTGTTTGTAGATTATGCAGGCATTTCATGTCAATCTCAATTCATATATATATATATATATAGTTTCATCTCGTGATGTAACTTCACTAAGTTATTGGCTTATGATATTAAGTAGTGAGATTTTGCTGTGCTGCTCCGTAGGGAGGCCAAGAATACCATGTTACTATCTGTTTTGGTCCCTCACAAACAAGACTTTCTGTCATTTCTCATTTTGTGCGGTTTTTCAGCTTTTTACGAGGGGGACTTTCCGTTTTGGTCCCTCACAAACTAGACTTGTTCCTGTTTTGGTGGCTTTAAATTTTCTGATCTCTTTTTGTTTTTGACTGTATCTTCAAAATTTGACATGTTTTCCTGTCGAATAACTTTATATGAGATTTCGCTCGTCACCTGTCGATTATGACTCCCTTTCCCAACATAAAAGCTCAATTGCAGATCAAATTTTACCTACATTCCAGGTTTGGAAAATATGATGAGCCTGGATTTTGGATCCCCATTAATTGAACAAACTTTGCTTTTGTTGCCGCCATTATAGAATTTTCCCGTTTTGTTATGTTGTTTCTTCCACGTTTCTTTGGGATTGAATTCTTGTATGATTAACAACATATCTTCCTTTTGGTAAATAACCAACATTTACAGGCAATCTTAAAATAGAGCAAAATGGAAACACGACACTTGAAGGCTGATGAGTAGTTCAAATGATTACTTTTTCATCTTTAATTATGCTTTTATTGGTTTAATTATGGTGCTGAATTTAGATATTTTTGTGTGTTTTTTGTATAAGACATTAATTCTGAAAATCACATTAAAAGGGGTAAAGTTTTGCAGATTTTTATCCGGAATCAAGGATGAACTAGTGAGCATGAAATCACATTAAAAGGTAGATATTCATCATCCCTTGAGACCTAGGTTCGAGCACCAATAATACATGCTGTGTGCCCTCTTTGAAAAGACTAAGAAAGTTGAACAGATGCTACCCTTGTATCACACCAGCATATTAAAAGAAAACAAAAAAAAAATTAGTGAGCATGAATCTAGACATGAAAGATGACTAGATGCCACATCAACACTTTTAGAAGCTGACGTCAGCATCGCGATGATAACTTACCAGTTGTATTAGGATAACTTATCACGTATTTAAATTTTAAATTATTTTTTATATTTAATTTAAATATTGTTTAGGATTTACTTTTTATAGCTTTAAAGTTATCTTTAGGTATTTAGAAGCCTACAAATACCCTTTATGGGAAAGGCTATGAACACCATCTACTTTACTTTTGAATTTTTGTTTTGTTACTTTCTTATTTTATAAAATTTCTTCTACTTTCTCATTTTCAAAGCAATTATTGTTTTGCAAAAATATGCTAGGTATGATTAATTATATCATACCTAGCTAATTTTCTTAATGCCGATAGCTAGTAATGAATCAATTTCATACATGAGAATTGAAAAGTGTTTAATTCTTTTCGGGATACATTCTTATTTTTTTGGTTTATTAGTTTGACAATCGGCCTTACTTACAAAATTAAAATGCTTTCAAATCAAAAAGAGCTCGTTGGTCTGGATGTTGTTTTAATATACAACTGGGAGGAAGGATTGGCCTGTGACAATTCGATTTCCTATGAACACACTTAGCGACAGTTTGCTACGAAAAATCGAGATCAGATTCGATTATCGACAAGACAACATAATCTGATTGTTTTAACGACAATAGCTGTGGTTAATCCACTCAAGAATCATCTTTCAAAGACTGCATTGGGAAGACCGGAGAGAAATGTAAGTTACAATGGGTTGGGCCTTGTAAACTGTAACCAACATGAATCTCCGAGTAAAAATCCATTTTAATGATCAACAAAATTGAAACAAAGCTAGCTCAAGGCCACTTTCTCATTGTTATTTTTTAATCTATTTTCATCTTCTCTATATTTACTGCTTTTGATTTATTTCATCTCGTGTTACAACATCCTAGACTGAAATCAACACGAAATTGCATTAGGAGTTCCAAATTCTCTATGGATCGACCCTCTTTACTATTCTATTCCCTTATATATTTATTTTATTTAAAAATAATTATTTTTTACAAGTAAAATGATGCTTATCAAAATTGGCGTCGTTGCCGGGGAATTCGGCAAATTACTGATCAAATTTTTGTTTTGATTTTTTTGACCAGGAGCAATCTGAGGAATCTTGTAGAACTTGACCGAGAGATCGAAGCGAAAGCTCATAGAACTCACGAAAAAATACTTCGAAAGAAAAAACAACAACGAGAACAAAGCAAGTAATTGACTATGGAATCCACTTCCGAAACTCAATCATACGAAGAATCAACTCCAGACGCCATTCCAGCTACATCAAACGCAAATCCCACTCCCGAGCCAGAATCGATGGAGGATCGAACAATTAGAGAGATAACTGTAGCTCCCGAGATACATCAACCACTTTGCATCGCCTTTTCTAATGGCGAAACCTCTTTTCAACTCAAGACGGGATTGATCCAACTCCTCCCTACCTATAACGGTTTCGCCAATGAGAGCCCGCATAAACACCTCATAGAATTTCATATGGTGTGCAGTAATATGAAGCCTCAAGGGGGTTTTCGAGAACCAAATCAAACTAAGGGCATTTCCTTTTTCTTTAGCCGCAATAGCTAAGGAATGATTATTTTATTTACCGCCTAATTCAATTACTACCTGTGCTGAACTATCACGTGATTTCCTTGACAAGTTTTCCCAACAGCAAAAGCAGGCAAACTAAGGCGAAGCATTTTGAAAATCCAACAAAAGAAGGCGAAACCCTCTACGATTACTGAGAAAGGTTTAAAAAATTATGTGCAAGTTATCCGCAACATGGTTTATCTGAGCAGACACTCCTTCAATATTTGTATGAAGGGATGCTTTCGGTTGATAGGAAAATGGTAGACGCCGCTAGCAGTAGTGCTCTCGTTAACATGACGCCCGAATGCGGCAAGAACATTGATTTCCACTATGGCTACAAACTCACAGCAATTCAGATCCACAAGTGAACCCAACCAACAGGTTCATGAAGTAAGTACAATTTCAATTGAGAATAAATTAGACATATTAATTGACATAGTTAATTCTCTTGTTACAAGAAAGATCGGAGCCGCACAAGTATGTGGAATTCGCATTATGCCGGATCATCCGACGAATTACTACCATTATTGCAAGATTAATCCGGCACTCAAGTCAATGTCGTAGGCAACTTTACGGGACCTCCTCAAAGGCCTTACAACCCATACAACAATACTTACAACCCGAGGTGGAGGGACCATCCGAACCTGAGCTACGAAAACAACCAAAGAGTTAACCCGATTTATCAATCGAGACCTAATTTTCCTGTTCAACCACCACAAAAATCTTTCCTTGGAAAAATCATCGAGAAATTGGCCATATCCCTAGAAAATTCCAAACTCAAACCCATTTTCAAGAAATTAATAAACAAATAAGTCGATTAGCTCAAAAAGTTGGTCACCTAGAATCTCAAGGCCGATTACCTTCAAAAACCGAAACAAAGTCGAGGGAAAATGTAAGTTCGATCACTCTCTAAAGTGGTATTGTCATCTCGCCTGAACCTTTGAAAGAACTCGAGAAACAAAAAAAGGCGCCCCATCAAAGAAACGAGAGGTAGAATTTTCGTCTCCACCCGTTTCAAGTAAATTCATTCCCTCTCTTTCTTTTTCTTCTACTTACGAAACTCCGCCTCCTTTTGCAGGTAGACTTATGCGTGACAAAAAAGAGATAGATAAAGAAATTCTTGACATTTTTAGGAAGGTAGAGATTAACATCCCGCTTCTTGACGCAATTTGAAAAATAACCAAGTATGCGAAATTCCTTAAAGATCTTTGCACAAACCGAAAGTGATTAACTAGGAATGAAAAAGTGAACCTTGGCGAAAATGTTTCGGTGGTCTTTCAGAAAATGCTTCCACCAAAATACAAAGATCAAGGCATGTTTGCCATAATGTGCAAAATTGGTAATGTTAGAATCAAGCGCGCGATGTGTGACTTAGGCGCATCCATCAACGTGATTTCGCTCTTCGTCTACAAAAAAAATTTCCAATGAACCATTCAAAGAAACAAGAGTCACAACACAACTCACCGATCGATCGATCGATCATCTACCTCGAGGGAGATTTAGAAAATGTTTTAGTGAAGGTAAATTATTTAATATTTCCTAATGATTTTTACATAATTGACATGGAGAATGATCACAATAATGCCAGATCTGAAATACTTCTTGGGCAACCCTTCTTGAGCACGACACAAACGAATATTGATGTTCGAAGTGGCATTTTGACTATGGAATTTGATGGAGATGTCACCAAATTTGACGTATACAAGGCTATGAAATACCCAAATAATGTGGCAAGCTTGAATTTCGTTGATATTGTCGATCTGTTAGCTAGTGAATTTTCGGAAACTAATTTGCTACTTGATTTTTGTAGGGAATTGTAAAAAGAGGAATTCAACGATAGAGAGTTTGAAGAAATTATTTCTACCATTTCCTTTACTTATAATTTTCGTTTAATGCCTTCAAAAACTAAGTCTCTTCCATCAATTTTACAGGCGCCAAAGCTGGAATTAAAGCAGTTGACGTCGCACCTTAAATACATCTTTTTGGGCAAAAACGGTACCTTTTCGATCATCATTTCAAGCGATTTATCAAAGGAAGAAAAAATGATATAGTTACTGTTTTGCGGACAAATAAGGAGGCAATTGGATAGACCATAGCCGATATCAAGGGTCTAAGTCCATCCACATGCATGTATAAAATCAAGACGGAGGAAGGCTCTAAACCGCCGAGAGAAGGACAATGCCGCTTGAACCCGCTGATGGTGGAAGTTGTGAAAGATGAAATCCAAAAGTCCCTTGATGCTGAAATTATTTACCCAATTGTTGTCGAAGAATCTCCTGACGTTATTTCATTTCGATTGTGCGGAAATCAATTTCATATGTCTATTTCCGAATTTAATCTTGCCATGGGATTCGCGACGAATGTCACGAGTCTAGATTATTTAACTGCTTTAATTGAAATTCCTCAGGAGTTCGATGCAGATACAGTCTATTCCATGCTCACCGAATTTGGCGATCAACCCTTCGATCCTCGCTCAACCAAGGCGATTCACCTTCACGACTCGGCATTACGCTACATACACCTGTTTTTGGCGTATAATTATTCAGGCCGAAATGACTCTTTCGACATTTTGAGTAAGACCAAATCATTTTTTCTTTGGTGTATGTTCACCGGTCGAAAGGTAAACCTAGGCTTTTGGTTCGCCCGTCAATTTGATATCGTTATTAGATCTAATCGCCCTTTAATCTTTGGTTCATACATTACTAACTTAGCTGCTTGTATAGCTAATTTTGATGACATGGATTATACTTACGCATTTTCTATGGATGTCTTAGATAAGCGTTGCTTGGATTCTATGGGTTTGCTTGTCGGTACCTCCGTCGCACCATATTTTGTTTCGCCGGGAGTGATGACGATGAGAACTAAACGAGTCTTTACTTGCTGAAATGCACCACCGCCACCGCGCCCGAATGTGCAAGCACAAATGCACGATGTTATCGGTCGTCACCATTTCATCGAGGTGGATATCATCGAGATCTTGTCTTACCTACGCCCTAACCGCGGCCGTGGCCGCCAATGATCATGAGGAGTATTCTTTACCCTTCTCTTTTGCACTTTACTTTTTATTTCCGTATTGGGGCATTACACTTAAGTGAGAGGGGGTAAGATTGCATCAAATATCATCTTGCTTGTCTTATTACTTGTTTGATTGAATGCTTGATTGAATTGGTTGAATACTTGGTTGATATTTTTCTTTTCCGTCGATTATCTTTAGTATGTTGTGATTGTTTAAGCTCATGTAAATATTTTGAATTTAAACGCTCTTAATAGTTGAATTGCATGAGTAAGAAATTTAATTTGACTTCATTGTAATATTTCTTGAATTTTGTTCGATGAATTTTCGCTCAACTTGATTAATTAACACATTTTGGTGAGGTTTTGAGCTTTGAGCATGTTTCTTCACTTTTATGCTCATTCTTTTGCTTGAGTGTGTCAAATTGGATATTGGAAATCTAGAACTCGTGGCATGATACATTTTGAGACTACACATGAAATATGATGTTTTGATGTGATTTGGGAATAAAATTCACCCCATTTTTACCCAAGAAAAAGCCTACCCTTTTCTTCTCCATTAGTGAACCAATTTTGGCCTATATCCACTCCTTTGTTTTCACCTCAATCTTTACCCCGAAGCCCTTTTATTTTTCACTTTATTTTCACCTTAGTCAAGACAAAAAGTTGAAGCTTGTAAGTAACCTTGTTCTACAAAAAAAGAAGAAAGAAAAAAATAACAACATTAGAAAAAAAGAAAAAGAAAGAAAAAGAGGAAATAACAGTTTTATTTTGATTTTACTTTTGAAGTAAATATTTTGGTTGTTCATTTATCTTATTTGCTCGCGGACTTGGTTAAATTATTGAAAATTCTATCTTGATTACAAACTTCATTTCTAGCCTTTTCCTACCTTTACCTAAGTCACATTACACCCTTTTTAAGACCCAATGATCTTACATCTTATTTTTTATAAGTAGTGAAGAATTGATTATGTCGCAAGCTTATGAAATTTTTTATTTGATTCCGACTTTGAGCGAATTTTGCACCTAAAACACATTTGAGTGATTTGAGTGAATCCTTGTAGGAATTAAGTTGGGCTGAATTTTTGATTGATGAATGATAGTAAGTTGCAAGGTTGTTTGAATTATTCTTATGTTTATTCGCTTGATCGGTGTTTTGATTCATATAGTTATTGTGAGTTTGATTTTTATAATTTGCCTAAGAGACGAATTGGAGGAAGGTTAATTAAGTTTTTAACTAGTTTGATCGAAGCATACTTGAGAGCAAATATGAGATAAGTGAGGAGGAATTTAATGAGTAGTTCAAATGATCACTTTTTCATCTTTAGTTATGTCTATAATGGGTTGATTATGGTGCTGATTTGGACATTTTTATGTGTTTTTTGTGCATGACATTAATTCTAAAAATCACATTAAAAGGGGAAAAGTTTTGTAGATTTTTATTCAGAATCAAGATTGGACTAGTGAGCATGAATCTGGGCATAAAATATGACTGGATGCCACGCCATCACTTCTAGAAGCTAACATCATCGGCGCGATGATAGCCTATCAGCTGCATTAGGATAGCTTATCACAAATTAAAATTTTAAACTATGAAATTAATAATGTAATTTTCCCCTAAATTTTTCAGGGATATTTATAATAATACCCCTCTTATATATATATATTTTATAATTAAGTTCTTAAAATTGAATTTTTATTTATAATTTAGTCCTTTAAATTATAATTTTTTATAATTAAGTCTCTTAATTTTTTTACAATTAGTCCTTAAAATTAATTTATTTTATATAGGTCGGATCGAATTTAGTATATTTATTTTCGGATTGGGTCGGGTCAGGTACGAGTTTAGGGTGTTTATTTTCGGGTTGAGTTCGGGTGGGCAAAAATTCGACCCGTGCCCATCCCCAGTTACAATGGGTTGGGCCTTGTAGACTGTAACCGACATGAATCACGAAATAAAAATTTATTTCAATGATCGACGAAATTAAAACAAAACTAGTGCGAGACGACTTTCTCATTGTTATTTTTTAATCTATTTTCATATTCTCTATATTTACTGCTTTTTGATTTATTTCATCAAAATCTCACCTACCCTTTATTTTTATTTATTTGTGTTACATTATTCTTGATTGAAATCAGCGTGAAATTGCATCATAAGTTCTAAATTCTCTGTGCATCGACCTCTTTATTATTCTATTTTATTTATTTATTTGAAGAGAATAATTTTTAACAAGTAAAACGAGGGTTGTCAAAGTTTCATTAGGAATAAAAAAGATCTTTGGTTAAAACTAATTTGGATAGCTTCCCTCTGCTATCTGTCTTATTTTTCTGAGAAGGTAAATATCTATATGATTTCTCATCTGCTGAGGAAAAAAGCTTTTCAATTTCGAAAACATATAGTATTTTTTTAAAAGAAAGTTTCGAAAAACATATTAAAGGTGACGTGAACCTTACATGCTGGAATCTGGAAATAACGAATAAAATTTCTAAAGATATCATTTTTTTATCGACTTTTCGTTTGTCTTTGCTTTTTTAGTTTTGCTATTAGAATTAGAAATGTTTGGGGTTCATAACATGAAATTGGTTTGTCAAAGCCGTTCCATTGTTGTTGATATTATATGTACCGGTCATCGTAGCCGGATCAGATGGCTGCCGGGCTTCACTCAGGGTGATGAGCTTTCGACAAAGCTGCCATTGATGTGCCTGAGCTTAATGCATACATAGTCTGTCACAAACTCATAGTTGCCTGTTTTAGTGAAAGGCCTGTTTGTGGAGTATCTGGTGAGTAGCTTGGGAAATGACTTCTGATATGTAGCAAAATGAGCTGGATATTTCTCAATTTCAGATAGCTTAGTGGAAGTAAACTTTGCACTGAAGTCGTGAATGATATGGTTGTAAGAGTAGAGCAACATTAACAGGGTTGGACAATGATCTAAGAATAGAGTAGACCAGGGCCATAATACGTGGGTTGAGAAATAATCAGGTTTATGTGAATGGTCCTTCTGGACTATGTATGTCTGTTGTCTTGTATTCTTAAGGTTCTGACATAATGACATTGCCTTGTTGATTTCAAGCGACAACAATAAAAGTAGCCACAAGATAAGAGAGAGTAACTGCTAGCCAATGTTTCACAGAGCAAAAGACTGTGGATCAGGAAGATTTAAATCTGAAGCTTTGTTAGAATCAAAACTTTAAATTCCAAGTCTGTATTATATGTTATTTTGACTTCTTTTATGTTTCAAATTCCCATGTATTTTTCAGGAACGTTAAATTCAATGTCACACGAGACAGACTGGATTTTGTTTGCTTTCTCAAATACAGAGGTTTGTTTAATTCTTCTGGTTTCATGTTTATGCTAGCTTCTCGTATGCTTGTCCGATGATGCGGACTCTACTATATTATTGATCGAGGTCAACTAGATGTACATGTACTTGGCGATTTGTCTTTAATCATTGATCAAAGTCAACTACATCAAGTTCTAGTGGTTGCATTAATGATTCTTGGCTGCAATAAATCATTCATTCTAGTTCATCGTTTGAAAGACTTGTTCAAGGAACTCATTCTTCGAATATTATTTCAAGGTTTTCTAGGTACCAAGTAGCAACACATCACTTTTCAAATGTATCTATTCGGCCTTAGCCTAGATAACAAAGGGGGTGATGAACAAGTCTGATATTGTTATATTTTTAGTTCTATTTGACTTGTTAAATATATTTATTTATTCATCCTTAGCTAACATAAACCTGTTTTGTGTGCTGTGCAAGAATGAAGGAGCCAACTAGAAGCTGGTGACTGCTGAATAATCCTGGCATATGTTTAATATTGCTGCTTTGTTGATTCCAGAATCTATCAGAAAACCTAGGTTTACAGTTATTATCATCATATATAGTCCTTTACTTTTATGCTTTCTAAGCTTGAGATGGAAGGAACCTTTGGTAATGGCCTTTATTCGGCAGTAATACTGTGACTATGGCAGTGATCTTTACAGATAATTTATTTTTCCAATAATCTTCAAGACGTATGGTTTTTAGTGGTCCTGTAGCAAAAATAATCTATAGCCAATCCCACAACTATGTTGTTCGAAACAGGTTTGAAGAAACACATCCTTGTTAGTTTTTGTTGTGATGAATAAGAGATATTGAGTTCCAATTCAAATTTGCTTACTCATACAGAATTAAGAAACTGAAATCATTATTTTTCTTCTACAGTGAACATTATTGCCACATGAATATGTGAATGACTGATCTATCTTAAAGCTATAAATCTTCAAGATAAACAATCATATGATTTATTGATTACTATTATGCTAAGAAATTTAGGAATTCAAGACCACTACAGGGCTTGCAACAATGTGGCCATTTTGATCAACCCACTTTAGATAACCGTAGGACACCGGAGGAGCTTTTCCGTCCATCTGTACGCTCACAGTATACTTTTGCTGTTGATATTTATTTGTGAAAGTTAGAGTGGTAGGCTCTACTCTGATTGTCATTCCATGGGTTGTTTCTACAATCACCTGGTAAACAGATTGGTCATCTCCCACGTTGGTCACAATCCTGGTAAAGTTCTTTACATTTGGAGAGCCTGCACTAAACATGGCAACAAAAGATGGGTAGTTTATATCAGTTCTCTCTTGACTGCAGTTCCATTGGCTTTGTCTAAGAATAGCTTTCATCTGTCTGTCATTGTAGCCTAGGCCACATAATAAATCAACATAACCTTGCCAATCTATGTCATAGATGAGTCCAGGATCCATGGCTTTGTTTGGATTGATATGACCAGCTCCATAATCTAGAGGTGTTAAGGGGTCCAAGGCTTCGTCTGTCAAAGTAGTTCCGTTATTGTTAGTGATATATGCAGTGGTCATCAAGGCTGATCGGATAGCTGCTGGGCTCCATTCAGGGTGAACCGCTTTAAGCAAAGCTGACACTCCAGCAACGTGAGGTGCTGACATTGATGTGCCTGAATATAATGCGTAATCTGAGGCCAGAAAATAACTATCAAAATATTGAAAAGGAGTTGTTGGTGGGATTGCAGCTAATACATTGACCCCCGGAGCAATAATATCTGGCTTTAGAATCTTTGGGTTAATGGGGTCTGGTCCTCTGGAAGAAAAGCCAGCCACTTGTGGTGCTGGCTTTGTGCCTAAACTTGTGAGCACAAATCTCATGATTTTTATTCTTGCATCATCAGCTGTCTCTGTAGCATACTTTTTGATCAAAGCACCAGAAGAAGTTGGTAAAATCAGGCCTGGGATACTGAGGTCAGCGGTATCAGAAAAGCGCCAATCTGAGATAAATATCCCTGCAGCTGCATTAACTCTTTCAAGCTCTTCCATTTGCTCGTCAACGTCCGTACTGTTATTGTTATCACAGAGGACCACCTTTCCATAGACTTCATTCTCACTCAATGCTCCAGTGCGGCATATTGTTTTGTTGGAATCACCATTTCCATTGTACAAAGGTGTGTCTATAAGTAAAACAGGGTTTGGGAACTCTGATAGTCCTTCAAATGTTTGATCATTTCCTAAAGTTACCGTTGCGGTGAAACTTCGATCAAGTGTCCCAGCCCCAACAGTTGTAATCCATGGTGCTGCATTGTGTGTTGTATTTGGAGAACCATCATTCCCAGCAGCGCAAACGACAGCAATCCCCTTCTGTACCGCTGAAAGAGAACCAATGGCTATGACATCTCGGAAATAAGGTTTCTGCCTAAAACCTAGAGATAATGACATGATGTCAACACCATCTGCAATTGCTTGATCCATAGCACCTAGAACATCACTTTCTCTAATACCGGGTACTTTGTACATGGCAACATGTGCACGTGGTGCAATGCCACGGGCTACACCTTTTGCATATCCGAATTGACTTGCACCTGGTACATGATTACCTGCGGCTGTTGATGATGTGTGTGTTCCATGTCCATCAAAGTCTCTTGGTGAATGATCTTGCGAGTTTGATTCACCGGCAGCCTGAGATCCTTTGAAAAATACTTGCGCACCAATGAGTTTTCTATTGCAAGGAAAAGGATTGATTGTACTATTCTGGCACTTGCCCTTCCACCTCGTAGGAACCGGTGGCATTCCTTTTTCGTTGAAGCTTTCGCTCTCAGGCCAAACTCCTGTATCGATCAGTCCTATAATGACACCTTCGCCATACGATGATGCATTCCACAATCCAGAAGGATGCGTTAACCCCATGAATTGAGGGGAGTGTGTGGTGAACAGTTTGCCGGATTTCTCCTTGTGTATGGCAATATGAGCGGGAGATTTCTTGATTTCTGATGCTTGAGACGGTGTCAGCCTAGCACTGAACCCATGCATGACATGGTTGTAAGAGTAGAGTAACATGTCTTTGTCATGAACGGGTTTTGATAACGATCGTAGGATGGCAAGGTGCCAAGTTTCATGGGTCAAAAAGGATGAAGGTTTGAGTGAATGGTCCATATGAACTATGTATGTGTTGTATTCTTCAGGTTCTGACATTGCATTGTTGATTCCAAGCAACAAAACCAGTAAACAAGAAAGAATGAAATGTTGGTAATTGCAGAGACTCATCTTTCAAGCCTTGCAGATAGGCTACTAGCTAGACTAAGAAGATCTACGTTTGATGATTGTCTATCATTTTCTCACACACACATGTATATATGCTTTTCAGAAATGAAACAAAAGAGAACATAAACGGCGTAACGTTAAATCCAACTACGTTTTGGTTCCATGTTCTTTTAAGTGTTGATTTCTCCTAGGTTGTGCTCATCGATGTTAGCTTCCATCTTGTATGAGGCCGGCCGAATATCTGTTTGGTTTTTCTGCCATTATCTCAGTTTTTGTTGGTTATGCGTATTAGTATCTCAGACATTTATTCCTATCCACATGTCTCTGAATGTAAAATGCATTTAGGATTTTCATTTTATCTCGGGGAACTATGATTAATAAAGCGATGATATATTTCAATCCACTAAACGTAAACGTCATAAGCTTCCTGGTTTTTGTGTCAGCTTACGTGCTTTTCTTGTGAGAAGATAGAAAGAACTAGAACTTGTGACATTACAAGCAACAACAACAACAAAAGTAACCACGAGAAATCAGAGAGAGAAACTATAGGAACTCACCCTTTTGGTCATTGCTTTGTTAGTTTAAAAACGTTAATTTCAAGTCTGTATTATCTGTTACTTCTTCTATGTTTCAAATTCTCATGGTATTTTCCGGAACGTTAACTTCAACATCACACCAGACAGATTGGATTTTGTTCATTTGCCTTGCTGAGTTGGATCACTTCTTTTGGTTTGATGCTCATGTTAGATTTCAACTGAGGATATATATATTCAAGGTTTTCTAGATTACACTGCGTCACTTCTTCAAATGCATCTATTCAGCCTTGGCCTAGATGACAATGTGGGTGACGGCCATGCCTGAAATTATTATATTCTCACTTCTATTAGACTTGTTGTTAGTGTTGAATTATTTTTTTTTTTGCCAATCTACACCGGATCCGACCTGATATTTTATGACATTTTGCGCGACTCGAACCCGACCAAAATTTTATAGTAAAAATTCGAGCTCAACTCGACCCGACTTGACATAAATAAAAAATTATCAATTATTATTATTATTTGATAAAATAAGAAACTAATTGAAAAAATACAAATAGAGAGGGGCATTATAATAATTATTTTATTTTTATTAGACAAAATAGGGAAATAATGTAAAAATATATATAAAGAGAGGGGCATTACAATTATACCAAAAATTTTAAAATAAAATTAAACTATTATTTTGGACCTAAACTCGCCCTACCCGACCTTAACCTAAAAAATCAGATCCGAATGCAAAATTTTCTTTAAAAAAAGCCCGATCATATGGGACCGGGTCGGGTGAAAACACGTCGAGTTTCAGGTAAAATGACTATCTCTACTTGTTGTTGAATATATGTTTTTTTATTTATTTTGATCCTTTGCTAACATTAATCCGTTCTGCGTGCCGTGCAACAATTAAAGAGCTAACCAGAAGCTGTTGACCGGTGATTAATTCTTGCCGTTTGTCTAACATTGTTGTGATGCATATCCTCTCCCAAAAACATCTATCGTGAAACTCCAGTGAAAATACATTGCAGGTCCCTTATTGTTCAAAAGTAATCACATTGATACATCTAAAGAAAACGAAAGAATCTAGTCCCTGTACTGTTAGAAAGGGAACAAAAAGGGACAACTGAAGACATTGCTATCTATTTCCGGCTTTCGGCTAATACATATAACAAGTTTCAAGTTACGATTGGTTATTAATGTATATTTGAACAATAAAGGGAACAAAAACTAGGAAAAAAAACTTCACAATAATAAATATTCCAAAAAATTATTAATTTTTTATAAAATAAAATATCTAAAAATTATATATATTGAAAATTTCACAGTTTTTATCTTGTTTAATTTTCAACATTATTCTTAATTCCTTTTTAATTATTTGAAAATGTATAATTTTTAGATATTTTTATTAATGTCTTGTTTTTAATTAAAACTTTGATTATGTTTTTTATTTTTCAGTAAAATTTTAAGAACTTTTTCGAAAGTTTTTGAAATCCAATTAGTTTTAACTAAATTTTATGTTTTTTAAATAAATTTTTAGAATTTTTATATTATATAAAAATTTAAAATTCAACCAATCATAATTAGATAGGTGTCACGTGTTAATAAACAGATAAGAAGAAGATTCCCACAATTATTCTACTGTCAATAAGTTTAGTTGGGATGAAGAGATTTCGAAATTTCGATTCAAATTTGCTGGATCATACAGAACTAAGAAACTGAAAACATCATTTGTCTTCTACAGGAACATTATTCTCACATGAATCTTCAAGATAAACGATCACAGATGTATTGATCAATAACTCTGGTAAGGATACCGGTTAGGAATTCAGGACCACCACAGGGCTTGCAACTATGTGGCCATTTTGATCAACCCACTTCAGATAACCGTAGGTCACCGGAGGAGTTTTCCCGTATGCTTGCACGCTCACAACAAAGTTTTTCTTTTGGTATTTGTTTGTGAAGGTTAGGGCGGTTGGCTCTACTCGGATCATCATTCCATAGGTTGTTTCCACAACAGCGTGGTAAACTGATTGGCCATCTCCCACATTGGTCACCACCCTGGTAAAGTTCTTCACATTTGGAGAGCTTGCGTTAAACATGGCAACAAAAGATGGGTAGTTTACGTCGGTTCCCTCGTCGCTGCAATTCCATTGGCTTTGTCTAAGAATAGCTTTCATCTCGGTGTCATTGTAGCCTAGGCCACATAAGAAATCAACGTAACCTTGCCAATCTATGTCATAGATGAGCCCGGGATCCATGGCTTTGTTTGGATTGATATGACCTGCCCCATAATCTAGAGGTGTTGCGGGAAGGTTAGTGGCTTCGTCTGTTAAAGTAGTTCCGTTGTTGTTGGTGGTGTATGCAGTGGTCATCAAGGCTGATCGGATAGCCGCTGGACTCCATTCAGGGTGAACAGCTTTAAGCAAAGCTGTCACTCCAGCAACATGAGGTGCTGACATTGATGTGCCTGATAATAATGCGTAATCTGAAGCCAAAGCATAGTTGTCAAATAGTTGAACTGGTTTTATTGGTGGGTATGCAGCCAACACATCGGCCCCTGGAGCAATAACATCTGGCTTTAGAATGTTTGGGTTAATGGGGTCTGGTCCTCTTGAAGAAAAGTAAGCCACTTGTGGTGCTGGCTTTGTGCCCAAACGTGTGAGCACAAATCTCATGATTTTTACTGTTGCATCAGCAGCAGCCTCTGTAGCGTACTTTCTTATCAAAGCAGTAGCACGAGACGAAGATGGTAAACTCAGGGTTGGGATTCTGAGTTGATTGATATAGAAAGGGACTGAATCTGAGATAAGTATTCCTGCAACTGCACCATTTCTTGCAAGCTCTTCCGCTTGCTCAAAAGCGTCAGTACTGTTGTTGTCATCACAGAGGACCACCTTTCCAGAGACTTCACTCTCGTTCAATGCTCCATTGCGGCATATTGCTTTGTCAAAATCACTTTTGCCATAGTACAAAGGTGTATGTATAACTAAAGCACGGTTTGGAAACTCTGATTTTCCTTCAAATGTTTGATCGTTTCCTAAAGTCACCGTTGCAGTGAAACTTCGATCTAGTGTCCCTGCCCCAACAGTTGTAATCCATGGTGCTGCATTGTGTGTTGTATTTGGAGAATAATAATTCCCAGCAGCGCAAATGACAGCAATCCCTTTCTGTACCGCCGAAAGAGAAGCAATGGCTATGACATCTTGGAAATAAGGTGTCGGGTCAAAACCTAGAGACAATGACATGATGTCAACACCATCTGCGATTGCTTGATCCATAGCAGCAAGAACATCACTTTCCACAATATATCCTCCGGATGATACTTTGTACATAGCAACATGTGCAGCTGTTGCAATCCCCCGGGCTACACCTTGTGCATATCCGAATTGACTTGCACCTGGCACATGGTTACCCGCCGCAGTTGATGATGTGTGTGTTCCATGTCCATCAAAGTCTCTTGGTGAATGATCTTGCGAGTTTGATTCACCGGCAGCCTGAGATCCTTTGAAAAATACTTGCGCACCAATGAGTTTTCTATTGCAAGGAAAAGGATTGATTGTACTATTCTGGCACTTGCCCTTCCACCTCGTAGGAACTGGTGGCATTCCTTTTTCGTTGAAGCTTTCGCTCTCAGGCCAAACTCCTGTATCGATCAGTCCTATAATGACACCTTCGCCATACGATGATGCATTCCACAATCCAGAAGGATGCGTTAACCCCATGAATTGAGGGGAGTGTGTGGTGAACAGTTTGCCAGATTTCTCCTTGCGTATGGCAATATGAGCGGGAGATTTCTTGATTTCTGCTGCTTGAGATGGCGTCAGCCTAGCACTGAACCCATGCATGACATGGTTGTAAGAGTAAAGTAACACGTCTTTGTCATGAACGGGGTTTGACAAAGACCGTAGGATAGCTCGGTGCCAAGTTTCATGGGTCAAAAAGGATGAAGGTTTAAGTGAATGGTCCATATGGACAATGTATGTCTTGTAATCTTCGTGTTCTGACTTTACATTGTTGATTCCAAGCAACAAAACCAGTAAAGAAGAAAGAATGAAATGTTGGTAATTGCAGAGACTCATCTTTCAAGCCTTGCAGATTGGCTAGAAAGATATATGTTTGATGGTTGTCTTATCACCCCATACATATATGTGTGCAAGGAACAAAACATCAAAAGATGACATGAACTGTATAACGTTAATAAGATTTTAAAAATATTAAATGATTATAAATTTTTATTTTATTTTTTTTAAATATTCTATTATCATTGGAAAAAAAGTTGACAAGAGTCACGCCCCAAAACTTCATGTGATATTCCGCCTATAATTCCAACCTTGTATTTATTAATTTCTCCATGCCGGTTTCAGTAATAGATTTACAAGTATTATATGGTGAGTCAGTTTACACATTTACCTTTTTAATTTTTTTAATTTAATGAATTAATCTTTTATATTTATGACTTAGAATCACAGTAATATTTTTGAATTAGTCCTTTTATGCAGTGGTTTCTCCAAAGTTCTGCTCATGTATATTAGCTTCAAGAGGCGTGTTGAATTTTTGTTTGGCATTTCAGTCATTATCTCGGTTTCTGTTGGTTATGCTTATTAGGATCTCAAATATTCGTTCCTATTCTTATTTCTATAGATATAAAATGTACTTTAGATTTTAATTTTATATCATACAAATACATCTAGACTAATAACGCGGTAATACTTAATCTGCTAAACGTAAACATCATAAGATTGTTTGTTATGATATTTTCCATTTGTGCCAATTCAAACAGTTACACGTACTTTTCTGCGAAAAAATGAAAGAAAAAAATTACAACTATAATCAAGATTTGAAAACTATTGGGCTATGGGCCGGTTAGTTATGTCGTTTCTTTGGGGGGTGATGATCCACGCGTTAATACTCAAATTACGATGGTGATACATTCTTTATGGCATCACGCATATTTTAGTAAAAAAATACTAGATGGTCACATTTAAATTTAAATTATTATAGTGACACAGAATTTATGAAAACACATTTACTGTTATTACCCATATGATTATTTTCTGTAATAGATTTTTTTATATTTTTTATAAAACATATATATTTTATAAATAAAATTGTTTAAATTTAAATCTCTTAAAATAATTATTATTATTTTAATTTACTGGAACTACTTATGTAATTATAATCGATCACTTTTGTGTATTATTCATATAAAAAAGTAAGGTATATTTTTTTTGTTCAAAAAAAAGTAAGGTATATTAATAATTTTGTGTTGCATCCAAGATATTTAGGATTTGGTAGCTTTCATCTGTCATCTATAAATATATAGAGATGGGCACGGGTCAGGTCGGGCCGGGTTTTTGGCCCACACGAACCCGACCCGACCTGGCCATATCTTTTAAAAAATTCGACCCGACCCGAAAATAAATACTTTAAACCCGACTCCGACCCAACTCGACCTATATAAAAAAATTAATTTTAGGGACTAAATTGTAAAAAAATAATTTTAAAAGACTTAATTGTAAAAAAATAATAAATTTAAGGACTAAATTGTAAATAAAAAAATTAATTTTAAGGACCTAATTATAAAAAAAATATAAAAAAGGGGTATTATCATAAATATCCCTAAAAAATTTAGGGGAAAAGTACACTATTAGTCTCGGATCGGGTAAGATTTTTTTACCCTAAAACCCGACCCGACTTCACCCTACACAAAAACCCGACCCGAACCCAATTTTTTTATAAAAATACCCGACCCGATCGGGCCGGGTCGGGTCGCGGGGTCGGAACCTGTCGGGTCCGGCTTCCGTGCCCATCCCTATAAATATATAACTAAAGCGAAGCATCCATTAATGTAGTTGCCAGTTGGTAAATATATTTATAATTGGTCCTTCTTCTTAGTGCCCCTCCCTTTTTTTCCTCATTTCCAACTCATTTTGAATTCTTGACGATTGGGTAGTGGGATATGCTAGTAATTTTATTTATTTATCAGAAAAAAGTATATATGTAAACATTTTAAAAACTTTTAGGATATTTAAAAATTTTAAATTTTTTAAAAAGAAAACGTATCAAATTATTTCAAATTTTAAAATAATTATTTTTACATGGGATACAATTATAAATTGCACAAAAAATAAATTTAGATAACATGATACATTCGAATAGTAATGAAATCTAATGCGAGATAATTCATCATCAGATGCGGATGATAATGGGCCAGTGGGAGCCCTGGCCCCCAAACTTTAAATTTGGCCTTTAATATTTTAAAAAATTTAAATTTGGCCCCTTCAAAAATTTAAAAAAATTAATTTAAACATTTAAATATTTTAAAAATTTTAAGTAGGCCCCTCAAACTCCGACCCCAAAATCCGCCCTTGTTCATCATCCTTTTTTACATTCTTTGTTTTACTTTTACCACAAGTAATTGCTTATTATCATCATTTACCTTTGAGGCAATGCTTGAAGAATGACGAGCTTAGGATCCTTATGTTGTTCACTTTCAACCTTCAGGTTGACCCTAAGATTAAAATTTTTTTTAGGGTAAATTACTGCGGTGGTCACTTATGTTTTCTCCTAATATAGAGTTGGTCACCGATTTTGAAAAACGACCAGTAAGGTCACTTACGTTTTCGGGACGTAAACTTTTGGTCACCAAACCATTTGATGTCGTTAAATTTTGACGAATTTCTGATCTGACACTTAAAAAAATCCCTAAATTTTCAAAATTCACAAAAAACCTCATATTCGAAATCCCCAACTCGCCAAAACTTAAATCACGATTTAAGTCGATTCCGTCGCCGATTATAACGCTGCCGCCCACCACATCCGTCGCTGGACCACCATGATCATTTACCCTACCACGCCGCTGCCAAAAATTGATCGGAATCGTGCAAAATGTCGGACGAAGGTTGAAATATTTGAAAAATTCATTCGATCGATTTGCAACAAGCGACGATTGAATGACGACAATTGGTGCATGGGTGTTTGGGAGAAGGGAGGACGCTCCATTTCGTCGCTGTAATCGTGGCCAACGACGGCAAGAGTGACCAGATTGAGGGGTTTAGGTATTTAAGGATTTAGGAATTTATGAATTTGGGGTTTTTTTCTGAAATTTTGGGAATTTTGAGGCCATTGCAGTAGCTTACCCTTATTTTTTCAATTGTCAGATCAGAAAACCGTTAAAGTTTAACGACATTAAACGATTGGTGACCAAAAGTTTACACCCCAAAAACGTAAGTGACATTACTGGTCATTTTTCAAAATCGGTGACCAAATTTGTACTAAAGGGAAACATAAGTGACCACCGCATTAGTTTATCATTTTTTTATTGTTGGTATTTTTTAGGGAAAACTACACCGATGGTCCCCAAACTATTACCATTTTCCTATTTTGGTCCCCAAATTATGTTTTTCGGCAAAATTGTCCCTTCTGTTACATAGTTTACACCCCAAACTATGATTAAAAAATATTTAAAAAATGCCATATCAACAAAATTGTTAGCTATTTAACGCCGGGGGACCAAAACAGGAGAACTATGTAACAGAAGGGACGGTTTTACCGAAAAACATAGTTTATGGACCAAAATAGGAAAACGGTAATAGTTTGGGGACCACCAGTGTAGTTTTCCCTTTTTTTTTACTGTGAGGTCAAAGCAAGGACCCGAACTTCCCGTAGCTTTGTTGGGTGGGATTGGGGTGGGCTCCACTTTCGAGCTTCGTATTTTTCTTCTAAGAGGCCGTCGTTGTCATTTTGTCTAAACTTTTTTAAGATGGACTGCCACTGAAGTTTAAAAGAGCCTTTATTATTTGAAATTATTTAATTATTATTAATGTCGTTTTTTATTGAAACTTTTGCAATTTTGATTATATTTTTTTATTATTAGATAGAGATTATTATTCTTTTATACCGAAATTTAAATATATACAAGATAAGATGAATATTCTTAGTCATTTTAATCAATTAGTGAATCTCCGAAACTTTTGAATTTTAATTATGTTTTTTTAGTAAAACTTAAAAAAAAAAATTTAAAGTTTCGAAACCATTATTATTCTAACTAACTAACTAACTATATATATATTGGATAATTGGTGTTTGTTACAAGAAAACAGTTTTGCACATAAAACAAATAATAAGCACTATGGCCTATACAAATTCTCTATACAAGTATCCCCAGTACATATTTATTGAATTCCTTCTAACAATATTCTTCCCTTTGAGTCGAACTTGAATCACCTCCTGAATTGGTCACACAATGAAGCCCCTATCACAATGAGAATTACGGAATTGTTGACAATTACGCTTCTTTCAAACAAACTAAATATATGCACTCCAAACAAACCTCAAGATAACTACAATAATACTTATAATTTCTATTACAAATACGTTTAGTTGGGATGAATAAGAGATTTCGACATTTCAATTGAAATTTTCCTGATCATACAGAATTAAGAAGCTGAGAACATTATGGCGTCCACAGAATATTATTTGTCTTCTACAGAACATGATTTATTGATCAATAACTTTGCTAACGACGTCGATTAGGAATTCATGACCACCACAGGGCTTGCAACTATGTGTCCATATTGATCAACCCACTTTAGATATCCGTAGGTCACCGGAGGAGCTTTTCCGTAAGTTTGCACACTAACTACAAAGCTTTGCTTTTGGTATTTGTTTGTGAAGGTTAGGGTGGTTGGCTCTACTCGGATCATCATGCCATAGGTTATTTCCACAACAGCGTGGTAAACTGATTGGTCATCTCCCACGTTGGTCACAACTCTGGTAAAGTTCTTTACATTTGGAGAGCTTGCGCTAAACATGGCAACAAAAGATGGGTAGTTTACGTCGGTTCCCTCGTGGCTGCAGTTCCATTGGTTTTGTCGAAGAATAGCTTTCATCTCGGTGTCATTGTAGCCTAGGCCACATAAGAAATCAACGTAACCTTGCCAATCTATGTCATAGATGAGTCCGGGATCCATGGCTTTGTTTGGATTGATATGACCTGCCCCATAATCTAGAGGTGTTCCGGGAAGGTTAGTGGATTGGTCTGTCAAAGTAGTTCCGTTGTTGTCTGTGGTGTATGCAGTGGTCATCAAGGCTGATCGGATAGCCGCTGGACTCCATTCAGAGTGAACAGCTTTAAGCAAAGCTGTCACTCCAGCAACATGAGGCGCTGACATTGATGTGCCTGATAATAATGCGTAATCCGAAGCCAAATCATAGCCGTCTAATTGATCAACTGGGATTGTTGGTGGGAATGCAGCCAATACATCGACCCCTGGAGCAATAACATCTGGCTTTAGAATGTTTGGATTAATGGGGTCTGGTCCTCTGGAAGAAAAGTCAGCCACTTGTGGTGCTGGCTTTGTGCCGAAACTTGTGAGCACAAATCTCATTATTTTTACTTCTGCATCATCAACTGCCTCTGTAGCATACTTTTTTATCAAAGCACCAGAAGAAGATGGTAAAATCAAGCTTGGGAAGCTGAGTTCACCGGCCGAATCTGAGATAAGTATTCCTGCAACTGCACCATTTCTTGCAAGCTCTTCCGCTTGCACAAAAACGTTAGTACTGTTATTATTATCACAGAGGACCACATTTCCAGAGACTTCACTCTCGTTCAATGCTCCAGTGCGGCATATTGCTTTGTCAAAATCACTTTTGCCATAGTACAAAGGTGTATCTATAACTAAAACACGGTTTGGGAACTTTGATTTTCCTTCAAATGTTTGATCGTTTCCTAAAGTTACCGTTGCAGTGAAACTCCGATCAAGTGTTCCTGCGCCAACAGTTGTAATCCATGGTGCTGCATTGTGTGTTGTATTTGGAGAACCATCATTCCCAGCAGCGCAAACAACAGCAATCCCCTTCTGTACCGCTGAAAGAGAAGCAATGGCTATGACGTCTTGGAAATAAGGTGTCTGATAAAAACCTAGAGATAGTGACATGACGTCAACACCATCTGCGATTGCTTGATCCATAGCAGCAAGAACATCGCTTTCCACAATATATCCTCCGGATGATACTTTGTACATAGCAACATGCGCAGCTGTTGCAATCCCCCGGGCTACACCCTGTGCATATCCGAATTGACTTGCACCTGGTACATGGTTACCCGCCGCAGTAGATGATGTGTGTGTTCCATGTCCCAAAAAGTCTCTCGGCGTATCATCTGGCGAGTCTGATTCACCGGCAGCCTGAGATCCTTTGATAAATACTTGCGCACCGATGAGTTTTCTATTGCAAGGAAAAGGATTGATTGTACTATTCTGACACTTGCCCTTCCACCTTGTAGGAACTGGTGGCATTCCTTTTTCGTTGAAACTTTCGCTCTCAGGCCAAACTCCTGAATCAATCATTCCTATAATCACACCTTCACCATACGATGATGCATTCCACAATCCAGAAGAATGCGTTAACCCCATGAATCGAGGGGAGTGTGTGGTGAACAGTTTGCCAGATTTCTCCTCGTGTATGGCAATATGAGCGGGAGATTTCTTGATTTCTGCTGCTTGAGATGGTGTCAGCCTAGCACTGAACCCATGCATGACATGGTTGTAAGAGTAAAGTAACATGTATTTTTCATGAACGGGTTTTGCCAATGACCGTAGGATGGCTAGGTGCCAAGTTTCATGGGTCAAAAATGAAGAAGGTTTAAGTGAATGGTCCATATGGACTATGTACGTCTTGTATTCTTCGTGTTCTGACTTTGCATTGTTGATTCCAAGCAACAAAACCAGTAAAAAAGAAAGAATGAAACGATGGTAGTTGCAGAGACTCATCCTTCTAGCCTTGCAGATTGACTAGTAGCTAGGCTAGAAAGATTTAATTTTGATGGTTGTCTTATCATTGCCACCCATCCACACACACATATATATATGTAAGCAAAGAAACAAAGGACGACATGAACTGCATAACGTTAACTCCAACCTTGTATGTATTGATTTCTCCATGCCGGTTTCTATTTCTACAAAGCTCTGCTCATCGATATTAGCTTCAACTTTGTATGAGGCGTGTTGAATATTCGTTTGGCTTTCCCGTCATTATCTCAGATTTTATTGGTTATGCTTACTAGTATCTCAAATATTTGTTCTTATTCTTATGTCTCTGGATGTAAAATGTACTTTGGATTTTAATATTATCTAATACTAATACAGCTAGACTGATAACGAATTGCAGAGCGTTAAACCCAACTCGGTTTTGGCTCCATGTTCGATTTCTTTTGTGTTGATTTCTCCTAGGTTTTGCTGATCAGCGTTAGCCTCAACCTTGTATGAGGCCGGCAGAATTCCTCTGTCATAGTCTCAGTTTTTGTTGGTCATGCTTATAGGTATCTCAATTTAATAATCAATCGGTTGTTATTAATTTTCAAATATGTAAACTACGATGGTGATGCATTCTAAAGGAATATCGATACAAATAAAGTGTAAAATAATGGATATAAGGTAATTTTGACTTGGCAGTAGGAACAGTGAACTGAACCTTGTTTGACGACCAGTCCTTTAATTGCGAGTTTCTTGGACAATTTTTAGGACATGGTGGCTTTCATCTTTTACCTCTAGCAGAGCATCCATTTTGGTTGTTGGAGAAAAAATGGGTTTGCTTAATGGTATTTGTCAACTGAAATGTCTGCATTCCCTGCTTCTCACAAGTCACATCTCTTTTGTTCACTCTCCGTATACATGCAGCGGCAGGAAATACATATATTGTCCATATGGATAAGTCCTTCATGCCCAAAGTCTTTTCCAGTCACCATAGCTGGTATTCCTCAGTTGTTGATTCTTTGAAATCAACAAACATTGCCTCATCCGACAATCCACAATCCTCACCATCAGGCGGTTTCTGAAATTTTGGTGGCATATGAGCGAATTAAAATTTTAGACCCTAATAAAAACAACTAAAAATAATAATTTTAAAAGCATGCAAAAATAAGTTAATTTGCTTGTAAATTATATTTTTTATTACAATAAAAACAATTTAATAAATATATCAAAATTCAAATGAAAAACATCAATAAATTTTATTAAACATCTAACTACTCGTACAAAACAATTTCTACGAGCACTTTTAGATGCAAAATCACTAATAATAGTGTCTACACCAATATGTTCTAACATATTTTTCACAATACATAAAATGGCTAGACCATTCAACCTTTCTTGCGACATTGACGACCTCAAGTAAGTTTCCAACAATTTTAATTTCAAAAAACTTCTTTCGGCAGATGCAACAGTCACTGACATAGTTAAGAGGATTCAATAAGCAATTGAAACATTTGAATAACAATCCAATACTTTGACAAACTTGAAAATTTCAAGTGCCGACATTAACTCATTTGGCATAGTCATTTGCAAGACTTTCAATTCTGAAAAGAGATCATATGCATCAACATCAAAAAAATTGTTGTGAGAAAAAATATTTTTAAAGTTTATGCAAGATTTTTGTAATTCAATATTACCTAAATATTTTAACATTTTGAAAATAAATAAAAATTCAAAAATATTGTCAAATAACTTTAATTGTTCAAGTCTAGTTTTCAAAGAAGTGATAGCCAAATCAACAATCACAAAAATAATTGACTCTAAAAGATTCTTATGGTGATTGTACTTCTTCATCGTCATCATTCTTGTCAAATTGTCTTCTTCTAAACACATGACGTTTTGTTGAAAATATTAGTTCTATATTCATACCAAATGTAAGAGTTTTCGTAATATCCATACAAGATTTAAACCTTTCATTTATATATTTCTCAAAGAATAGTATTACACCTTCCACTTCACTAATTGTAGTTCCAATGCACATAAATTTAGATTATAATTTCTTACTCACTTTGTTAATAATAAATAAAGTCTCATACCAAATCACCAAGCTAAGTAATAACTCAAAACTTGCAAGAGAATTAGCTAAACTTTTCGCTTCACTTTTTTGTTTTGGCATCTTCACTACTAGAATTGTACAATACGGATAAAGCTAATTTTATTTGAGGTGCTTGAAACCTTGATGAGTTCTCAAATATGATATATTTCATTTGCTATTTTTCTAGTTATTGGGACTTCTTGCTGCTTAATACATGCTGTTTTTGTTATATTTTGTGTAGAAACTCAATTCTGGAAATAACAGTGAAAATGGGGCATTTCTGCAGTTTTTATTATAATTCTGTCATGACTGGCATCATGGGCACGACACCGGACACGACGCGTCTGACGTGGCAATGACGTGGCGACTTCTAGAAGCTTCTGAAACGTTCTGAGAGATCTTATCAGCTTATCTGTTTAGGTTTCCTGCATTTAAATTTCAAAACATTTGAATTGTTTTATCTTTTGTTTATTATTTTAAATCATCTCATCACCTTATCTTTGTAAATCTAAGCCTATAAATACCACCATTGGTAAAGGCTTAGATCATCAATCATTTTAGTGATTATCTTTGAATTTTTTTTATCTTTGTAAACATTTTTCTAGTTTTAATTAAAAGTTATTCTTTTTCCTTATTTTCTTTGTTTCATTTATTTTATGTTAATTATCTTTCCAAAACCAAGTTAAGCATGATAATCAATATCATGCTTAGCTAAATCTTTTAAGCCAAGAACCAGCCAAGTCAATTCGATTCGTGAGAATTGAACTTGCATAAATTCTTTTGGGAAATCATTTTTATCTTTCTGCTTAGATAGTTTGGCAATCGGCCTTACTAAAGATTTTTAACCGTTTTTCAAATCAAAAAGAGCTCGTTGGTCTGGAATGGTTTAAAAATATAGTTGGGAGGAAGGATCGGCCTGTGGCAATTTTGACTTCCTGTGAACACTCTTAGCGCAGTCCGCTAAGGAAAGATAAAATTAGAAGCGATTCTATTTTAGACAATTTCTGAGTCGGGTTTTTCCTACTTTTATTCTAAATACTTTAACGGCGATAGATGTTGTTGATTTATTTAAGAACAATCTTTCAAAGATAGACTTGGGAGGATTGGTTACTCGAGAGAGAAACAAGTTACGACAGGTTGGGCCTTGTAGACTGTAACCGACATGATCCCCGAAATAAAAATCTATTTCAGTGATCGGAAGAATTGAAGGAGCTGGTTCGAGGCTATTTCACATACTTGGTTTTTCTTATTATTTTTTGCATTTTATTTTTATTACTTCACCCAATATCAAATCACTTCCCCCATTTTATTTAATTATTCTGCAGATATTCCTGGGAGTAGTACTCGAAGCAGTATTCAGTCAATAATTCCAGCTAATCTCCTCGCGGATCGACCCTCTTTCCCTATATCTACTCAATTTCTTTATTTTATTTTTTGTTGAAAGAGGTTAAATATATATTTATTTTTGACCGGTTAAACGACGACTTGTCAAACCTAATAGCTTTAATGCTCTTTATTCGACTCTCTCATCGAGTATTACGCAAAGATTTAACTGTAAAATCTGTAACATTATCAACTAAAACTTTCCATTTTTTGGTGGAACTTGCAAATAATGTGTATATGCGTTGCACAATTCCAAAAAAAAGCTATTACACAAGAATGTGCCATATCCGATAGAGTGAGATTAAGATTATGACAAGCACATAACATATATAAAACCCTTGGATTTATTTCAAGTAACCTCTTTTGAACTCTTTGGTGTTTTCCATTCATATTAGAACCATTATCATAACTTTGACCTCTAATATCATTAACATCTAAATCAAGTGACTTACATGCATCTAATAATTTATTAAAAAAATTCTAATCCAGATGTATCATTTACATTTAAGAACTTCAAAAAAAAAACTCATCTATTTTTATTTCATTACTTGACACATTAACACATCGTACTATCAAACTCATTTGTTCTTGATGGCTCACATCTGGGGTACAATCAAGGATAATATAAAAATATTTTGACTTTTTAATGATCTTTATCATAGAAGTTCTAACACTATGTGCCAAAAGAGAAATTAATACATTTTGAATTTTAGGACCAAGGTAGTGATAGTGAATTTCTTGACTTTGGATACATCTAACATGATCTTGCATTACTAAATCAAATTCGGCTATCATTTCAATTAAACTTAGAAAATTACCATTACCATCGTCATAAAATTTTTCATTAGATCTACGAAAAAGCTAAATTATTTTTGGCAAGACATTTCACAACGGATATTATTCTTATTAAAACTTGTCTCCAACGTTCTTTTTCTTTTGAAATTCTTTCTTGCAAATTTTTATCAATACCTTTATTCTTTTCTAATCTTATTCTCGTTTCATTCCAAGTATTCATATTAGTCATATGCTCAACATTATTCTCATGTTGTTTAAGTCTATCACTCAAATGTTTCCAATCATCCATTGCATCATTTGTTAAAATGCTTTTGCTATTTTGAGAACTAAATAACTTACAACAAAAACAATATGTTTTATTAACATGTCTAGGGTAAACTAATCATTTTCTATCAAGAGTTTCTCCGTTGCTCAATTTTTTAGAAAAATAGGAATAAGAAAAATGTCTAGAAAGATTATCCTTAGGAAATGTGAAATTCAAATCTCTAATGGGTCCTTTTTCAATCAAAATATCTCTAGTTTTAGTATCAAGAACACCCCAATTTCTAAAATCATAAATATCAAAAGGAGAAATTATATGTTGATCAATGTCAACATCAACATTTGATGCATCAAGTACATAATCATGTTCATTATTTAAATTAGTATTATCTTTATCATTCAAGTTTTCATTAGAATGTTCAATATTATCTTCATTTACGTCCAACTCATTATCATCTAAAGGCTCTTCTACTCGTTTTGGAAAAAAAATATCTAAAGCACATTTTTGTGATTCTATTAAGCAAAAAAGTATAGAATGATAGCATCTGGATCTCTGTCGTTGAAGACTTGAAATTAGGCCTTAAATTTGATTATAGTACATCAGTAGTAAATCCCATAAACCGTAATCTCCTTGAATATATGAATTTTTACCCTCTTGAAATATAAAATCAAAATTATATAAAAAAAATAGACTAAACTGTGAGAAAATAATATAAGAAAGAGAGAAAATTGAGGAAAATTGAGATGAGGAGAACAAGAACAATACAACGATTATTTATAGATGTATTTGAAAATATTATTTTTATTAAAAATAAATTATTATTAAAACCTTAATAATTACCCTAAAACCTACTAAATATGTATTAATTATAATAAACTAACGGTACTATTTTGTTTTGCAGAAAAAATAACGGTACAATATTAATATTAGATTGCTTGTAAATATGTACTATTTTATTTTGTAGAAAAAAAATTAACGGTACTATTAGATTGCACTATTTTGTAACTTAAAAATATGTTCAAACGGTTATAGAAATTAATAATGAATTGTTCCAAAAAAATAATGATGATATGGGCTCGCCAATCCATGTAGCCAATTTTCAATTTTTTGTCGTACAACTTTCACCATAATAATGATGGGCTCCGCCATTCTTCAACTTTATTCCAATATATATATTATATATATATACAATTATTGTGATGGGCCTTTAAATTTTTTTTAATTTATTTTAAGTCTCTAGTTAATATATTTAGGTATGGGCCCTGGACAAGACTGGGTCCTAGGCCATCACCCTTATTGCCCTGGCCTAGGGACGACCCTGCTCACCATCTCTCCTATATTCTTATGATACAGGAGCTCATGGTTTTAGTGTCGTTCTATCTGCTAAACAACTAGAAAAACTTAAAGAAATTTCGGGATTTCTCTCGGCTTATCCCGACATGACTGTCATTGTGGATACAACTCATACCCCTGAATTCTTGTCCCTAAACACTTACTCTGGGATATAGCCTGCTTCAAACTATGGTGAAGATGTCATCATCGGTGTTATTGACACTGGTGTTTGGCCGGAGAGTGAGAGCTACAAAGATGATGGCACGAGTCTAGTTTCATTCAGGTGGAAAGGCAAATGCGAGGAAGGCCAGGAATTCAATTCCTCCATGTGTAACTACAAGTTAATTAGAGCTAAGTATTTCAACAAGGGTGTGATTGCAACAAATCTTGGAATTACCATAAGCATGAATTTTGCTAGAGACACAATTGGTCATGGAACACACACTTCCTCTACTGCAGGTGGGAACTATGTCGATAGAGTTCCGTATTTTGGTTATGCTGAAGGCACGTCAAGAGGTATTACCCCACGGTTCAAGGTGGCTATGTACAAGGTCATATGGAATGAGGGGCGCTATGCATCTGATGTTCTTGCAGGTGTGGACGAGGCTATTCATGATGGTGTCGACATGATATCAGTATCTATGGGGTTCGGTGGATTGCAACTGTATGAGGATCCTATTGCAATTGCCTCATTTGCTGCCATGGAGAAAGGTGTGCTTGTCTCGTCATCAGCAAGGAACAACTAAAAGGGAGCACGTTTAGGAACTTTGCACAATGAAATCCCATGGGTCATGATAATAGCAGATGGCACCATAGATCGTTAATTTGGTGGAGTACGGCAAAACCATCACTGGATGGAACTTGTTTCCAGCTAATTGTCACGCCCCACCAGGGCGCACCCCAGCCAACCGAGGGGCACACCCGTCAGAGTGCACCGAGGTGCGCAACGCGTGCCCGAGGAGCCCCACCCAAGTGCACTCGGGCCAACCAAGGCAAAATGAGGCGCCTTGGGGATTTTAAAGCTAATCAAGAACCAAGAATGGTTCTAGAACGTCCGAAGGAACCTAGAAGACCTGTGAGTGCTCATCCGAAGAATCCAGAACGTCCGAAGGAACCTAGAAGACCTGTGAGTGCTCATCCGAAGCCTCACAACCATCTCAAACATTTCCACAAGGATCCAGGACGTTTTACAACAATCTAGGCTCATCCGAAGGAACCTAGAAGACCTGTGAGTGCTCGGGAAGGCTCGGGACAAGCTCGAAAGGCTCGAGACAACTCCGGAAGGCTCGGAACAACTCCGAACATCTCCATAATATTCTAGAATACTTTAGAGTATTGTAAATGTATATAGATAAGTATGGACTTATCTAGAATAGTTTATGTCCCTTAGATATTTTGGGAGGTGAAATCGTAGCCGTTGGATCAAATAGATCCTAGTCGTCCATTGAGGAGGTGGGAGCTTATAAATAGGGTCACCCCTCTCATTTGTAAGACATCCCATAAATCACACAACTTCATAAGTTTAGCCCTCTCTTATAAAGCTTTCTTAAGAGTTCAATACAAGGTTCCTTTCCTTGTAACTCTCTTGCCTTCTTCATTCTCGTGTGTGCTTAGCCATAACATCCGCGTGAGAAAGGCTGACTAGCATTGTGTCGGGAGTGCTAGTGTCGCACGAATTAGTTTGAAAGAATAAGTCTGTGATAGTTGGTATCAGAGCATGTTTCAATCGTTGGGAGCATGGCCAAGACCAGTAAGAACCAAGTTGCTAGCCCGCCGGAGACCGAGGTCACACATGACCAACGTGGGTGTGAAGTAAGGGCCGAGCTTGTGGAGACAAGGCCTCGTGCCAAATCCAGGGACACACTCTCTGGCTTGGAGTCACAATTGACTCGTGTGGAGGAAAGCGTTGGGGGCATGGGTGCCCACGTGGACGACCTTCAAGAATGGGTTGAAGGCCTCGAGGCGGAGGATGCCGAGATCCACACGACTGTGAAGGCTATGAAGATCAAGCTAGAGGAGACCATGCGCGCAGAAATGGGTGAAGTCCGCGACGCACTCATAGGAGAGCTCACAAAGGTACGTGAGTCATTCCAACGTGAACTTGCCAACGTGCATGCCCAACTAGAGACATTGCAAGGCGACCTTGCGTTGTGCAAGCGCGCCATAGCCGCGGGGCTTAGCACCTCATACGAGACTAGGAGGGTCGAGGTGCCCAAACCTAAGACATTTTCGGGGTCACACAATGCTATAGAAGTAGATAACTTCTTATATGGCTTGGAGCAATATCTTGGAGCCATTGGCCTTGTGGATGAGTTCTCCAAGATTCAGAAAATTGCTCTTTATCTTACCGACACCGCCATGCTTTGGTTGAGAATGAGGTGGTTGGATGTTGAGAGAGGTACGTGCACCATCTCTACCTTCAATAATTTTAAGAGGGAACTCAAAAGGCAATTCTACCCTGAGAATGTCGAAGATGAGGGAAGAGCTCGATTGCGTTGGCTCAAGCAAATGGGGAGCATCCGAGACTACGTCAAGGAGTTCACTAGTCTGGTGCTTGAGATCCCCAATCTCTCTAACAATGACTCATCTTTAACTTTGTCGATGGACTCCAACAATGGGCAAAGAGTGAGATAAGGCGTCGATGGGGTGCAGAACATAGTCGATGCCATTGCCGTGGCCGAGAGTCTCATCGACTACTCTAGCAACAAGTAGTCCACCTTCAGGTCAAAGGATGACAAGGATGGCCATACCAATGGTAGGGGAGAGAGGAGCCATAACAAGGAGGGCCATCAAGAAGGCCACTCGCCTAGGCACCGAGACTTGTCCCCTTTGAAGGGAAAGGACAAGGGTAAGTCCAAGGAGTTCCAAAGAATGAGGAAGTCACCGCCAAGAAGTTGCTTCATTTGCGACGGCGACCATTGGACTCGTGAATGCCCACAACAAAAAGCCCTTAGTTCGCTTCTAGCCAGACAATAAGGGGGAAGTGATGTTGAGGATGGGCAAGGTGCACAAATTGGATCCATGCAGATGATTTCAGCACTTCGATCAGTTGAGGACACCGATAGGAACGAGGGAAGTACCCTCCATAAGAGACATGGCACCGAGGGACTTAAGCCAGGGTCGATGCTTGACGTGGAGCAAGAAGATGACCAACCATCTCCAAAGGCCGAAGGTAAGGCCGAGTCACCGACCAATCTTGCACGGGGTAAGCAAGGTAGCATCTACAACGGTAAGCCCATGAGAGGGAATCGTGGCAACACGAAAATTAAGTCTACGCAAAAGGCTAGCACAAGGGTGAAGTGCTACCTATGTGAAGGACCTCATGTGATGAGGTCATGTCCCATACGAAAGCGACTTGTTGCCTTCATCAAATAAGTTGATGGCGAGGCACAACCTGGTACGATAGCCCAGGATCGAGCTATTAAGTCGAGGGTAAAGGCGAGGCAAACTAGGAGCCCAATGAGGCACACCAGCAACACCCTAGCAGCTCAACCGAGACACGACGAGGGCGTCGTGAGATCAGGTGGGGAAGGATGTCACGCCCCACCAGGGCTCATCCCATCCAAGTGAGGGGCACACCGCCAGGGTGCACCGAGGTGCCCCACCTAGGTGCGCAACGCGCGCCTGAAGAGCCCCACCCAGGTGCACTCGGGCCAACCAAGGCAAAATGAGGTGCCTTGGGGATTTTAAAGCTAAGCAGGAACCAAAGACGGTTCTAGAGCGTCCTAGAGAGGCCCACAACCATCTCAAACGTTTCCACAAGGATTCAAGGGGTTCCAGGACGTTCCACAACAATATAGGCTCATCCGGAGGAACCTAAAAGACCCGGGAGTGCTCGAGAAGGCTCGGGACAAGTCCGGAAGGCTCAGGACAACTTCTAACATCTCTGGAATATTCTAGAATACTTTAGAGTATTGTAAATGTATGTAGATAAATATGGACTTATCTAGAATAGTTTAGGTCCCTTAGATATTTTATGAGGCGAAATCGTAGCCATTGGATCAAATAGATCCTAGCCGTCCATTGAGAAGGTGGGAGCCTATAAATAGGGTCAACCCTCTCATTTGTAAGACATCCCATAAATCTCACAACTTCGTAAGTTTAGCCCTCTCTCGTAAAGTTTTTTTAAGAGTTCAATACAAGGTTCCTTTCCTTGTAACTCTTTTGCTTCTCCATTCTCGTGTGTGCTTAGCCATAGCATTCGCGTGAGAAAGGTTGACTAGCTTTGTGTCGCGAGTGCTAGTGCCAAACCGATCCGGGAGTGCTAGTGCCGCACGAATCGATTTGAGTTGCTTTAGTTCAAGACCTTGCTTTGATTTACAACACAACTCTATCAGCATGCAATTCAAGCGTATTGTTATCCAACTCTCCCAGTGGGATAATCATATGTGACAATATCGGTTCTTTTAAAACTCAAGTAATAGAAGTCGCGGTGTCAAGAGTGCCAACAGCAATATTTATTTTAGATGAGTCTGACCCATCCATTAATGCCCTGTCCTAGTGTCGTGATTAGCGGTAAGGATGCACCTGCTCTTATAAAATATGTCACAAGTAAGAAGGATGCTAAAGCTGGCATTAAGTTTCAACATACCATTTTAGGGACCAAACCTACTCCAGCCGCTGCCTCTTGCACTTTGAGAGGTCCATCGCGGAACTGTCCAAGGATCCTAAAACCAGATATAATGGCACTCGATTCTCTTGTTTTGGCGGCTTATAATCCAAACAATTATTTAGTAGTAATAGGGGACTATATATTTCTATCAAGTAACTATGCTCTGCTCTCTAGAACATCCATGGCTTGTCCGCATGCTTCCGGTGTAGATGCTCTCTTAAAAAAGGCACACCCTGAATGGAGTGCAGCTGCTATAAGGTCTACCTTGATGACTACTGCAAATCCATTAGATAACACTATGAAATCAATCAGGGACAATGGTGATATTAATTTGTCTTTTGCTTCACCATTAGTAATGGGAGCAGGCCAAATTGATCTAAATCAAGCACTGAATTCGGGTTTGATCTACGATGCAACCCCACAAGACTACGTGAATCTTATGTGCAGCATGAACTTCACCCAGAAACAAATTATGACCATCACAAGATCGAAGAGCTACAATTGTTCGAACCCATCTTCTGATCTTAATTACGCATCTTTTATTGCTTTATATGATCCCAATATGTCAAAAGCTAGAGTCAAAATATTTGGCAGGACAGTGACAAATGTGGGAGAAGGTTGTGCAACTTACAAGGTTAAGATAGTGCAGCCTGAGGGTTCAACTATTGCTGTTTCGCCAAAGACATTGGTCTTCGGAAAAACATATGAGAAGCAAAGCTTTAGTGTAACTATAAATTACGTCGAAAACAATAACGAGAAAGTTTCTTTTGGTACTGAAATTGTTTGGATCGATGAAAATGGAAAACACAAAGTTTAGAGCCTGTTGTTCTGTCACATGTTGTTAGTTCTTTAGATAATATTATCAATATAATTGTCTTAATCTCTGTTTATGAAAAATAAAAATCATAAAAATAGATAATTTTAGGATTAATATTTGATCATTTAAAATTATATATTTTTTAAATTATTTTTGATTATGTGTGATCAGGGACGGACCCAAGACTTTAGGTTAGGGGGTGAACCTATAAATTTCTAAGGGGGCGAACTTATAAAAGTTTAGGGGGGCAAAAATAGATTTTTAATAGAAAATACATAAAAAAATTCTAAAATTTTTCTAAATTATATACAATTTTCAAAATTTTAGGGGGGGCGGTTGCCCCCCCTAGCACCCCCTCGGTCCATCCCTGTGTGTGATCATCATGTGATTCATCCATCGTATATAAAATGATACAATTTAGTTTATCAAATAGACAAAGGATGGAAATCCTCTGACCTTTTTCAGTGCCTTGTTTATGCTCTCATGCTCAAAATTAGGTTTAGGGTTTAGAGAATTTGGGATAGAGTGTATTTTTGGGTATAGTGCGTAGGGATTAGAATTTAGGGTTATGGCTTAGAATTTAATTTTTGTAGTATTTTTTAGTGTTGGGACATAAGTTGGGGCACCGAAAAGGGGCAAATGATTTTCATTAGACAATAGAATGGAAATTCTCTACCCCTTTTCGGTGCTCCTATTTATGCTCTCATGCTCAAAATTAAGTTTAGGGTTTAGAGTTTTAGGTTAGGGTTTATGGTTAAGCTTTGGAGAATTTAGGGTATGATGTATTTTTAGGGTATATGGTTTGGGGGTTAAGACTTAAAATTTAGAGTTAGTGCTTAAAACTTAATTTTATAGTATTTTTAGGTCATAACTAGGGCATCGAAAATATACAGAATTTTTATCCTAGACAAATACTAGCCCATAATATTATTGAACGACAAATTAATAATTTAAAAATATTTAAATAGTTTACTTTATTTGATTTGCATAGCTTTAATTCTAACTCGGATTTGTAAACGATGGATCGATGGTTTTCATTTCATCTTGTAGAATAAAATGCTACGAGACAAATAACATGTTATATGAAAAATTCTTTGATACATAATTTTTTGTAAATTATAATTTATATAAAAAATTTAATTTTAAAGTTTAAGATTTTGATGTTTAAATGTATAGTTTAGAATATAGGTTTGGAAGGAGGAAAAGGAAAAGCACGTGAAGCAAACAATGTACAAAAGTTGATCCGTTTATCTACATGATGTGACTTGATTTTGATTGCAGACACGTTGTTGACAATGTCATGAAGGTACTGTTTAATCCTAGAGAGTGAGAGAAATTGACATGATTTAATGGAAAACGTTCTTGCCTTCTACTTCTGGGTTTCTTCGCTTTATATTAGACTCAATGGCTTTCATCATCTATCACCTCAGTCAGATAAAAGAAAAACAGCTTTGTTTGTCAAGGAAAATATGGGTTTCCTTAATGGTATTGCCATTTGTCATCTGAAATGTCTGCGTTCCCTTTTTCTTACTTGTCTATTGTTCACTCTCCGTATTCATGCATTTTCAGCAACTACGTATATTGTCAATATGGACAAGTCATTCATGCCCAAAGTCTTTCCTACTCATCTTAGCTGGTACTCCTCCATTGGTGATTCTCTGAAATCAACAAACAATCCCCAATCCTCACCATCTCTCCTCTACTCTTATGATAGTGGAGCTCATGGTTTTAGCGCTCTTCTATCGCCTAATGAACTAGAAAAACTGAAAATATCACCGGGATTTGTCTCGGCTTATCCTGACAGGACTGCCACAGTCGATACAACTCATACCCCTGAATTCTTGTCTCTCAACGCTTACTCCGGGCTATGGCCTGCTTCAAACTATGGAGATGATGTCATCATTGGTGTTATCGACTCCGGCGTTTGGCCGGAAAGTGAGAGCTATAGAGATGATGGTATGAGTCCAGTTCCATCCAGGTGGAAAGGCAAATGCGAGGAAGGCCAGGAATTCAATTCCTCCATGTGTAACAACAAGTTAATTGGCGCCAAGTACTTCAACAAAGGTGTGATTGCAGCAAATCGTGGAATTAACATAAGCATGAATTCTGCTAGAGACACTATTGGTCATGGAACACATACTTCCTCCACTGCAGGCGGAAACTACGTCGATGGAGTATCATTTTTCGGTTATGCTAAAGGCACTGCAAGAGGTATTGCCCCGCGCTCCAAGGTGGCTATGTACAAGGTCCTATGGGACGAGGGACGCTACTCGTCTGATGTTCTTGCAGGTTTGGACGAGGCTATTCATGATGGGGTCGATGTGATATCGATATCTATGGGGTTCGATGGAGTGCCGTTGTACGAGGATCCTATTGCAATTGCTTCATTTGCTGCCATGGAGAAAGGTGTGCTTGTCTCATCATCGGCAGGGAACGAGGGGCCATATTTAGGGACTTTGCACAATGGAATCCCATGGGTCATGACAGTAGCAGCTGGCACCATAGATCGTTCTTTTGCTGGAATTGTGTATCTAGGAGACGGAAAAACCATCACCGGAAAGACCTTATTTCCAGCTAGTGCTATAGTTCAAGACCTTGCTTTGATTTACAACAAAACTTTATCAGCGTGCAATTCAAGCGTATTGTTATCTAACGCCCCAGGTGGCATCATCATATGTGACAATACTGGTTCTTTATACACTCAAATATCAGAAATCGCAGTGTCAAGGGTACGAGCAGCAATATTTATTTCAGATGAACCCGAACCATCCAGTATGCCCTGTCCTGGTGTTGTGATTAGCACTGAGGATTCATCTGCTCTTATCAAATATGTCACAAGTAACAAGAATGTTAAAGCTAGCATTAAGTTTCAACAGACCATTCTAGGAACCAAGCCTGCACCAACCGTGGCCTCTTACAGTTCAAGAGGTCCATCACCAAGCTATCCCGGCATCTTAAAACCAGATATAATGGCACCCGGTTCTCTTATCTTGGCGGCATATAATCCCAACAATTATGCAGCTGCAATAGGGGGCTATATATTCTTATCTAGTAACTATTCTCTGCTCTCCGGAACATCCATGGCTTGTCCGCATGCTTCTGGTGTAGCCGCACTCTTAAAAGGGGCACACCCTGAGTGGAGTGCAGCGGCTATAAGGTCTGCCTTGGTGACTACTGCAAATCCATTAGATAATACCATGAAACCAATCAGAGACAATGGTGATGTCAGTTTGTCTTTCGCTTCACCTTTAGCAGTGGGAGCAGGCCAAATTGATCCAAATCAAGCACTGGATCCGGGTTTGATCTACGATGCAACCCCACGAGACTACGTGAATCTTATGTGCAGCATGAACTTCACTCAGAAACAAATCATGACCATCACAAGATCGAAGAGCTACAATTGTTCGAACCCGTCTTCGGATCTTAATTACCCATCTTTTATTGTATTATACGATCCTAATATGTCAAAAACTACGGTCAAAACATTTCACAGGACAGTGACAAATGTGGGAACAGGTTCTGCAACTTACAAGGTTAAGATAGTGCAGCCTGAGGGTTCAACCATTACTGTTTCGCCTGAGACATTGGTCTTCGGAAAAACATATGAGAAGCAAAGCTTTAGTGTAACTATAAATTACAGCAGTAACAATCGCGGGGAAGTTCCATTTGGTGAAGTTGTTTGGATTGAAGAAAATGAAAAACACAAAGTTAGGAGCCCTGTTGTGGTGTCCCCTGTTGTAAGTTTTTAGGAAGGGTTCCCTACAGGCTTGATTGTTAAGATTTATGTTTAAGTAGAATATAAATTAGATATTTAAAAGTCCGCCTCAAAAATACTCCTTCTGGTTTATTATAATATTAAAGTAATATTTTAAAAAATAATTATTCATACATTAATGATTATTATTTGATAATAATTAAAGTAATATTTTTAAAATAATTAAAGCAATATAACTTAAAGTGAAAGTACGAGAAAATATCTCATGCATATTGCATAGGTGGCAGAAACGTTTTGTTTCCACAAGCGTCATGATTATAAGGGTTAGATATCTTGCTTATGGCTTAGGGTTTAGGGATTTATGTTTAGATGTTTAGAATCTAGGGACTGTGATTAAAATTTAGGGTTTAGATTTAGGGTAATACGTTAGGGATTTAAGTTTTAACCTATAAATATTAAATTCAAACCCTAAATATTAAATTCAAACCACAATATTTAAATTTTAAAGACATAACACATAAACTATATACCATAAATTGAATCTCTAACCCTAAAATTAGAGTACTTATAAAAACAAAAAGTTTTCACCAAATACATAGAATAATTACCCGTGAAAGTATATCAATGTATAATTAATTAACTTGACCATATATTTTAAAAATTCTATCCTAAAATTAACATCATCAAATCAATCTCGTATATATTATTAGTTAATAAAAAATTAAATTTATTAAACCATTCAATATAATAAGATAAATAACAAATGTTAAATATTTAATATAAAGGGTAAACTACATAAATGACCAACATACTATTGGTAAAGCCGCGATTTGACCACCTTACTTTTTTCGAAGCAATTAAACCACCAAATTATTTAATTGGTTGCAATGTGACCACCAGCCGTTAAAAACTAACGGAAGGAGTGATGTGGCAGTTAATAAAATTGGTATAATTACACATTTGGTCCCTGCTATTTATACATTTTATTAATTTGGTCCTAATTTTAATAAATAAAATAATTTTATAACTTAGTTTGTTACTCATGCCAGGAAAAAGAAAATAAATACAGATTAGAGAAACTCGAATATGACACTTTTAGGATGCATAAAAATATTTAAACCACTGAAATATATCTAATAATTAAATTATTCACCATTTTATTTTTTATTAAATTTTAATTAAATTATTATATTAAAAATTATATTAAAATTTTAATTTATTAATTTTATATTCGTTAAATAAAATTATAATATAATTTTTTATTTTTAATACAATATTTAATTAAAATTTAATAAAAAAATAAAATAGTTAATAATTTAATTATTAGATATATTTTAGTTGTTTAAATATTTTTATACATCCTAAAAGTGTCATATTCGAGTTTCTTTAATCTATATTTATTTCTTTTTTTTTGGCATGAGTAACAAACTAAGTTATATAATAGATTTTGTACACTAAAATCATAGGAATAACATTGGTTTAGTGGTAAGCATGTTCACTTTTAACCCAAGATACTTGGGTTCGAATCCTGATAGTGGTAAAATGTTTCTTATTTTTTTCCTGGAATGAGTAACAAGTTAAAATATATAATATAATTTGTACAAAGTATCACAAGGATAGCTTTGGCCTGGTGGTTGGCACACTAAATTTTAACCCATGCAACCTGGGTTCGATTCCTGCTGGAGACGTGTCACCGCCTGATTGGAGGAGCAAAATAAAAATTATTAAATTAAAAATATATAAATAAAGTCCTCCAATAATACGATGACACATGCCGTAACCTAATTAAATAATAAAATTATTTTATTTATTAAAATTAGGACCAAATTAATAAAATGTATAAATAGCAGGGACCAAATGTGTAATTATACCAATTTTATTAACTACCACGTCACTCCGTTAGTTTTTAACGACTGGTGGTCACATTGCAACCAATTAAATAATTTGGTAGTTTAATTGCTTCGAAAAAAAGTAAGGTGATCAAATCGCGACTTTACCAATAGTATGGTGGTCATTTATGTAGTTTACCCTAATAAAAAAGAATTATAACAATATTTTTTACATTATTAATAAAACCGATCGAGAAATAAATGTCGAGATTTAAACACATACAAGATGAGTAATATAAACATTCTTAATCACTAGATTAATTAGTGAATGTTAAATTTAATTTTTAATTGATTTAATTATAAGATTAGATTAATTATGCGCACGCCAAACAATGCTTGATGGTCGTTATAAAAGAGTAATACTTCAAAGTTTCAATGATTAAAAAGTGATTTTACGAGGTTACGAAGTTTTTCTGGTCTATGTTTTGGATACCTGATTTTTTTTAATAAAATATAATTTTACTTAGAGAAGAGAGAAAGGAGAGACTCTAAAAAAAGGGTGTTTTGAAATAATTTTGAACCCATGACCTAAAAAAAATAAGAGAACAAAGATAAACAGTTTGACAAACCGGTCAAATGTGTTTGCTCGATAACCGATTAACTATTGCATTAATATAACTTTTGTAAGTATACATATTTTATTATATACTTTGGTTTAGGTGTACTTTTCAAATTAAGATAATATTATTAAGTGACATTAAATATAAGTAAAAAAAATTATGCAACGATATATTTAATATTAGGCTTAATACAACTTTTTTCTCTTAAATTATACCCGATTTTTTAACTTGTCCCCTAAATTTTATTTTACCCATTTTTTCTCCTTAAACAATTCGTCGTTATTCATTTTGTCTCATTCCATTACCCATTTTCGTTAAAAAAATTCAGCCAATAACATCCTGCCACGTCATCAACGGATTGACTTAGTCAATCCGTCTGGTTTTCTTTAAAGGGTAAATGACATGTCAAGTCTGTAAGGTTTGTTTTTTGTTCAATTTAGTCACTGAAAAGTCTATTTTTACCTTAAATTGACCCCTATTTGTTTCTAATTTTTATAATTTAGTCCATTATTTGTTATTATTAGTAATATTATTTTATTAAAATGTTAATATTTAATAAAAATAAATAAAAACAAATATTTTTATAATAAATTAGTAATTTTTTAGATTCGAATTACAACTATATTCTAATTATTAATTCTAATTTCACTATATTTGAATACTCCCTCCGTCCCATTAATTTTGTCCATTATTGACTTTTTTTGGGTCAAATTTTTTGAACTTTGACCTAATATTATATAAAATTTATTATTGAAAAAAAATATAAAAAAATATATTTTATAAACTTTCAATCAAGTAGTTTTAAAGTATATATTTTATAAAATGTAATTGTTTAAAATATTTAAAATAATCATGGTCAAAGTTTAAAAATGTTGACTTTTAAAAAGTCAATAAGGGACAAAATTAATGGGACAGAGGGAGTAATAGTTTTTGAGTAAAATTTAAATTATATTTGAATCATGTTCGTATTATATTCGAATCATATTCAAATTATATTTGAATCATCTTCTAATTATATTCGAATTATTAATTCGAATTTTGCTATATTCGAAATATTTTTTTGAGCAAAATTCAAATTATATTAGAATTATGTTTGAACCATGTATATATTATATTCGAATCATATTCAAATTATTTTCGAAATATAATTTGAATATGATATTTCGAATGTAATTCAAATATGATTCGAATATAATATGAACATGATTCGAATATAATTATAATATAATTACATGTTTTTTCAACTATTATATTCGAATCATAATATAATTATATTCGAATCATGTTTAACATGTAATTTGAATATGATTCGAATATAATTCGAATATAATATAAACATAATTTGAATATAATTCTAATGTAATTACATATTTTTTCAACTATTATATTCCAAATATCATATTCAAATTATATTAGAATTATATTCGAATCATGTTAAACATGATTCAAATATAATTTAAATATTATTCAAATATAATAATAAAAGATAATAATAATTTTTTTCTCTCTTTCCTTCTTCCATCACAAAACTTAAAGTCATCACCCATTATCGCCGTTTCAATGTTTTAACAACCTTAGACTTCTAACACGAAATTTAGCATCGATCACATCGGTAAAATTTTTAGAGAGATGGAACCTTGTTACCCACATAATTTGTTCAAGATGCAATTCAGAAGAAAAGTAAAACACAAACCATCTTTTGAAGATTTTTTTAATCTAAATTCAGACTAAGAAAAATAACTAACAGTCGCAACAACCAAGCACTAGACTAAGAAGATCCTCGTGTCAGTGGTACGAATCCACTTCTAAACCTAGAAAAGGAAGACCGCCTTGCATCAATAAGAAAACACAAGAAAATCAAATTAAATATCTCATTATTTTAAATCTAGAAAAAAAAAAGGAGAAATTGAAAAAAATACGAATTAATTTGTTTATTTTTACCTATCTCAATTCACTGAGTTTGAGGTTGTTCTACTCAATAGGACAATGTGAACTGAAAAAAGCTCGTGGCGAATAACATACTCAACTATGAATCGATCCAACGATGATGCAAAGAGATTCGTCAATATTTTTTTAATTTTAGATTTGATTTTTAGATGTTTTTAGATGTTTTAGAGAAATCTAATGTGGTAGAATAATAAAGGAGAATGACACAAATATCCCATGTATTATACAAAAATAGTGAAAAATATCATCTAATTTAATGTAAAAAGAAAAAGAAAAAATTGTTCTCATGCCCTCTAGTTCATGTTATTTTATTTTTTTCACATATAAAAGAAAAGAGATAATGACACAAATATCTCATGTATTATACAAAATTTTTCAAAGTAAGGTCAATATATTGTAAACGTGCAATCAGCCTCATGTACTTATCTTATGTTATACAAAATATCTCTCACCCCTAACGATGTTAAGGGAAGGGCCACTTTAGAAGAAAAATATAAAAAAAGTTGATTGAACTTTTTTTTAAATACATATCTTACATCAACAAATTTTGTATAATACATAGAACAAATGTGCTATTATCCTCTCTTTTTTAATTACATCTATAATAAGGCGAGGTAATTTTTTTTTTTGAATAGATAGTGCTGGTTTTGTTTAAAATGAAAAAGAAATAAGACAAGGCAAAAATAAAATAAAGCAACCCATCCATCTTCAAGACGAGGTAAATATAACTGTGATAAATTTAATAACATTTATTTTCGCCTCGCTCCATTACCATCTTACTCCTTCATATGATATTTTCTTGTGGTCATTCCCCAAAAATAACGAGGCTTTATGTCATACGATTACGACCCACAACAACTTCCCGGATTAATATTAGTTATATTGTTTTATTTTATATAAATTAAAATTTTAATATTTATCTTGAGAATATAATATTTTTTATTTATTTTGTGAATGTAATATATTTCGAGTAATATTACAGTATTAAGGTAATACAAGATTTTTTAGGTAATATTGGATGGTAGGCCCGACTTACTCTGATTTAAAATTATTTGTTTGTTTTACTTAAATTAGTTTTATCAAGATTATGATTATTTTATACATTTTTAATATAAACTTGACAATATTAAATATAACATGAAAAATATATTGATTGTATTGATAATATATAATAGTTTTTAAAAATTATTTAATATATTATTTACAGTAATAATATTATCTGAAATAATTTATCACACACATAATTTATTAAAATATACTCTTAAATAATCTTATATTTCATCGACCAAACATCAAAATTTGACATTTCGACCATATAAACAAACAAAGTAATGCATATCTTTAATAATATACCAAACAATCTTACATTCTAATAATTAGATATACTCAAATAATATTATATTTTTTTAATCAAGTAACAAAAATATCTACTTCAGAAGAAAAGGTAACAAAAATTTTCATCAAAAATCATATTACCAGGAGAAATCGGAAACGTGAAACCAAAACAAGTGGGATTTTTTTTGGGGTAAGTTGTGAACAAGTGGAAAATTTTGCATATATCAATGTCTTTGTATTATTTTAAAATTTATAATTTAATTTTAATTTTTTATGAAATTGTATATTTATAAAATTTGTTATTTAAAAAATCTGGTCATTATTTTAATTTATGTTCAATTGTATTGTTAATTGAAAACCTAGGTAAAATAATGTTGTCTATTATATTTACTTTTTTTATCAATTTAATCCTTTAATCTTTAAAAATAGATAAAAGTGTTATTAATTGTTCGACAAATTTTCAATCAGCTACTTTAAATGTCAGCTTGATGCAAATGTAAAAATAGAGGATTTAAAAAATTATTTTACCTTTTTTAATAATTGGAAAATCAGTAATTAAACGTAGATTTGAACAGAAATTAAGAAAAACTAATTTTTTAAATAAAATAAAATCTAGATTCTTAACATATTAAAACTGAAAAAATAGAGCTTGTTGTTAAAGAGTGAAGAGGCATTGGTTGAGCAGGGTATCAGCGCACATGGAGGCACATGTTTGAAGTAGAGATCACCGTCCTTGTCATTGTGAATTTGTGATAAAAAGATTGCGAGTGTGACCCACAAATCCACAATTTGGTTTCATGTCTCTCTCATGTACAACTTATTCTCATACAAATCGTCAAAACCCACCGGGTCATACCGTTTTTTTACAAGAAAAAAATTCTTAATTTAGTGCTTTCCACCGAACAAAAAAATATGAGCAAATACAATATATGTTAATTATAATTTTGTTAATAAATATTATTTAAAAGTATACATAATTTAATTGTTTTAGTCACAATTTTAGTTTTTAAAATTTATACATTTTACTAATTTGTCTTAAAGTAAAATAATTCAGTAAATTTAACCTTCATATTTAAACTTTTTATTAGTGAAGTGGTTGTGTCTAGTAGCAGAATATTAAGGTCATGACGGATATATTTCATTAGGATGTCAATTGTCCAGTTGTGAAGTGCTTGTGTCTGTCGAACTATCATATTTGTTAGTTATCTAGTTTATTGACACATGGAGTGCGACAAGTAGTCGGAGGGTGCATGTTTCGAGAGAGTATAACATTAATTTTTAAAATATAAAATGTTAATTTTATTGAATTAAGATAAAATCGATATAATGTAGAAGTATTGAAGACAATTTGTTATTATATCAGACTATGTTTTAATTTTAACAACAATAGCATGTGTATATAACAAAATTTTAATTGAGAATCTAAATCGTAACTTTCAAAATATAATTTATTTTTTATTAAACTTATAAGTTAAATAATATGTAATGTATTGTACAAAAATATAAAGGTGGAAAGAAGAATTTCAAGATTGAGTAAAAAAAGGGAGGAGTATTAAAAATTGAGCCACCAAATTTGTAAGGCTAGTCTAGCAGAAGGGAAAAATTATTGCATAGTCCCGGACCACCACGTCATTCATGGTCTCTTCCACTAAAAATCAGCCATGTAATTTCTATGTCATTTTTTTAAAGATGAATCTTCATCTTTTTAAGCCATATAAATAGTGAGTGTGTGGTTACATAGTGACATGGAAAAAAAAAAGAAATTACATGGCTGATTTTTAGTGGATGAGGACCATAAATGACTTTGTGGTCCCGGACCATATAATAATTTCTCCCAATCAGGTGAACCCTGAAGCTAACAATGCAATGTGTTTGTGCGATGGCAGCAACAACCAAGAAAGAGCTGCCAAGTGCCAACTGTAATATGTGTGTCTGGTAATGAGTCTAATGACTAATAAGTTCCTCGTTGCTTCCTCGCCCTAACGCACTCTCGTAATAACAACCACTTTCGCTTTTGTCCACCTCTCCTACGAGTCTACGACCGTTGTCAAATGAGTTATGAGCAGTAATTTTTATTTTATTTTATTTTATTTTGTTGTGAGGCGGATTAAAATTATACTCCACGAGACTGTTCTAGTAGATATTTTAGAAAATAAAAATAAAATATACTCCATGTTTTACAGGTTTACAGACAAAATATTTACTTATTTCTTCGATTTCCCTCTCTCTTACTCTCAGTTGACAAACAAACTCCACCATAAAGTCAGCATCAAACGCTCACGCAAATCCAAACGATAAAACATACCTGCAATTTGTAATAACCAATACCCCTGCTATATAAACTGTCGCAAAAGAAGAAAAACAGGGTGTTTTTGTTAGTGTTGGGCGAGAGACGTCGACAATGCACGCCAAGACAGACTCAGAGGTAACCAGCCTCGCCCCATCATCGCCAACGAGGTCACCACGGCGTCCAGTTTATTACGTGCAGAGCCCTTCTCGTGATTCTCACGATGGAGAAAAGACCACGACGTCGTTCCATTCCACGCCGGCTATGCTCAGCCCCATGGGGTCACCACCGCACTCCCACGCCTCCGTGGACCACCACTCGCGCGAGTCCTCGTCGAGTCGGTTTTCAGGGTCGCTTAAACCCGGATCCCGGAAGGTGTTGCCTAACGACGGTTCGTCGAGGGGAGCACAGAGGAAGGGGCATAAGCAGTGGAAAGAATGTGATGTGATCGAAGAAGAAGGACTCCTTGATGATGGAGAACGTGAGAAGGGACTTCCCCGGCGTTGCTACTTTCTAGCTTTTGTTCTTGGCTTCTTCATTTTGTTCTCAATGTTTTCTTTGATTCTCTGGGGAGCTAGCAGACCCCAGAAGCCCAAGATTACCATGAAGGTAATCTATCATCCGTTTGTTTTGAGCTTTTTAGATTGAATTGTGATTGATTTGCTTTATTTCATCTTTGCAGAGTATAAAATTTGAGCAATTCAAGATCCAAGCTGGTTCGGATTCTACAGGGGTGGCAACAGATATGATCGCCATGAACTCCACTGTGAAAATGATTTATCGAAACACTGGAACGTTTTTTGGCGTCCATGTCCCCGCAACTGATCTTGATCTCTCATATTCTCAAATCAACATTGCTTCAGGAACCGTAAGTCCAGCTCCCCAATAAAAACATTTTCATTAAATTAAAATGTTACTCCATTAAGTCATTTTATATTTATTCAATCTGGGTGTTTCAGATGAAGAAATTTTATCAATCAAGGAAGAGCCAGAGATCTGTAACTGTAACGGTTACGGGAAACAAGGTTCCTTTGTACGGAAGTGGAGCAAGTTTGAGCAGTTCAACAGGAACGACAGCGCATCCAGTTTCACTTCAACTGAGCTTCGTTGTCCGATCAAGAGCTTATGTACTGGGCAAACTGGTGAAGCCGAAGTTCTACAATAGAATCGAATGTGACATAACCTACGATCCCAAGAAACCCAATGCCCCCATTTCGCTCAAGAAATCTTGCACATACGATTGATAAAAAAAAAAGTTCGAACCACTTGAAAAAACACGTTGAAGACACTTTCTTTATGTTTTGTTAATTTATTGTTCTTTTGTCGAAAAGTGGGAAATGAACGGGAAATACAGCTAAGCGGGCAGATCGAGAGATTCTGAACAGGGACTGAGGAACGCGGTAGTGGAGTTGTTGGGGCTGCCCATGTGCCCATTGAGTCAGAAACATCACATACGTTGAATTCGGTGGTTACATGTGAGTGATAGAATTTTTTATTCAAAGTAAGGAATAATTTTCTACAAGTTTTATATTTACTTAATGATGTATTTGGACACCGTGTAGTTATATGAAAAAATATGATTATAATTTTAATCATTACATGACATATGTAGACGCAATGGATTTTAATTTTTGGCTAGTATAGTGTAATTATATTATAAATTAAAGTAATGAAAATTCTCTGTCCTTTTTCGATGTCCCTACTTATGTTCTCATACTTATAATTAGGTTCATGATTTAGAGTTTAGAGTTTTAGGTTAGGGTTTAAAGAATTTAAGGCAAATTATATTTTTAAAGTATAAGGTATAGGTTTCAGAATTTATAGTTAGAGTTAAGACTTAGAATTTAATCAATTTGTAAAAAAGTGGTTTAACATAATTAGATGTCTGAGATCAAGACATTGGTATTTTTGTTGCAGTAAAACACATGGGAATGTGATGTGCAGGGAATGTCTAATATACTTGTATAGTTGTATGGCACTCTCAAAGTTGGAATTTAAGCTTACTGTTTTTTTTAAAGATAAATATGTTATTTTATTCAAAATGATAAAGCATTAAGATACTCTGCATACTATTCAAACGAAGCATTTACTAAAACATTGATTTATTATTCAAGTCTCATCTCATTTTCGATATATACAGAGTTTCAATATATTTCGTAATTGAAGTCAAATTAGGCAGCTTGGGAATTAATTTAGTTGCATGCATAAAAGTTCAACATGTGAAAAAGTAAACCTGTTTGAAATAAGTTAACAACATTGGACCTCTTGCAAATACAAAAAAGTTAGATTATACCAGGTTTAGGGGCTCGTACAACTCGAGTATAATTTAAATATTTTTAAAAATATTTCAAATTAAAAACGTATGGATCTGAATTTAATTTATCTAATTTTAAAACTAATAGAAATTTAAGAAGCAAATTAACCCACCAAACTTAATTTTAATAGGATATTTTGTTTACCCTCAACTTTTTAAAATATAATATTCTGTGCCTTAAAATTTTAAGGCCAGTGGCTTTTACATTATATACGCACATGACACACGTATCAAATTATTACATTTTAAATAGTTTCATTATAATTTTATGGCATAAATATAGTTTTAATCACACACTAATATTTATAATTATTATCCTTTACGTTAATGATAAAAATATTTTATAAATAAAACTGTACGGGTGACACATGACATTTTAAAAAATAAAAAGAAAACAAGAAAATCACTTTAAACCTTCCCCTCCAGGTGTTTATCGAGCGATTTAATCACGAGTTGAGCAATACCTAATTCGGCTAAAAAATTGTTTCTCATTTTTTATTTGACTCGATAAGTTCGATAAAAAAAATGTTCAACTTGTGGTCATTAAAAAAACTCGTTTTCTCGTTAAGCATGGTAAATACAAAAAGTTTTGGAGATTTGAACTCAAATTTTTTTATGTTTAACTTTCTTAGTAAGCCACTGAACTATTTTAGAGTTTTCAATCAGCGTTCAAACTTTTCAGAACATAATCTTTTTAACGTAACTATAAAAAAAATATTTAAAATTTATAAAATAAATTAGCAAACTACTCGAAAACCTATCAAGTCTAATTAGATCCTGCTCAAGTAAACTTTTTAAAATCTCAGGCCAAATTCAAATTAATTAGAGTTAAATTTTAACAGAATTAAACTCAAAATGCTTGTAAGTTGCCCAACTCAGGTAGCAGTAGCACCCCTATTCTCCTCTCCTTGTTTTCCAAATTGGCCTACTCCGTAAGAAACAACTCAACAAGGGGTCTTTTTTAAATTATTAAAAGATATATGGCGCGAATCGCAAAATAAATAAATATTGAGGCCGAGCTAGAAATAAAAAGACTATTCTCAATCGCCACGCGCCCACGCCATCGTCTTCTCTCTCTCTATATATGGCAGGAATACTCGTCTCCAATTCTATTCTAGAAGAAGGGGAAAAAAACTCAGCCCTCCCAAAAATGGCTTTCCCTCAGCAACAGTTTCAACAGCACTACCAACCTCAACAACAGCAACAAGCTAAAAGTTTCAGGTAAGCCACCAAAAGAAAAAAAAAGGGATCGATTTTTTAATTACTAAAAAAATCAACTTTGATTTTCTCCTAAATAGAAAACAAAACCCTAAAAAAGTTATTTGAAGCTGTTTCTTTCTAATATGTCTGGTCTCAGGAACTTGTACGCAATCGACGCTCAGATTTCGCCGCCACTTGCTTATTACAATACGCCTAATTTACAAGATTCGTCTCAGCATCCTCCGTATATCCCTCCTTGTAAGTCCTCTCTCTTAAACAAAAAAAAAAAACTTTTTTCTTTATTTTCTATTTAATCGATGAATTATATGAAGTTAAAAACTGAAAATTTTCCTGCTAGCTAGGTGAACTTACAACATTACTTTTAAGAATCAATTTGGACCTTTGTTGTTTAATGTCTCTGGGATTCAGTTAGTTCTTTGAAAACGGCCTTATAACTACAGGTTGTGTTGGGTTTTATTTGTTTACTTATTCATTTCTTGGTTTTATTGGTTCAGTTCATGTTGTTGGGTTTGCACCGGGTCCGATTCCGGTGGCAGAAGGTAGTGATGGAGGTGCTGTGATGCAATGGAACAATGGGGGCGAGCCTAAAAGGAAGAAACTAAAGGAACAAGACTTTTTGGAGAACAATTCACAGATATCTTCTGTTGACTTTTTTCAAGCGCAGTCAGTCTCGACAGGGTTAGGTTTGTCACTTGATAATAATAATCGGATGGCTTCTTCAGGTGATTTAGCTTTGTTGTCACTCATTGGTGATGACTTGGATAATGAGTTGCAGCGACAGGATGCAGAGATTGATAGGTTCCTCAAAGTTCAGGTCTGTCTTTGTTGTCTTATCATCTTTTCTGATATAGTTAATTGGAAATTAACATGTTTCATTAGCTTCCATGGTTGCTGTTAATGTTTGTTTCGCATTTTCGTTGTAGTTTATTGATGTGGTTAATGATTCTATTTGCTCCGGATAAGGAAGTTATTTCATATTTGATTGCGGTTGTTGTTACCTAACTGTATGGTGGTTTTAAGGATGGATTTGATCAGTTGCATGTGAAACCTACTTTTAGTTGTTTGTTTTGGCATTAACTTCATATCCTTGCCGCACTCTATATATATATATTTGGTGAAAGTACTTATAAACTGATCTTTAATTAGGGTGACCGGTTACGGCAATCTGTGTTGGAGAAGGTTCAGGCTAACCAGCTTCAGACAATCTCGCTTGTGGAAGAGAAAGTTTTTCAGAAACTTCGTGAAAAAGAAACAGAAGTGGAGGATATAAACAAAAAGAACATGGTACTTGAAGAGCGAGTGGAGCAATTGACCATGGAAGCAGGTGCCTGGCAGCAACGTGCCAGATACAATGAGAACATGATTACTGCTCTCAAGTTTAATCTTCAGCAAGTTTATGCTCAAAGTAGAGATAGTAAGGAAGGATGCGGTGACAGTGAGGTTGATGATACAGCTTCATGTTGCAATGGCCGAGCCATTGATTTCCACCTGCTCTGCAATGAGAATAGCAACAAGAAAGAGTTGATGACTTGTAAAGTGTGTGCGGTGAATGAAGCCTGTATGCTCTTGTTACCTTGTAAGCATCTCTGCCTGTGCAAAAGTTGTGAAAGTAAGCTTAGTTTTTGCCCTCTATGTCAGTCATCTAAGTTTATTGGTATGGAGGTCTTTATGTAATGATATATGTATCAAAGCTTTAATATTATACTAAAGTTATATCCAGTATTCTTGTGAAATTGATGGTTGCTAGTTGTTCTTAGTTTGCTGTTCAAAGGCCCTCTTTAACATCCGTTTTAAAAGAAATGTCTTGCATTGCATATTAAGTTTTTGAATGAGTGCTTGTTGTTACTGTCTTAATCTTTGGTCTGTTCTAGGTAGGTTCATGTTTGCCTTGCATATGCTACCCGATTTTATGTATTTTAAGAAGCAATTTGTTCGGGGACCATGTTATGTGATTTATGAGAATGCTATTGAAGTGAGATTTCTTTAAAATGATTGCATACATTTTAGAACATGGCAAGATCGATACAATATTTGAGGTTTGTGGAGTCTTTGTTGCGTAGGTGGTCATATAGAAGCTGAAACATGCACTGCTGGAGTTTAGAAAGTGAGTGAGTGTAGGTTGAGGTAAATCCTGGGCTTGTACCCGATGTTTCAAGGACAGTGAGGCAAGGTTTCTCCTCGAGTATTTGGTTGTATAAATGGATGCCGGCAGTAGAATTTTGTCAGTCACTAGTTATACCTTTTGAATAAACTGATTTTATACTTGCTCTTGGTTAGGTTTAATTTTATACAACTACAATGATACTCGGAGGTGGTTGACGGCTTTATGATGAAGGAATCTTGTTTCATTTCCCGTTATGACTTAGTTGATTCGTGTTTGCTGTATTTGTTTGATGCACCTATGCTTACTGGTGGTGGAATACCCAACCAAAACAGCGCTGGGTTTGGATTTATAGGTTGCGGTCGTAGACATGTAATTGTAGACGGGTGTAAACGAGTCGAGCTCGAGTAGTGCTGGACTCGGCTCGTTAAAATTCCGAGTTGAGATCGAGTTTGAGTAATTTTTAATGAGCCTGAAAAATCTAAGCTCGACTAGGCTCGTTAAGAACTTGAGTCGAGTTCGAGCTTTATTCGAGCTCAATTGAGTCAAGTGTTGACTGATTTTTGACCGTGTTGGACTCGAGTAGTTCGACATCTGTCATGTCTCATTTAAAGCTCTATCAAGAAAAAATTTTAATACACAAGTTGTGTAAATTCAAGTTTGTTAATTTTAGGGTTTAGTGTGTTAGTTTAAGGTTTTGAGGCATAGGTTGTTGGGTTTAGAATTTAATTTTTGGATTTTAAGGTTTATAGGCATATATATTGTTGGGTTTAGAATTTAAGGTTTAAGACTTATGTTTATAGTTTATATTTTAGGGTTTTAAGTTTAGGAATTTAGATTTTAAATTATAAAAAATAAAAAATTTAGTATATTATATTTCGAGTAGCTCACGAGCTTTTCGAGTCGTGTATCAAGTAGCTCGGCTCGAGTCGTTAAGAATTCAAGCCGAGTTTGAGCTCGAGTCTAATAGAGTCGAATTTTGACCGAGTCGAATTTGAGTAGTTTGCGATCTGTCTCGTCTCATTTACGGACCTAATCGTACATGCAGAAAAGTAACTGAGACATGATTCCATGGTTTTTGAAGTTGTCCAGAAGCAGTACCAATACCAATACCAAAAGCCATGGGTCCATGGCTTGGGGAACGAACCATTGTGGTTTTCTATTGTTTATTGTCACTTTACCCGTTGCAGAGATGTTAATATCTGAAGTGCCGCGTATCCTCTCTATTATTTTACGGTTGGGGGGTTTCTCTGAGTAAAAAAAACTCGCATATGTAGAAAGACGCTTTTTTATTTTAGTCTGTTTTGCACGACACTTCCTTTGGAAACGTGTCTTATTTAATTTGTTATCGGTATGATTAGGGGAGTTCGCGGTTAACCAAAATACTATAACGATTAACTTATAAGTTATGTTCTTAGTGCAAAAGTTATATGTTCAGAGAAAATACATAGAAAATGTGCCTAAAAATAAATAGAAAATTAGGGACTCATTACTAATGTATCCTAAGGTTGGAGGGGTAAGCAATTAACTTCAACAGTATGAATCTATGTTTGAGGCTTGTTGGTTTTAGTAACATGGGCCTGTAATCCAGTTCTTTAAGTGCTGCTTTAGAATAGCTAGCCTCTTCCCCTTCACTCTTTTGAGGAATATGGATCACTTCCTGTGTTAGGCTATATCCATGTACGAACTCTTTCACTCTGAAGTTCGATGGACCTTTAATCTAGATTATATCTAGAGTCGAGCCGGTGGGGATAGAGAAACTTTTCATTCTATTTATTTTCCATTATTTTTTAACTTAATGTTGCAAGTATAATGAGGATTTGAATTAAGACAAATAAACTTTTCTTCTTTTGATAATTGATACTTGTTGCTCGACTATTATTACGTCAGCACCACATCATTTCAGAAGAAATAATATAAGGTTTGTTTTTCATCAAAGTATAGTCTGACCCCACGTATATCACTCAGACAAAGATCGTTAGCTTCCTAATTTGCAGAAAAGCACACAAGTTTTGAAGGCAACTAAAAAAAAGTGATAGCGCAAGGGCCAAACACTGCAGCACATTATGAAGAAAATGGTGGGAGAGATGTAAAGCTAAGGGAATACTAATTGCTGTTTCTGACTGAATGCTGTGCTACTCAAAAACCAACTACTCAGCTTTATGGTTTGTGTTAAAATCTGCATTCTGCCACTACACCAGAGTTGTTCTATAGCGGCGTTTAAACAACAAACGCCGCTAAGATTTCACTTATGCTGGCGTTTTGAATGACAAACGCCACAAAATTTCAAATTTAGCGGCGTTTTGGGAACAAACGTCGCAATAGAAAACCATTAATGGCGTTTGTAAAAAAAGCGCCACAATAAGTCTGTTATTTGCGGCGTTTGATTTCCTAAACGCCGCAAGCAGTGTCGTATTCGTGGTGTAGAAAAAACATTTAGTGGCGTTTATGCTAAAAACGCCGCAAAAGGTTCTTTTTAGTGGCGTTTTCTTGGACAAACGCCGCTAAAGGCTATTTTTCGTGGCGTTTGATATGTAAAACGCCGCTAGGTTGGTTTTCAAAACTCACCGTTTTGACACAGACTTTTAATTGCCGCTAGGTTGGTTTTCAAAACTCAAGACTTTTATTCCCAAATCGATACGTGCCCTAACTTCTCCCTGCCTCTCCGCCGTACTGCAATCATCGTCGTTCCTGGCCGTTTGCGTCTCCGTAATCCTTGTCGTTTAGCTCGCCGTCGACCGTCTTTTCATCGGTAAGCGCCTTATATCCCCTCCGTCGTTTCATCGTTTCATACACTCATGGATACTCTGTTAAATCAGAATCCTCGTGAAGTTCCTTGCCTTTTTAAAATAGAAGTGATGGTAGCTCTAGGAGTAAGAAACAAATCGCAGATTACAACCCTAATTGAAACTCGAGTAGCCTGGGCGTTCTGTTAGTTACACGAATATTGACCAAAAAGGATCCCTCTCATAAGGAAAATAAAAAATCAGCTTGGTTACTGGGCTAGGAAAAAATTAAGCTTTGCTGGAGAAGGATTTTTATGGGTGGCATGAATTAATGAATCTGTGTTCAAGAGTTGGGATATTCGGCGTGTTGAACTGAAGCCACATTATAGTTGGGTTCTTAACAAAATTCTAAAACTTGGGGATGAAGCTTATTCATTGTTTGCTACTGTGACTAATTATTCTATCATTAAAACCAATTGCAAATGGGATCACAACAGGGAAAAAAGAGAGAAAGTAGCATGTCATTAAATGATTTTTTTTCTTTCAAATACTAGAAATAGTTTGAGATGGTTCATTCTTTGTGACAATAGAGTCAGCAGAATTGCTATTTGCATTAGGGAACTGACGGTTATCTTCATAGAAATTGATGTAGGAGAGGGATGACCAACATGCGACTATTTTTTTTTCTTTAAATTTTTTTTTCTGACATTTAAGGAAAAATTGAACAAATTGTGATGTTAATGCTTGTTTAAACAATGAATAGATAATACTGAGAAATTGGAATGTTATTTATTATTTTGTGCAAATTTAATTTGGAGACTTGACATAGTACTATAGATTAAATTGAATCTGTTGTTTATTGGAATAATTGGAAGAGAAGTATGAAAATGTTGCTTTTTTTATATTTAGTTCTATGTTGTCTGTTCTGAACCAAATAGGCCTTGTTTAGTCTTAAGCAAATAACCAAGTAGTGGTTATGTGGAGAAGCTTTAGGTAGATTGTTGGATTATTTCTAGTGCTAGATATTTTATATAACAATTTTAGCCATGCTGACTCTTTTTTTGCTACCTTATGTTTCTGTATGGTCTCATTGTCATGCTTATTCATCATGGTGAAGTCAGTCTTTTTTTTTATTGCAATGAGCCTTAACGGTTTGGATCTGGAACTAATCTTTTAGTTAGAAGGCACTTATTTTGATGTTCTTTGTAAAAAAAAGGCTTCTAGATCAATAACATGGTCTTCTATTTAGAGAAGAACTTCCTTTATGATTTTGAAAAAGGAATGGCACATGAATTTTAGGCGACCACTCTTTCTTCAGAATGAATACGAGTGCGAAACTCCCAGTTTTCAAGAATGGTTCTCATATCATTTTTGACACAATTGAAACAATCTTGTATGGTCTCTCATTTCATCTGCAGTTTTTATTCACTTAAAATATTCTCTGCACTTGTATGTAGTTTCAGACTTGTATGTAGTTTTTATTCATATCCGTGTCTTGTGTCCATATCGGACATATGTCATGTTTGACACTCACTCTGAATCGGGGTAATATAGATCGTGACTCTAAGTAATTTATTTTAAACCTTACAAGTAATTAGAAAGTGCAGCATATTTGCTACTTTATGGTTTCTGTGATGTAAAAGGTTTCTCATTTTTCAAATGTAAGGGAAGTATTGAGATCGAATATGTTTTGGAAAGCAGTCAATTCACCATTGTTAATCAAAGGGAAGATTTTCTAAAGTGAGCAAAATATTTGCAGGTACATTGAAAGAATTGCAGCGGTCTCAGTTGGTAACAATTCCTTTAGCAACCAAGAAGTAATAGAATGGATGCAAAAGATAGAACAATGAAATCCCAAGTATTTAACTCTATCACACATTCCTTTTAGAACTCCTGTTATTAAAATTTACTCTTGTAATTGTTTATTTATTTCTTTTTAAAGCTTTGATAAACTATTAGCTGATTATATGAAGTGTGCTGCAGACATGTAAACTAAACTAAGTGAATGAAAATGTTGAAAGAAATTTCACTTGGTTTAAAATCCATGATTAGTATTATAGTTCTCTCTTGTTTTAAGTGGCTTCTTGCAATTTAATTCTCTCTTGTAGAAAAGTGAATGACATGTGAGATATATAGCATTGCACTTTCTTTCTAGGCCCTCCTAGGACTCAAGTTCATTCATTCTTTTGTAATTCCTATGATAGAGAGAATGAATGATGGAAATTAGTTACCTTTTTGACAAGATGCTGCATTATCTTTGATCACAGGATACTGAGAGTGATGAGGATATGGAGGAAGATCATGAAGAAGAACAAGAGATTCAAGTACATCCAGAGCATGTGCTAAAAGGGGATCATGAAACACATCGTAACGGTAGTTCTGTTTGCAAAGTTCTTCATTTGACAACAGTTGAAGTGGTGAACGAGCTAAAAGAAGAAAAGAGGCAAGTGAGCATGTCGTCATTCTGAAACTTTTTTTTATTTCTTTAGTTTAAGGATGGACTTTAATGTGCCTATTCTTTTTTTTTTCATAAAATGTTATCGGTTTTTAATGAAATTGGAAAAGAAATTTATGGACCACATTCAAGGGATTACATTTTTCTCTTTTAGTTTAAGGATAGACTTTTAATGTAATGTATTTTAAATTATTATATAATATGTATGCTTTATTTAATTATTTTTTTTTGAAATATGGTGTTATTCGCGGCGTTTGAGTTTACAAACGCCGCTATAGAACATGACCTTTTGCGGCGTTTTCAATTATAAACGCCACTAAAGAACACTTATTCCCGGCGTTTGTATTTAAAAACGCCACTATAGAACATGTTCTCGCGACGTTTGTAAACACAAACGCCGCTATAGAACTTGACTTTTTGCGGCGCTTGTAAATACAAACGCCGCTATAGAACACTTATTTGCGGCGTTTGTAAACACAAACACCACTGTAGATCTTGACTTCTTGTGGCGTTTTTAGGTAAAAAAACGCCGCTAACTATTGCGGCGCTACTTTAGGCGGCATTTTCCTAAGCGCCGGGAAATTTTTTAGCGGCGCTAAAAAACGCCGCTAAAGAGTTAAAAAAACGCCGCTAAAGAACATTTTGTGCAGTGCCTACTTAACAAATTCATATCAAGTGGTTGAACTGCCATTGTCACCTTTACCTAGCCCATTTCAAGATTTAAAGAGCCCTATCAAGCTTAGATACCATGTACATTACAGAATGCAAATTCTATCTTCAGAATAATAATAGTTGGAAAACCTCCATACTTTTTGCTCCGCTAATATTCTAATTAGTATGTATGTACAAGTCTGTAAAGAAACAAGTTATAAATACTTGGTTTTAGAATTGGGAAAAGAAAAGGAAAAGAGATTACTTTTTTTTAATTTCTTTAATGTGGGGGGTGGAAGATTGATAAACTTTATTCTAATCATGCCTTGGAAAGTGATGACAAAGAAGAAAGTGAATCTGGTTGCCCCCATGATTATAAACTATCTGCTACCCATTATTGTTGTTATTATTATTCCATTTTCCACCTTCACTTCCACTTACACCACCACCATCTCCACCTCCCACCCCTAACCCCAGCCGATCTCAGTCTTGTCATTGCTTTATTCCATTCTCACTTTAGCCCTTTCAAATTAATGAATTTTCAAAAATTATGAAAAAAAATTCAGGTTCAATCATCCAACCCCTCCTTATTCCATAAAGTTATCTTTTCCCCCTTCTTTTCTCTATAGGGGTCTAATAGAAAGGTAGATAGATTAATATGAATTGGTTTATTTACTTGAAAGTTTATAATATTTGATAAATATTAATATTTGAATTTTATTAATAATCGTATCTGATCATGGGCGGAGCCACATGCACAAATGGGGTGTTTGTTGACACCTTAATTTTTTTATATAATTTGTATATAAAAACTAATACCCCTTAAATAAATTATTAACTCCGTCCCTGTATTTGATGATTAATCTGTTAAAGTTTACCTCCTATTTGATTTTTTTTCATTAGATGTTGTACATCTATGAATATTTTATATATGTATATATATTGGGGGACTCCAATGTGATCTTGGAGTGTCAAATTTATGGAGTACATTTTAAAACTAAAATTGTATGCTGTGATACCAACAGCATCGTTCTCGGGTACGAGGCTATGCCATAGCCCATAGGGAGTTGCTCTTTGGTATCTGCTGAGTTCCTTAACGGGTCCCCATATGTAAAATGGAATATTTGTTTTTGCATAGTTTTAAGTGTTGTCTTTCCTCGTTTCTCTTAAAATATTTTGCATTGTTTTGGTATCATGTGCAAACTTGTTACACCCACCTCTCCATATTATAATCTAATTATTACATCAGTTTAGGTTATCTCTCCATCATTTCCTCGTCTAATATTATATAGTAGCTCCTTCTATCATTGGAAAAGATGAATTTTCTACTGATAAAACAATTCCCGTTGAAATAAAAGTTCAAAAAAGGACTGTTATTTTATTGGCTCCACCATTCAAAACCCTACTTCCCTCAAAAGATTGTGTATATCGTCTTATAATCCTACGTTTTTACGTATAATACAGCAAGTGGCCTTCTCGGTTCCTTACATGAAATGAAACCAAGAAAAAGCAATGTCTTATCCCCATCTCAATTGCTTGTTGGCTTCACTTTTGGCAACAGTGGTCCTATGTAGAAACTCACGACCTTGTCCTGTTCTCTTCAAATATATCTTTTCCATTGGAGGAATTCTATTCATACTCATCCTCTAATTTAGTTCCCTTAATCTCATGAGCAGAGTCACTAGCCCTTGAATTCGCATTCTCTAATCATGACTTACCGTAAGTTCTTTTTCATCAACTTGATTTGTTCACTTTTGGTTAATCATTTTTGTAGTCTACTACATAACCACAATCAACATCAATTCAAAAAAAATAAATAAAAATAAACCGGGTCTAGTGGGGAACGGAGTTACATCATTTTCATCCATGGACGGTCATTTTCGAGGAAGGATCCAAGACCAGGGGTGAGTTGCAAGCTTTTTGGTGGACATGATTGGCCTGATATAGTGGATAATTAGGTGGCAATAATATTCGTAAAAGCACTAGTAAATATGGAAAAAGAAGTTGAGGCAGGCTAACTGCATTTCCCCAGAACAGATATTATATCGATCAAATTACAATAATTCGAGTCGAGTTTCGATGAGTGCAAGAACCAAGAACTTGCCAAGTTTTATATACCCTAAATTATTGGCAGTTGAGCAGGAAAACAAAAGAGATGGTCGCTTTTAAGCCACATGGTTTAGCCAAAGAGCAAAATGGAAAGTGAGGTGTGGGACTTTCATATATACTGCTACATTATATATGCATGAAATGATGGTGAAGATGATGGGGGGACCCAGGATTTTGGTTTGATCAACACAAAGAATCCCTTGGATTGAGGAGGATGAAGAGCAGCAGCCTTGAATCGTGGGACCTTTGTTTTTAGTCACCTTTTTCCCCCTTTAACGTTCATCAGCCACAGTATAAAAAGAAGAGAAGAGGAAGAAGAAAAAGAATGTGATGTGCATGTGATCCAACAGCCTTTATGTTCCCCTCTTCTATCCGATCCGATATCAACAAAAAATCCCACCATTCCTTTTTGACATTCGGTTGCTAACTACTTTTTTGGTTAGAACCATGTTTAGCTCATAAACATAGCATATATCATATGTCTGCATGTGTTTTGGATCTAAAACCCTTTATTAATCCGGACCCATACTCAGACATGCAAGGTCGGCCATGTTCTCATCATGCACTGATTGAAACCAAAATGGTTTTGTTTCATTAGTGGAATTCAGAGGCCACCAGTACGCACGTCCAACCGTAGCTAGCTCTGATATCTTTCTTTTGTGTGGAGGAAAAGTACTTTCTTTATTAATTCTGATCTTCATATTCATTTGTACGTAGAATATACTTACACATATTCAACCCTATATCTATTGTCCTTTGTACATGACAAAGTTTCACTCTTTTTATAGTAAGGAATAACTTTTATCTTCTTTTTTCCCCACGTTGAACAAGTTGAATTTTCATGTCTTTAACAAAGGAATGAAGAAAAAGAAAAGGGAAAGGGGAAGATAATGGAGGAAAGATAACTCTTGTTGTTCACTCCTTTTAATGTAACTCTCTTAAAGTGTTTTTTGTTTAAAATGAGCTTTTCTTTTTAGTGATTAGAAATTACAACAGCCCATGCAGTCGCAGATGCAGCTAGTCTAACATTTCGATACGGAAACCCTCTCTTTTGGACTCCCATTGTTAAAGAAGCTGCTTTTTAACCTCTTTTTCTTTAGAGGGCCAAAGAATTAAGAAATACTCCAACTTTTGCATGGGAACCTAATCAACCCCTCCATTAGTCTACTAGCTTAGTTTCGTAAACAGATTCCTTTTATATCAAATCATCGATAACCTTTTCAATTCTGAATTCCACAATTGCCATTTGAAACACATTCAACAACACGATCAAATTAATATTAAAGCTTCCAAAAATATAAATTTATATCATCAAACTTTATCCTTGGGAAGAACACAAAATAGTTACGTTGTTTGGCGAGTTCTTGCTTTTTGTGGGAAAATGGAAACCACGATGGACCACCATACGCAATCGACGTTTTAAAAAAAGCAACATTCTAAGAATTTGAAGAAGATAGTTCACTTAGAAGAAACAGAATTATTCATTATAATGATACTTTTAGAGTTTAGAAATATCCAAGTTATTGAAAGATGTGTCTTTCTCTTTTTAGTATTAAGTTAATGGCGATGCTTGTATATAGCATGCAAGTGGGATTTGAAGTTGAAACAACTATAAGCTTAGTTTCTAGAAAATTGTGAATCTGATTACTGAGTTACCCCTGGCCGACTCACCAAACTGATTAAAGATATAAATGATTATTTATAATAAATGTTTGAAATAGTTTTAAATTTTTTAACAGAATAGCACGTTGTTCATATTTGCATGCATTATTAGAGAGGCGCCAAGGAAAACACCCAGCAGGCAGATCGAGTAGCTCCTCTTGTTGTGGTGCAGAGGCGTGTCATCTAGAAGGACAGAGATGTCAATCACACAAATAAAACACTAAAGACAAAGCCTCTACCTTCATGTCTGCACTACCAACACAGTTTCCTATCATGTTTTCTGGTCCGGCTCGAAATAAAAAATTTTACTATAGTTTTTTTATATAAAATATTCGTTAAAAATCTTTTTCATAACCAACACTAAAACGAAATTTAATGACCGGAAAGGGAAAAAAGTGCTAAAAATTAGATTAATCCAAATAATCAATAAATATTCTTATAATACAAACATATAATTAAAGAAAATACAAAATCAAACAACAATCAACTAATGAAATAAAATACAAACACATAATTTATTTTAGTGCATATATAGATTTCGAGCCTGTTCACGAGCTTTTCGAGCCGAGCATAGGTAAGCTCGGCTCGGCTTGTTAAGGTTTCGAGCCGAGCCCGAGCCCGAGTCGAGCTCACTCGAGCCGAGCTTTGACCGAGCCGAGCCCGAGTAGCTCTCGAGCCGGTCGGGCTCATTATCACCCCTACTCGTGACCCCCTTCCTTTCCTACATTTCAACCCCCACCCCTTTGGTTTTTGCTTTCGCCTATTTTTACCTTTGTATATGGTTTAAGTTCAACTTCTTTTTTTTCCTACAGATTTGCTACTGTTATCTTTTGCATGTATAAGTAAGTAAAGGAACATAACAAAACAGATAGTGTGCTATACTTATATCAGTTTTTCTAGTGTGTAATACGAAACATAGTATTAATTAATTGGAATGTGCATATCGGCAAATGGGGTTTGTCTTCTATGTCTCTCTCTCTCTCTTTCCCTTCTCGCTTCTGCTGAGGAAAAGAGACAGTGAAAGAGACAAAAGAGAGTGCAAGAAGAGACAGAAGAAAGAACCTTGTAGCTTGTCATTGTCGTATAGAATACAGATATTGATTCTTTTCCTTTTTTTCACTTTTGGAAATTGAAAAACAAGGGTTGGAACTTGGAAGAAGAAAGATCAAATATAATAATACGCCCTATTCCGCCTAAGTTTTACTTATCCCAAAACCTAGCCATCAGCTATTTTTCATTTACCCCCTTAAAATAACAAGAGTTGTAGCAGTAGGGTTTTATCGTATTCGCTCTGTGTTCTAAGTTGTCTCTCCTTTACATTCCCATATTATTCAAATCATCCTATTTTTTTAGTACGTACTTTTATTTATGTTCTCGTACTAAAAATTAAGTTTAAGGTTAGGGGTTGTGGAAAGGGTTTAGAGAAGTTAAGGTAGGGTATATTTTTAGGGTATTGAATGTAGGATTTATAATTTAGTATTAGAGTTTTGATTTTAATTTTTTTTAGTGTTTTTAAGTGTTGGGGCATAGAAATGGGCACCCAAAAGAGACGAAAGATATTTATCCAAGAATTATTTGTCCTTTTCCGTGTCTGTTTTTATTTTTAACACAAAAAGAAACACTGAAGAATTAAATTTTAAGTTATAACCCTAAATTCTAAATCCTAAACTCAACACCATACACCATACAAAATGCACCTTACCCCAAATTTCTTAAACTCTTAATCCAAAACTTAAGTTTTAGTGTGTGGCATAAATAAGGACACCAAAAAAGATGGATGATTTCTACTCTTTTAACATAGTAAACATGTTGTATATATATATATATTATACTATTACATTAAGTAAAACTAAAAAATTTTAAACTTTTTAAACCATTAAATGAAGATAAACAGATGATTAATAATAAAAAATATAAAAATTGTCATTAGAAAAATAAAAAAATAATCTTAATTATTTATTACGCTTGTCACAATACAAAAAAAGTGTAAAAAATTAAATTTTACTGCATGAAATTGAATCATAACCCTATAGATATATATTATTGGAGTATTTTGGAAAGCGAATCGGCGGTGGTCATGTGAGAGAGAGAAGGAGGGCTCAGTTTGACAGCGTTTTAGAAATTAGAATCGAATCTTCTTGGCTTCTTAAACAGTTTGGGAATAGGGTGTGTAATCAGTAATGTGTATGTGAGAGAGAAAGAGAAAGAGATATTGGTAGTGATAATGGTGGGCTCTGTGTCTAAGTTGCTGACAACTTGTATTGAAGAGAAGAAAGTGAAAAAGATGAGGCTTTCCTTTCCTCTCTACATGGGACCCTACTCCCACACTCTCGTATATCAAATTTTGATTTCATTCCCACTTTTCACCAAAACACTGCTCATTTTCATCAATGGGACATTCTCTTTACATCTCACGTTCCATAGTTCCCTACCACGGATTATTTACATGATTAGGTTAATCAAAGGAGATAGTTTTTTAGTTAATTTTGAACTAATTATGGTCGGTGATTTTGAAAGGATAAGGTGACCGAGATACTATTAATTATCTATTATTATTATTATTGTCGTTGCGGTGGGTAGGCAAACATATTAATTAACAATATGTAGTGTAGGAAACAATTTCCAGAAATGCGTTTGAAACACCAAGACTACTGTATTTTTATGATATCTAGGAAAACAACTGATTCCTGAATCATGACAATGCCAACATACAAAGAAGTTCATCAACAACAATAAACCAAATGAAAAAAAAATAGAGAGAAGAAACTGTGGGCATGACAGGTGCAGGCAAAGAAAAATGTAGAGGATTGCAGTTGCAGAAGGTCACCTGGGGTTGGTGAGGGTATGAACAATTGTGGGAAGAATTAAGAAAGTTGAAGCAATTGCATTACAAATTGAATATCGGGATTTGAAGCTCACATTGTTTTGGCAAAATCTTTTATATAAAATAATTTCTTGTTGGTTTATTTACTAATTACTTATTAGTACTCAGTAGTAACTGATAATAAAGGAGCTAGCAAACAACATCCCAAGAAAGCAGGGATAAAAATCTAGTCTATAGTACGGGATTTACTTTGCACCGACTAATTATGGGTCTTCAGAAAGTAAATTTTAGAATGATTTAAAACAAAATCTCAAGATTATTGTAAAATGGCTTCACTTTTAAAATGTAATTTAAAATTATAAAATATGCTTCATCTCTTTCAATTTTTGAAATCGATTAATAGAGATGTTTAGACGATAATATTTGATCTTACTTTTTTTTAATAATCGATAATGTTTTTATAATTTGAAGATAAAGTTATTCAAATTCAGGTCTTTTAAGATAGACATCGTTCTCTTTTCACATGGCTATTTATTAGGTTATTTCATTAATATAATCTTATATTCAATATTTGATTAAATATCTAATGTAATACATATATTTTGATAAAATATCGAATAAAATACTTATACTTTAATTAAATATTGAATATTCTACGTACACTTCTATTCAAAAAGTTTAAAGAGAGAAATTGAGGGAAGAATTAAGAAATCTGATAAATTCAAAATATTTTACTGTCGATAGGATTAGAATGAGTTGTCTGATTAACATGCCCGGCTTTATAGCAAGAACACCCTGAGTGAGCGCCTCCACTTTTATGGCCCCTATAAAAGTTAAAGAAGGTTTTGAATATTAAAAATTTAGTGGGGCAAAATGCAAATTTTAGAACTTTTTACGTTAAATTGAAAAACTTAGAAAAATGGATTATTTATTTATCTAGTTGACCTTTTCTAACTCTATGACTTCCCATTCTGTCATTTTTTTAATTTCTTGATAATCTTTATTATTATAATTGTATTGAAGGTGATTTTTTAAAAAATAATATGTTAAAAGAATTTAATAATATTTATGTGAATTAATAATAAAATTTTAAATTAATAGTTCAAATAAATATAATATATTTTTAATCTTTTACTTAGAATTCAAAAATATTCGAGACAACCATACTGATTAACTCGTGGGAAAATCTCCTTTTTTGAGAATATGAAACGACCACAAAGGAAATGTAGTGGGTGGTGGAAGTATGGCAGATATTTACTTTGTTTTTCCAATAATGAGAATCATTGGCATTATCTAAAAATAAAATCACTTCAGTATCTATGTGAAATAATTAGTAATCATTTATTTTATTTATCACTTTGGACCTCAGCTTTGCCATTGGGTGCCCCTAACGTTGTCACCCTGGCCTTCACTCATCACAAAATGAATCCATTCCTCACTTTTATAGGATCCCCCACTCTCCACTCATTGCTCATATGGTTTTCAGCCAACTTCGACACTTTGTTGGACTAAAATCCTAGACTACCCCTTTTCCTTTACATATTATTATCCTCTCCATTTCTGCTGCTATAAAGTATAAACTACTACTCCATATTTTATTAGAGAATCAACAATATTCCAAGATACTGAATGCTTCTCAGCTTGCTGGTTCCAAATGTAAGAATATATATTTCCATGGCCCCATCTTTGAAAGAAACCTATATCGTATAAGTAAGAAAATCATGGGATTCTAAACAGAGAAGAGTGTCTTTGCTTTGTTTTGTTGGTATTATAACACAGAAGACGCAAAGCTACAAAATGGAAAAGAGGACCCTCGTTTTGACATGAAGTGAAACCAGCTTCCCTTGACCATATGACCCGATGCAAAACAGACCAAAAACTTGCATGTTAAAACAATGGTGCTGGGCCATTTCGTTCCAGTTTTTGCATTGAGGACCTGTTGACTATTCCATGATTTTGCTACGTTAAAATATTTACAAAGGGTTTCATTGTCAATTCCCAACGACACAGCCATCCCCCTGTGCCTGATTTTATGTGGATGTGCGAGGGATCATTTGTCAGCAAAGAGAGTCACGGGTTTGTCTTGGAAGCCCCTTTTTTTAACTGTCCTAGACAGACAGATAGACACATATTCTCGCTCACTACATAACCGAGGAGGGAAACAAAAATATACAAAAAAAAAAAACACATTAATATTGCAGAAAAAAAAGACATTAATACAGACAAAAAAAACAACCGCTTTCTTTACAGTAACCCCCCTTCTCCCCAACATTTTTATCCCACCCATGGATGTCCTTACCTGATCGTCTGCTCCAAAACCCTCTAAACATCTCTCTCCTTTTTCTTCCTTTTCTCTTCATCTTTCAATGGCTTTGATGCTTGATAATTGTGAAGGGTTATTACTATCTCTCGACTCCCATAAATCAGTGCCGGCGCCCTTCCTCATTAAAACCTATCAGCTAGTCGATGATCCCACCACCGACCACATAGTTTCATGGGGTGAAGATGATAATACTTTTGTTGTTTGGAGACCTCCTGAGTTTGCTCGCGATCTCCTTCCCAATTACTTCAAGCACAACAATTTCTCTAGCTTTGTCAGACAGCTCAATACTTATGTATAAAAACTCAATCTTTACCTCTTTACTTCTTTCGGTTTCTAAAATCTTTGGCTTTTTAGTTATTTTACTGATCTGGGTTCTGCTTCTTTTTTGTTTTTGTTAATGAAAACTAGGGTTTTAGGAAGATTGTACCAGACAGATGGGAGTTTGCCAATGAGTTCTTTAAGAAAGGTGAAAAACACTTGCTTTGTGATATTCATAGAAAAAAGACTGCGCAACCGCAAGTGGGGATAAACCATCATCACCACCAGCAGCCGCCACATTCTCCTTTGCTTAATCCCCCGGGTTTCTTTCCATTTCAAAGCCGAGTCAGCATTTCTCCGCCAGACTCGGATGAACAAGCCAACTGGTACTGTGACTCGCCGCCTGTTTCTTCACCAAGAGGAGGCACTGGAATCTCAGTTTTTGGTGGCGGCGGGGGTGGAGGTTATAACAGCAGCTGCTCGGTCACAGCTTTATCAGAGGACAATGAGAGGCTGAGAAAAAGCAACAGTTTGCTGATGTCTGAACTTGCCCATATGAAAAAGCTTTACAGTGATATTATCTATTTTGTTCAAAACCATGTCAAACCCGTCACTCCAAGCAATTCATACTCCCCTTCCATGCTTCTCTACGGCCCTCCTCCTCCCGTTGTTAATACCACCAATAATAGTTCATTATTGCAAAAGCCTTCGAACCAGCTTCTCGGCCAATATCCAAATAGTCCGATGTCCCGAGTTCAGGTTTTGAACTCTCCAACTGCTACCTCGCAAAGCTCCTTGACGATTCTTGAAGAAGCATGCAGCAACAGTTGCAAAACCAAGCTCTTTGGTGTACCCTTACAATCCAAGAAGAGGTTGCACCCGGAGTACGGTGCAACTAACATGGAGACTACCAAAGCACGTCTGGTCTTGGAAAAAGATGATTTACGGCTGAACCTTATGCCTCCTACATGTTAGTTTCATATATCCATTCAAGAATATTCTAGCTCCCTTTTCCAACTTCTTCCTTTTCTTCTTTTTTATTTATTACTTCTCTTTGTTTTTCTCTTAGAGTCTGATGATATTGTTGAAGGATATTTTGTGTGTGACTGTGTATATAATTTCAGTGCCGGTAATATTTTGTTCCCCTTACCCAGCCACATCAATGCAGGTGGGTTTTGGAAAAGCAAGTTCAAAACCTCCGCACCAATGTTTTCTCTTTGATGTTTCTTCAGTTTTCCATTGGTGCAATTTATTGCTTATACTCTTTTTTCTTCTGCCTTTAATCGTGATTCTGATGTCTGTATGTTCCAGTTACATATAAGCCATGCATTAATGCTGGAGAGAGAGATAGACAGTGTCCCCATAACTTTCTTTTCAGTTCCAATGAGAAAAAGAAAGCAGAAAACTGAGAGCCTGAGTAAATCTCTGGCTATAGCTGCCTCAATGACAACTTCTCAAGGGCTTTCTCTGCTTACTCCATTAATGTATGATACGTACAACCATGCTTTTGATACCCTCCTCCCAAATTCAAAAAATCCCATTTACTATAAAAATGTGGGGGACATTGGTTTCAGTACATCAGTTTAATTATGATTATGATTATCATCTCTATTATTGTCAAAAAAGAAGGTAATCATATAGTTCCAGGAAGGTTATAACTTATAATCATAATCAGCTCCATTATCATATATAGTTGTTCCTCTGAACTGTCAATCGATCCAAAAAAAAAAACCCCGAATTACAGAGTTTTAAATTTGAGAATCAGATAGGAGCCAAAGAGGGTAAAATTCCAAAAGAGTGAGTAATTCGATGAAAGCGAAATAATGGAGAAAAAAAACTAAAAAAGCTTGTTTGAAATGTTTCTATCAAGGCTTCTATACTTCTTCTGAGGAGCAGAAACCTTTGCCTTTTCCTACTTTAAGTATCTGATCAACGTCTTCAAAATCCATCTTTGGATCCCTCTTTCTTTCTTTTACTAATTCCAATCCCTCAGTCCACCACTTCCACGACATAGAAAGGATCAGAGAGAAATACAAAGAGTTATGAACGTTAAGACATAACCCTTGACCGGTAGCTAAATAATGAAACCCTTCTTCCCAAGAAAACACTCCCTATTTTATCTTTAATGTCTTTTGCTTGTTGTCTCTTTGTCCAAAATCCCAATGCAAATAAAGTTTTGACGCAGTGTTTGACTAGGCATTGCAGGCTCTTTGCTTTTTCTTCCCCCTTGAATCTGGTTGTTTCTGTATATTTTTCATGCAGTTATTAAATACCTCACACAGAAAAAACCATGTGAGACAGTGATGAAAGTATAAAAATAATAACTTTTCCATGCTTCTACTTATGTTTTAATACTAAAAATAATATAAAATTAAATTTTAAGCCTTAACCTTAAATTTTAAATTCTAAACACTACAAAAATACACACTACCCTAAATTCTATAAACTATAACCATAAACAATAAACTAAAACCCTAAACATTCAACCTAAATTTGAACGTGAGGCATAAGTAGGGGCACCGAAAAGGGTTGAAAATTTTCATATGATGAAAATAAGTTAATTAACATCTATTTAAGTTCTTTGGATAAAAATCATTTTCCTTGTTTGGTGCCTTTGTCTAAGCCCAACACTAAAAAAAATTAAATTTTAAGTCTTAACTCTAAATTCTAAATCATCACAAACACTAAGCTTTTAAAAAATACAATTTACTTCTAATTCTTTAAACTCTAACCCTAAATCTATTTTTTTAGCGTGAAACATATATAAAAACACCGAAAAATGACGATGGATTTATATTCCCTATGTACACAAATGTATCGATATATATTTCTTACAAAATCTTTGCCGTGCACATGATTTCTTTTCCATATCATAAACCCTAATTAATAACCTAGTTTCACACTATGTATGTTATTGGCTCGTACACTTTTTCTGGAGTTATTGGAGGTATTGCACGTGACCTAGGGATAAAGTGCACGTGTGAAGTAAAAGGATGGCATGGTAAAAAAAATTCGTTTATGCATACAAAATTGCATTTTAATTTAAACATGTTTAATAAATATATATATATATATATATTTGTGATAAATAAATGATTAATTAAATGTTAATTTGTTTTTTTATTTGAGCTAAAGGTATCAACTGTTGGTAGTATTGACTAATTATTTTATCGTAAGAACTCTCACTATCAATATATTTAAGGGGTGTCATTTTTTCAACGATATATAAAGATGATTAATTATTTATAAAGGGGTGTCATTTTTCTATATTTTTAATTTTTTATATACAAATTATATAAGAAAAATAAGTTTTCCAAAAATTTTGGGGTGTCTCATGACAACCCTATTCAAAGGGTGGCTCCGCCCTTGGTCACTATTACGTAAATGAATGATCATAAAATATATAGACAATGTAATTTTTTACATAAGCATGTCTATTTTAACTTCGCACTGTAAAATTTAAATTATTAACTCTAAATCTCAAAGTCTTAAACTTTAACCTCTAAATTTTAACCTTAAACCCTAAATTTAAAATCTTACAATTTAAATCACCAAACTTTAAATCTTAAATTAAACTTCTAAATTGTAAATTAGAAGTGCTTGTAGAAATCAACATTTACATCATCCGTGTATAAAATATTTTCTTAATTAACCTTAAAAAGAGAAGTTGCCGAGTTGGACCAATGAAAGTTTTATTCTATTTTGTTTATTTTTCTGGAAAGTTTAAAAAATAAAAAATAAAAAAGAAGAGGAGAAAACGTGATTTCTAAAGAGACACGTGTTTCTTTTCTTTTCTTTTTCTACACTTCTTGTTTGCTTTTTGGAAATCCACTTTGTTTTAGCATTTCTTTTGGTCCAACACTATTGACCATTTACAAAAAAAAAGAGTATTAAATAACGTATTCATAAAAACAATAATAATAAAGCGTATACATAGACTATAGAGAGGAAATAAAGAAGTGTAAAAGGCTGCAAAGGTGCAACTGTCCATTTGTTCAATTCGGTATTAGCTAACTTTCTTCTCCATCCGATTTGTTGAGCAAAGTACATTTGGATTAAATTGAATTAGTGTTGAATTTGAAGTATCGTTATTTTATAATACGGGTAATACTAATATTTTTAAATTATTTTTTTTAAAGATTTGATAAAATTTTAAATGCTTTTTGGGATCATTATTCCAATGTTTCATATGTACAGGTGACATTAAATTATACCTCATTAAATAATTATATTGTAAATTCACTTAAGTTGTATTTGAAAATTTTAAACTCAACTACTAGTCTCAATGAAAAAGCTGAGGATGTACATCCCAACAGACCCTAATTCAATCGCAACATCTGTAAGGTGTGTGCATCGTCAAAGAGTTAAGATCATATTTACTATCCCATAATTTATTTATAGAGTGTGATTAATGGATGTAATTTGTGGAGATTTTGGTGAAAAAACGATGGTGAAAACGTTGTCACGACGATGAACAATTATTTTCAGAGACAGACTAGAATTTTATGTTAGGGGGCGAGTTTATAAAATTTTAAGATGGTGAAATTAAATTTTTAATAAAAAATACATAAAACATTTTAAATCATATAAAGTTTTTAATTTTTAGAGAGGACAACCGCCCCTTGAGCACTCTAAATCCATCCCTAATTCCTTTTTGTAAATGTATAAATGCATAGAGTGCAATAATGCACACACAAATCATACTATATTATAGGCCATGTTTGACAATTAGCGGATATCGGATTACATTAACTGATAGCTGATTGCATTAGCTGATTTGACTAGCAGATTGTATTAGTTGATTGTATAAAAGTGTTTGGTAAAATTAACTGATAGCTGATAGCTATTAGATTATTTAAACAAGCAAAATGATATATAAGGACATGATTATATTCAATACTTGTTTGAATAATTTATTAGTTATCAATATTTTGTATCTAATTAATATTAATTAGATCTATAAAATTATTTTTTATATCTTTTTTAAACATATTCGAATGATTTATATATTAATTTATTATTTATATAATTATTTTAATGTAATTTAATTAATTAATAAATTTAAATACACATATAAACATGTGATAATAAAAAGAAAATATGATTAGCTAATAAATAGGGTGAGAAAATATTTAATTTAGGTTTTTTTAAAATTTTTGGTAAATGGTAAGGGTAAAAGAGTCTTTACAACTCTAATATCAAACCTCTAATCTCAAAAGGCTCATATTACGAGTTTTTAAAAATTAGCGGTTTCACCCCAATCCGCTATTCACCAAACGACAATTGATAAGCTCTCAAATGTGACATTTTTTAATTGCTATTTTTCTAGTTTTTAGGATTTCTTGCTACCTAATCTATTTCATTTTGCTATATTTTATGAAAGGGACCTAATTCTGGAAAACAACAGCAAAAGAGGCATTTCTGCAGTCTTCTCATTATTCTAGTCATGACTGACATCGTGGGCACGACACGTTTGACATGGCAGATGTGTGGCGACTTCTAGAAGATTCTGGAACATTCTGAAAAGATCTTATCAGTTTATCCGTTTAGATTTTCTACATTTAAATTTCAAAACATTTGAATTGTTTTATCTTTACTTTGTTATTTTGAATTTTCTTATCATTTATTTTTGTAAATCCAAGCCTATAAATATCACTCCTTGATAAAGGCTTAGGCATCAATTAGTCTTCATCTTTTAGCCTGAAACACTTGTTATTTTTAGTCTTTAATCAAAGTTCTCTTTTCTTTACTTTTGTTCTTTTATGTTCTTTAATTATTTTTATAAAATCAAGTTAAGTATGATAACTAATATCATGCTTAGCTAAATTTCTCGAGCCAAGAACTAGCCAAATCAATTCAAATCGTGAGAATTGAACATTGCCTAAATTTGTTCGGAAATACATTTTTATCTTTATGTTTAGATAGTTTGGCAATCGGCCTTACTAAAGTTTTTAATCATTTTTCAAATCAAAAAGAGCTCGTTGGACTGAAATCGTTTAAAACATAGTTGGGAGGAAGGATCGGCCTGTGGCAATTTCGACTTCTTGTGAAAACTCTTAGCGGCGGTCCGCTAAGGAAAGATAAAATCAGAAGCGATTCTTTTTAAGACAATTTCTGAGTCGAGCTTTTTCTGCTTTCAAAACTAAATATTTTAATGGCGATAGACGTGGTTAATTTGTTTAAGAATCAACCTTCGAAGATAAACTTGGGAGGATTGGTTACTCGAGAGAGAAGTAAGTTGCGACGGGTTGGGCCTCGCAGACTATAACCGACATGATCCCCGAAGTAAAAATCTATTTCAATGATCGAAAGAATTGACAAGGCTAGCTCGAGGCTATTTTATATATCTGGACTTTCCTATTATTTTCTTTACTTTTGCATTTAAATTCTTCTATTTTATTTACACTCAATATCCGATCACCCATTTTTTTACTTTCCTTGTTTTCACAGATATTCCTGGAAGCATTAATCAAAGAAACTTTCAGTCAAGAATTTCGACTAATCTCCCTATGGATCGACCATCTTTCCCTATAACTACTTAATTTCTTATTTTATTATTGTTGAAAGAGGTTAATTTATTTATTTATTTTGACGGGTAAAACGCACATTGCTCTTTTGATCCCAACATTCCCAATTTTATAGGGAATCACAAACATACCTTGGTCTTTGTACTTTTCCGGAAACGACTTTTAGAAAATGACTGAAATATTCTCGCTAAGGTTGACTCTCTCGTTTCCCGACAACCTTATTCGATTTGTACATAGGTCTTTCAAAAATTTTGTGTATTTAGGAATATATTACATATTCTTTTTTTATATAAAAAAAGAAAAACATATTTTTAAAAATATTCCTAGAAGCAAATTCAATGTTTAATTTTTCATGTTTTGTTGTCTGATATAATAATAAGATTGGCCAAATATTCGATCACTAACTAAAGAAAGAAAGAATCTTACCATCCTATCTAAACCTCTTAGTTTGAGGTCCATTTTAAGGCTCACACACCTAAACCTTATTACTATCCAGCCCACAATGGCCGATAAAGTTACGAAACAGTCTCGTTTAAAGCCCAGCATTCTCCTCTGCACTTTAACCCTAACAAAACCCCGCGGTCGGTATCGTAAAAACCCAATTCTAACAAAAATCAGTCCAACACAATGAATGTCTAGTAATAGCATCATCTTCTAGTTAATTTTTAAAGGCTTCTTCATATATTGTGCATTGATGATACTTGCGGCCTGCGGGGCTTCTTCATATAATTTTTTCCCTCAATAATTGATTGCATTTCATATTCAAGCTCCGTAAGAGATTAGAAACGTGTGCATGAGGCAAGTTGTCAAACTTTATTAATATATTCAAGTAGTTAATGCTATCAAAGAAAATTTTTTAAAAGCTTGTAATTAGATGCGTATCTTATCCTAATACAAGAAATCCCAATGTATATACCATGTACAAATGAATTTGGATTTCAAAAAGGCAAGATTTAGTTAGTTATTTATTCAAGGAATTATTAGCATGTTCTGAAAAGAAATCCTGTAATTGCTGATTTTCCTTTTTCCTATTTCGTTGTATGCCTGTGGGAATCAAACCCAGCATTTTGATGGGTCCAGCAATGGTGGCATACATCATTAAAAGTTCCCAATATTATACTTAAGATAATTCCATTATTCCCCCCGCCCCCCCCCCCCCCCCCCCCTAATAATGGAAGGCTCCATCAACTACTTCTCAATAATGTTTTTGAGGCTTCTAGAGTCTAGACCCCTTGCTTGAAATCCTTGGGCTTGAAATTGAATGCTGGGTTTACATTATTAATCATCAATTTTACAGTTTTAAGCACAAAAAATTGAGTGTAATTACAAGATATATTATATTTAAAAAAAATTAAAAATAACCATCAATCTCAAACATAAACAATATGGAAGTGAAATTAAAGCCCACCTTCCTACTTCTTCCCGTATTTATTATTTTCCTCCCAAAGGCAGTGACGAAGGTATATATACATCAGATAAAATTCGTCTGCTCCTTTTCGATATTTTTATATATGCCTCAACACTAAAAAATACTATAAAATTAAATTTTAAGCCCTAACCTTAAATTCTAAATCCTAAATGTTACACTCTATACTCTAAAAAATATACCCTACACTAAATTCCCTAAACCCTAACCACAACCTCTAACCTAAAACTATAAACCCTAAAATTAATTTTGACCGTAGAGACATATGTAGAGACACTGAAAAGGGTAGAGAATTTCCATCCATATACATCAGGAAGTTGCCTCTCTCCAAATTTTATTTTGTATTAAAAATATACATAGAAATTTATTTATTAGACCCCAAATTTTAATTTATTTAAACTTTGTCCTCCAAAAGTACACACTTTTACCCCTATTTCTTTTACTCTAACAAGTTGTGAGAAATGGGAGGTTGGAACTTGGAAAAATAAGTTGGAGAAAGATAAAACAGTCCTAAAGAATTCTTACTGTCCGCTTTGTGCAATTGGGCAACTTGAAAACGATCCCAAATTGAAAATGTTGACAATCATGCAGAGAAAGAGTAGCTAGGAAGTGGGACCATTTTTTTCATTGCTTCATCTCTGAGCCTGCCACCCCTGCAGTTCCCGATGAGGGAGAAGTGGTAAGAATTATTATGAATATAATAATAGTAATGGTTTTGTTTGTCATGTTGGATTGATATATTATAGTATAAAAATAGAGAGAAAGCATTGATATATATAAATGGGATGTGGGGAAGAGAAGATAAGGTGGTGCAAAGTAAAAGAAAGCAACCCAACAACAATATCTTGCTTCTCTGGATTCTTTCTATCCTATCGAACCTCTTCTTGCACAGAACATGTCTCTTTGTTCATGTCCTTCTCCAATATCAACAAACACTTCCATTTATTTTTATTACTTGCAGAGAGAAGAAATGGTTGTTGTTTTTTTACTTTCTCTGTCAATCTCCGACAGTTGCTTTGGAATCAGGATGATCCAAAGGGCTTCCTGTGTTGTTGCAGAAGACAAAGGAATAATAGGCAAAGCCTCAATTTCCTTTCACTTTTCTCTTGACAAAGCGGACGTGTTGAACACCATGATGGAAATCATCTGCTCCCAAAGTATGTCCCATTTGTGCCCCCACTTTAAAATAGTGGGTTTAGAGTTTAGAATTTGGGGTTTAAGGTTGGGGCTTAGGGTTAGGGTGTAGGGAATTAGGGGTAGGGTGTGTTTTTAAGGTTTAAGGTTTGAGATTTAGGATATGAAAATTAGGGTTATGAGGCAAAATTTAATTTTTAAATATTTTTAGATAGTGGCATAAAAGGAGGCATGGTTAGGAGGCAGGAGATTTTTAGCCTAAACACCATATGAACAAATAAAACTAAATTCAGCATTTCAGTCTTCAAATCACTCGTCACCTTTGCCTTCAAATATATTTTTTCAATATTTGTATATTACGTGCATGGGATAGCTGTCAAATAACCACTGTTCAGAATTGTATATCCTTTGCCATACAAAAAATTAACTAAGCTGTTACTAGGGCAAATTCAAAGCTTTGTCGTTTGTTGGAGGGTTAAGTTAACCCCGTAGCCTGTAAGAAACCTGCAACATTAAATTCAAAGAGGGTGCAAACTTGATTTTTCTTGTCTCCATTGTTCACATTATTGCCATTGAATTCAAATCTGGGTTTGATGGAAGATTTTGGAATTTTCTCTTGTCGATGGATAAGAAAAATTATCAACTTGGTTGAGCAAAACCTGTTTTGTCTGTGCAGAGCCTGAAGAAAAACAGCCAACTCTAAACTGTTTACAAACAATAAAACAAAAAAATTCTCCAATTTGTTAGTATAGAAAATAATAAGATGAACGAGAAACATGAGGAACTTTGAAGTTTGAACCACTAATGTAAGTAATATTATTCGTCACAACACAACCGAGACCTTATAGTATGTATTGATTATATCAAGATTTTTACCACTCAATCGATATCATCTCCATGAAAATGACAACAAATAGTTTTAAAATGTGTCGATTAAATAATGCTTCACGGCGTATTTCATGTTACAATCGTCATAAATGGAAAAGAATTGTCCATCTCCACCTCTAAGCATGCAATCATATTGTTCCAAAATTAAATGAAAACAAACAAAAACCTCAACGACTTTGTGAAATTTCTTTAATAGAAATAATATATTTAAGAAAATATTTTTAAACGTTTTATATAATATTCAACTACTTTATGCTATATATAGTCATCTATCCCACAGTATAGATTGGTAACCTGTTCCAGGTGTATCACTATTTCATTATTTCTTTTTCCCTTTCATTTCTTCTCTCATTTCCGGAGTTTCTTATTTTTTTTCTCATTCCTTCACTGCAAATTCTGATAAAACTCCTACTCTTCTCCATCACTCTGTTTATCAGATTCCAGTCAGTCACAGTTCTGTAACAATAGCCATGGAAGTTGAACAGTTAAAGCCTGCAACAGAAGATGAGATGGAAATGGTGGCGATGATGATGCAGATGGGAAAGTTCCCTGAATTCTACGGTGCCTACAACGACGTCGTTGAATTCCCTCAAGCTGAGCTTGTTGATCATGCTAGCAATAGTACTTCCAGTAATATCATCAATGGCAATGGCAATGGCATGCCTCATTTTGTTGAAAACCCACAGGTCGGTTCACCCGGCCCATTCATAAACCTGCCAACCACAGCCACCATTTCATTGAATGGTTCAACCCCGGTTCAAGAACCAAGCTTCTGGTTTACCCCAGCAGGGGAATCATTGTCGGGTTCAGGTGCAAATGCTTATTCCACATGTTCCCAAAAGAAGAATTCAGTGGGTGCGATGAGGGAGATGATATTCCGGATAGCAGCAATGCAACCGATTAATATAGACCCTGAGTCAGTGAAGCCACCCAAGAGGAGGAACGTGAAGATATCAAAGGACCCTCAGAGTGTGGCGGCGAGGCACCGGCGGGAGAGGATAAGCGAGAGGATAAGGATACTCCAAAGACTCGTCCCCGGAGGAACCAAAATGGACACTGCGTCTATGTTGGATGAGGCTATTCACTATGTCAAGTTTTTGAAGACTCAGGTGCAGTCACTGGAGAGAGCTGCTGTCACTAGCAGTAGCAGGCCAACTGGTTTAGGGTTCCCTGTTGCAATGTCAAATGAGAGTTTTCATCCAATGGGAAAACCATATCAGCCTACTCAGCAACTCGGAGATGCTTGGCTCAGCTAGCTTAACAAAAGCAGATTTTACCCCCCCCCCCCCCCCCCCAGACTTAATTGTACGTGTAAAAAAATAATAAAAGTAATTAATTGTCTCCATGTTGTATTGCTGTATGAGATAGCCCAATTGTTGAGAGAATTAAACAAAAGTTGGTACCAGATGAATACAGTTTGTAAAAGAAAAATGATGTCCAAAATGGTCAACCCTGTTTTAGCTAAGAATTGATGAATTTCCAAGTCACTTTCAGAGAGAGGAATGCATGGGGAAATCCACGTGAAGACTGACATAGCGGTGGAGAATAGCAATGTGGTAATTCGATGACGTCGTTTTCCATCATCAACTGTTCACGTGAACATACTCAACTCTATCTCCCTGGTTTTGCAAATCAAATATACACATGGGGCGATAACGAGTAATTAAATATCCAAATGAAATCTTGATGGTTCCTTGCCTACATTATCATCTAATTATATCTCTCTTCCTTTGTTAAAATGAGTAATACGTCAAAATAGTATGCATTACGTGCCAGCAACATTAGGGATGAACTCATAGGGGACTGGAGGGGGCAGTCGCACCCTCAAATTTTTTACCCTCATAAACGTAATATTTTGTGTATATTTTATGAATAAGAGTTTCAGATAGTGACTATTTATATAATAAAATCGGGGGAAAGAAAGCAAGCATTTTTTTTTATGGTAGGGTAGAGACATATCCTTTTCATGTGAATGGTTCTCGAGTGAAAAAAAAATGGGAAAGGTTCAAAGAACTTAAACGTCATTTTCATGATGTGAGCCGATAGTAACCATCAAAGAAAAAAAATGTTAACCTACAACGGATTGGTCTAGTTTGGATAAACAAACCATCAAGTAAAATGGCTTATTCCTTACATCTTTATTTCTTGTTTTTCAAGATTCCATTCAAGTCCCACCCCTTCTTCTTCTTTTGGGGAATTTGATTTTTCAATACAAAACTGCCAAATTGTAAAAGATTGAAGTGGAGAAATCAGAAAATGGTCAAAAATGTAATCAGAAAACCCATGTGCCATATCCCAGTAAGGATCCAACATGAGCACATAGAGGGGTGAGTGAGTTTCAGCAAAGGGGAGCCCCCTTGTCCTCTCAATTTATAGCATCCATCCCTCACTGCACCTCAATTTTCAAGACATGCTTTTAATATCGACTTGCATAAAATACTTGTGGAATTTGTACGGTTGAATATCAGTATAAAATAATTGTAAAACTTGTAATACTTATTTCCACGTATAAATTATTGACTAGAGGATATACGACAATGAAATTGACCATGTTCTTTGCACAGTACCAAGAGATTTGAGTTTGGTCTATGTTACTAAACTCTGGTGCGGAATTACCAGTTTAATTCTTACACCAAACATGGAAACGTGAACATAACTATCTATATAACCTTGAGAGAAAAGGACACAAAAAAATGAGTATTGTCAAAAATCCAGGCGCCCAATGAGATATAAGATGAAATTTGTGATGATGAAGTGGAATATATAACCAAAAAGAGAAAATTGACGCTTGTGTAACAAAAACAAAACATTAAAAATATGTTTGTTTGTTGGTCGGGTTAGATTTTACATTTTAGTGGGAAAAATGAAGGGGTCCGTCCAACCCAGTGGAACAAGGACATACATAAATGGAGTATAATCTATTGGGACAATCTTCTTTTCTCCAATTTGTCATTTTTTGAGGGGTGGGATGTATTCTCGCAGAATCATGGAAAATTTTGTTCCGATTCTATTCTCCAGAAATGTGAAAGGAAAATTTCAATGCTTAGAGATTTTATTTAAATGATGCTCAGGCTTTGACGCCGTGAATTATTTTAGGACCGACCACCAATAAAGAACGTGCGTCAACTACATTGGATCACCTTGTTCTTGGTGTTTATAGATTCAACGATAGTAACATTCGGTGGTCCAAAGATCAAGCATCCATTGTATTTAACTTGGTTGTAATGTCTATTTTCCCACATTATATTGATAATTATGATAAATAACAAAAAAAAAAAACTCTTTTAAGATTTTATGTGAAGCATGTATTGTTATTTGATAAACTATGATAATTTGTTTTCCACTGGAAAAAGTTAAATGTCTTTTATGATTTTTTTTTAAATGGTCTATTAAAGGAAATTATAAAGTGGTAGTATATGTTCATACATATTCATATTTGTTTGACAATGTGCATATACCTTGTAAATAAAGTGATTTAAACCTATGTCACTTAGGATAAACATCATCCGCTTTTCTACTGAGACACTTATTGGATTCGTCTTTTATGGTATTTTAAAAATATATAAATAAGATATTTATCATAATTGTTATCGAGGGGAAAAATATACTGACAATATACCCAAATATAATCCTTGATGCATTTGATAAATCAAACGACATCAGTTCATTTAAAGTAAAATCCGTACCAAAATTAGTAAAACAGACCTTAAGTCCTTTAAATAAGATCAAGAATTTATATTTTTACACTGTGAACGAAGAAAATTAGAAAATACATAATTGTATAACAGAAATCCGTACATCAGTCCTTTAAATGCAACGACCACTTGCCATTTGGGTTCCAAATTACCCATTATGTGAACATGGGCATCTGGACCGAAATCAAGAAAGACAAGTTTATATTGACCATCATTCAGAGCTTTTAAACATTGTATGCAGAAATCAGATTATATAGATCCACACAAAATTGTCATTCAGAACTTCTAATGACAAACTTGCAATTTTGCATCTACCTAATCTCACCAGTACTATTACTTGTGAGATAATAACGTAAAAACTTAGACTGGAATGATATTTCCATTTTCATGGCAAACCGTAATAGTAAGGAATAGACGAAAAATTCTTGGAAGGTTGATATACATACATACATGCATACAGGATTCTATTAGTCAAACAATCAGGAAACCGTGGAAGTCCCAGGACATGGCAATTGGGGCTTGCATTGATTGGGAATTCTGATGGAGGTAGCAGTGCTTCGATCAATCAAAACTGTAGCGACACAAAATGGTGCCGGTGTAATACTTGCTTCCTGTACAATATTCATGGTCTCCAGTGATCTCTGTTCTTCAAACTGGTAAGAGAAAAGAAACATCCCTTAAACAGTCATGCAATCTATTTGTCAGAATCTCATGTTTTTGTTATTATTTAAAAAGAACAAAGGGAAAAAATGAAAACAAATCACCCTTGCAAGTAGAAATTACCCCGGCATTTCTAGTCTGATTGAACCAGTAACAGGTAGCTAAGGCATTAAAAAGCATGACAGGTGAAGCAACCACTCAATGAACCCATCTGGCGGGTTCTCCGGAAAGATAAAGCCATATGCGAGGTCTTTGCTTGATAGGCCTGGTTGCCCAGCATCGAGCTTCTCATTTCTTGTGCCTTCTTTTGAGCTGATCTTAGCTTATTCATTATCTTATCCATTGATGACGATCTCTTCTTTTCTAACTTCATCTGAAATTCATTGTTACATCAGTAATGATGAAGAAAATGTAGTTTTTGCTCAAGCTATAGCGGTAGCTTTCACCACAAATTATCAACTTTTAACACTCATGATTGCCTATCTTTTTAGTTTTTAGTAGTTTTATACGTTCTATTAAAGAGAAAAACCAAAGGTTCCGCGAACACTTTCTACTTAGTTCCAATCAATCAAGATGTCATATGATAGCATTAACATCTAAATGAGCAAGCCAGACAACAACGGTACGGAAAGAAATATTAAAATCGCACTGCTAGATGATTTTAATGCAGAGTTATTCAGTAGAAAATAAACCTCTAGTTTCCTTATGGCTGCTTCAGCTTTTGCCTTCTGCAGATTTTCCCAGGCAGTGATTTTGGCTTCTTCTCTTTTGATCCTGCAAAAGTGGAAGAAAGAAATTGACATGTGAACATAATCATACTTGTGTTACAAAAATCAATGTCCTCTCATTCTGATCAGCGTTTTATACCTGAAGACTGAAGATGACATGGACATTTCAGAAAAACTTTACACCCAACAAGGCTAGTATTTACTTGTTTAAAGCGGTAAGTTCAATGCAGTTTTGTAGGCAAGATCCATCAAATCTATTATCCTAGGAAAGAAATAGAGCAATGCAGTAAAATAGACATACTTGGAAATGCTCTTTCCTGTCTCTGTCATATCCCACGTTGATGTACAAGCATCAACAGCTTTCTTTCTCCAATCATCAACAATTTCCGAGTTCTTCCCAGTGTTTCGAACTCTATGCTTCTTGGACCACCTAGTCATGGTGACTCTTTCATCTACCGGCACATCTCTCAGTTCTGATTTAGAGGAATGGATGTTCGGCAGTTCCATGATAGGCAAAGCCGATGGGGAGGAGGGAGAGAAAGAAGGCCTTCCTTTGGGAGATGAGTAGGTACTACTCTGTGGGCTCATTTGGGTCGCCATGTCTCTTCTTGAGACAGTTCGAGAAATATCAGTGGCTGCATCCTTGATGACATCAAGATTTTCTTCTGCATCTTTGGTGAACAAAACAATTGTAAAGATGACATACAGTACAATAGTCATAGTAAATACAATGATGATGATGATAACCTATCTCTTGATATTATATCAAGGGTAGATTTAACGAATGTCTATATTGATATTTCATAGATTATGATATTAAGAAAAAGATACATCAATTTCATAAATTTGGCCAATGTAGAGAAATAAAAACATACTCTGTTCTTGTCCGCCGGCCTGGACTTCTCAGTTATATGATGTTTAAACAGGTTCTTATTACTATACCGAGACGTATGGACTTAATAATAATAAACAAATGTAAGATGTATTTACAAGGGCTTTAAATTGTTGACCAAATGACAAGTTCCAATTTATACATGATGCATCAAATATAGAGTCTTAATACTAATATTACCATTTTGGATGACAAGACAATAAAAATGGAGAGAAATTTTCATGGTGGATCTTATAAAATTAAAAGGGCACTCATCATTCAGGGATAATTGATGTAGGCCAAAGCTCATAATAACATCTAACCCAGAAATTCCTCTAGATAAAGATGGGCATTTACCTTGAGAAGGTAACGATGGTTGATTTGCTACCTCAGAGCATCCATGTACGCTAACAGAACGGGCCATGCAAGGCTCAGTCCGAACAGCAAATTCTCCACCATGGTTACGAGAATGAGTTGTCAAACCATCAGCTGCAATTGCACCAGCTGAAAATGGAGAACCGGCCATGAAATTCCCCATATGCCTCCCATCAAACATTTGCAACGCAGGAGAGTACATCGAATAGTAAGCAATCCCTGGAGGACCAAGTGGGCCACTCTTTGATTTTGGTTTTCTCTGCGGAGCCACAATAGATTGTCTTGCACCAGTTTCCCCAGAAACAGGACTACAAATCCACCTCTCAGCATCTTCCCATTTTGAAGGCAAAGTCCTTCCATTGTTAAAAGCCAACAACCCAGCAGCATTCCCCTGCCTCCTTCCACCATTATTGTGCAATGGCACACGCTCAGAACTCCAACCCTTCTGCATCCCAACACTCGAGTGATGATGATAATTGGGTGTCCCAGGACTAGGAAATGCACCCAATTTCCGTGCCACAACAGATGTTTTCTTCACAACCCCCAACCGTGGAGACAAACCAGAGACATTATTTAAATCTAATGAAGCCGGTCTTTGCCTATCAGGATTCTTCAGCAAAGCGTCAGATCTAGTCCTTCTATCCTGACACTCTAATTTATACAATTCGCAATTATTACTTTTCGAAATATAGTAAGCTAAAGCAAATACAACTTAAAAAATAACTAAAGGCTACCTTTAAGAGCTCGGGAGAACGAGTTTCTTGCTGAATCTCTGAGTTGAGTTTCATCGTCTGTATGAGCTGCATCTTTTTCTTCTTGTTTTACTGCGTATTATCGCGAAAGTGGGAAAAGGAAGAGGGGAAGGGGGCGGACAATGAGTGTGAGTGAATTTAAATTTTTTTGGGGCGTATTCGTTTCCTTTTTTGATGCAATTTCAGTTTTAACTTTTCCAATAGAAATTGACAGTGAAAGAAAACATTGAAAGTACCTTTCACTTTTTCTCCTTTTCTGGAGAGACGAATGTGCTTATGAACTGTTATAACTTTGTTTGGATCCGGATCTGGATCTGGTCCACTCGAACTCTCATTCCGATCTCCACTTTCTTGTCCTGCCAAATGCTGCAAAAGACATTCACATTTCAATTTCAAAAACTTGCTTCCTTTTTTCTCCTTTGCAAACAAAATGAAGAAAGAAGGGGGGAAAAACTTAAATCAGGCAAGGACAAAACATGCAGTTTATCAACAATGATCGATCACAATGTACACTGTTACAGCTTGCTCTGCTTATTGCACTGAAAATTAGTGATGATAAAAAGTTGAAAGATTAGAGAAGTTACTAAAGAGATTTCGGAAGCAAGAGAATCGCGGTCATGAGCATCAGAGGCAAAAGAGCAGCGGTCGACACTAGCGGAAGCCGACGAGAAGAGGCTGAAATTCGATTCCAGAGTGAATATAACAGAGTCAGGACTCGCAGCTCCGGCTCTGTAACCTGATCTCACTGAGCTTTGTTCTTGAACCCCTAGCTCCGCCATTTTTCTTCCAAGCTGCACTTCTTCTTCTTCTACAAATGTCGGCCGGCCATTCTCTTCTGTTTGTTCTTCCTCTTTTTTCACTAATTTCTGTTTTCTGTTGTCCTATATGGCGGGTTCGAAGACGAAGGGCTATTTAAAACCCTTGTATATAAGTGGTTTTGATGCCTTTGATGTTACGGGTTATAATGGCCTTAGACCTGGGATTTTGACCGTCTTTAAATTGACTGTAAAGCCCTCGCATGTATGATAATTTAGGTTTAATCAAGAGGTTATTAAATATTAAGGGCTTTGGGTAGAATAAAGTTGGAGAAATTACGGAAGTCGTCACGTTCTAATAGAATATTTTTTTGATAAACTAGATGCTTGATTTTATTATGAATTATTCTTTTCGTGCAAGACAAATTATGGACACTAAATGATGGTTCGTACTACCTTCGTGGATAAAACAATACTAATTTCATATCATTTAATTTAATTATACATATTTATCTGAAATTCATTTCGTATATACCAAAAAATAATAAAATAAGTTAAATGATGGATTATTTAACAGAATATGTTGAAATTTACAGTAACATCAAAAAAGCCGCAGCAGGAGTGGCGACTTTGTCAGAAATAGCTGGCGCCTGGCGGCAGATAGTAACTTAGGAAGCTCCATTAGTTCTTCTTTATTATTATTGTTATTATCAACCGATAATATTTCAGCTTTAATTTAAACAAGAAGAATTAAAATACAAAGCTGTCAGCTTCTGCCAATAACTTCTTGATATTATCGTGAATTTCGACTCTCTTCTTTAATATATACAGAAAAGAAAGTTATTATTTTTATGCCATGATATGATTGGTCATAAATTTTATACATAATTTCAGAAATTAAAAAGTTATAGACAAAACAAATTGAAATCTTAAGGTTAAATCATTATGTTTATTAACAATTAATGATCATAATGGACATATGGAATTGGCACTAAATGCCATCAAAATAAAGTTGAAATTGACCACCACAAGATTTGAAATCTATTTATATGGCTTGAAAATAATAGACCCTGTTCTATTTATGGGGGGAGGTAAGGGCCAATTTCATGGTACTACTAATAATTACACCCCCCAGGCCCCAACAAAGATAGATATAAATCAAAAGATTGTTTCCAAAGTTACATCAATCATCCTAACCATATAAAAGAAAGCTCACCGCAATCAGCTCTTTTGCTCTATAATAATAATTGTTATTGACTAGTGTAAAATGTTTTGCTGTAAATTTACGTAACAACGCCACCCAAAAGCATAATTTCGCCGGATTCATTGTCTGCAATTTCTGGAATCATTATCATTTTCATTTGAACTACTAGGTAGAAGTATTTTAATTTTAATGAATATAATGAAAAATATGTAAGAAGTGAACAATGGGGGAAATATGTTGTTGCAGAATTGAAATGTGCGTTTTCCTATATCAACTAATTAACCAAATAGTAAAAAATTCTCATTTTATTTTATTTTATATAAATTCGTATTATAATATTTATTTTGATGAATATTATATATATGATTAGTAAAAAATTGTACGTTTTCTTGCATCCTCGTTCCGGATGGAACAGCAAAGAGTCAAATAGGGCATTATGGGCAGTGGTTGTCCCCACCAAAAGTGGCGCATTACGTGGAGCTATCATCTTCTTTGTTCCGAGGAGTATTACTCGGCTTAAAATAATAAATTGGCTTAAATCAAAAAGCAGCCCTCAAATTATGTCTTTTTTCTACTTTAAGCACTTAAAGTATGATTTGGCAAAATAGACCATTAAACTATCATTCTGTTATTATTTTAAATCTATTTGTTAGTGCCGTTAAAAAACACTCTTTAACCAATAAAACAATGACACATCATCTCAAACAATTCAGGCTAAATTAATTTAAAATTATAAAATAATTGCATTTAAATTAAAGTAAAGTAATAAATTAGTTTTCTCATCGTGAACCTCCAAAAACTCCCCCCCCCCCCCCCCAATCAGTGAAACTCTCTTATGGAAGACATCAAGGAAACTTAAGTCTTTTTTATTTTATTTTTTCAGTTCATCAATAATCTCTTTGAGTTTTTAAAACTTGAAACGATTTTCACATGTAATCTCTTTAAAAAAAATCTTAAAACTCCAAATCGATTTCGAAATAAAAAAACCTTAAATTCCCAAATCAAACTATCTGATATTTGTATTATTTTTAGTACAGAAAGAAAGAAGGTTCAAGGAAAAATAAGTGAAAGAGGTAACCCTTTTACGGATTATGAACAATATTTTCAACTTTTATTTTTATGGGGAAAAAGTGTTTGAAGGTTTACGAAGGGAAAATTAATTTATTACTTTTTTTACTTTACTTTACATTAATTAATTTAAATTTACTTATTTTAAAACTTTAAATTAATTTAGTATGAATTGTTTGGGATGATGTGTGATGATTTTATTGATTAAAGAGGTTTTTTTAATGGGACTAACATATGAATTTAAAATAATAACAAAATAATAGTTTAGGGGTTTATTTTTAACCAAACCATACTTTAGGTGCTTAAAGTAGAAAAAAGACATTGTTTGAGGGATGCTTTTTTATTTAAGCCTACTAAGTTCAACAAATCTTCGTTTTTCTCGGCCCTGGGCCTTCCCTACATCTTCTCTCTTTTTCTGGACAATGAAGCTTAGCTTCCTCTGCATGTGACATTTCTTGGGTAAAATATATATAAAAAGACTAAAAACAGATGTTATTAAAACTACGAGTTATGCTTTATCAATTTAATAAGGAAACTAATAATCAAATAAAATAATTTGTACATTGAAAATGAAGTATATTTTTTCCATCACTTTTTATTACGTGAATTATAATTATTTACATGTGTGAGATCTGTTGAAAATTAAATGAATGAATATATTTCTTTCATATATCCAAATATTCTGTACATGGACTATTTATATACAATATTGAGCTAGCTAACAATGCTAACTGATCTAACAACCTTTCTAACAATTCTAACTATATAATTAACTGAATATACAAAACGGTTTCCAACACTCCCCCTCAAGTTGGTGGGACAAAAACATCTTTGACACCCAACTTGGATAATAAGTGTTCATGTTGAGAAGAACTTAAAGCCTTTGTGAAAATATCAGCTGGTTGCTCCTTGGTTGAGATGTATTCTGTCTGAATCAGCCCTTCTTGAATTTTTTCCCTCACAAAATGGCAATCAATCTCTATGTGTTTTGTCCTCTCTTGGAATACGGGATTAGCAGCTATTTGAATGGCAGCTTTACTATCACTTAACACTTTTGCTGGCTTGTCGTCTTGTATTCCCAATTCTTTTAATAATCTTTTTAACCAAATTATCTCTGCAGTCACCATGGCCATACTTCTGTATTATGCATCTGTTGATGATCTAGCCACAGTACTTTGCTTCTTTGATTTTCATGAAACCAATGATTCTCCTAACATTACACAATATCCAGTGATGGATCTTCTGGACATTGGACATGTGGCCCAATCTGAGTCACAACTTGCTGTGATAGTGCAGTCACTTGTGGATTTCAGCAGAATACTCAAACCAGGATTCTTCTTTATATATCTGACTATCCTACAAGCTGCATCCATGTGTTCTTTCTTTGGTTGGTGCATAAACTGACTCAAATGTTGCACTGAGTAAGCAATATCTGGTCTGGTATGTGTTAGATACAGTAACCTACCAACCAGTCTCTGAAAAGGTGCTTTATCAACAAGTACTTCTGAAACATCTTCTTGTTGAATGTGTTTGTCAAACTCAATTGAAGTCAGTTTAGTATTCTGTTCTAATGGAGTCATAGAAGGCTTTGCTCCCCCTGCACCAGTATCTTGTATAATCTCTAGAGCATACTTCCTCTGATTGATCAAGATCCCTTCTTTGGACCTTAAAACCTCTAAACCAAGAAAGTATTTAAGCTCACCCAGATACTTCATTTTAAAATTTCTATGCAATACAGCTTTCAATTCTTCAATCAAACCAACATCATTTCCAGTAATAAGCAAGTCATCCACATATACTAATAGAACAACAATTCTAGAACCATGTTTTTTAGTAAACAATGAATAATCTAGTTTACTTTGAACAAACTCTGCTTCCAACAAGGCTTCTGTTAACTTTGCATTCCATTGGCGTGATGCTTGTTTTAATCCATACAGAGATTTTTAGAGTCGACAAACCATAGTCTCCCCCTGACTACAAAAACCAGCAGGCAATTCCATGTAAACCTCCTCAAGAAGGTCACCTTGAAGGAAGGCATTGTGGACATCCATTTGCCACAATGACCACTGAAAATAGAAGCAACAGCCAAGACAAACCGAACAGTAGTAAGCTTGGCAACAGGAGAGAAGGTATCCACAAAATCCACACCCTCTCTTTAATTGTAGCCTTTGGCTGCCAAACGAGCTTTGTAACGCTCAACTTCCCCAGAGGTAGTATATTTAACCCTAAAGACCCATTTGCACCCAATACAAGCTTTACCAGGAGGCAAAGGAACAACAGTCCAGGTTTTATTTAATTCCAAGGCCCGGATTTCTGCATTCATGGCTTCAATCCATTTTGGATCTAATTTAGCTTCATCAAAGGTCTGAGGTTTAGAAATGTGAAAAATGGAAAAAATGTATGAAGAGGTATGTGGTGGCAAATGAGAATAAGAAAGGAAATTCTGAATGGGATACAAACCTGAAGGAGAAGTGGATTGGCAGGTATGAACATAGTCATTGAGCCACTGTGGTGGTTTGGGAACACGAGAAGAAACTCGACAAGAAGAAGAAGGTTGAGTAGAAGTTAATGGTTGTGGTGGTTGTGGTGGTAGTGGTGGTGGAGGTTGAGAAGAGGAAGAAGGGTGAGAAGATGAAGAAGGTTGAGAAGGAATATCTGTTGAAGCACTAGAAGCAGGATGAAAAGCAGTATGTGAAGTGTCAGAAGAACCAAGAGGAGAATTCTGAGAATCGGAATAAAAAAGGATTGAGAAGAAGAACTGGAAAGATTAAGAAACTCAGAATCTGGTATATAAGGACAAAAAGGAAAAAAAAAAGGAGAAGAAGAAGAATCAGCAGAAAGAAAGCTAAAAGGAAAGATATCCTCATGAAAAAGGACATCTCGGTTAACAAAAAAAAGATGAGTTTCAAGATTAAAAAGGATATAACCCTTTTGGGTTGAAGAATAACCAAAGAAAACAGAAGGAATAGACTTTGCAGAAAATTTATCAGAGAAATTAGGTTTAGTAGCATAACAGAGACAACCAAAGACCCTTAAATGAGATAAATTGGGAGGTTTATGATGCAACATCTCAAAAGGGGACTTCCAAGAAAGTAAAGAAACAGGAAGCCTATTTATAAGGTAGCAAGCAGTGAGAACACATTCCCCCCAGAACTTTAATGGCACTTTAGAATGAAAACGCAAAGCCCTAGCAACTTCAAGAAGATGCCTATGCTTCCTCTCAGCAACCCCATTCTGCTGAGGGGTATGCACACAAGTACTCTGGTGGACAACACCAAGAGAAAGAAAGAAAGAAGAACATAAAGTATTGAAGAATTCAGATCCATTATCACTTCTAACAGTTTTGACAGTAGTAGAGAATTGGTTTTGAACTAAACAGAAAAACTGCTTAAGAGAAGAAAGAGCCTCATTCTTATGCTTCAACAGATAAACCCAACTCATCCTAGTGTGATCATCAACTATGGTAAGGAAGAAACGACAACCAGAGTGAGTGGAAACCCTATAGGGTCCCCAGATATCAATATGTATAAGAGAGAAAGGGAAATCAATCCTAGAAGAACTAGAAGGAAAAGGCATCATAGTTTGTTTTGCTAAGGGGCAAACAACACATTTATGTATAACATCAGAATCAAAACACACAGAATGTAAAAAATTAACTTTATTTAATTTGGAAAGAGCAGCATGCCCTAAACGAGCATGCCAGATACAGGTATCACTCAAAACAGAAGACATGCAAGAAACATTTGCAGCATTAGAAATGGAGTTTGCTTTGGACATACCACCAGACTCAAAAAAATAAAGGCCATGAGATGCCCTACCAATCTCCTTCATCCTTCCATTGCAAAGATCCTGTAACAAACAGAAATCAGGGTAAAAAATGAGACAACAATTCAGGTCACGGGTAAGACGAGAAACAGATAACAAATTATGGTGAAAGTCAGGGACAAAGAGAACATTCTGAAGAGTGGAGCCTGGTGTTAATCGAAAGGAACCAAGGTGAGTAACAGGAGTTGTTTTACCATTTGGGAGGTGAACAAATCGAGAATGTGAAGCACATGAAACAGGATCATCCAGATGATTGAAAGAAGATAAAATATGGTTTGTGGCTCCTGTGTCTACAATCCAGCAAAGCGAAGTATTAGATGAATGAGAATTAGAATTAATTATACCTGCGAGATTGACAGCATCATCATCAGAAGGAGACTTGTTCAGCAAACGAAGGATCTGATGATACTGATCCTGGGTGAAAACTGGAGCAGAAGGAGACACAGAGGGAATACCAGACGCAGCAGAGACTAAGTCACCATCACCATCAGAATTAACAGGAGAAGAAAGAGCCACTGCAGCAGACGAACCACTCTTCTTCTTATGGAACTTATAGTGAGATGGAAACCCAATCAAACGGTAGCACTGATCCTTCCGATGTCCTTTGATGTTACAGTGCTCACAGATGCCAGAAAAACGACGACGATCACGATCACAATCACGATCAGAACCACGAGAAGAAGCAGAGAACAAAACCGTGGTCTCCGGGGTACCAAGAAGTGAAAGCTGGGTCCGCTGAGATTCCTCCTGAACGAGGATGGAATACGCCTGATTGACCGAAGGAAGCGGTTTCATGATCAAAATCTGGCTTCGAATCGCACCGTAAGATTCATGTAACCCCATTAGGAACTGAAAAAGCTTCTGGCGAACAAGAATCTTCAGATTGTCCTGAGAAACCTCACACTCACAGGCCGTAAAAGGCACAAGAGCCTCATATTCGCTCCAAAGCAACTTAAGACGAGTAAAGTAACTGGATATAGTGGAATCACCTTGAGAAACGGTGGCAATTTCGCGATGCAGAAAGAAAATGCGGGAGCCGTCCACCTTATCGAACCGTTCGGCCAAATCTTTCCAAACGAGGGCAGCACTTGACGCGAAGGCAACACCGGCGGAGAGGTCCTTGGAAACAGAATTGAGGATCCACGACAAGACGATTGCGTTACATCGATCCCACTGGGAAAGGAGATCACCAGAATACGTCTCCCGGCGGCAAGAACCATCGATAAACCTTAGCTTGTTCTTCGCAAGCAGGGCTATCTTCAATGAACGACTCCAGATGGAATAATTGTCAATGCCAACAAGGGGATGAGAAATGAGCATCATGCCCGGCGTATCAGAAGGATGGAGGTACAAAACGTGGTTGAAATCAATGGAATCAGAGGGCATCGTGAAGAAAAAATTAGGGAAAACGGCAGAGAAAGAAGAAAGTGGGAATTTTGGGGGAAATGGGAAAGAAACGAAAGACGGCAAAAACAGTCAAAGAGAATTGACAGCCCAAAAAAGCCCAAACGGAAAGAAACCCAAACCTGATACCATGTTGAAAATTAAATGAATGAATATATTTCTTTCATATATCCAAATATTCTGTACATGGACTATTTATATACAATATTGAGCTAGCTAACAATGCTAACTGATCTAACAACCTTTCTAACAATTCTAACTATATAATTAACTGAATATACAAAACGGTTTCCAACATGTGTGAGATCCGCTCGTAAGTCGTAACCAGAGAGAGGTAAAAAAGCAATTTCACTTTTTATTAAATAAGGGCAAATGGTAATTTTAATCATTTTTATTAACTAAAAAAACTATCATTTTAAGATTAGGGCATGTTTGGCCTGTAACGAGTCTCGTCACTCCATGTTGAAACTATGCGATCTAGAGGTCGATGCCTCTGTATCTAGGCAAAAATAAAAAAACTAGAAGACTTTGCTGTTGGTGATCTTATCTTCGCCCTTATTTCGAGTGGGATGGCCCGAGTTTTGGTCAGGGACTCAGGGTATCATATTGTTTTCTACCTTAAAAAAATATCATATTATTTTCTCTACAACATGTTTAATTATGTGTTTGGGTCTTTTATACTCTTTTTTTCGTTTGGTTTATTATAAGGCTTAAGTGGTAAATAAGAGTCTAAACTATACATTTTTTTAGACAAATGCTTAAATTTTATTTTAGGTAAAATAAGTGACTAATATTTTCAACGTTACTCAAATAGATGCCCCGCCGCTACTGTCCGTTAATTTCACAAAATAGCCCTAAAATTTGGAATCCTTAACACCTAAAAATCAAAATTTTGATTTGACCTGATTTCGCTATCGATTGCCACGCCGCCGCCCATCATATTTGTCGTCGGATCATCACGACCATTTACCCAACCACCTCGTCGCCGAAAATTGACCGACGTCGTGCAAAACGATGAAATCGTCGAATGATTCATTCGAAGAATTCGCGACGAACGATAGCATAACAGACGATGAATGGTGTGTGGGTCGTTCGGCGAGGAGATGTCACTTCATTCCGTTGCCGAAAACGTGACCAAAGCCAGTGGGATGGGAGTGGCCGGATTTTAGGACTATTTTGAGATTATTTAAAAATTTCAAGATATTTTAAAAATTCAGATTTATTTTTAAAAAATAAAATTCAAAAAATGTTTAATACTGTCGTATGTCATGTTTTTAGTGGCTAACGAAATTTTTTAACGTTGTTAATGATAAAGCACCTAAATGAAAACTTTAAAAATATTAGACATCTATTTAGCCCGAAAAATACTTTAGACACCTGTTTAAAAAAAATATAATTTGAACCTTACTTAAGCCTTACTATAATGCTATTCTTGTCAATTTATTTATTGTTCCAAGCCAAAAAGGAAAATGAAAAAAAAACCGTGTATAAATTATTTAGGCCATGTTTAGTAAAGAGCGGTTTGGGTAAAAATTAGAGGTTTGAGGCATAATTAGAGGTTTGGGTAAAAAATCGCTAATTTTGAAAAAGCTCTTAATAGGAGCTTTTTGAGATTAGATGTTTGATATTAAAGTTGTAAAGACTCTTTTACCCTTACCATTTACCAAAAATCTCCAAATAACTTAAATTAAATATTTTCTCACCCTATTTATAAGCTAATTTTATTTATTTTTTCTTTTTATTATCACATATTTATATGTGTATTTAAATTTATTAATTAATTAAATTATATTAAAATAATTATATAAATAATAAATTAATATATAAATCATTCGAATATGTTTAGAAAATTTATATAAAAAGTAATTTTTATAAGTCTAATTAATATTAATTAGATACAAAATATCGATAACTAATAAACTATTCAAACAAGTATTGGATATAATCATGTCCTTATATGTCATTTGTTTGTTTAAATAATCTAACAGCTATCAGTTAATTTTACCAAACACTTTTATAAAATCAACTAATACAATCCGCTAGTCAAATCAGCTAATGCAATCAACTATCAACTAATGTAATCCGCTAATTGTCAAACAGAGCGTTAAGTTAAACTAACAAATAAAGTTTCAATCTTAACCTTTATTATCAGCTTACACTAATCTTATCTGTATAATTGGAAAAATTATTAAATAGACTCGGTTTACTATGCCATTTGTGATCTTAATTAATAAGATTTATCAATTTTATTTTAACTTTTAAATAGTCACATACTTTTTATTGACACATAGAAAATATGTGAAGATTCACATTAAAAAATGAGATGGATAAATTTTATTGATTGAGACCACAAATGATGTGATGAACAAGATATATCAAATAATTTTTCGTACAATTGTGATTTTTTTTCTTCAAATTCGTACAATAGTGACTTTATTGATTGAATACGTATTAATAAATTTAAAAAGTGAGTAAACTTTGAATCGTACCATTTACATTTTTTATTTTCGAAAACATAATTCACAATTTATACTTGGGTAGTTACTAGTTATATATATGTATTATGTATGCATATTTGAGGTTAAAGACAACTATGTTCGTAAAAAAAATTAACGGATTAGTTCAAGTGGTAAGTAATTTAGTATCGTTTAAATAGGTCTTGATTTCAAATTCTTGTATATGCAAAAAATTTCACGCTGAAAGACTTATCCATCAAAATCAAATATATGATCAAGGCCGACTATAAGGGAGGCATCCTGAACGGCCGCTCAGGGGCCCCAACCAGCCTAGGGCCCCTAAAATTTATTCATCCATATTTTTTAATTTATCAAATAAATAAATTAACCTAATGGTATAAAATTGATTCTCTTTTCTAAACAAATTAATATACGAATCTAACAATGAAAATAATGTGTTTAAAATATTAAATTAATTATTTAAAGTAATGAAATGAATGAAATTCATCTACACTTTTTGTGTCTCTTTTTATGTCCGGCACTAAAAAATTAAATTTTAAGGCATAACCCTAAATTTTAAATATTAAACTCTACACCAATACCTTAAACTCTAACCTTACATCATAACCATAACTCTAAACTTATTTTTTTTACTGTTAATGCATAAATATGGGCAAAAAAAGGAGTAGAAATTTTCTAATTCTAATGAGATATGCTTTCGTTATATAAAAATTTATTTATAATTTTCGTTTAAGGCCCCAAAATTTTTTGAGACAATTCTTTATACGACGTAAGTTGATCTAAATTAATACCAGTGGTGTTGCTATTATTGTTGGTTGGTTGAGGTTAGGTGTGTTTGACCGGACCCAATCTCTTTGTGGACCAAGTTGGATGGCAGGAGGTGGTTCCAAGCGTCACTTCACCCAATTTCAATTATTTTCTGATGCGCTTCACAAATAGCGATAGTTTGGTTGGATATTTTTCTTCTGCTTCATCTTTGGTTGTATCTCAAGGCTTTGACCCCACTTTGATTTGCCTTTTAAAATGATATTTGTCTTCTTTTCATGACATCAAATCCAGAGAAACCAACCCTTCCACCAGGACCAAGATCACGAGCTCTGTTCCCTATTGGAACCAACCCTGTGATAAGCTCAAAACTAGAGTGGCAATCGGTTCATTCGGTTCGGGTTCGGTTCGGGTCGTTTCGGTTCGAGTCATTTCGGGTCTATCTAGAATCGGTTTAGATTCGGTTCGGGTCGGTTCGGTTCGGGTTCGGGTCTAATTCGGGTCTGTGATGAGTCGGATTCGGTTCGGGTCAAAATCGGATCGGTTGTTTTCGGGTCGGGTCAATATCGGATCGGTCGCTTTCGGTTCGGGTTAAAATCGAGTCAATTTCGGGTCGGGTCAACATTTAAATTTTCGGGTCAATTCGATTTGAGTTGGGTTAAAGTTTGAGGTTTAGTATTTATGGTTTAGTTTAGAGTTATTGGTGTATGAGATTAATTCTAATTCAACTTGTTAATCTATGCATTTGAATTTGATTAAATATTTAAATTAAAGCTTCATGTATCCATATAAATTTTTTTTTGTATAATTATATTAATTCAAAGTTTATAATAATAATAATAATAATAATAATAATAATGTTTGAAATGAATTAATTTATTAAACTTAGGATCTAATTGAACTAACTAAAATCTAAAAGCATAAATCACGGACATAATTAAAATAATTTTAAAACTAAATGTGAAATTTCAATTAAATTAATCTAAATTGAAACTCAATTAAATTAAGAAAAAGAGAAAGACAATTGGTAAAAATAGAGAGGAAAAAACAAAATTTTGGAGGGAAATAAGCCACCAATTTTTTAAGCTAGATTGAAAAAAAAGTAAAAGACAATTGGAAAAAATAGAGAGAGAAAAAACAAAATTTTAGAGGGAAATAAGCCACCAATTTTTTAAGCTAGAGATTAATTACTTTTTAAGTCATGTTGCATTTAAAATGTTACATTTTAGTCAACTTTAAGTTTTAGTTTAATTATTTTAGTCACAAGTATTCCCACAGTTTAGACTTCGGATATAGAAATCTCATCCCCGTAGTGATATTTAGTCTCTAAAATTTTAGTTTTAGTTGAAATTAATTAATCTTTGTAATTTAGTCTATCAATTTAATATATTGATATTTTCGTTTATTTTAATTTCAAAGATTTAATTTTTAGCCAAAATTGACCCCTATTTATTTATATGGTATAATTACAAAATTGGTCATTTTACTCTCAAATTTCTCCACTTCCAAATTGTCAATTTAGTTTACAATTTTAATTTTATGCTATATTTTATGATGAAATTATAAAATTGGTCACCAAGATCTCAAATTTCTATACTTCATTTTATTATTTATTATATTGTTAAAAATAGATATTCGGGTTAAAATCGGGTCGATATTCGGTTCAGCTTTCGGTTCAGCATTCGGTTCGGGTCCATTCGGTTCGGGTCCATTTCGGTTCGGGTCCATTTCGGTTCAACAAAAAATTTCGGATCGGTTCGGTTCGGATTTCGGGTCAACTTCGAATCACATGTTCGGGTCAAAATCGGGTTTCGGTTCGAGTAATTCAGTTTGAGTTTCGGGTTTCGGGTCAAGTTTGCCAGGTCTACTCAAAACCCACCATTTTTATATTGCGATTGTTGAATTGTTTATAATCAGGATTTATCTAGTAGTTCCAAATATGTTATCGGATCTATGTGTTCCTTAAACATTGAATAATGCCTTTTTTTTTCTTTAGCGGAAATGATTCATCATTCATACAACTTAATTGTTGTTATATTTGCTCAATATGTAAATTAAGTTCGAACTATGGGCAGAATTCTCATTAATAGTAAACTTGCATGTGAAGCAAAAAAGAGCTCCATTTAAAAAAATCAATAACTTAATGTTCTCTAATTCATACTCAAGGTGCTTGAAGGTTTCAGATTTTTCTTTAAAAAATTAAATAATTCTCTAATTTTATCAATTAACTCTTCAGATAAATTGAATAAATTAAACTATTAAATTAAATCAATTTTGACCTTTAAACCTTCAACGATTATTTTCGTAAAATATTGCTATTACATCACATGGCATAACTGTAATTCTATCACATGACATTTGCGGTCATTTTTAATTTTTTTTAAAAAATTAAATAAAAAATTTATGAAAATGTTATGTTGAAATATTGTGAGCTTCGTATGGCACCAACGTATAAAAATTATTAGGTTTAACCTTCAATATTCATCAAAGAAATAAATTGAATAAAATTTAAAATGTAAAAATTAAATTGGTTGAAAAGAAATAAAAACTTAATTGATTTTAAATTTTTTAACACCCTCGAGCTTTTAATTTACAACCAACCGTCTAAAATTCATGGAACTAATTTTATTTTTGGTTAGCTTATTGTGCAAAACTATCCATCTCATGCCACTCCTTTACTTCATGGTTGACGATCGTTGCCGACAGGAAATAAACTGAAATTAGAACCTGAAATTGGTGACTACATATTTGTGGAATGTTCTTAATAAAAAAACAAGTATGTGCACAACATACTGTAAGGTTGAAAAATGATATCAGTGGCATGTGACAGTCACGTTGGATTTTAGGGGAATGCGACAGGAAATAAACTGAATTTCACAAGTCACTGACTTCATGGAGGATCAGCAAGGCAGGCCCAAGGCCCATGTTCTTTTAAATGAAATCCAAGGAATAGATTGGTAAACACTCCGGTCTCCGGGTCAACAGCCAACTTTTGTATAGTGGAAACTAAATCTTATTAGGAATAGTTTTATGACGATAGATTTTTTATTTACTAAAAATCGAGAATTTCTGTATTTTTTTAATCCGATTTTAAAGGGTTTTAGTATTTGTCTAACTTTGTTAAGATATCATTTAACATGAATAATTGATGCTTCGGTCAACTTTAGAATAATGGGCTACGAGCGCCCAATTTTAACATACCCAAAAACGCTAACTCAGTGAACGAAAGAAAGGCCGAAACAGAATAAGTGGGTCGTCGTTTCATCCGAATCGAAGTTGGAGGGGTTTGTAATTGTTGTCGTAGCTAAGACTGAAGCAGTTATAGGAAGCGAGAAGATGGAGGACGGAGATATAGAGGAGGAAATGGGATCACAGTCACCGGCCCCGTCGCGGAAGTCCGAGAAATCTCCTTACGATATGCTTAAAGAAACCAAAGCCTCGGTTGAAGAGGTCGTCGCCAAAATCCTCTCAGTCAAAAAGGAAAACAAGCCAAAATCTGAACTCAGAGAACAAGTCACCCAAATGTTCCTTCACTTCGTCAATCTCCGTCAGGTTCTCTCTCGCATATCTGTTTATCAATCGAAAAGGGGAAAAATTGAAACTGGAATCTCGTGTTTTGATTTCATTGTTTTCTCTTTCAGGTGAATCGTAGTATATTGTTGGAGGAAGATAAAGTGAAAGCGGAGACGGAACGTGCCAAGGCGCCGGTGGATTTCACGACGCTGCAGCTTCACAATTTAATGTACGAGAAGAGTCATTATTTGAAAGCTATAAAAACTTGCAAGGATTTCAAATCCAAGTATCCTGCTATCGACCTTGTACCCGAGGAGGAGCTTTTTAGCGACGCCCCTGAAGATATCAAGGGTTCGAATTTGTCTGATGATAGCTCACATAATTTGATGCATAAGAGGCTTAATTATGAGTTATTCCAGGTAAATTACTGGCTAAAACTAGGTTTAATAGATAAACATAATATTTTCTTTATACATTTTTAAATTTTATGGGAATTTTGAATCTTTCGATACCTTATTTGTTTAGGCAACATATAATGTATTAAAAGGAATTACGGTAAAAATGCATTGCTAAGCCTATGTTTGGATATGATATGTCTCAGAGGAAAGAGCTATGCAAACTTCTAGAAAAGTTGGAACAACGAAAGAAAAGCCTTTTGGAGACAATATCAAATCGGAAGAAGTTTCTATCGAGTCTGCCATCACACCTCAAGTCCCTTAAGAAAGCATCGTTGCCTGTTCAGAATCAATTGGGTCTTTTGCATACAAAGAAATTGAAGCAACATCATTCGGCTGAACTTCTTCCGCCACCACTCTATGTGATTTACTCGCAGTTCATGGCACAGAAGGAAGCATTTGGTGAAGATATTGATCTGGAGATCATAGGAAGCATGAAGGATGCTCAGGCTTTTGCCCGCCAGCAAGCAAATAAAGACAATGGTGAGTGATGCTGGTCTTCCTTCTGGTTTTATGCATAGCGCAATTGTTGGTAGCTCTTCAGATGTTACTTCAAAGTTATAGCCTTTATTCCAAGACAACGGACAAGTAGGCTAAGTACGAATGGACATAAACATTCAAGTTGAAAACAATGGTTGCTAGTGAAAATGTGAAATTAACTTTGTTGTGTTTGGTTAAACTCCCGGGTCAATGAGTGTAACTAAAGCTGTTTATTTCTGCAAAGAATTTTCTTTATGATGTTTTTTATTTGTATTGGACTTCGGTTAATCTTCTTAACTCAGTCCCTAACATGCCCTGGGCTAGCAAATTACTTAGAATCATTTTTTATTTTCAAAAAAAAAAAACTTGAATTGAGTACTGATATTCGTTTTTTACCAGGTTTATCTACTAGTGTAGAGAGCTCAAGGTTTGAGGATGATTTACCAGATGAGGAAGATGATGGACAGAGAAGGAGAAAACGGCCAAAAAGGGTTCCTAGCAAGGAGGCTATCGACCAGGCAGGAGTCTATCAAGTTCATCCTCTGAAAATTATCCTTCACATATATGATGATGAGGCATCTGATCCGGGATCCACAAAACTTATCACTTTGAAGTTTGAATACCTGTTAAAGTTGAATGTTGTCTGTGTTGGGATCGAGGGATCAACTGAAGGACCTGAGTATAACATTCTCTGCAATTTATTTCCCGATGACACTGGCCTGGATCTGCCTCACCAGGTTTGTGTCTGATGGCTATTATGTGCCTTGCTTCCATCGTCACCTTGACATTTTTGTTAAGCTTTCCTTTTCATGTACTAGTAACTGTTCTGAATTATATTGCAGTCAGCCAAGCTCTTCATTGGTGATAGTGCTACATTTGATGAAAAGAGAACTTCACGTTCGTATAAGTGGGCCCAGCATTTGGCAGGAATTGATTTCTTACCTGAGGTTTCACCATTGCTTAATAGCCATGAAGCTCCAAACAATGAAACCAAAAATGATGTTGTTATCTATGGTCTTGCATTGTATCGCCAGCAGAGCCGAGTGCAGACAGTTGTTCAAAGAATCCGGTCACGGATAAAAGCTGAGCTGGCTCTTGCGTGAGTCACTATCCTGTATGTTTGGAGTTTGGATCTTGGAGAAAACAATAAGAAAGCAAATAGTAGTGAATTCCACGACGTGGTCAAATCTTTGTGATATAAAGTCCCTAATTTTTTGGTTTTACTAAAAAAAAATCTCTCTGCCTTAAGTGCAACTTCTGTGTTGGAATATATTTGTTTTTATGTTGACTTGCTCTTAGCTTGTTTTGTCTTCAGTATGGAAGCTTTTTTGTTGAAAATCTGGAATTCTTTCATTGAATTACAGGGAACAGCTTGATTCACTTATGAAGCTTAAGTGGCCTGCTCTGAACTGTAAAAGTGTTCCATGGGCCTTGCATGCTCCATTCTGCAGTTTGCATAGTTGGTAATCTGTAGGATCCAAAGTCAATGAGGATTCATCATCTCAATCTGTTATTGACACAGAACCGGTTCAAGAACCTTTGGATGATCTGGATGGAAGATCTGGTATCACGAAGGAAGAGCTGGAGGGTTATAGGGAAGATGTGGAGCTTCCATATTTGCTTTCAGTTCCATCTGCCACAATTGATGCTAAACTTACTCCACTAAAGGGATCTAGTCTCAACCATTCAAAGCAGTTGGCTTTGATTTCGAAGAGCATTTTGTCCCCAGCCAGTAAGGGAAAATTACCTAGTTTCAAAAAACATGATGATGATTCCGTCTTCATGCTAGAGACAGATAGTGAACTGGACGAGCCCCTCGAGACAGAAACTGAAAACTCTTCTACTCAGTGCTATGAAATAGTTGAAAAATCATGGGTTGACTATGGTAACAAGGAATTTATTCTTCTTTTAACGAGGAAAACGGGCACAAGTGGGCAGAATATGAAACTAGAAGCCAAGGTGTCAATAATTACTTTGTTTTGTTTTATGATGTTCATTAAAGATGGAAACCTGACGTCAAATTGGACTGTTGCAGATTAAGATCAGTATGGAGTACCCTCTTAGGCCTCCTTTGTTTACAGTGAATCTTTACTCTCCCGGTGAAAATTCTTCTGAGAAAGACTATTCTGGGTGGCACAATGAAGTTCGTGCTATGGAAGTTGAGGTAAGCAAGTAGTGTTTCTGAAGTAGCTATCTCACAATAGTGGGTGGTGATTTGTTGTATTTTCTCCAGGAATAGACATGGTATGACATTACATGAAGCATGGAATAATGGGAAATGATTAAAGGTTTATTAAATGTAGAGTAGTTTTAGCCCTTTTGTTCTAGTGGTAACAGTGATGAGCTTGATGGTCGAGTTCCACAGCCTACTGTCACTACCAACTTTCCCAAGCACATGCAACAAACTCTCATTCTCTGGTTGCATCGTGTAGGTAAATCTTCACATGTTAAAGATGGTACCCCCTGATGAAGAAAACTATACATTATCACATCAAGTCTACTGCCTTGCTTTGTTGTTTGACTATTACATGGACGAGGCGACTCCATCCGAGAAGAGGAAGACTAGTTCTGTTATTGATGTTGGATTGTGTAAACCTGTTAGTGGTAGACTTCTTGCCAGATCATTCAGGGGGAGGGATGTCGGAAAATGATATCCTGGAAGGACATGAAATTTCTGATATTTGCTTTGCTGTGCTGCCAGAGAGGAAGTAACTTGGAGATGAATCTTTGACCAAGAAGTGGACCAGAATGAACCTTTTGATTCATCTCTTGAAGACAACTTGCATAAGGTTGCCATGGATGGATATGGTTCTCTACATTGCTAAACTAAAAAAGAAAATGGAGGGGTCAAGGGGCTCAGCTATTGATTCAGAAGTTGCATTGATATTGGATGATGGCCTTGGGAGGGGAGGCCCCTGCTGTTTGCATTGGTTTCCTTATTTAGGGCTTGTTCGATAAAATTTTGAACGGGAGTGCTACCGATGCTGTATGCTCCGATTTTACGTTTTCGTTTTAATTTCCTAGCATGTAACTCTCCGATGATTTAAATATTCAAAATATGACTAAATGAACCATGGTAAAAGAAGCACAAAATTTAGTTCAATTGATGGTGATGATGGGCAGATTCTTGAGATGCTCAGAAATTTACATATATGGTGCAACTAAATGAGCCATTATCTTCATAAAAAGAAAAAGGAAACAAATTACAAATATTGGAAGATTGTTATTCTACACTGCACTAATTCATTTCTCCAAATCTTGAAGACCAAACAACTATCATCGACATCCAAGTATGTACAACCACCTGCCACGCATGGTTTAAACCAAGGATCACAGCTTCAAACCCTTCCACTTTCACCACGGACCAGTCTGAGTTCTACGTAAGCATCGCTTCTTAGCTCCTTGTGGCACGTCCATCGTTTCAATGACCTGCGACAGTCCCGAGGGTTCCCCGTTATTGGCAGGATTTCTAAAGGATTCGATTATGAAATCAAGAAATTCACACCACGACAGTGAAACGACAACCATGCTCAGATGGAATAAAAACAACAGAAAAGCTCTGTGAATGTGATTTGTAGACATGAAAACACAACTCCAAATTCCTATCAAACGTGGTTTAAGAAAACACTGGATCTGGAAGGTGCATGCATATGACGATGCTTCATGATGTTCGATAAGGGTATAAATCAAGTTATTAGTATAAAGATAAAAAAACAAAACAAAACAAAACAGAGACAACTTCTCTTTACCTCTTTTTTCTGCATTTCAATGAGTTCTGCCTGCAGCAACCAAAAGTACAGAGACAATGACAATGTAAGCATCTGTTTGCCATAAGCCAACAATAAGTAATATGGTGTACAAATGAACATACATGTTTCTTCCGCAATTCTTCGTTCTCCTCTTTTAGCTTTGCAACTTCTGCTTCCAATTCCATTGTATAAGCCTAGCACAGAAGCCAAAAAAAGGAAGAATGTAAACCTTAAGCCAAAAAAAGTTACCATGGGATACAACTGTTTTGATTGATATAGTTATAACAAAATCCACAAGGTCAAGAATGTAAACCTTAATCAATTGTTTTATAGATTCTTATATGATACACTGCTTCAAACTTCTCACCCTGTTAAACAAAGACTCCATTGACTCGAAATACGGGTTACGTTATTTCCTAATTGACTCGAAATGCATAAAATTTATACAAAAACTTCATTCAGTAGGCAGGAGAATGATCAAATGACTATGAGCAGATTGCTCACATTTGCATATATTCGGTTGACATAAAACAATAGTGCATATTCCAAGTTACCTAACTTTACACAATGATGAACTTAAAGCTATGAAGAAGGAAGATTAAACAAATTTGAGTAAATCAAAAAGTATATTCACCTGCTTGCGAGCTCGTGATCTTGCAGCTGATTCTCTGTTCTTTATCATTCTCTTTTGCCTCCTCTCAACAACCTTTTCCACCGCACTGTATTTCCTACCCCTCAAGCTTCCATTAAACACATAAGGAGCTGGGGAAACTGAAGAAGTATCTCCACTGCTCTTCCCTATCCCGTCTGATGAAAGCTGGTTCGCAGGCGATCGAGTTGCAACTGCAAGTGGCCCTGCTAAACCAACCATCCCCATCCCTCCACATTGCATCCCACCAGCCTGAATCAGACCGTTACTTATCCCCTGATCCACAATCCCATGAATTCCACCCCGAATTCCGGGACTCCCCAACTGACCACCACTTTGTAAATGAATCTGTGCTCCATATCCCACACCAGTTTGCTTAGGAAAAATTGGTTGTTGGTGCTGCTGCTGCTGAGCCAACTGGTGTGAGTTTGATCTAATTCCATTAACGTTGGAATGCAAATTGGAAGCTTGGATACCAATATGATTACCACCTTCAGGAATCCTATTTCCAATCAAATTTGGACCTTTACCACCTTGTTGAAACCCGAATTCGAAACCAGTATTATTTCCACCAAAGAATCCCCCATTGTTAACCTTCCCATCCAATTGAGTGTCTTCTCTTACCACACCAGCCCTTACCAAAAACTCCTCCAAAGTCATCTCTCCTAAAGTTTGCTGCCTTTGTGGCATGTTATTACCATTAGTGCCTCCGGTTCCAATTCCGTCTTTCCCAAACGAATACTCCCTTGAAATATCTTTCCAAACTTGGTCAACAGTTTTCTGGCTAAGTGTTCTTGGCAAAGTCAAGGACCCTTGCCTTTGTAACGCTCCATTTCCCTCTAGGGCGCCATAAGAAGAAGCCATTGTTTGAGTTTCTTCAGCACTCCAAATGTTCCTCAACAGCTCATCCATGTTCATTGACCCGAAATCTTTTCCCATTCCACCCATAGTGCTTTGAAACTCATCAAAGGTTAGAGAATAGATTGATGACTGTCTAGTTAACGGGTTATTCGCCGGCGGTTTAATCTCGCCGCCGTCAGCAGACGGCGGAGGATTACTTCCAAAGTTCATGTTAGTCCCCATCGAAATCTGTATAAAACAGTGTAAAAAAAACTTTGATCCAAAAAATATATGTACAGATAGTCCTGTACTACTTCAATTCTTCAATGCAAGCAGATAAAAATCCCACACAATTTGAAGTTTATATAATTCTATATTTGCAAAAAAAGGGGGGCCAAAAATAAAGATCTATACAAGAAGTTGCCAACTAAGAAAAACAATAAACATGGAAGAAAAGAAAATAACTTAAAAATGGGATGTAAAAATCAACTCTTTTGTTTGAAGTGTTAGTAAGTAACATTTAACATTTCAAGAAAATATATGTTTTTAACAATCAGAAAGTTGAGGAAAACATAAGCTTTTTCTCCGAGGAAAACAAAAGGCAATCAATTTAACAGGCCAGACAATTGAAGGGAGAACAAAAAGTCAGAGGACAACCAAACCAAGAAAAAATTAGATAGTTTGTACAAATTAGTTGAATAATTACCCAAAAAACCCAACAAATGAAAACCTACAAAATATTTTTTTTTAAATGGAAGCTTGAGCTAGAGAGATAAACAAACAAACAAATAGCTTAAGTTAGAGAGAGACTTTTTTTTATAAAAAAAATGATATATTTTCACCTTCTAATCTGGTTGTTTCTTCGGACAGCGTTTGGTTCCGTCTTCTGTTTCCCGAACTATGGCTTTCGCGGGAGCGCCAAGTGTCCCTTTGTTCATTTTTTTAACTTTTAAGACATTAATATATACTTTTTTTCTTGTAGGAGTGTTTTAAATATTTTTTGTGGGCCAGCTGATTAGCGAGACGTGGACCAATAGGAAAGGGGTAGGAGGATTGTGACGTAGCGATCTGACCAATAAGAAGTGGAAAAATGGGATGAAATGAACCGTCCACGTTGCGTTCTAAAGGACGGTGATGATGGCGTGCATTCTTATGGGTTTGGACTGTAGTGGGATTGTTTGTTGGATAGCGCCGACAAGGGATAAATGCTAAAGAAGTGCAATGAACAAACAGGCGTTGAATTAGGGGCACTTTGGTCTAAACATGATGTTTGTGTGATGTATTATTGTTCATCCTTTTTCACAGGCCTGTCCATATTTTTAAAACTACGTTAACGATTATTAAATTAAGTAAAATATTTTTTTATTAAAGCTTTTGAAATTGTAAAACCGTTATTAAATTTATCGAATTATTATATTATAATCACTAAATTTTATTAAATTACTATAAATAATTGTTAATGTTTATTGAACCGTCACAATATAATTCTTAAATTTATTAAAACTTATCATTAGTGTATAATATGCAGTAATCATTTTATAATTTCTAAAATTTTGGTGGTAAAAAGATATAGTTTTTTTTCTTCCAAATTTAATACTATTTTTGTACTTTATTTGTTTTTTCTAAATACCACGACTTCATTTATTCACAATGTTATATTTGATGCACCAACCAACTTGTCTCAGCGGTTAAGGAAACGATTGTTGTTTCTAGAGAACACGGGTTCGAGCACCAGCAGCTGCAGCAGGGTGAATGAGCGTTCATTGTCAAATGGTTGAGAGTATATTTAGAACAGATACTACTTGTAATTACCTTAGCTTTCATAAAAAAAAAAACAATGTTATATTTGACAAACTGACCTTCCAACTTTTTTATCATTCATACTCATTTTATAATTTATATTAATAATTAGGGTAAAGTACACAGGCGGTCACTGAACTTTGGTAAAAAAAATAAAATAAAATGGTAACCAAACTTTCAAAAATTACAAAATAAAAATTAAACTTTATGTTTTATAACAAAATGGTAACTAGACGTTAAATGACATTAAGTGGCTGTTATAAACCTTGGTATAATAACATGTTTAGTCCTTCATATTTATACATTCAATCAATTTAGTTCTAATTCGAAACAATTCACTAAATTTAGCCCTCGTTATTTACGTATTCTTTCAATTTGGTCTTAAAGAAAAATTCCAAAGTATGGTAACATGATAAATAATTACAATTAAATTTTTATAGGAACTCAAAAACTCGACTCAACTCGAATCGAAAAAAATTCAAATAAAGTTTGAGTTGTAAAATATGACGCGGCAACTCGAATAACTCAAATTTTTTTGACTTGACTCGATCAGACGCTCATCTCTATCTTAAGATATGACGCGTCAACACGAATAACTCGAAATATTCGAATATTTTAAATCATTTTTTCCTTTTAAATCGAATATTTTTTAAAATAGAATATTTAAATCACATCAAATATTTAATAACTACTTTAAATATTCAATTCAATTTAAAAATATTCGATTTAAAAGAAAAAATGATTGAAAATATTCGAATATTTAATAACTATTTTAAATATTTTTCTTTTAAATATTCGAATATTGAATAACTATTTTAAATATTTTTCTTTTAAATCACATTGAATATTTAATAACTACTTTAAATATTTATTAAATATTAGAATATTTTAAATTGAATATTTTTAAATTAAATCGAATATTTAAAGTAGTTATTAAATATTCGATGTGATTTGAAAGAAAATATGATTTAAAATATTCGAATATTTCGAGTTGACGCGTCATATCTTAAGATAGAGGTGAGCGTTCGATCGAGTCGAGCCAAAAAATTTCGAGCTATTCGAGTTGACGCATTATATTTTACAACTCAAACTTTATTTGAATTTTTTCGATTCGATTCGAGTCGAGTCGAGTTTTCGATTTCCTATAAAAAATTTAATTAAATATTCGAATATTTTAAATCAATTTTTATCTTTTAAATTGAATATTTTTTAAATTAAATTGAATATTTAAATTAGTTATTAAATATTCGATGTGATTTGAATATGAAAATATTAAATATTCGATTTAAAAAAAAATATTTGATTTAAAAGAAAAAAATCATTTAAAATATTTGAATATTTCGAGTTATTCGAGTTGATGCGTCATATCTTAAGATAGAGGTGAGCGTTCGATCGAGTCGAGTAAAAATATTTTGAGTTATTCAAGTTTACGCGTCATATTTTACAACTCAAACTTTATTTGAAATTTTTTCGATTCGAGTCTAGTCGAGTTTTCGAGTTCCTATAAAAATTTAATTAAATATTCAAATATTTTAAATCATTTTTTATTTTAAATCGAATATTTAAAGTTGTTATTAAATAATCAATGTGATTTAAATATGAAAATATTAAATATTCTATTTTAAAAAATATTCGATTTAAAAGAAAAAATGATTTAAAATATTCGAATATAGAGTTATTCGAGTTGACGCGTCATATCTTAAGATAGAGATGGGCGTTCGATTGAATCGAATCAAAAAATTTTAAGTTATTCGAGTTGACGCGTCATATTTTATAACTCAAACTTTATTTGAAATTTTTTCGATTTGAGTCGAGTCGAGTTTTCGAGTTCCTATAAAAAATTAATTGTAATTATTTATCATGTTACCATACTTTGGAATTTTGCTTTAAGGACCAAATTGAAAGAATACGTAAATAACGAGGGCTAAATTTAGTGAATTGTTTCGAATTATGATTAAATTGATTGAATGTATAAATATGAAGGTCTAAATGTGTAATTATGCCCAAGTTTATAACAGCCACCTAACGGCATTTAACGTCTAGTTACCATTTTGTTATAAAACATAAAGTTTAATTGCCACTTTGTGATTTTTGAAAGTTTGGTTACCATTTTATTTTTTTTACCAAAGTTCAGTGACCGTCTGTGTACTTTACCCTAATAATTATGTATAATAATATAATTTGCCATGATAACTTATATTTCTTATATTAAGTAAAAAGAATATAAAATAAGCCATAAAAAGACAATGAAACAAAAACACAAAGTAGTCCTGCCTAAGATAGCCAATGGAAGATCCGTTTTGTATTTGTTTAGTTCAAAGCAAAGGCAAAGGCTGAAAGGCATGATGGCAACAAGAACCTAAAACAAGAAATCTAGAAAGATTTCACCTAATTTTAGCGAATCAATAAAATAAGCACCTTTCTAATTCAGCCCTCTCTATTGCCATTGTCGACTAAGACCATATTGGCAAAAGACAAACTCTCGCTCTCTCAATATACGTATACCTAAATTCAAGGCAAAGAAAGAGGATAGAAGTAGAATTTTATAATATAAGAATTGGTTGACATGGTTCAATATTATGTCTCCATTCATTTTAAAAGACTGAATGGTTTGCGTTTCTTGAGTATGAGCAGGTGTGCTTATTGAGTATAGAGGTGGCAAACGCTACAATCGGTTCGGGTCATTTCGGTTTCAGTTATTTCAGGTTTGGTATCATTCAGTTCAGGTTCGGTTCGTGTTCAGTTCGGTTGATTTTCGGGTCGGAAGATTTTCGGTTCAGATCGGTTCGGGTTAATTTCTAGTTGATGGGAGGTCGGTTGGTTTTAATCAAGTTTTTAGGTTGGTTAGTTTTTTTACACCTTTTATATGGCTTTATAAAATCAATATATTTGACTTTTTGGTGAGTTGTGCGATTGTTCATATCTCATCTTTTTTATTTCTATTAATATCTTTTATTTATTTCTGGTTATCTTCGGTTCAGGTCTATTTCGGTTCAACAAGAAAATCAGTTCATTTTTCAATTCAGTTTTGGTTCAGCTTCGAGTTTCGGGTCAAATTTCAGGTAAGCATGTTCAGTTTGGTTCGGGTAAATCAGTTCGGGTCTCGGGTCTCGGGTCAAGTTTGTCAGGTCTAATTGAGTATGTCGATTGTGAGTTGAAGGGTGTTTGATTTCATTCGGAAAGTGTTTGATTTGTGCTCGTTTCGACTCAATACAAGATACACTCGATAAAATTTCGTTCGACTCGTACTCGTTAAAAAATTGTTGCTCGACTCAATTCATTACTCATTAAATTTATCAAAGTTTTTATATTGTTTTTTTTCTAATACATGTAAAATATAGTAATAATTATATAGAGCTTAATATAAATATAAATTAAAAAAATTAATAAAAGATACATAAAAATGGGTCAAACAATTTTAAAGTATAAACTCTAAAGTAACAATTTATAAATCCACCAAATTAATATATTACAACAAAAGTAACAATACGTAAACTTTAAACTAACATATTACAACCATACAAAAATAACGAGCTTATCGAATCAAGTTTAACCTTATTCAACTTAACTCAAACTCGGGCCGAACATAAATGAAATTAAACTTAAGATGCTCAACTCGGTTAGAATCCCTAAATATGAGGTAACTCTTTCTTTAGCTTATGCTGGTGATGATTTAATTTTTTTAATCAACTTTATTTATTTTTCTTTATGTTAGATTTGATGGCCAATGATTCTTGATGTTATACATATTACTATATTAGAAATAATAAAATGATTGGCGTCAGATTCAATGCACCAAAAGTTCAACCTAATGGTTGACATCTAAGAACAAAACAATTTTTTATAGGGAATACTTATAAATATATAAACCACAAATTTTCATTTTCATCTGATTTTTAATATAAACGTTTATTATGATGCATAAACAGGTTTACCAGTTCAGAGTATTACCTTCATCACGGAATGAAGCTGCCTGTATTTCCTATAAGAGCTTGATAAATATATACCAATATCCCACCCAACTTTATTGCATTTCTAAACACAAGGAAACTGATGAATAAAATATATTCTCCCATGCCATGCAAATTGATCTCAAGAGAAAACAGAACCCAGGGTGTAGATTTAGGAATGGGCATTTCACCCAGTCTGATTGGGTTCTAACCCGACTCAATCAGATTAGGCTTTTTTAATAAAAAAATTGGGTTTTGATTCTGTCGAGTCAAGTTTTTATTAAGGATGAGATGCGATCGTGTCGGGTTTAGGTTTAGCTGAAAAGATTAAATATGATCCGGAATTAATAGTGTATTTCTCTTATATTTTTAGAAATATTTGCAATAATGCTTCTCTTTATATTTTTTTGGGTAAACTACCTATTTAGTACCTTACATATGCTAACATTATTGTTTTGATACCCCAACTATTATTTTTGGTAAAATAGTACCTAACGTTACGTTTCTATTTTGATATTTTGACCATTAAAAATAAACGAAAATGGTGACGTAACTTGGTCAAAACACAATTTTAGTCTAAAAACTTATACAATCTATCGATTTAGTTAAAATTTCTACCAATTTAAACATCATTTCAATATTTTAGATTAAAAGTACAAATTCCTCATTTTTCCTTCTTCTTTTAGTCAAATGTTTTTTAGATTTAGGGTTTATAAAATTCAACCCGAGAATCGTTAATTTTGTACAACAAAATTCTTTATATTTATAATACAAACTCGCAACAAAATCCGTTGTAAAGAATTAGAATTCACCCAATTCTTTGTTTGTTTCCCATTATTTTATTATATTAGTTATTTTTTTAAAAAAAGGGGTCGCAACTGTTTGAATTCTAAAGAAAATCTGGGTTTAATTGCAATATTTGGTGACAACCTATTGGCTTTGAGAACGGTGGAACCTGCAGCAAAGAAAAAGAATCAAAATCTAAGGAAAAAAATAAAAAAAAGAATTGAAAAGTGGAAATCCAAAACCCATGTCAGATTCGATCTAGCTGATTCTAGTACTTTGAGGACGAATATTGCACATCCGAACAGTGAAAGGGTCGACAAGAGGAAGTGAAATGTTCGACTGAAATCTCATAACGATTTGACAGTTAAATTTCAAGATCGGCAAAAGAGAAAATTGGTAAATTTTCTATTGTGTATATGTTTAATGTATCGACCAGAAGAAGAAAGAAAAAATGGAAATTTCACACTCTAACCCAAAATTTAAAATGTTGTTTGAATTGATAAATTTTAGACTAAATTGATATATTGTATAAATTTTAGGGATAAAAACAGTTGTTTGACCAAGCCACATCATCATTTCTGTTTATTTTTAACGGCTGGGATACCAAAATAGAAACAATATGTAATGTTAGGTATCATCTTGCCAAAAAATAGTTGATGTACCAAAACAAAAATACAAACATAGGTAGGATACTAAATATGTAGTTTACCTTATTTTTTAATAACTAAGTTTTTAAAATTGATTTTTTAGAATTAAGTCCGTAAAATTAATTTTTTTACAGTCAAATCCTGAAAAATATTTTTAAAAAATTCAAATCCCTAAAATTGAATATTTTATATAGGTCAGATCAAAAGTTCGAATTGAAATATATAATTTACATGTCAATTTTTTAAAAATAAAATCAGACCGAATTTAAATTTAAAATAATTACTTTTAAGTCGAGTTCAAATTGGCCAGAAATCCGACCAGACTGATGCCCATGCCTATGTGGATTTGGTTGGGTTCACGTCTACATGTAACCTAGCCCACTATCATCTCTAGCAGACAGGTATTAGAGTTCATTGATTTCTACTGATTTTCATCCAATCAACAACAGGATGACTAGAGTAGTTGGAGGGCAGTCATCTTCTTAAAAATTTAAAATTCATATATTATTAAATTTTTTATGTATTTTCGATTAAAAATTTATTTTCGCCCCTTAAAAATTTATAAGTTCGCCCCTCCTTAAAATTGTATAGCTTCGTCTCCCCTAACATAAAATTCGGTGTCTGTCCATGCTTCCAACTATACCATCATAGATGAAGTTAATTTTTTATTTATTTTAGAGACTAATATAAAACTAGAAAAGAAGCTAAAAGTTTTATATTAAAATGTTTTAAATTGAATTATTAATTATTGAGAATAACTAAAATTGCAAAATTTCCATTTAACAAATTCACCTAAAAACTAAGCATGAATTCATTAAGCTTTCTTATTTCTCTATTCTAACAGACGGTTCATGAATCATAGTTCACACCAGTTTCTTTTTACTCTTTTACAAGTCAATTTTTTTTTTTTAAATTTTATGATTAAACAATGCATTTAAAATATTAGTTCATATCTTTTTAACAAAAGAAAGCTGCATTATTAAGAATAAAAACAAGAACCAATACATATACGCGAGACGAAGTAATGAACTAATATTTCTTCTATATGTAATCACAAATCACAACTATAAAGTTATGAACTAATGTACGTGAGACAAAATATTAGTGAGGTTTGTTCTGGTTGTATTTCAAATGTTTATTAGGTTAAAATTGTTATGTCTACATAATGTATGCATATTGTCAAAAGGTTAAGAATATCTATGAACATGTACTACATTGTAATCACCTTTAGACTATTCAAAAAAAATATTTCACCGTGTTATAGTTATCAATAAGCTTCAACTGTGATAGGTGAACACTGATAGATTCATATGAACTCGATATGTAGGAGTTGGATGCAGCAGTTAGAGATACATAAATAATGGCATACCGATATCAATATGCAAAGTTTTCGCAGTCATACCTCAAATACAAATTTATCATGATAGTGACCGTAAAACCAGATAAGTTGAAAGAACGGTTGAAGACATTTACAAAAAGAATGTGGCTGATAAGTGATAACCGTAGCAATGTACACTTTCATAGGATTTGTTATTTGGCTAATTGAACATGCATAGAACCCTGATCTCAAGAGCTTTGGGGCAATGCATAAAAATTAGAGGTGTTCATATTTAGGTACCCGAGTTTCAGGTACCCTAAATTTCGGGTACTTAAAAGTCGGCCCGTGATTCGGCCTATAAAAATTGGGTACTCGCAAATCGGATACCCGTAAAATTTGAGTACCCGTAAAATCGGGTATCGGGTACCTACTTTACTTTTTTATATATATATTTTTTAATCTATATTTTTAAAAAAATACATAGGAAACACATAAAATTTCATGATATATATTTCAAACACAAAAATTATTAATTTGAGGTTAGTTTTAAGAGAGAAATATTTGGATATATATATATATTAAAGTTTATCGACAAAAGAAGATATTAAAAATATTAATCTCGATCATGATTTTTCTTTCGACTCTCATTTTAACAAATTAATATAAATATTTTTTTTGAAATTTTTTAAATTTAAAAGTATATAATACAAGTATAAAAAGAAGTTAGAGATTTAAAATTAATTTTAGGAAAAAATAATAAGAAACATAAAATGAAAATAGAGTAAAATATATAAATATTAAAATTAGTGGGTCGGGTACGAGGTTATAAAAAAAATCATGGCCCTGACCCGGTCCAACTACTCAAAAAAAAATTGTGGGTCGGATACTCGACTCGAAAATTTTGAATATTTTAATACAAATACCCGATAAATTTTAATCGGTTAGACGAATTGCGGGTCGAATAGTTCGGACCGGGTATTCTTAAACACCCCTAATAAAAATGTTGGGATTGTATAATACTTGCTCAATCTCAAGCTCCGGTCCTCGCCCATACGCTGGCATGTTTTTAATATCATGTGGAATCTTGGCCTTTGCTTTCGTAGTGGCTACTGTGCACTTGATAAGAAGGCACGACCATTTCATACGGTGCAGGCTAAAGGAAATACGAAGGTGAGCATTTATGTTTCCCAATGAATGTAGCTAAATTGTCACATTTAGGTTCTTTCTGGGAATCCTGTCCGGCAAATAAATAGTCAAGGCAACATATTAGTGACATGAATTATCATTTAGTTAGAAATTTTAAAAACTTTTTTTTTAAATATGCTAGTGTGATGTAGCAAGGGTAGCATCTATTCAATTTTTTTTACTCTTTTTAAAGACGACACACACATTATGCATTACTGGTGCTTAAACCCGGGTCTCAAGAGATGATGAACATCTACCTTTGCTATTAGGACACAAGAGGATGGGCAGAAACTTTAAAAACATAACTGTACATATCTTATATTTTTTAGAATAAAGTACTATACAAAATACCACTAAACTTTAATATGTGTATCAAAAATATTATTGAAGTATAAATATATACTTATATATAAGTTATACATAGGATTTGATCAACTTGTAAATAAATAATATTTTGGTCCAGTTAAGCTGCATCTTTTTGGAAAAAAAATATTTTTCAAGAAACAATGAAAAAAAAAACTAGTATTTCATTAGACCTATTTAGGAAACCGCATGGCTTGTTGCTGTTCAATTGAAGCATTTTGACGCGTACACAGCATGACAGAGTAGGATTCGGATATGGAGTTGGGATCGATCATACCAAAAATTCATTTCCCCCTTCCTTCCGCTGCCTAACCCACGCGCGTCAACGTCAATCTCCATTGACCTCCACTCCACGCGTATTCATTTCTCCGCTAAACTCGTGTTCACATTTCCCACCCACCAACGAAAACACCCCTCACACCATAATATTTTCCACCGTTTGTAAGTGTTCAAGTTGCATATTTTTATTAAAATAGATATTAATCAGGTACGAAATCATGTAAAGTATAATTATTAAAAAAAACAAGGAGAGATAATTCATAATTACAAAATTTTAAATTTATTACAAAAATCAAAGGAAAATAAAAAATGTAGTGGAGTGAGGTTGGAGCACCTCTCAAATATATGATAGATCTTTCCCTAATATTAATACTTAATTTTGTTATGATTTTAAAGTTGAAATGTCAATGTTTATTAAAGAGCATCATAAATCTTTGTTTGACATTTAAAATCAAATTATTTCTTATTCCTCGAAATGAATATTCTAAAATGATTAATTTTTTTAAAAAATCACTCTAAAATTCTTAATTTCTTGTAACAAAACCCAAATTACCAGAGATTCAAACGACTATATTTATCGATTCAGCTCGAGAAGTGATGTAAATTCGCCAACAACAATGAATTAATATGCGTAGACGAGGTGAGCGATTGAACAAGGTTTGAGAGTTTCGTACGACAATAAGAGAATCTATCTATGAGGATCCAACGGCGAAATAGATAGATAGTGGTAATTAATTCAACAATAGAGGTTATTTGTTTAAATGAAACCAAGGATTTTAAGTTTTTTTTTTTTGTAAAAAATTTTAAGTTGTATTAATTGAATGGCGATTTTTTTACAAATATTGATGGTTTGATTTTATTTATTATAATTTTGATAAATTCAATTTTGAAATGGTAAATTATAGAAATTATATTATGAGTCATTTTTACCACATTATCTATGAGACCAACCAATCAATAAAACCCATTTATTTTATTAATTTTTTCTATGTCTTCTTACTTCACTTAGTATAAATTATTTTTAATTTAATTTACAATAAATATGAGTAAAAATTTATTCGGTAAAAAAATAATATGAAAAAGGTTAATAAAATAAATAAATTTTATTAGTTTGTCTCATAAATGAAGTGGTAGGAATAGAACTATATACACTTACTTTGGATGAAATTTCTCTGCCCCTTTTCGGTGCCCCTACATATGCTCCCACGCTCAAAATTAATTTTAGGGTTTAGGGTTTTAGGTTAGGGGTTGTGGTTAGAGTTTAGGGAATTTAGGGTAGGGTGTATTTTTTAGGGTATAGGGTGTAAGGTTTAGGATTTAAAATTTAGGGTTAGGGCTTAGATTTTAATTTTGTAGTGTTTTTTAGTGTTGGGGCATATGTAGGGGCACCGAAAAGGGGCAGACGAATTTTATCCACTTACTTTGATCAACAGCTTAGATAAAAAAAAATATTTGTTAAAAAACATATAGTTTGAGCATTTATTTTAGAGTTATTTTTTTATTTTAATATTCAACGCGTACAAATCACGCGCAAGAAAAACGCAAGATCGGTCTTCGCCAACACCGTACAGTCGCCGGTTGATAAAATCTACACCAAATTGCGCGCTCCTTTTTTTTTTGTTGGGCTGAAATCTGAAAATAGAATTTAAACAAAAAAAGATTCCAAGAATTCAGTTCATAATAGGAAAACGTTGGCGTCGATTACACTCAATTCCCATTATAAAGCCCCCAAAAGCCTAAACAGATAGAAACAAAAGCAGTTTTAAACAGATAAAGACAGCCTTGCAATGCAAAGCCGTTTATAAATTTGTATTTGTAAATCTGGCGCGCCTTAACAATTTGTGTAGTTCTTTTTTTTTTTAAATTTTTAATCTTAATTTGTAATTCGCTCTGCCGTTCTTTGAGTCAATTTCACAAACAAATAACAGGTGACAGCTCCTAGATCTCTCCTCGATTCTGTGACACCAAACAATCTTCATTTATCAGCTTTTTCTTTCCTTTGTATTTGGAATGATTATTACTACTGTTACTTATTTTTATTGAAAGTTGAAACTTGGTATTTGGTGAAAAGAAAGAAAAGATCCGATTTAAACTTATTGAGGAAAAAATGGACGGTGGAGATGGGACGGTGAAATTAGGAGCTTTGAATTTGAAAGCGGGTCGAGGCTTAGATTTGGATCAAGATGTCTCCGTTTCTTCGCCGGTGACCAGGCAAAAAGCTGCTGCCGCCAAACAGTTTATTGAGAATCATTACAAGAACTATTTACAAGAATTGCAAGAGCGTAAAGAAAGGTAATTCTGTTCCGTACTTCATTTGCATTTATAATTTCTACGTGTTCTTTTAATACATGTTTTTCTAGGTGAATTCGTTTGTTTTAGGTAATTATTGAAAATTATGCTGTTAATAAACGGATATGGTCGGCTTAGATGGAATATATTGTAATGCTTTTGAGGATTCAAATGTAAGTTTATTTGGATATTAATTGTTGCTCTTTTAAGACGGCAAGCACTGCAAAGGAGAGCTGAGGAAGCTCAGATTTCGAGCGAGGAACAAGAGGAGCTGATGAGGAATTTGGAAAGGAGAGAAACCGAATATATGCGGCTGCAAAGACGTAAAACCGGAATTGATGATTTCGAACAATTAACTGTAATTGGAAAAGGTGCATTTGGAGAGGTATATTTCATAGGTTTATTATAACAATGCTCATGATCCTTGGTTCAGATTTTCAGTGACATTTTAAACTTGTTGCCATTCCGTAGAAAAAGAAATTGAAAATGGCTATAATCATATGGCTTCACACTTACAACCGTATTTATGTAACAAATGCAGGTTAGGTTATGTCGTGCTAAAAGTACGGGAGAGATTTTTGCAATGAAGAAGTTAAAGAAATCAGAGATGCTTAGTCGTGGACAGGTAGGTAACCCATCAGAAAGAGTTGACAGTTATGAAATAGAATTTTCTTTGTTGATCATATCAATTCCTTTTATTGCAAGCTTTGTTTCCTTTTGTATGTTTTAATTGCCGGTTTAATCATATGAATGCAAAGATCGCTGGAATTCTTGAATATACTGGTATCCTTACTTCACTTTATTTTTCTTCAAGGTTGAACATGTCCGGTCTGAGAGAAATTTACTTGCTGAGGTTGACAGCCGGTGCATTGTAAAGATGTTCTATTCTTTTCAAGATTCTGATTTCTTGTACCTTATTATGGAGTATTTACCTGGCGGTGACATCATGACACTATTGATGAGAGAAGATATTCTTTCCGAAGACGTTGCACGTTTCTATGTAGCAGAGAGCATTTTGGCTATTCATTCAATTCACCAACACAACTATATTCATAGGTATTGCATTTTGTTAGCATGTTTGTAAAATTACCAGGTGGAGTGTTTCAATGCAGGTGACTTAGTAGCAGGACCTCGATTTTCCTGAATGTATATGCATTTTAATCGATCAGAGAGGATAGCCTTGGCTAGCCCCAAGGTTTTTCATACGTTGTTCTTGTGCTGGAGGAAAAATGTGGGGATAATTAGATGCTTAAAATACTTGAAACTGGACTAGTCTTTTCGCGTGTATTTATGCTCTATGATGTTATGTAGGGACATTAAACCAGATAACCTGATACTAGATAGGAATGGGCATTTGAAGCTTTCGGATTTTGGCTTATGTAAACCCCTAGATGAAAAGTATTCATCAATTTTGTTGGAAGATGAAGATTTAACATCCAAGGAATCTGCCAATGAAGTTGTGATCCAGTCTGGCTCTGAAAGAGCCCCTTGGTTGATGCCAAAAGAACAACTACAACAGTGGAAACGAAATCGCCGTGCATTGGTATTATCTTTATCTATATGCAGTTACTTGCATACAATCCTTAATTCAAACACCTTTCTATTTTTCTGATTTTACATTTATTAATCATGTTAGTTACTTCCATTCAGTACCAGCATTTTTCTGGCTTTTGCAGGCTTATTCCACTGTTGGGACTCTTGATTACATGGCTCCTGAAGTTCTATTAAAGAAGGGTTATGGAATGGAGTGTGATTGGTGGTCTCTGGGTGCAATCATGTATGAGATGCTCGTCGGCTATCCTCCATTTTGTTCCGATGATCCTCGGATAACATGCCGCAAGGTGGCACCAAGTTTTCATTATAAGTTATTCTGTTAACCTCCTTTGTTCACTATATGGTAATCTTTCTATTTTTGCACAGATAGTCAATTGGAGAACCTGCTTGAAATTCCCTGAGGAACCAAAAATATCTGATGAGGCTAAGGATTTAATTTGTCACCTGCTCTGTGATGTTGAAACACGTCTGGGTACCAGAGGAGTAGAAGAATTGAAGGTTAAGTCCTTTCAATGATGCATAAATTTTTATCATCAGAAGTGTTGCAAGATACTCTAGCATGCTTGATCTTAATTATGTAGATTGACAAACTAGTTGTACCATCTGTATGTGCAGTACTTATGCATTGGATCAGTTAGTTTACTTTCTTGGTTTGAGCTTGTTAGTGTTCTTCATTTTTTTAAGTTTTGAACTGTTGAATATTTATCAGGCACATCCATGGTTCAGAGGTGTTCAGTGGGAAAAACTCTATGAAACTGAAGCTGCATATAAGCCAACAGTCACCGGAGACTTGGACACTCAAAATTTTGAGAAGTTCCCTGAAGTGAGAACTTTGAACGCTATTGCATCTGATTCATACCCTTTTTTTGTGGGGGCAATAAAGGAATTAGGACTCTTATTTGGAATGTTTTTAACTCAGTAAAGCCTTTTTTCCTATGATGGATATAATAATTTCTTTAAATTGGAAGCTGTAGTTTGGTTGAAAGGTGGTGAAACAATTTTGATTACCTTTTCTTGTTGGTCCTTCATGTTTTTGATAAACGTTTGGAACTCCTTTTGTCTTTCTTTAGAGTTCCTTTTAATACGTTCTGTAAACTAACTTTGCAATTTCTTGCTTTTTGGTAGATTGACATCCCTCCCTCCACAATACCACAAGTGGGACCTTGGAGGAAGGTAAACACCTTTGCTTCCAGTTTTTGTTTTCTTTCAGCAAAGCGTTTGTGGCACTGTATTTTATTAGATTGATTCTGAAATTTGGTGCTTTGTTTTTTATTATTTTTATTTGTTTGCGCAGATGTTGACATCAAAAGATACCAATTTCATAGGATTTACTTTTAAGAAATCAGATATAGTTAAATCACTTGAAAGTTCAGGTATACTTCTTTCTGCAGACTTACTTGAGACTTGAGAGTGATTTGCAACTCCCATGTAGTAATATCATTTTGTAGGATTCATAAGATTGATGTAAATCAATTGCATGTAGCTAAAGCTACATGAAGTTTCCTTTCTACCGTCAATCTTGTTATCTTGCTGCTTCATCTTCAGTGAAGGCTAAAACTTCTCGGAGTTTGGTTTATACATGATGATGCAGAGTGCTTTTTTTCTTCTTTTTTCCTAATTGTGACAGAAGAACGGATGCTTTTCAATTGAGAAAGTATGTGCTCATATTGTCTTGTGACAGATTTTCACACAGCAGTTATGAGTATGATGACTGTACATACATAGAATTTTACGATGACTTCATGAGTTGCTACACATGTTACGAATTGAGATCTAGACTTATAATCTAGATATGCATTGCAGGTAGTGACATGAGATCCAGCGGACCTTCAAAAGCCCCATCTCTTATTTCCTTGCTAGGTATGCTTTTTTCTTCTAAAGATCCTCAACTTCGCGAGGAAGAATGCCTATTATGCTACTTATGCATTTCTCATAGGAGAAATTCTGAGAATTCCTGGGTTTATCAATTTCGTGTGTGGCTGATAGCTGATTGATCCAAAGCATATATACCTCATTATCTAGCACTAGAAAACACCTACTTGCTGTGCTCAATTCAATTGCACATGACTGCCAGTTCTGTTTTGTTTTTGCTCTCTTTCACCTTCGTTCACTCGCCCTAAAATCTATTTCATTTCCGTAGATTGTAAATGTTTGTGGAGAAGTTATCTCCAGGAATAATAATGATAGATACATGCAACTTTGTACCGTTGCAAATGGTGGAAAATGAGGGCTTCATTTGATAACCAATTATTTGCCTTTCTATCGAAGCAGGTCAGATTGATCTTCAAGAAACAGTAATACAGGAGGGTGAGCAGGATGCAGAAGCAGGGAACTTGAATTAGACAGAACACTCGTTGTCTGTCTGACCGTCTGGTACATTTTTTCATCCAACGAAGAACACTCACTACACCACAGCCCAAAGGGTTATTATTATATGAGATATAATTTGTGAAGAATTGCTTCTAAGTATGTTCTTTTAAATATATAATATAAGCTGCTACTTTTAAACCCAAAATTATGTTCAATCCAATTTTGTCCGTAAAATAAATAATAATTTGTTTCCTTCTAAAAGATCGGTTGTATGCTAGAACTATATAGTTTATGCAAGAGAGTAATACAAGGAAACAAACTATTTGATGTTCGGATATCATATTATCTTTTTCAAAAACACATAACTATTTTAACCGAACAAATGAACGAACACAAATAACTAAACAAATATAACTTTTTGTTCGTGTTCATTCGTTAAGTAATGTAGCTTGTTCGTATTCGTTCATTAAAATGATAAACGGACGCAAACGAACATAAATAGATATATATGAATAAATTTAAACGAACGAACATATGTGAAATAAATTTATTTTTTAAAAAATATAATGCTTTTGTTATATAAAATAATAAATATAAATGAACATATGTGAAAAAATTTAAATAAACATAAACAAACTAACATAAACGAATGAATTACCGAACATTCACTAACGTAAATGAACAAACGAGACATTTGTCCGTGTTCGCTCATTTAATTAAATGAACAAAAAATATTGTTTAGGTTCATTCGGTTAATAAATAAGCGAACTTCCCGTCAGATGATTAACGAATGGTTTGCTAAACGTTCAGTTTGTTTTAATTTTTATGTATAGGCCTTGTTTGACAATTAGCGGATAGTTGATAGTGGATTACATTAGCTGATAGCTGATTGTATTAGTTGATTTGACTAGCGAATTGTATTAACTGATAGTTGATGGCTGTTAGATTATTTAAACAGGTAAAATGACATATATAGACATGATTATATTCAATACTTGTTTGTTTGAATAGTTTATTAGTTATCAATATTTTGTATCAAATTAATATTAATTAGATCTATAAAATTATTTTTAATATAATTTTTCTAAACATATTCGAATGATTTATATATTAATTTATTATTTATATAATTATTTTAATATAACTTAATTAATAAATTTAAATACACATATAAATATGTGATATTAAAAAGAAAAAAAGTAAATAGGATTAACATATAATTTATAAATATGGTGAGAAAAATATTTAATTTAGGTTATTTTGAGATTTTTAGTAACTAGTAAGGGTAAAATAATCTTTACAAGTCTAATATTAAACCTCTAATCTTAAAAAGCTTTTATTATGAGTTTTTTTTTTTCTTTCAAAATTAGCGATTTCACTTCAATCCGCTCTTTCAATCCGCTGTTCGCCAAATAATAATATTAGCAAATTTAACTGGTCAAACCTCTAATTATGCAAACTTATAATTTTTGACTAAATCTCTCAATACCAAACATAGCCAATGTATCAAATAATTATTCGTAATTTAATTGTATTTTATTATAGATAAATAACATGAATTGAATAAAGTTATATATAAAACAAAAATATATTTTTCTTCCCCCTTTTTTTCTAGACCCATCCTTAAATTGGATGTTGAAACAGAAGGAATATCCAGGAACCTCGCTCCATTGTCCCAAACAAACAAATTTTTCTATCGTAAACTCGTTCTCTTTCTTCTGGAAGACGTCTCTTTTCTTCCCCTCTCTCCCTGTCAACCTAGGGGTTCCGATTTTTCAATCTTTTAAAAAAAAAAAGATTTAGCCTTACCGTCTCGATATTCAGTTTAGTCATTCATTTCCCTCAATCTTTTATACCTAACAGATTCAATTCGCCGCTAATTCATAAAATTTGCAATGCCGCCGTTTTTTTCGACCTCAAAGGCGGTCAGGTCGGTGATATCCCGTGGAAATGTGATTAGGCGCGCCAAGAACATTGAGCGGTCCGCGAACTTCGATCAAATCCGATGGGTTACTAGCATTTCCGGTGCCCAACCGCCGTCGGTCCACCCGTCACCCGGTTCACGCAAGGAGGCTTCTATTGTTCCATTAAACAATTTTTTTAATCATTACACTCTCCAAAGGAGACAGTTTTTAGGATGTGGCGACGGCGAAGAAGGCGGCGTTTTATCAAAAGTTTACGAGGAAAGGATCGTGATGGGGTAATTTTATCAAAATCTTCTCTTGCATATTGCTTGATATATTATTGTTAATTAAAAGATTTAAGCTAGTATTAGTATAAGATTTCTTATTAGATCAAGATGATTGTATTGATGATTAGGTATTCGCCGGAGCAATTATTTGATGTGGTAGCAGCTGTTGATTTGTATCATGGATTTGTTCCTTGGTGTCAGCGGTCTGACATAGTTAAACGCTATCCAGACGGATCGTTTGATGCTGAATTAGAGATTGGTTTCAAGTTTCTTGTCGAGAGTTATGTTTCTCATGTAGAACTAAGCAGACCCAAGTTTGTAAAGGTAATAGCAGTGAATTTTACCCTTATATTTATAAGTTATAACAGCTGCTTTTTATTAGCTTGGCTTTAATGTGTTTTCTGTAAGTTGCTGACATCTACTTAGCTATGTTTATTGTATTAAGATATCTGCCTGCATAATTGATGCTTGGAAATGTTGCATTATGCTAAATAGAGGGCCTTTGATCTGGCAGTTACTTTGGGAATGAAATTGAATTTCAATAAGCTGTTTACTTGTAGACCTATTTGCATGCTTTGCCATTTCATGTAAGTGATGAGTGGCAGTTGCAAATGTAGATTGGTTGACAACCAAGGGTTTGAGAACTATAAACCACTGACTTAACTGTCTGAGCATGTTTTGGGGCAACTTATTTGAATTCTATACAATGCGTTTAGGAGGACTCAGATATCAAATTTTGGATCAGGTTGAACTGGACATGATTGAGATGTAGTATTTCGTGTAATGAAGCAATTGGTGAGCCTCACACGTTTTTGTCTCTCTCCCTTCTTCCAAAATATTGAATAAGAACCCAGTGCCATGTAGCCTCAATTAGAAAGAAATCATTCTATTTCCAGTCAAAACAAACTCAAACTTGAAAGTTTGCCTGAATGTTTGTGGCAGCTACAATTACCATTTCAATTAATCTTATAGCGAGTTTTTATTTGTTTCTTGTATTATATATGGGGATCTCTTTTTCTCCTTAAGATTGTATTGGCTATGCTTCTTCATGTTGATTATATATAACCAGTGTTTACTCTTGGCTGGATAAATTTAAAAAAAAATCTGTGTCTCTGTCTATGCCATCTGTGGGCTACCATGTTCTACTTGTGAGTTGCAAAAAGGATATTGCTTGGCTTGCCTCTGCATAGATGATCTTTATTTTGTCCATGGATTTAATTTTTTACCTCAACTCTTACTGATGATCTGACCCTATATTATGTCCTTTCAGTCAACTGCATCAGAGAGTAGCCTTTTTGATCATTTGATAAACATTTGGGAATTCAGTCCCGGAGCAGTTCCAGGAACTTGCAACCTTTACTTTCTTGTGGACTTTAAGTTCCAGTCGCCACTCTACCGGCAGGTAATGATCCCATAGGACATAGGGGGTTTATAGATCATTACCGATACTTGACTTTCCGTCATGGTATGCATGTAACAATCGCTCTGCTGCTTATCATTTGAACTGTTATTTCTTTTCTCCTTTGGTGAAATGATGCCTAGTTCTTTGCTTTATATTTTTGTTCATCACCTGATCCTTATGTCCTTTTGTTCTTTTTCATGTAACCGCTGTCCATATTGTCAGCTAGACGTCTTTTTAAAGCATTTTGTTGTCCGCGAGTGCATACTTTTGCTTGTGAATACATTTAGCCAAATTTATAAATATTCAAGGACCGATAGACTTCCAACACTTGAATTTAAGGGATTTTTATGCTGCCTTAAAAAATTGAACTTTTTGCTTACAGTTTTTTGGGATTTACAATGAAAATGTATGGGGTTTGATTGAATCATCCTAATCTTTGTTGTGCCTAACAGGTCGCATCAATGTTCTTTAAGGAAGTAGTGTCCCGAATGATCAGCTCATTTAGTGAACGTTGCCGATTGATATATGGCCCTGGGGTTCCAGTCCTTGAGAACTCTTATGGAGAAAGGACATGAACATTTGTTGCGGCATTTGAAGTGCTGTGTAAGTGTATTAAGGGCAGCAGCTGGAATTATTATTAAAAAAAATACTCTCACAGTGCCTGCAGGGTAGTGTTTCTTTTCAGCCCAGCCATTAAAGATTCGCCTTTACCATGTCAGGTATTGGTTCATCCAATTTTCAAAGATTAATCGAGATGTCATTCAACTAATTTCAGCTGTTGCCACTTCTTTTAGTTGTTCTTACACTAGCTATGTTGATATTTTTACAGATTTTCTTTTGATAATTATTGATTATCAATCATGTATTGTGGCGTTGCACACAATAATCTTTTATTTTTTGTTCGAACACACAATAATCTTATAATAGCATATGATATTTTCTCTTCAAGAGCTTCGTTGGAAAGTGTTGACGATGAGCCGTACTAGTCTTGGTTTTGCTTTCTAAAATTTCATCGTGTTTTTGGAAGGTATTGTGCATAATATTACTAATGTGGAAACCGTGATGTGCATAAGAAAGAAACCCCACTGGTTTAAGAACGATGGCAAATCTCTCTACAGATCAATTTTCACCCTTTTTGACAGCATCTTTGATCTTACACAAACTATAAAGAGCAAAAGACTGTATAATTACTTCTCTGCTGGCAATTCATGTAACAACTTCAAATTAGGAAATAAAATCGATATTGTTTTCCAAAATTTCAATCTTCCATGAAATAGTTGCAAATCCTAGCTCTCAGCACTGAAAATTCCCTATTTCACTCATTAACCCAGTGGGAAATTTGGAGTGATGTGCGGGACAACATCACTTGGAACATAGGCAATGGGCGACACGTTGATTTTTGGCACGATACATGGATTCATGACGTTGGCCCCTTGGTTAATCATGTTTTTCCCAGTGGTGTTGAGATTCCTAGGGTGCCAGTACTCAGTAGCTTCAATGATGACCACCAAGGGAGTGGTATTGGAACATCGCCTCCCACTTCATGTTTTGCTGCGGATCGCAGCAATGAAAGGACCAGCTCCTTCATTTCCGGATGACACTGTAGGGTGGAAACGACGTGATGATCACCAATTCTTGGTAAAATCAGCATACACGGTTCGGTTGGGCTCTTTCTCGAGGGTTACTGATCCGATATGGAAGACTATTCATTAGTTCCGGATACTCCAACGGATAAAAGTCTTTATGTAGTTAGCTTGTTGCGACAAATTAATGACTAATGCTGAGTGTGTTCGTCCACATTTCACTGTGGACGATAAGTGTCCTGTATGCCATTTGAACGCGGAAGATATAGACCACGTTCTCCGACATTATCTGACGGCGAAGATGATTTGGTCGGTGCTGGTAAAACCTGACCGTCTTGATGAATTCATGACAACTCCTTTCCGTTTGTGGATTGGTTTAAATCTTTGGAAGTCTGCTTCCTTTGCTCGGGATTCTTCCAATTGGGATTTAATGCTTTCTGCGGTTATTTGGAACCTGTAGTGTCAGAGGAATGCCATTGCTTTTGTCAATCTCATTGAGGAATGGCGTTTGATTATTTCAAGAAGTAAATGGTTAGCCAATACTTGTAGTGTTGCTGTTGTGAGAACGGTGCGGCCATCAACACAACATCCCGCTGAGTCTCTTTGGTGTTCACCGACAGTGGGGTGGGTTAAGTTCAATCCGGAATGGGAATGCATCATGTGGAGGGGTGTTTCACGATTATTCTGGCCATTGGTTACAGGGGTTCACTAACTTTATTGGACGATGTTCTGAGGTCGAGGCTGAGTTGTGGGGGATTTTTATTACTCTGACTTTAGCCTGGGAGATGGGGCTTCTGATTGCTTGGATGCGTTGAAGTTGATTCAGCAAGAATCGAGTAAGGGAGAACCATTTGCTTTACTCCGCCATATCAAGGCTTTGTGTGACGTGAGTGGAGGCTAATTTTCCAGCGCATAGCACCAAGTAACAACAGGGTTGCAGATCGGATGGTGAAACTTGCGACTGCTGCGAGTCTTGAGACGGTCACCTTCGAAGATCTACATGTTGATGTCCTTCACATTCTGCATGCCGAAGAGTTGGGCTGATTTTGTTTATTTTGGTTTGCTTTTTGGTTTAAACGCTTTGTTTAAAGTCTTGTCTCGTTTGGTTGTTTTGATGGTCGAGTTTATCTCTTAGACACGTAATTGTTATTATTGAAATCTTTTAATCGAATGTAAAATTATATGGAACTAGGAACTAGGACATAAAAAACTCATCGATAATACGCCTAATTTTTTTTTGTTTGAAATCGAATGTAATTTTGCGCGCCATCTTTTAATGTTAAATCATTTGGAACTAGGAACTAAAAATATTAAAATAAGCGTTGAGAATAAATGAATGGGAAAACATGCCAGTCAGGGTCAAGCATTTGGGGCTACCCTTGTCTCACTATTGTCGTAGGCAGCTGTGAGAGTTTAATAACTATATTATTTCAAATAAATTAAGAATATAATTATTACAAAATAAAAAAAAACTTATAATATTTATAAATATGTATACTTAACGAAAAGAGAGAGGATATTTATTTATATCAGTCACTCTCGAAATAGCTGTTAAAATGTGAAAACATTGGCAGCATTTTGATTAAAAAAACATTCGACAAATCAGTGTGTTTGGAAATCGATATTAGAAAAAGCAGTAGTTACTTTTGATTAAGGTTTTCACTTTAGAGTATACTTTTGAACTGGCAGGTGTTTTGGGATCAAAAGTAACTAAATTTTAGCATCGACCAACGTTAACTCTGGGCCACATTGCGCACTGTTAATGCCAATCGATCATTGATATTTCTACTTTGGTAGCACTAATAAAGGGTGAGGACTGAGGGTGATGAAGACAAGAGAAAGGAGGCTGGCATTGGTAATGGATGCCACTCCAAAACTCACGAAAATGACCCCTCGAACATCAATTAATCAAAGATTTATACTTCAATTTTATAAAGTAAGATTCACTATTGCCACGCTCTGTTATATCAATATTAATGATCAGACATCAGAGCGTTTACAGCAAAAAAAAAAGAGAGTGAGGCCATGCAAAAATTATTGACCATTCAATTATATGGCACAAAGTGTAAATGATAAAGTTGGAGCCTAAGGTAATCAATAATTCGTACACTTTCGGAGATACTGTCCAGCTGGAACTGCTGTTTTTCTTATATGGCTGCTTCAAAAATTCTCAATGGGTCCTTTCAAAGATTCATCCTCATTGGCCCAACACTAGATCCCGACACAATGATCGGATATGTCATATGTGCAACTTTCAGTCATTCCACGTAAAATAGGATAAACTATGTTTCTCTTCACTCGACTCTATCTCTTATTTTTATTTTGATTACTCCACTTTAAAAAATTTTAATTCACAATTCAATTTTTGAAATTCACTATTTAGATCATTTGGTCCTTAAGTCCTTAACATTAGCACCAGAACGTTGCCTTTTGAGGTCTTTTATTTCTGATACTAACCTAAACTCTTAGCTTTCTTCATCCTCATGACCAACATTTTTCTTTATTTTTGTTTAACCTCCATTGACCATCATTTGCCACCCAATTAGTATTAAATTGTTCACCTTTATCCCTTCTTTCTTCTTCTCAGTTTGATTTTTCACGAAATTCCCACAATCAACAAAACTTAAATCAAAGCTTCTACCTTATCTTGGTATGATATGAAATTTTCATTGTCACGATCAACTTAAAATCGAGATATATTATTGTTTTTCCTCTTTCTTGACCTCCCCACCATTCAAATTTGAAACAAAACACTATGACTTTGATGAATCAAAGGGAGTCTAAAAATATGGGTATAAGAGGAAATTTTCAAGGGGTTGTATAAATTTACAAAAGAAAATATTAAACGTGGTTAAAGAGTTAACTGTTGGGTGACCAAAAAGAATGAAATTCAAATTTTGAGTGATGAAATTAAAAAAAATTAAAGTCAAGTGACAAACATAAATAAATACAAAAATTGAGTGACCAAAACATAATTTACCCTATAGAATATGATGGACAACTAATATAATCTCTTTTCTTCTCAAGTTCTCATCCTCTTTTATCTTTTCATCTTTTCTTCTTTCTTTTTTCTCATCTACTTTCTATATCAAATGAGTTCATTGATTAAAAAAAATAAACATTACCTTTTAATTTAAACAATATGAGCAACAAATGCATTATGCTATAACATTATGGTGTTTGATTTTTTTTCTCGGTAAATATAATTTTTATTAAGAGTGAAATGTTCATATACGTCTTGGCCTTGGATGTAAGCCTCATTAAAAACTTCCTTAACTTAAATGGAGAAAAAAGTACTACACATACCGGACATAAAAGATGAGAGGTGATTCACATGGAGGTGCCCAGAGTCGTCGGTGGACTGAACGTGGGATCTATCGTATTATGGTTAGACAAATGTTATTCGAATCAAAGTAATTTATTTAACAAGGTGTTTGGAAAAATGAAAAACATAAATACAGTTAATTCTTGTAGTCGATTCTCCTAATTTAACTATCTAATCGGATGATAGCATCATTGTTGGGTGGGGTGGAATTAAGACCGATAACATGTTGTGTCACAAGTACTGCAAGTTGTCGATTTAGTTCACGAAGCTGACTCACTAGTCAAAGATGCTAATGGTAATGGTCGGGAGCACCAACTACTTTGGGTGGCTATCTGATTTTCCATTTTTCTCTCGACAGTACTAAGATTGTGCGTGCATTGGATATATTTGTCTCTCTCGTTATAGCTTCTTATCTCTGTTTTTTTTTGCCTTCTTATGCGTTTCTTTGCTGTGCAGCCACCCCTTGGGCTATGACTCTTCTTGATTTGGTTCCTGACTCTTGTTCTTTTCTGTGTTTTATCGTTTGTGCCATATTTTGTTTCTTTCGGACTGGGAGTTTTGGTTATTGGTTAATTTTTTTAAGGGTGAAAACGTATGATTTCATTCATTAAAAGTCACAGGAAATATTATTACAAAACTTATTAAAAACTTCCATAAACTTAAATGAAATAAAAGAAGAATTAATGGAAATTTTTTGTTTCCACAAGCGCCTCAATTACAGGGTCTAGGGTCTAGGGTTTAGGGTTTAGTGTTGAGGGGTTTTAGTGTAAATGTTTAGAATTTAGGGTTCGTGTTTAGAATTTAGGATTTAGGGTTAGAATTTAGGGTTTAGGGTTAGGGTTTAGTTTTAGGGTAATATGGGTAGGAATTTAGGTTTTAACCTATAAACCCTAAATTTTGACCCTAAACCCAAAATTCTATCAACAATCCCTAAATTCAAAACTAGTACACTTATACCCCTAAACTTTAAACCCTAAACAGAGTCTCTAACCCCTAAAATTAAGACGCTTGTATAAAAAAAAATTCTCAAGCGCTTGTGTATAGAACAATTACCCATAAAAGAATACCCATACTAACACTAAAATAAAATAAAGCGTACTACAAAAAGACCGGTAAAGCAATAAGCAACAAAGAAAACAACAACTAAAGATGTGCAACGTCATCTAGTAACAACGAACTAATCCAACCCGGTGGTGTCACTTGAAAGATCATTTCCAAACTACCAACATCCGCACTCTTGGCCAAAGCAACAACCACTTTATTCCGGGAACACCTTGTATGTTGAACCCGCACAATCCATTTCCGACGACGAAGCTCATCCAAATGTCATTTTAGGGCATGAAACCCATGATAGTTATCCTTAAGAACATTAACCGCTTTTAAATTATCTAATTTAAGAATAATTTGACGATGCCCCCCCCCCCCAAAAAAAAAAAAACAAACCATAAATTGTACCTAACAACTCAACATCAAGAACTGAACATATACAGAGAAATTTTGCAAATTCAAAACACCATGCATCATCATTATCTCGACCAACACCCCCACACATCGCATAACCATCTACAGTTTTACGATCCCCATCCGTATTGGTTACTTAAATTTGAGTACTCCTTTTTATTTTTTATTTTTTTAGGACAATCTTGTTTTGAGCTTAGATATAATGAAAGTTTTGATGAAGTCTTATTTTTATTAAAGAGAATGTCATTTTTTAAATTTGGTAGGAAAGTAAGATGAAAAGAAAAAAGATTAGGGTTCATTCAAATTCAGGAAATAAAAGTCATTTCCATTTTTTTGTTTTAAATCTAAATTTTGAAAAATGAAAATGAAAAATATGAGGCCCAGCTTGTGTGCTTTGAAGAGGAAAGAGGCCCATCTTTTGTTTACATAATGATGCGGTGATGCGTGAGATTTCACATCAAGTAATTAAGCAGCCATCTTCCTATAAAAATATCTCCACTGCCTGCTTATTGTACGTCTCAGACCCTCCCCACATAGTGTGGTCGTGGATCCCCCCTATAATCATTTTGTGGCCATTCACAATTGCCTACTTTTCAGACTGAGGTTGACTCCTTATTTTACAATTTTTTTTATTATTGATTTGATTAAATGAAATTGTTAATAAAAATTAACTCGGGTGTGATTTAATAGTTAGGGTGGTTTTTAAAGAACTTCAAAAATATTGGATTTAAATTATATATTTGTAGTATAAGTTATATGTGGATTTTTTTAATATTTTATACTAATTTAAATCTCGAATTGTATTAAGTAATTATCGAGTACGTTGTGTTTTGTAATTGTATTTGTATAAATGAAACTTAAAATCAAGAATTTTTACCTTTTGTTTTCTGAGAAAAAAAAGTTGAGACTTATCCAATATACAGAACAAGGTGTTCCATAAATAGTCATGCGTGAATAAAATCATTATTTGATGCTGATATGATATCTTGGCGTTTTCATTACAGCTCCGAAAAGTCATGAAAATGAGAATTGAAACTTCTCCAAGTTCATGGATTCTCTCTCCATGCATGTACACTGTACAGCAAGTTGATATTGTGGAGCAAATCTATAGCCAACAACTTTCCCGGTTGATACATTGCACATCGTTAATAATTTCCTTCGTCAACTTAATTCAGACATGCCTACCTATGGTCCTATACGCTCCACTTCATATAACTGTTTTTTATCATTATAAATTATGAATCTGACAGAAATATAGAATGTCCACGGCGGCACGACTTAACCCCAACAAATAATAAATAATAAAACCTCTCCTTTTTATCACACTATAAACAAGCAAATGAAAACCAACAAGCCTCTTTCTTATAACTAAAACAAAGTGTCTGTCGAAGAAAAGAAACCATAATAAAACAGACCCGAATATTGACCAATTGATTGAATGCAGCAAAGGCTGCAGTGTGACAAGAGGGCACTGATGCATATATATACATGTCTAAATTTGAATTTGTTACGTACTCATTCTTTGCACAGGGAATAAAATCCAACAAAGATTTCTTCATGATGAGATACCATGCATGTATCTTGAATCCTTGATGCATAATGCATTCATTACATATGTTCCACTAGGAAATGATAAGTTGCTTGCAATATTATTGCACTTGGATAATTTTAGATATTATATATATCAAAACGTGGATGCTGAAAGCATGCAAAACAAGTGAAAGTTCCAAGTGCCTAACCTAAGAAGTTATACATGTATAGACGATATCTAGCTAGCCAGCTAGGCATTTGGAAGTTACTAACTACAACTTTCAAGTGCATCTGAATTATTTTGGACCCATTCCGGACAGCAATTATACCATATTATATTAGAGTTTTCATTATTTTACTAATTATTGGATCTTTGAATTGTCCATTTCACTTCACTATTTGGTATCCCATAATCCATAGCCACACATCTTTCTTTCCGCCTCGTTATATGTTTGATATTTTTAATATATAGTTTAGTTTGATACACTGACGGTGGAAGTAAAAAATTCTATAGGTCTATTAGTTTTAAAGTTTAGGGACTCAATTTAAGATTTAAAGTTTATGGGTTGTGGATAGAATTAAGGGTTTAATGCTAGAATTTATGGTTTATATGTTAAATTTTAAATCTTTAATCACTAAACCCTAAATCTTAAAACTAAGGCACTTATAAAAACTTTTTATTTTCACCACCAATGTTTTGAATATATTATATATAGAAATATGATCCGCTTACACGGTGTAAGAGTTTTCAAATTTTACACTTTTTTGAATAGTTAGATGAGTGAAATGGATGAGTGAGATTAATAATGGGAAATGCGAAGATTATCACTTGAAAAAAAAAATAATCTAAGTCATCTATTTTACTCATCCAATAATTTAAAAAATATGTACAACTATGAGTTAAAATTTATTTATTTAGTAATAAAAGAACCATCTTAAACGGTGATTGAGTTAAAATTTTAATTTAAAACTAGAAGACATATTAAGAAAATTTATAAAAAAATATTACGTTTATACTTTTGTTTTAAATCAACATAAAATTATAAGTTAAATTTAGCCATTAATTAAAAGATAAGACGTAAGCTATTCTTCTATCAATGTCAATAAAGATGGGCACTGCACAATAAAAGAGTTGGAGCTATTCCAATCTTGACCATTAACTTTTTTTTGATAGAATCCATCAACTTCTTTTTTTTTTTATGAAAAAGCATATGATTTTATTCTGAAGTATAAAAATCATACAAAATATTATCAAAGTCTCACTAAAACCCTAGAATATCAACAATAATATTAGATAGTGTAAGTCACCAAACAAGCCGATGGCAAATGTCCCAAAATATAAAACACCAACAATAACACGCCCTAGGGGGGAAAAATCCTGCCGCAACACAACACAATCAAGCTACACACATATATATATATCAGCAAAAAAAATTGCTGCAATCACCAAGAATAAGATCAATACAAACATTAATCCCAAAACGCAACCCAAGAAATATTCCTTGTTGTAACACAACACCATCAAAATAAACACAGGCAACACATTGCAATCACTAAAAACAAATACTCGAACAATCACACAAACCCATATTGTCCGATCCACGCTCGCCAACATATCCATCATACCACTAGCTTGAAGCTTCACAGAAAATAAAGTGAAACACCACGCAAGGCCGCAGTTCACTTAGAAATGACATAAAGCTATACTGCAAAGGCTCCACCGCTTTTTAGTGTGTATATATATTAAATTGGGTGATTGATTATTTTGAAGCTTTAAGTTGATAGAAAAAATGTGTAATATTTTAAATTTTAACACGTCTTCCCCTTGTGTGGATGGACGCTTATAAGTTTCAACGCATCTTTGTAAAGGAATTTGAATGTGAACTTATTCTATAAACGCATTGAAGACGAAAATTTTGACAACCCGTAACAAATCCTCTTATAAGAAAACTGTAACCCCTAGACCCGCCTATGCGTTAACACGGATCCTAAGAAGTTACATTAGGGTCACCAGAGCGACTCACATTAAAATTTCAAATAAACAAATCGTTAACCATTTAAAATCATAAATCAAATTTTGAATTAGAATACAATTCCAGAAAATATTCAGACTACAAAATAAAAACTATGATACAAATTGCTAAAACAAGTTTTAGACTCGAATGTAAATCAAGATGTGACATACATGCCCCCTAATTACACAGATACCATACTCCGCAAGCAAGCCGAAGAAACTCCATACCGATGTTGACAGCCGCGACATGGTCGATCTTTTAACCTGTGATGGTAAAAACAACGTGAGCTTCGAAAAGCTCAGTAATACAAACTACCAAGTGATGCTAAAAGCACAAGCATGTATGACAAGCTTAACACTGTCATGAAGAACTAGGTAACAATGAGCTCAAATTACGATTCGAGATTTCAGAGGAGCATTATACCAGAAGATAACAAAGTTGTTCTTTATTAGATCACCCGAACCTTAAGATGTGAGTCTAAAGCAGAGATTCAAAAGAGATTCAGATTTTAGAAGTTGAATTAAGGAGTTTAGAGTGGTTCATTAAACGTGAATTGTAAGTTTACTGATAGTTCAACTTTAATACATTAATTTAGTAGGGTATGCTTAAGAAGAGGTCAGAAAATTTTATTAACTTACTTAACTACCCTCCAACCGAACCCCAAAATGTGATTCCACTTGGACTGCATACAGAATGTCTTACCTTAGGCCTGAGGCGTAGGAGCCTACCTAAGGGGATACCTTAGGTCCAGAAAGACTTACCCTAGGCCCGTGGGCGTAGGAGCTTAACAGAAAAGCTTACCCTAGGCCCATTGGGCGTAGGAGCTTAGGTACAGAAGGACTTACCAGCGCTGAGCCTACAGATCATCATTCATATCCAGATAATATACCACATATGAGTTCAATTCATATTCAGAAGACAGTGTTGCAGAAAATAAATACCGAATCTATTTTATACCAGAAGACATGTATCGATTTTATTTTATTATCATTATCATTATTATTCCGTATTCAATGTCATATATCAGATATATTTTTCATAACAAAGGTCAGAAATTAGAGAATTACTTTCCTTTCGTATTACATTATCATACTTTAAAATCGTAAGCATATTGTCTTGGTTTAAAACATAAAGTATTTACAGATACAGGGTGCGCACTTTTTGGCCTAATTCATTTCTTAGAGGTACTTGGTATATATCAGAAAGATGACATTTGACGAATTTAGACTGATTTCAGAACGAGATCCCTACGAATAGGGGAGTTCGGTAAGACGGATCGGATTAACATAGAAAGTTAATGCATCAGAATCATTGGGATTTCAGATGTATCGAGAGTGATTCGATCGCTAAATCTTACGAGTGTATTGTTGGTCACTCCGGCCTTCGAAGGGTAATTTGGTAAACTGAATCAACAAGGTATAAACGGTAATGTACAGAGTTTAGGAATTCTAATCGCTCATTAAGCTTTCGAGCCCCTTTGACTAATTGAAACCCATTAACACAGTATTTAATATCTCACCGAATGGTACACCTCAACCATTCATTTCTCAGAACTAACTACCGAGCAAAACAACAATAGCTCGCCTTCACAAATCGTCCACTGAACTTATTACCAGAAATCAAGCATATATTCGAGCGGTATTTTCCAAGTGTTCAAACATGTGCATTGTACATGAACTCATCCCAAAACATCAAATATGCATTAGGAGAACAGATCCCTTTCATTATTAACTATGTAGTTTCCCCAAATAAATTGCACATGCATTCACACGGTATTTCCCCTCTATCATCATAGTGTCTGAATCGACCAACTGACATGTGTCGTATTTTTACCACTTTTGGAGTCATTACATCTGTTTGTTTTTATTGAGATTTCTAAATCCATGTCTTAGAAGTATTCTCCGACATTCTAGTATTCGAGGGTATTTCAGACATTACGATGCTCGAAAACGTTTTAATTATTTAGAGTTTCTCGGTTCTTCCATCTATTCATTCATTTCAAACCTCAAGAATATATCACATATGTCGGTCGAATGATAATTAATGCCCGAAGAAAAATATTAGTCTCTAGGGTCATTGTGACCCATCTCAGCCTTATCAGTATATCCAATCCTTTTTAGTCATTTCAAACAATTCAATCTTTTTCGCCCCATTGCTCAGTTCATACCTACGAATATTTTTCCGTACATTTATCTTCATCGAATTATTCAAAATTCTTGCAACTCAAGCAATTTACAATCAAGGGTTTAAGTCTTGTTACCGTGACATTTCAATAGTTTGAGGTTTTCAAGTGTATCAGATGTCTTATCGAATCAAGTATAGCTTCTCGGGTTGTGATTATAGTTAATGGGGGATATTTTCGTCATTTGTTAATCAGATATGCCCGACATTTATACTTTTAATAAAAGAGATAATCAGACTTAATGATTTACCGTCTCAATAATCGTGTACTAAACTCGAAAGTCTCTTCGATTTATCAAACCACTTATTCGAGTATTTTTGCCTTGGCCATTATTATTCTTATTTCATAATTGATCGATATAGGCAGAGATAATCATATGCTTAAACATGGTCGTGCAAACATAGCCAAATATCAACATGTTTCAAGAGCATGCATAGGGTAGTATTGTATTACCTTAACTCCGAGTTTCACCGGTCGGTTCGTGGACGACATTCGAACACACTTGAACTCAGATTCAACATCCCACAACCACGCGGATATGTAGATATGCAGATGCCCAAATAAACGAACTCGCCGGCCGGTCACCGGAAAACTCACCGGAGACGCCAATCGCCGCAATCCTTAAAAGCTCGAAACTCGCCGGAAAAAGATGGTGCTCGATGAAGGGTGAAACGACGGCCAAAACTAAGATCGAACCTTGGGTTTTGATCGGACCGACGAGAAGATTCCAAATCTGACGACCGCGACACGATTAGGCGTCGGGGACGGCCGGAAGCGACAGAAAAAGGTTGCGCCACAACGTCGAACTTTAGACGTTCATACACGGCGGATGACGGCGCAAAATCGCGCGTGCTTGGCGGCTGGAGATTCAGGGAAGGACAACACACTCGCCGGCGATAGCGGTGACTTGCACAGAGCAACGGTGCCGGAGATGGACAGAGATCGGGGAGAGGGGCGGGTTTTCTTTTGGAGATTCAAACAGAAGACTGGTAGAGTTAAAAGGTAGGTCAACACACTCGCCGGCGATAGCGGTGACTTGCACAGAGCAACGGTGCCGGAGATGGACAGAGATCGGGGAGAGGGGCGGGTTTTCTTTAATTAAATGCAAATGCAAAACGATTTTACGTTAACTTTAAGGGTAAAAAAGGAGGCAAAAATTAGAAATGAGCCTTGGCTCAGACGGTTAACACGCTTGATGGTGAGGGCTGAGGTCTTGAGTTTGAGCCTCCACACCCTCACCTTCATTTCCTTTTTTTTTTCATATATATATTTTAACGGGTGTTACAAAAACAATCCGTAACAAATTAACCAGAATCTTATTTCTCCTTTTTTGAAGACAGCTACCGAATCTCTCCATTAATGTTTATTCAGACATCAATCAAAGCTTTCTTTGAACTTGAAAGAAAAATAGAATGCAAATATTTAAGACAAAGTGCTTTAACAAACACCAATAAGGCAATAACCATGGCAAAGGTGAGTAGCCGTACCTCTAACCTTGTGAGTAGAGGACACCTGCTAAATGAAGCACAATCGGAATCTAGGGCAAGATTTCCTTGTCATTTGGAGATTACGTAAATCAAATCAATGTCCAACTACGTGTCGAAACCAAAGGTATGGTGCAATTCATTATTCGACACGTGGGAATGTCCCGTACCTTAGTACATGCTACATTTTCTTTCATGCATGATTGTTTACGTTGAAATGATCATAAACCTATAATAGCTCGATATCCGAAGCTGGGGCCAAAAGGTTTCTCGTCAATGGTGATTAAAGCATAATCCAGTTGTTCAGCATTTTGAAGTTTTGAGAGACATTGAACGACATCAATGGTGTGCTTATATACGCAAATTTTGCTCCGAATATGCTGTTTCTTATGATGATTTAGATCCCACATCTGCAGTCATGGGTTAGGGTTTTGTCTTCTAAAGAAAATACGGGTGGGGCTCTCTTCAACATTGTCAAAGGGAATATATTTATTACTATCATTCACGTATATAACTAGAAAAACTATAATAAAAAGAGTCCAACCCTTGAATAACGTCGCCGATCAAACAAAAAACGAAAAATGAGAAACAAGCGGTCCAAATTGAAAACGACAAATTTACATCGTCAAACGTTCCGTGTATATCTCTAAAAAAAATTGTTAGGTAAAAGAATAATAAAAAGTTGTTGATTGAACTTTAATTTTATCGTCACTATTGTAATAACATTCTGAAAATCATTAATGTAAATATCATAATATAATTTAGGGAAAATTACCTACTTGGTACCCACTTTTATCCGTATTTCTATTTTGATACATTACCTATTTTTTTGATAGAATGAAACATATATAAGGTTACATTTGGTTTTTACTTTGATATTTCGCCGTTAAAAAAATTAACAACATACCGACTAAGAGAGAGAATGACACGTGACATGAAGGTTAGGAGAGAGAAAATCACATGTGGTAGGTTGTCACACCATTTTTTCTCTTCTAGTCAATATGCCACGTGTGATTTTTATGATTTTAGCAGATATGACATGCTAATTTTCATTCTCCTAATCAACATGCCGTTAATATTTTAACGGTTGGATACCAAAATAAAAATAAAACGTAATATTAAGTACTATTTTGCAAAAAAAAAGAGGTAAGGTACCAAAACATGAACATGGGTAAAGGTAAGGTATCAATATGTAGTTTTCCTTATAATTTATAAAGAGGAAGATGAGATGATCACTGATCAGGGCCCTTCTGGAATTGGAAGGCTCTGGAAATGATCCACTCAGATTGAGACATTTGTCAAAGATCCAGCTAGCTGTGATGATGACGGGCACCACGTGGGGACATGAACATAAACCCCTTAGGCCTGAGCCTTTCCTCATTTGGTGGTAATTGTGTGAAAGTTTGCGGTCCAATGCTGCGAGAGGTTCCACACTTCCACTTGGGCAAATAATTTTGCTAGTTTGGGTGAGATTATGTCCGGTGTCACCGACAATAGGTGGGGCCAGCGAATCCAAACCCAGATGGAGATTGGGATTTTGGGACTGCGAAGTGGGAGTCGGAGATCCTAAGAATTCATCTCTTACATCAGCTCTGCCTATTGAGCTGGATGCCACTGCCTTTTATTTCGTCATTTTCCTTTTTAGATTTATTGAAATGTATTTACCTTTTTCTTTTTTTTCCCGAGGCTTCCTTGCCATATGTGTAACAATGACGAATTATTGGAATTATTAAAATTGTTTAAACACAAATGAGGGTATGTTCATGAACTTTCATTTAACTTTAATTGAATAAATAAACGAACAAGAACATAAACAAACACAAAATTGTTTGTTCGTGTTCGTTTATATTTGTTTGTTAAAATAATAAACGAACACAACGAATATAAATAACACACATATATATAATATGTTGAATATTTAATATTATGGGTTAATTTGATTAATTCAGTTAATTAACTGATTTTAAAATGAATTAATCGATAATTGAAATTTGAAAAATCTCTTAATCATTAGCCAAAACCTAAAATTTTCTGACAGATTAACTAATTTTGTTTCGGTTCGATTGGTTAGTTTGGTTTAAACGAACAATGAACGCCCCTAGCCGATAAGAAGGATGTTTTTAACGAGTCATAAAATAGGATTTGTCAACTCGAATAACTCGATTTTTTTGACCGACTCGATCTAATACTTACCCCTAGACATATGCGAATAAATTTAAACGAACATAAACGAACGGATTACCGAACGTTCACGAACATAGGTGAACGAACGAGCTCTTTGTTCGTGTTCGTTCATTTAATTAAATGAACACAAAATCTTGTTCATGTTCGTTCATTTAAAATAAACGTACATAAACGAATTTCTCATTAAACGATTCACAAACGGTTTGTTGAACGTTCGGTTCGTTTACGGCCTTAGCTGAAGGAGCATGCTTTAGTCGTGTTTAAAGAAAATTGATACGATTCAAAAACAAAATGTAGAAAAACTAAAAGAAATGAAAAAAAACTAGAAATTTATTAAAAAAAAATGTAACACGTGTTGTATGTATCGAGAACGTGTTACCACAAAAACAAGTCGAGCGACAACGATAATGTGTGTGTATGAGTTTTGTCTTCAATCACTCAATAGATGTAGCTTATTGATGAACCTTATAATTTAAAGACCTAAAATAAACGTCCCAACGGTCAAGTATCTCTTGTTTGATGAACCCTCCGTTATTCAGACGATCGGCATCGTAGAATCATCTACTGTCAAACCCTCTGCTTCTCTTTAGGGTTACGATTGTTTGGTTCTATTCTAGGACTGTGTTGCTCGTTTCTGTCTAGGTCCTCCATTTGCCTTACTATTTTCTGGACCTTTTGACTCTGTTGGATTGTAAGGATTGCTTGATTTTTATGGAATTTTACCTTTAATAAAAAAAATGAGTGAAAAAAGGAAACGCAAGTAATCAAAAAAATTAATTTTCAATGTTCCTCTAGTTTAGACCAGACGTATCTTGAAAGAGTTGGCCAATGAGCCTTGAGAATTGTGGATGCACTCTCACGTTACTTCTTAAGTAAATTACGAAAATACTCTAGTCAGCTTATGTGCTTGTGTCTCATTTGTTCAGAGTCAGACCCCACGTTCGCACAACAGTACACTAACACGAGATTTGAATCTGTTCTTCTTTATTTTATTTCCAGGACCACTGTCATTTATTTTACTTTTAGGTGTAAAATTCCATATAATAGTAAAAGGAATAATTATTTTTAGAGAAGTTGCAAATAATAGTTAAAGTATTCACCTATGCATCAGAACTTTTAATTTTTTTCAGACCGAGATTGAGACGCCGCTCTATACATTTCAAGAAATGAACAAGATGCAGTATTTCAGATAAATCTGAAAATTAAATTAAACAATATAATATTAAATCTCAATATTTATAATTCTTTGCGCTGTTTGAGAGGGACAAAAATCATCACTCTTTTTTAGCGCTTAAACACAAAATTATTTTAAGTTAATTTTAATCTTTAAATCTTAAACTATAAACACTATAAATCTCAAACTAAATTTATATTTTTCTTTTTAATGACGAGGCATAAATAAAAATACTGAAAAAGAAACACATTATTTCTATAGTCTAAGAGTACAGTAGTTTGAATAAAGAAAGATATATGGATAGGTTTGAATTTGGAACATTGGTTTATACCTGGTGAAAATTGTCTGTACAATAATGTCCAATGGTTGTTGGTGGATTCTCTATGAATATCTTAATCTTACCATGTATGTATATAAGGACAAAACATCGAATGGCATATGTAACGTACATACGTCTTTCTTGTCTCTATCATCTTTCAATTCCTCTATATAAGTCAATGCCCTCTCCTTCCACCAGAGACTCAGATCACCAAAAACCTAACCTCGCATTGTATCGTATAAACAAGCATCTGCAAAGGAGATCAGAGTCCCCCAACAGAAGAAATGGCCGCAACTCTTGCATATGCAATCATCTTCCTTTTAACTCTAGTCTGGTATAGAAGGCAAAAGAAAAAACCCCATGGAAAAGCTGAGACCGAGCTTCCTCCTGGATCAATGGGATGGCCTTATATAGGAGAAACTCTCCAACTCTATTCTCAAGACCCCAATGTGTTTTTTGCTTCCAGACAGAAAAGGTTTTCGAACCCCCTTTAGCTTTCATGCTTTCTTTTCTTTGTTTTCTGTGGGTTTTTTTCGCTCAACTTCATTACGTGGTGGTGGTGGTTCAGGTATGGAGAGATTTTCAAAACGCATATATTAGGCTGCCCTTCCGTCATGCTGGCTAGCCCCGAGGCTGCTCGGTTTGTGTTAGTAACAAAAGCTCACTTGTTTAAGCCCACGTACCCCAGCAGCAAGGAGCGTCTGATTGGTCCAGCGGCCTTGTTTTTTCACCAAGGAGACTACCACACTCGTCTCAGGAAGCTGGTTCAGGCCTCATTGTCTATCGAGGCTATTCGGAACTTGGTGCCGGATATCGATGCACTTGTAGCCTCTACCATGGATTCTTGGCATGGGGGGCATGTCGTTAACACCTTTCATGAAATGAAAAAGGTTTGTTCGGTTCAATGTCGTCGTCAAACAAATGATTGGGGTCGATTTTTTTTATATATATTACTTGTTTCTTCCACTTTAACAAGTACTGGGAAGTGGGACAACAATTTTTTTCTCCATTAAAATATACTGTGTTGAAAAGTTTTGTTCATATTATATAATTGCAGATTTCTTTCGAAGTTGGTATACTAATGGTTTTCGGCCGTCTGGAGGTTCGATATAGAGAGGAGCTCAAGAAGAACTACTCCATAGTCGACAAAGGCTACAATTCCTTCCCTACAAACATCCCTGGAACTCCATACAGAAAGGCATTACAGGTAATATTAAGCAATCCCATCTCTGTTAGTTGACTCCTCCAATTCTTTCATATATCCTGTAATTAAAACGAATTAATTCCCTGCAGGCAAGGAAGAGGCTGAGCAAGATATTGAGTGATATCATAAGTGAAAGGAAGGAGAAGAAGTTGCTCGAAAAGGATCTGGTGGGCTGTCTATTGAATTCCAAGGATGAAAAAGGTGAAGTCTTAACCGATGATCAAATCGCCGATAACATCATCGGAACTCTTTTCGCTGCTCAGGACACCACGGCCAGTGTTATGACATGGATTGTCAAGTACATCCATGACAATCCGAAACTTCTGGAGGCACTCAAGGTAGGGCCTGGAACGATCCAAATTGACCATTTTTTTTATCTAGAACGGTCTCTCTTTCTGTATGAACACTATTCTCTCATTTATTGATTGTCTTTGTCATTGAAAATTTCATGTCCAGGCTAGATCAGGACTAGAGCACAATCTTAACAAAACTAACGAGTGAGTCCGTCTTTGTAGGCTGAACACAAGGCAATTAAAAGATTGATTGAAGAAAGCAATCAGCCTCTGAGTTGGTCACACACAAGGAATATGCCAATTACTTACAAGGTGACTGGGAACCGTCAATCATAATGATTTACACAATGATATTTGTTCCTTTGTTAACATTGGAAAGCATTTGACTTGGTCAGGTTATATTAGAGACACTGAGAATGGCAAGCATCATATCCTTCACTTTTAGAGAAGCAGTTGCTGATGTAGAATACAAAGGTAAGAATAAATCAATTCATGTCCAAAAAAAGCTGCACATAAAGCATTTGCTAACTCTAAAACTGCCAACAGGTTACCTTATTCCGAAAGGTTGGAAAGTGATGCCTCTGTTCAGAAACATTCACCACAATCCCGAATTTTTCACTGATCCCCATAAATTCGATCCTTCAAGGTTTGAGGTATGAACAGACACTAAAGTGTTTTCGAGCTTGTTTCGATATTCTTTTGGTAGTAGTACATTAGATGAGTTAGTCTCATTGTTTGTTGTAGGTTGCTCCAAAACCCAACACTTTCATGCCATTTGGCAGTGGAGTGCATGCCTGTCCTGGAAATGAGCTTGCAAAGTTGGAGATGCTTATAGTGATCCACCACTTGGTTTCCAACTTCAGGTATGTTGTTTGAAAATCAAAGTGCAAATAATATGTAATGCTCTTATCATAAAATATTAATAATTTTTAAGGGAATGTTCTACTATATGGTTCTTTTTAGACAGCCCTGCAATGATATTCTTGTTCATGTTAGTGGCTATATGTAATAAGGTGACTAAATTCATAAAAAATGATGGAAAAAGACAAGAAGAAATCGAATTATATATCTTTGGTGTTGGAAGAGGACTTGTTTGCAAATAATAACTGCTGACAGTAACATTTTTGTTTGATTTTGCAGATGGGAAGTTGTAGGATCCGAAAGTGGGATTCAGTATGGCCCATTTCCAGTTCCTGTGCAAGGACTCCCCACCAGATTTTGGAAAGAATCTACAACATAGATAAGGCAGGAATGGATGATGGGGCATGGGGCGTGGATTATTATAACAGCAGTAATGCAATCCTCCCCTACAGTAAAAAAAAGCTTTCAACTGGACAATTTCCAGTTTTACCTTCTAATTTAATAGCAAGTCCCCTTACAAGCTCTTCTGGGGATAGCAAGTTGTTTTCCCATCCATCTCAGTCTTTAGTTGATTCTCATTGTCATTCAAAGCCTTTCTTTTTCTTCTCTCTTTTAGCGGCAAGCAGTTTGTAGCTCCGAAATTGATATTTATGATAATCGAAAGGCTTCCATTAGCTAACAAGTAGTATTCCAAGTTATACATTTATCTGCAAATCATTTTTCAGAAAGGAGTAAACATCATGCTTTAGTATTCATAGCTTGCCGTTTTCCATAAATCATGACCACACCTATGATGTATCCTTGGAGCTCTCTGCCAGGGGCTGCAAGGGAGACACATGTCAAACAACCATTGGCTATGTTGGAATAGATTATGCCTCCGGCAGGTTAGCACCCTGTGAAGGACATTAAAGCTTGCAGACCACAGTTTGTGATGTCCTCCCTTATGGACCCTACTAATTAGATGTGGATACCAGAGCTTGATAGCCTTGATTCTATTGCCATTTTAATCATTACCAGGCAGCACCAACTCTGGTCGGCAATGATATTTTTAAGCATAGTTTATTGATGTGGGGAACGCATTTACCATAACCCTGCTTAGTCAATCAAGTTCATATATCGCTCGCTGGCCTGTTTTCTTTTCTTTCACGCCTTCGAATCTCGCATAAGAAGGTGAACAAAAGTTATCTACAGAGCAATATATATTCAATCCTATTTAACCACTCTTTCAATTGTTGCCATGGGAAAATCTTATCATCATGCACTGGCCTGGTAATTGGCCAGGGAATATATGATTCATATATGTATTTCCCCTCATTAGAATCGTGTCACATTCCTGGTCATCTAATTCTAGATATGCCATATCTAGAGTTTGACTTGAGAGATTCACTGATTTTTACAAAATCCACATCTAAAAAGCTTATTCTTCTGCAGATATATCCAAAGCATAGAACTCAATAGACAGCTGGAAATGAACAAGCAGACAAGGCCATCAATCATATCGCACGAAACAATGGAGTAAAATGTAAACACTTTCACTTTCTAAGTACATCCTGTAAATAATGATTACAGTAGTAATATGTTATATGCTAGATAATCTGGTCCCATCTATTCCAGATACATAGTGATTTAAAATAGACCTTCCTAACAACTCAAAATTGTCATGATGCTCAATTTCCCATAAAAAACTTGATTCATCCTAACAAATAAATGAGTCATTATTTGAAGAAATGGGATTAAATGTTTAAGTAGAGATTACCCTAATTCTAAGTCTTTCAGCAACTTCAGATTGTTCATCATACTCATCAAGTACCTGCAGAAGAAAATATATAACAAGTAAGAGCTCATGTTTCATCACTCCTGCACTTTATTCTTAAACAGTAGCACTGAATTAGAACATGGGATAGATGCATCAACATACTTTGTGCAAAGTTCGGGTCGTGTAACAGATACTCGCATTATGTTTCAAGAAGATCACCTCAGCATCTTCCTCACCGGCACCCTTGCATAATTCCGATACCTTGCTCCATGTACTTACACAGCTTCCGCAAGAAGTACGATAAAAATCAACCACAACTAAAGAATTTCAGTTTTAAATTCTCTAACAGAGTCCACAGGGAAGAGAGATTGTTGTCTTCGTCAGATATTTTTCCCCTTGATTTTCATCAGCCACACCATTTATGCATCTTTGTTGCAATGTGGGGCTAAGTTCCAAAGAGTCCAAGCCCCACTTATAGTTATAGATTGTATTTGGGCCCTCAAATGATAAAAATTTACATAACTTGGATGATTATATAAGCTGGGGAGGGTACAGGCAATTCTATAATTGAGTTGCCCATAAAGATTTTTTCTGAAAAAGAAAGCAGCATTACTGTAGAGAATATTCCGCTTTTGCATCACTGTCTGGAGCAATCTCCTCCACCATAAAAATATAAATGAAACCACACAAAATATATGAATATAGAGGATGAGCTTCAGATTATCTTTCAAGCATCGCTTGTTCCTGGTAAAAACTCAGACTGCCACCACTATCCCCTACAAATCTGTTGAACAAAAAAAAAAACAGTTCTATAAATCTATATGAAAACCAACAAATAAACACCAGAATTTTCTCCAATATAAAAATTTGTGTTCTTTTTCTAAAGAAATAACCCACCATGGATTCATGCTTTCTGGTAATTCAGTTAGTCCAAAACTGATGTGATAAACAAAAGGAGAAGGTTCGATGCATGAGTACCTTTCCAAGTTAGTCCACCACTAGTCCCTAGAAATTATATCAATGACAATGTTTACATATCTTTCTCCAAAATTCTACAATCTTGAACTAAATAAAGCAATATTCAGGCTCCATTTACACCCCAATTTTCTGATCTCCCTTCTGTTTTATTCTTCCCAGTAGGCCACTTTCTCATGAAATCCATAGTTATTATCAAGTCCTGTTTTCTTTCTGCTAAGCAAAAGCATCCTAAAACTTATCGATCCACTGATACAGGGCAAAATATTTATCAGTTTATAGTTTATCAAATACTCTTCAGTCCTCACATATTTGCTAGAAACATAAAAAACAGGGAAACAGGTTTCGACAAGAACAACAAGCTAAATTAAGAAACTGGGTATTAAAACTGCAAGTCTTTGCAAAGGATACTGCTTTTCATATTACATGGAAATTGCAAGAAAAAAATGAACAGCTTACCTGGGGGCAGTTGAGAGTTAAGACATAAGAGAAGTGAAGAAGCTTCGAATGAGAAATGGACACACCACCACCATAGCCGCTTTTCAAGTTCCGGACTCTATCCAAATATCCTTATTATTTGTCTAGGTGAAACATCATTTTGTCCCAAATCCAATCGCAGGATATTTATGCTAACAAAATCAAACCGAATTAACTGTAAACAGTTTCCGGTCCTCCAATTAAATTGGAATCTTCTTTTCCTACATCATTTTGGGTTAGCCCATTCATCATAAAATATCAAAACCCAAAGCCTGAAGGCCCAGAAGCCACCTTCCAGAGAAAAAAAGAAGTGAAAAAGCAAGCAACTCTGAACCGACCCACAAAAAAAGGATTATTTTATTGGAAACAACGTGTCTGGTTTGATCATATAGCCTGGAAAACAGTGTCGTATGACAAAGAAAAATAAATTTTCAACCGTAAGCCAAACCCAATTTCCAGTTTCTTCTTCTTTGGTTTCTCTGACTTTGGTGTAATAATGGTGAATACTGAGTTGAAATCCGATAATTTGTTTGAGATGATGAAGGGTCACTTGGCTAGTGATGCTGGTAAAGAGCTCACCAAGAAGATCGGCCTCGTTTACCAAATCAATATTGCCCCCAAGGTCCATCCTTTAAGCATTTTCACCTCTCCCCCCTCTAAATTTCAATTTGATTTAAAGGCTTAATTTAATTTCTGGGTTTTGTTTATGACTTGTAGAAAATTGGGATTGATGAGGTTTCTTACGTTGTTGATCTGAAGAAAGGAGAAGTTACCAAAGGTTTGCCTATCTTATCTTTAGTGATTCAATTTTATTCTCTTCATTTTGCTTTGTTTTGTCTTGGTTGGGTTTGTTTATGACTTTATGTTGCTCTGCCACTTGATAGAATTGTTATGTAGGAATAGAGTTTGAAGTTTGTATCTTTTGCATTATATAATCTGGAGAAGTTTTTGCTACTCTTTTATTGGAATTGAAATGCTTGCTTGCAGGTATTTGCCCTCTAGTCCATTGCTCTTCGCTAACTATAATATAAGATTTGTAGCCAACTCCAAGGCTCTTTTTCTGTCTTTCTATCATCTGTATTTGGTTATTAACCTCTCCCTTTCTATGACAATGGAGCGGAGGCAGACCCCATTTCATTAATTCCATAGCTTCACCATTTTATTATTTATATAGTGCCTTGGTAATAAAGGTCCATTATTTTTTTTCTTAGCTTGAATTGTTTCCCAATATTAGTTTTCCAAAGGGTGGAGGAGTTACCTAACTCTCTTTAACATATGCGCACTTGATTTATGTTAAAGATAAGGTTTCGTCTGTTTTAGTATGTTTTTGACCGTATGAAATTGGTGACATGACTCTTCTATTTGTATACGGTCAGTGTTTATCTCGGTGACTTGCTCTTGGAGATTCAAGTATGATTATATCCGTTCATAGATATATATACAATCAAGTTGCCCTTCCGTTTCATAAGTAAAATGCTACATCTTTTTCAGTATAAAGATGTTCATTATCCTATCACTCTGAAATGTAGGTAAATATGAAGGGGGAAAGCCCGATGCTATTTTTTCCTTTAAGGATGATGATTTCATAAAGGTCGCCACTGGAAAGATGAATCCCAGATTGCTTTTATGAGGTACAATTCTCTAATTTTATCTTTGCCCTCTAATATTATTGATTTCTTTTGTCTTGGAGGATGGCGGGTTTCCAATGTCGAGGATCTCCTTTATTAATACAATGATATGATGCAGGGGTGCAATGAAGATTAAGGGGAGCTTGAGTGCAGCTCAGAAATTCACTCCCGACATTTTCCCAAAGCCTGCAAAGATGTGAGCAGAAATGCTTGTGTTATGTATTAGTTCTCTGTTTGTTGCCATCTGTTTTCTTTGATAGCACACTTTCACTGATCACTGCTTTGTATACGAGATTACCAGATAGTAAGGCATATAATCTGCAAGGATTTCGACTATCGAACTACTTCAATATGTTCCTTTTGTTTCAGGTAAGTCTATATGCTTTGTTGGATCCACAATTGCCATTTTGCAATGATTGAA